>OY987323.1:3188741-4388741 GCA_963920655.1 Geranium rotundifolium
AATGAGTCACTGCGTAAAAGAAAAGACACGAAATAACATATTCAATCTAAGCGAATGATAGATCGAAACTATACCTCAAAACTTTATCGAACTCCGACAAAATAACAATTTTACTTGTTTGCTATCTCAAAAGAAAGATCATTATTTGATTTAAATTATAAAGTCAATTATGTTATTTAAAGAAAATTAAATTCACACTCCTTAGAATACTATTTTTTGTTGTTGATAATTTCACCAAATGTGCATAAAATAGTAAACTAAAAAATCACGAATTAAAGCTGTGATCTATAACATTTTTTACTGTAAAAATATAAAAATATTTGAAAATAATAAGTTAAATTTCCTCTTAACTTTATTTGTAGAAGAAAAATCGAAAACGTTTTCCTGATCGTGACGCTCCGTGACTAGTCAAAGGCACTGAAATTACATCACAGCCGTTGGATGCACGTCTTGATCTCGACGGTCCAGATACGCTCACACCGAAATCCTCCCGCATGCCTGAATCACGCAGCATCACCTTCGTCAAAACCCGCGAATTTGACCCAACCCATTAGGAGCTTCGGTCCACTGAATCGAACACTCCACATTTCGATCGATTTCGGGTCGCTGCGAGCTCCGAAGAGACCAATCGCCTCCGGCATAGATCTCTGGTAAGCTCCAAGCTCTCTCTCGTTGCTCACTGTGGTTTCTTCGTTCAATTTATTACCAGAATCGGTTCTTGCATCAGATGTTTGTGCTGGGCTGTGCTAAAACGGGAGATTCTCTATTAGAGGGATTGATTGGTTTGTGATAATCGGATCTTGTATGGGTTTTTGGTTGTTGGCCATTTGTAAATAGTGATTGGTGCTGTCGTGTAAATTTTGTTGATTTGATCGGTGTGTTTGGTTGCTGAGAAAATGAGGGAACGAGAGTGCAATTGCATGAATGTGGCTTCCTTAAGCTCCCTTAGGGTTCATGTGCACGGGTATGGAGGTTTTACACTTAACTGGGGTTTAAGGTGATAGTCCATAAATTGGGTGAAATGGAAAATGTGAAGATTTTTCAGTAAATAGGAGTTTGATCTTACCACAGCTTTGTTCAGTGGGTTGATAACTTCGTTAGGAGCTTAGTTTTCGTATGTATCGTGCCGAAACGTTAATACTGAAGGGTATGTTTATGCTGTTAATTGGTTGTTTTCTATCCGTGTGTGTATCTTGGATGTCCTAAACCGCCATAAATATGTTCAGTAAGTGAGTTTTAGCTGATATTTTCTTGTACTAATGTTTGTGAATGAACTGATTGTATGATGCGTGCAAATTGATGAATTACAAGAGCATCTTTATTAGTTGACGGTGTTGAACTGATTCCATTGGTGCAGAGACTTGGTTGGTTGGTTAGTTAGGTGAATGACATAAACAAGTGGAGGCTAAAGTATCCGATAATGGCTTCGAGAGCAATCTTGCGGAGGAAGAAGGACCTCAATTCCTTGACCCAACATCCTTATTTGGTTCAAGCGTTTTCAAGTTTTGAGCGTGGGAGGCCATACCAGTTTAGCAACTTAAAAGGTTCGGGTTGGGTTGCAAATGGTACATCTACAGATACTACTGATAGGAGAAGCGAAGGGAGTTTACCTTCAGTTTCCAAGGAAAATTTGTCACGTTCTCCACTAAAAGAGTTTCTCAGCTTTGAAGCCTTTAGAATTTCAACTTCAGGACATGGAGTTAAAGGAGCCAATTTCTTTTCGACTCTAGGGGACAGACATATGCTGCTTTCAACTCAGTATTATTCCACAGCTACTGGTGGTCAACCTCAAGTGGATGATGGGAGAAATGAACAACAAGCTTCCAAACAGGTAAAAGAAGCTTCACCGGAGGAATGTGACCAAGCAGTTGAAGGTTTAAGTACTGCAAAAGCTAAAGCAAAGGCCAAGAAGTTGCAAGAATCCAAGAAAGATCCCAAAACAATAGTGAAAAGAGTATGGAGTATGTTGCTGGGGATTGGTCCTGCTTTGAGAGCTGTGGCATCTATGAGCAGGTTACTAATTTTCGTCTTTTTGTCTGGTGTTTCTGTTGACACACTTTTGTAATTGTAACATTTCTAACCTAAATTGTATTCTTTCAGGGCGGATTGGGCTGTAAAGTTGCGCCATTGGAAGGATGAATTTAAATCTACACTACAACACTATTGGTTGGGTACAAAGCTTCTCTGGGCTGATGTGAGGATAAGCTCAAGGTTATTGGTAAAACTTGCTAAAGGCAAGGGCCTTTCAAGGAGGGAAAGGCAACAGCTGACACGAACTACCGCTGATATTTTCCGACTAGTTCCAGTTGCAGTTTTTATCATAGTCCCATTCATGGAGTTCTTGCTACCTGTAGCTTTGAAATTGTTTCCAAACATGTTACCATCAACTTTTCAGGACAAGATGAAAGAGCAGGTAATCTTGACAGGATATTATTAGTTGATGTACTCATGATTCATTTCCTTAACCGCATGTCTTGTAGGTAGCATTCGTTAATTCCTGAAACCTAGTTTGCTTAAATAATTTCATGTTTTAAATTATCACTAAAATTACTCATAACCATTCGTTATACCCATGAAAAATAAAGAGGAAATGAAAACTTTAAAATGCTAGAATGAAGTTATTGTGATTATGGGGCTGCAATTTAGTAACGTATGATTGAAATAGATATTTCAAATTTTAATCAATTGAATAGCCTATAATACTTGTAACATTTAACAATAGAGGTTTGCTTTCGAGTAAAAATACCCATATAGTTGAATATTACTGTATTGATCTCTTCAAGGGCACATGCATATGATCCTATATTACAACATAGTTGTGACTCCCGACTCGACCATGGATTTGATTTACATTTTTATGATTGTAGATATTGAACAATACTTAAATCGGGTATATTTTATGTTTTTCACCAAAAAAGTATCCTATGTGTTTTGCACCATCTGATTTGCACGCTATTTGTCTGACATAATGTGATCAACTTATAGGAGGCAATGAAAAGGAAGTTAAATGCAAGAATAGAATATGCAAAGTTTCTTCAAGATACGGTGAAAGAAATGGCAAAGGAAGTCCAGAACACTCGGAGTGGTGATATCAAGAAGACAGCTGAAGATCTTGACGAATTTATGAACAATGTTCGCAACTTCTTTCTTTTGCTTCTTTTCCTCTCCCCCACCAGGGAACTAGAATATTTATCATCCTATGCATTACATTCTGTTTAGGGTTGATTATGTCGTTCTTTAATTACTCAGGTTAGAACAGGCGCTGGTGTTTCCAATGATGACATATTAGGCTTTGCCAAGTTATTCAATGACGAACTTACATTGGATAATATCAGCAGGTTGGTGCTTTAAATAGCTGGTCGTTGCTCGATATGTATCGTGGCTCTTTATTGGTTTGCCTCTTACATGTTGTTTTGATTGTTATATGCAGGCCAAGATTAGTAAATATGTGCAAATATATGGGTATCAGCCCATATGGAACGGATGCCTATTTGCGCTATATGCTTCGGAAAAGATTGCAGCAGTAAGAATAACTGTATACTTTGGACTAGGCTAATTGTAAATCAATTGCGAGAAGAGTTGCATTAATATTACACTTTGTTCTTATTACTTTCAAGTTCTACAAGTTTAGTTTAAACTTGGTAGGTAGGAGAATGTATTGAACTTTGATCGTTAAAGGATATAAAATTTTTATGGGGTTAAAGAGTAATAAATTGCCGATAGATTTAATTATTAAATGCCCATCTTCGAACACTTCATTGTTTTGTTTTGGCAGGATCAAGAGTGATGATAAGATGATTCAAGTTGAGGGTTTGGAATCTCTTTCAGAAGCAGAACTTCGTCAAGCTTGTAGAGATCGAGGCTTACTTGGATTACTATCAGTTGAGGAAATGCGGCAACAGGTCTCAATGCTGAATCTTATAAAAAATCTCTGTTTTGCATGTACATCAAACTGACGCAAATTCCAATTTTCTTTGTGGCACCGAATCGGAAATTAGTTCACTTGTTTTCTGAATACGTTTATTCCATCTAGATCAACCTATGCATTTATAAGTCATTAACATTCGTCAACGATGTGGAAATTTTTATTTCTATGTATTTGCATATATTGCCAACAATTCTTCTAACAACCAATCTAATGAGAGAGATATTCATCGGAGACTTTAATGTCGTTATTTTCATACTACTATAGGAAGATAAGTAAAAAAGGGAATATAAATGACATAATTGGCAATGTCAGTTCATTAAACTATCACTTACAGTTTTACATTAGTAAAGAGATGTATTTCTATTAGTAAATTAAACTGACATTTTTCTTTGCAGTTGCGTGATTGGCTGGATTTATCTCTCAATCATTCTGTACCATCTTCTCTGTTGATTCTTTCTAGGTAACTTTGCATATCACCTTATATTTGTTTTGAAAGTTACCTGGTGCCTCTTAATTGATTTAGGCTGATACACTATCCAGGGCCTTTAATGTATCCGGAAAGGTTAGACCGGAGGAAGCTGTTCAAGCTACACTTTCCTCTCTGCCAGATGAGGTTGTGGATACTGTTCAAGTAACATCTTTGCCATCTGAAGATTCCGTTTCAGAGAGGAGAAGGAAGTTAGAGTTCCTGGAAATGCAGGAAGAATTGATAAAGGTGATCTAGAATAGCATATCATTTTCTTTAAGCCTTGTACGTATAAAAACTGATATCCCTCAATTGTGGTTAGGGTTATGACAATTTTACAAGGTCAAAATTTACTATGAAGTTGTGTTTTTTATTTATTTTGTTTTACTACTTTTACTGACTTATGTTTTATGTTGGTGTAATTTATCACTTCCATACAAATGGGAGATGAATGTTAATTTAAGATTCAAAGATTAAACTCATGGTCAATTTAATATTTCTCTAAAATGGTTTAACTTTTCAAAGTTTTGTAGTTCTGGTGGCATTCAACATTTTCTTGTATTTTTGAAGTGCTTTGCATTTAGATAAATTGTTCTGAGCACATCATATTATAGGAAGAAGAAGAGGAAGAGGAAGAGGAGCTTGCCAAAATGAAAGAATCTGCCACTAGCCAGAAAGATGTAGCTTTGGAGGAGATGATTATTGCAACAGCAAGGGATGCAAAGGAACAGGTACAATCCAAAACATTGGAGAAAGAGGAGCAACTATGCGAGCTCAGCCGTGCATTGGCCGTTTTAGCTTCAGCCTCGGTAAGGACTGGACAGTGGACTGTTGATACAGTTTATTGTTGTTAAATATAAGTTATTTGTTTGATGGCATGATATCTGCTTTTTCTAATGACTTGCTTTCTGCTAATGTTTTTTTTTTCAGTCAGTGAGCAGGGAGCGAGAAGAATTCCTACGACTTGTCAAAAAGGAGGTACGAGTAGCTCATTTGTAATTCTACGTGCATTCTCTCTCTTTTTTTTCTTTGGAGTATTTAAATTTCCCAAATGTAATTATTGCACTACCAAATATTCACTTTTCTAAGGTTGGAACATGTTTTCATGATTAGTGAATGTAGTTCCGATAGAATTTGTGCTGCAAAACAAGAGTAGTTAAAGAATTTATATCATGCATTGTTTTGAAGTATTCACACTCTGCAGATAGAGTTATATAATAATGTGGTGGAAAAAGAAGGTACGGAGCGTGAAGCTAAGAAGGCATACAGAGCTGCCAGGGAAGATAGTGATACCGACCCAGCTGTTGAGGACAAGGTTTCCTCAGCACTCATAAACAGGGTAATGAGTTTGAGAAATTGTTTGTTACAATTGACTACCGCTCTTATTTTCTTTTGGATGATTTATCGGCTATTCTTCTAGATTATAAACTCATGAGGCATGTGCATTTAGTTTTCTGAATACATTGTTCTTATTTCCTAATGTCAGGTTGACACCATGCTCCATAAGCTTGAAAAAGAAATTGATGACGTTGATGCCAAAATCGGTGATAGATGGAGGTTATTGGACAGGTTTGTGAATTTCCCCTTGATTGTATCTTTAGCAATATGTTTGAACCTATTGCTTAACTTTCATGTTTGAAATTCCTTAAAGCCTATCTTATTCTTTAGCACAAAGTAAGGTTTGAACCTATTGCTATACTCTCATGCCTGTAATCACTTAAAACCTATCTTCCTCTTAAGAGATTTAGTCAAAGTCCTTTGGCACTGCTCTAATATAGAGAAAATCAACACTATTTTGAATAGCAGTGATCCACAAATAATGCCCCTTACTAAATAAGTCAATCCTGTTAAGCATAAATTGCTTTCTTTTTATGCCAAAGGTTGAACCCATTATCTACCTTCTGTACTGAATTTAAAACTCATCATCTTTAGCCAACCATGTTAACCATACCAATGCTAGCAGATTAATTGTACATATTACTGCATTCGGGGTCTAGGAATCTCTCTAAACACAATGCATTTTCATAAACTTGGCATCCGAATTGTGTCTTCGACTATACTACTACTTTACAGTCAAAGCCCTTTATTTGAACCTTTTGGCCTCTTATTACTAGCTTGGATTCCTAATCTAATCGTGGTTTTATGTGAAAATATTATTAAAAATATATCATGTCAATTTATACCAGGGATTATGATGGGAAAGTGACTCCTGAAGAAGTTGCATCCGCCGCTATGTACCTCAAGGACACATTGGGCAAGGAGGGTATCCAAGAACTCATCAGCAATCTATCTAAAGACAAAGGTCTGAATATTTCTTCTTACCCTTTCTTATTTCTTAAACATGTCGATTTCAGCAAAATTTCCTGCACAAAGTTGGGAAGTAAACAATATTATTGCAATAAAGTATAGTTTTCCGAACTCTTTTCTCTTGGACAAACATTGTCATGTCTTTGTTCTTAAATGCTTTCAACCTCATATCTGTTTGATCTGTTCTCATTTTTTCTTCTTCTTAATAGTTAATAGTCGTTGTCTTTACCGTGAAGTAAAAAATATATCATATCACTCAACCTCTTTTTATTTTTATGTTTTACTTTATTTTTTGCAGACGGAAAAATCCTTGTGGAGGACATGATCAAGTTAGGCAGTCAAACAGAAGAAAACGATGCAGATGAATCGGGAAGATGAAGATACCATGCGCCGGCCTATTTTTTTTGACTGGCTGGATTTATTCTGTTCTTTTTGAGATACATAATTACTCACTTTGGGTTGCTTGTCGCCCCTTAAACATAAAAGTTTGAATCAATCCTGGTAGAGATTATAATATACAGTAATGTTCTTCCATTGGCATAGAAATTGATACCAATGGTGGAAAATCAGACAATTACACAAAGTGATGATCTTTGATCTTCCTCCTGCATATTTCTTGTATGTTTTGACATTGAACTGGGATGTGGTGGATACAGGACAGTTCCATATAAACCTTGATCACATTTGAGTGGAAATATCATGTGATGTTCAACTGCTGTGAAGTACTTGGGATCGTTTGTCTTATTTACTTATTGAGATAATTGAACAAAACATGTGTTGATACTTTGGAATGAGTTGTTGTGTACTACTTCATTGTAAAAACATATATGGTTATTATTTTTTTGCAAAACCAACAAATCTGTCATTATAATTAAAAAAATACCAAGTTAGAGAATATATTTAAAAATAAGTCTTTTCTTCGATTACTCGAATTAGAGACACCATTTTTTTAAATATATGCCTATCCACACATTCGTTTTAAAAAAAAAATGTGCTAACTCACACAAAAATCACAAATTTTTTAACACAAAACTATTACATATAACACATTGTTTGTAGTTATCTCAATTTATTTTGATATATCATATACATAATATTTATTTTCACATAATTGGTATCAAAGTTATTGGCTGAAACAAATATTTTGTACCAAATATGTATATCATGTTGAAGCACCTGTTCAAGATGGATGTTGATAAATAACCATAATCAAATCTAATTAACTATTTCACATTATAATATTATTACTAATAAATCAATTTTAGTTTATTACGATCAAAATTATTCCTCTAAATTTATAATTACATAATACCATATTTACGGGAATGTATGATAATCATTATTACAACTAACTAATGCACTTTAATCCTCTATCATAGATATATAATTACCGCGTAATTAAGAATCCATAATCTTAAATCAGATCTCTTACCATTTCATGTTGGCGGTTAAGTCCGTTCTCTGAATTTTTTTTTGGAGGCAACCTCAAAATTTCGGACAGTGATTGGGTGAGGCATGGCCCACTGAGTTCCGACGGCTGAGATTGATTAATGATTGGTCAAAAACCAGAGCCAGCCAATGCGATGCCGAGAACGAGTAGAGCAGACATACACATCAGTAGCTCCTCATCACTTACGTGCTTCGAAAATCTGAAAAAAAACAAACTAAAAAGACGCTTCTCTCTCTCTTCTCTGTCTCTCTCTCTCTTGAAACGCGTCAACTCGTCTCCGTCCGATCCGCGACTCAGTGAGTTTCTGCAACCGAGTTCCGAGCTCTCGCCGTACTGCTCCGTCGCCGTGATTCACGCGCCGCCGTGGGTTTCGCCTGAGAGCTGGTTATCAGCTGTTCTGCTCCGGTCAGCTACCGGGATTCGGGTTTTCAGGTCCAGATTCGGAATTGAGCTTTCAATTTGGTGAATTTCTTGGAAATGAAGTGTTTTGGTTGTTTCATGAAGTTTTGGGGGTTTCGGGGGAGTAGTGGAAGTGTTGAGGATCAGCTAGGGTTTGGTAATCGGTGAAATTTTGGGAGTTTTAGTGAATTTGAGTTCTTCAAGATTGGGGTTGCAGCTGGAATTTGGGGATTTTTGGTGGAGGAATTGGTGTTTGTGGAATTAGGGTTGTTGTGGTGAAATTTATGCTGGTGTTGAATTTTAAGTGAATTTTGATGTTTTGGGTGGGTGTAGAAGATTTGTAGTGGTTAGGGTGTATCAAAGTTTGGATTTTTATTGTGAAATTAGTTGTTTCTCTTAGCTTAATTTATCAGTAAATTTGCGTGGGATTGGAATTGGAATTTCGGCTTGACTTGGGGAAGGGGGATTGCTGGAAGGGATACAGGGTTTGGTTGTGGTGAAGATAGAGGAGAAAGATGTTTTATTCACAGTTTATATTGGCAAAGAAAGGGCCGTTGGGGACGATATGGATAGCTGCCCATTTGGAGAGGAAGCTCCGTAAGAATCAGGTGGCTGATACTGATATTGGCGATTCTGTAGGTTAGTACTTGATCGTTTGAATTCTGATACGTATCATCTAAATTGTATCGGTTTGCACAAAGTATTTGAAAAAATAGACGTAAATAAAACAGAGGAGTTGAGTCATGATCTTTTGAGCAAGATTTTATGTTCCCCCAGCACTCTATATTTAGTTCTCTGTTTCTCATATTATGAAAATGTTTGTATCAGTCATCTTGTGATTTTTGAATGTCTTTAGTGACAATTAGAATGTCTTCCAGAACTAGAAGTGAAAGCTTATCTCCTTACGTCTCCCAAGTTAATATACCTATGTTTTTGTTTTATTGTTATGAAACTCCAAAATATATTTTCAGACAAATTAAACTGCATACACTATGCAACCTTGTTGCTGGTCGGAGTCCTTAAATTAGCGCATCACTAAGAATAGAAGGATCATTCATCCCTTGAACCTAATGTTTGAGGTGTTATAATCAAAGGTTAGACCTTTGTGAAACTCTGCTATAATACACTTGTTTTCTCACGCTATCACCAGTGGAATAGGTGATTAAGTGCATTTCAGAGCATCATAATGTGTGGTCAGATGGTTTTGGAGTTATTTCTTCCTTTCTAGTTCTTAGTTAAGACAAGAAGCCCGGTGTTACCATTTTGAATCTAGTTAATTACTGTGTCTCAGATTTGCTTCCTTTGCTGCATGACAAAGTTATTTGTTAGTGCATGCAACTTATGCAGTTCATTTTCTCTGAACAGACTCAATTCTATTTCCTGATGTACCTATTGCACTTCGGTTGTCCAGCCATCTTCTGCTTGGTGTGGTCAGAATATATTCTAGGAAAGTGAATTACCTTTTTGACGATTGCAGTGAAGCTCTGCTAAAGGTAAAGCAAGCTTTTCGCTCGACTGCAGTTGATTTACCACCAGAAGAATCCACTGCGCCATACCATTCCATCACTTTGCCTGAGACTTTTGATCTTGATGATTTTGAGCTGCCAGACAATGAGATATTTCAAGGGTGGGTTGCAGATTATCAAACCTTTGGTTTTAGTAGAAACTTTTATGTCTTTTAGATAACAGCTTTTGTTCATAGTGACTTGACTACCCAACTCTCCCATTGGGCTCTGACCATAAGTGGTTCAGGAGTGTCTATTTGGTCTCATCTAATGGATTTATAGATAAAAAATTGAAGTTCCATGGATTTTATACTATGATCTGGAGACTGGAAGACTTGTTTTTCTAGATTGTTCTGATAGTTTTATAGTTAGTAAATGTGATCAATTGAGCACCATTATCAGGTTAGTTTTTTTTTATCGACAGGCCCAACCGGGCAGAACGCAATAAATACTATAATAAATCTCTTCCCACACCTGCTCCCAAGGAGATGACCCACTAGGCCTCAAACACTGGATCTCATAAGAGATCATGCTCATCTTGACCAACTAGGCCACTATCAGTTGAAATTGATATTAGAAATACATTTTCCACGGGTCTTGATTAGTTATGTATCAATTATCGTGATGGAATTGCTGATATCATGATGATTTTTTAGGGTTGTGCTTCTGTTGACACCTAACTTTTTTGCAGTAACTATGTTGATCATCATGTCAGTACAAGGGAGCAGATTACACTTCAAGATACCATGGATGGCGTGGTTTACTCCACATCACAATTCGGATTGGATGGTTAGTGCTTAATTGTGAAATGGAATGTTTGGACTATTAAGTATCTTGAAAAAGTATATGTTGGATCTTTGTGCCGAGTAAGTTTAACAACTGTGATTGTGGTGCTTTCAGAGCGGTTTGGTGATGGTGATGCTTCTCAAATTGGTTTAGATCTCGAAGAGGTAATACTATATATAGACGTGTATGTTGATATCTCTGAAAATTAGGTTCCCTGAAAGAGTGATACGAATGGTAGATTTGCACCTTAGGAAGGTGTCAGCCCTTCTCTCTAAAACAGCTTACCCTGAGTATCTTCCAGTAATTTATGAACCAAAGCTGTTATGTTGTGCATGTGGCTTATTAGAGCTTTTTGTTGACATGTGCAGGACTTATTCCTAGACAAAAATGCAGCACTGGTGCATGATGGATATTTAGAGTATGTTCTCTGTCTATGCCATTGCAATCTTATTTCTTTTTCTCCATGTGCATGAGTAGACTCAACTATTATTTGTAGTTAACTTAAAACTGGTTTTATGATCTGAAGATTGACAATGACATTTTTGTTTATGATCTGAAGCAAATCATTTTTTTGTGGACACCTCTTAATTCAGAGGCAGATCCCATGCATTTTAGCTATTTGTTCAATGGTGGTTTTGTTACAATTTCCCTGGACACCTGTTAGAGTTTGCTGTGGTTCTACTGTGCATACTATACTTTCACAGCCATATTAGCATGCTCTCTACTAAGTCCACGGTCTCAATATAATATGCTATTCACATTCTGCTTCTTTCTAATACTTAACTATATTTAAGCTCCTAACACCGTAGTTCTTCAACCACTCTAGCCAAGGCCTAGGTTCTGTAGAGGTCTATAGATATTGGTATATCACTGTTCAATCTGTCTAACCTGTACAAGATGTGGGCATTTTAACCTGTTTTAATTGTGATGTTGATTGCAGTGCTGATCTCCAGGCATCTATCCAACCAGTGATGCCTCTCAAAAAAGAGAATAATGATGAAGGGATAGCTGAAACATCTCAAGCTATGGCAGTGGACGGGGATGAATATCAGGTCTATTTTAATATCCTGCTATTACTTGAGTCAGTTTATTTCCTCACTTATCTCTATCCCTCATTTTCATCATTTTTTATTCATCTAGAAATAACATGGATAATATTAAATCAGTTTAATAAATATGGTTTTCCCTATAAACAGATTCAAGGTCTAATTGCAAATTCTGACTTCGTTGAGTATGCTCAGGCTCCTTCTACCCCCGGACTAGTGGAAGTGCACAATGTCTCTAGTGTTCAAGAGGCTCTGGTCTGCGACGATCATTTGGAAACAGATGCTCTTACATTGACAGATAAGAGTATGATCAATGCTTCCACTAAGTCTGATATACATCACGGGGATGAAATTGCTGCAAATGATGATTTGAATCATATTACTGCTGTATGTATTTCTCCCAAGGAGAATGGTTATATTTCAAATGGTTTGAATATCAAACAAGCAGAGAACCAAGGAGATTCACCATCTACTGCAATGACAATAGCTACTAGTGATAGTAACATTGGTGCATCATTGGATGTTAAAGACAGTGTAGAAGGACTACAGAATGGACCTTTAACCAGCACTGATCCAAGCATCCCCTCTTTCGAGGAAGCAGATAAGGAAGGCCACTTGGATGATAATCAAGCATCTCTTAAGCCAGGAACTGAAGGAAATATTGAAGAGTCTTGTTCTCATAGCAATGCAGTAGCAGCAGATGATGCCTGTGCGTTCCAAACTAATGGTAGACCTGATGATGCTCAGGTTTGTCAGGAGGGGAAGGATCTGGGCACCGTTGCTCAAGAAGAGACACCATCTATTAGTGCACCTGCTCTTCGACCTTGCACTTCCCACACGAGCCAATCTGGCGATGGTGAAAATGTCGCAGTCTTTCAAGATGTTAGGCCTCAGTCAATAGAGACATCCACAGTTGACCATGCTTCTGGAGCTTCTGCTCGGGTTCAAGGTGAGTATACCGAGAAGTATGCATGTAATTTGACTTGCCTTCAGAATTCAAATATAGTTTATGATTGTCTATATCTTTTGTGCTGATTGAAAGCTTTTATATTGTAGGTGAAGTAGGCCATGAAAGTGATGTAGCTGGTTTATCTAAAGATGTCCAGGCAGATGTGAGGGAGTTAGAGGGTCAACTAAACGATGCCATCTTTGCTGACAATCAACTAGAAAATGTAACTTTTTCTGAGGCTTCTGAGTTGCCTGCACCAGAAAAGTTGCTCTCTGCACCAGATGGGGTTAGTGATCAGCCAAACTATTTGCATCAGTCTACTCCAGACAAAGAACCTATAGCAGGGAGCAATGGGGATGTTGGGATGGACCTCATTTCTGGAAAGAAACGCAGTTTTACCGAAAGCACATTAACTGTTCAGAGTTTGAATTCAGTTGAATCAGTTGGGTTGACTCAATTCAGGAAAACTGCAGGATCTATTCCCGATGACGATGACTTATTGTCTTCTATTTTAGGTATCGAAGTGGTTTCTTTCATTGTTTTGCATTAACATATTGTACGTGTTCTGTTGTGTGTTGGAGTCTCAGGACTCATCTGAGGCGTAAGTGATGCATTTATTCTGTTTCTCTCCAGTAAGATATAAGTTTTAGGACTTTTACTTGTATTCATGGGCTGCTTGCAAATATATAGCTAAAATGATTTTACTGTTGATTCAGTTGGAAGAAAATCTACAGCCTTGAAAATGAAGCTGACTCCATCTGGACCTGATGTCACATCTATGAAACGTCTAAGGCCTGCGCCCCGACCTAGTGCATCAAAGAGAAAGGTGCTCATGGATGATCCCATGGTCTTGCACGGCGAGTATGTCTTATGCTCTTTGTTCATTTGTTACTAGTCAAATCTACCACTTCTCTTACACTTTCTGGTCCTCATTAAGTTAGTGTTCACGACTAGTTCTAGTTCTTTGGCTGCACTGCTAAAAGCACGTCTTTTACTTCAATATCCTTGACAGCAATATTTAATGTTCTGCTGTTTACCAAAGTATTATATTCAACTATAGCTGCTAGACTGCATTTTGGTATAGCTAGTTCTGTGAATTCTAAAATGTTCTCTAAAACATATAACATGCTGCCGCCAATTCTACATGTATCATTCTAATGAACTTATTATCTTATGAAGTACAATACGGCAACAACTGACAAGTACTGAAGACATACGTCGTGTGCGGAAGAAAGCTCCTTGTACTCGCCCTGAAATTTCAATGATCGAGAGGCAATTCCTCGAAGATGAAATTTTCAATCAACCCATATCTGGTGGTGAGTTCATACTGGACGAAGTTCAGTATATCTGCTTGTATCAGTTTTTGCTTATTACTGAAATGAGACCTTCTTTCAAATGCATGCCTTGTTTCTGCATGGAGTTTCTACCATATTTACTGCTTTGCTAAACTATTATACATGTTTGAAGAAATGAATATCATTATATTTTACAAATATAGTTTACATGATAGGAGGCTTTGTGAAGCCATATGCATTGAATGTGTTTTTTGTTCAGATTATCTGCTTCAGTGTTTGTCAGTGATTCTTTTATTTTCTCTGAATCACTGTCTTAATTTTACTGTTGGTTCTTGAATGTTAATGGGCAAATATTCTTGGAAAATACATGGTTATCTAAGTTAGTTTTGATTATTTTTCAGGTCTGTCAACAGAGCTAAACTGTATGCATGGTGAAAAATATAATCTGAGTGGGATCACTGTTTTCGAGACTCATGACAACAATAGTTTTCCAGAAGCAACAAAGGATATAGGAGCTCCTAGTGAGCTCAGTGTTACTCAAGAAAGTGGAATTCAAGAAAAGTTTGTTACTGTGGTTGTTGGAAACGACGTGGAAGCTCAGCCTGCTGAGGCTCTCCCTCAGACTGAGGAGTGTCAGGGCAAAGAGTATGGTATAGGGGAACATGATTCTGATGTAGCTGAGCTTAAGGCTACAGAACTGGAACCTTATGGCGAGCCTGCTCAAATGGATATTGACAAAGAATGTATTGTTGTTGCCGATGCAGCAAATGACTCAGTCCTTGGGGCAGAGGTATCATTTGCGGTTGATGCTGCTTCTGGAGATATTCATAACATGCCAGGTAGCTTTGTTGATGAAAATGCATCTTGCTCGTCACCTGTTAAGAAACTAGACACCAATCCTCTCGAGGAGGAAGCTTCTGTATTGGGTGTAAGCGAACAGAAAGATGGTGCTACCAATGTTCCTGACTTAGATGGTGCTACCAATGTTCCTGACTTAGATGCTGGAAATAATATTTTAGTCGACACTGAATTGAAAGCTGTTGACGAATTTCTAACAGAGGAAACCAAAGGCGACACTCCAATTGAAATCAGGGCAAACTCTCAAACGGAGTGTTCTGTATGTGATGACCAAACTGAAAACGGAACTGGGGAAAATAAGTTAGAGGTTGTCAACGAGGATGAAGGCTTGTGTACAGAATTAGGTTCTGATGAAAAGATCTTAGCCTCAAACCATCTGCATGGTGAGGAAGAGCACAAAATTTCACATTCAATAGAAGATGTCGATATGCCTAATGCATCTGGCACCTTGGAATTGGATGCTGAAATTCCTGCCACGGACTATCCTCAATTTGAAGATCACGGGGTAAGTTGTAATTGTTGGCTAATACTTGATAGTTCCTCCTGAGTTTGCACGTGGTTCATATCTTGTTCATTGTTCTGTTTCTTTTCCCTGTAAAAACTCTTTTAGGCAATGTGTGTCCTAAATATTTTCCGGCCTTGATGCAGGATTTTGGAAATGTGGGTGTTGAAAATGATACAGGTTAGTTTTTTATTTGCATGTTCAAAATTATACATTCTTTTGTTCTCATTAGCATGCTACTCGTCAGTACCAGATTAAGTACATCCATTGCCATCTTTCGATTTGGTGGATTTCCTGTAATGCAAAATATCCCATTTACTAGATAATGATAAACACCTATTATTAACACGTGGTTGCAGTTGGGAGAACTATAGTTTTTTACTTGAAAAGTCTTCTATTGCTTGATGGTGTCCTTTGTCTTTCAGATTTCTTGAATGTTGACGATGAGGAGGTAGCTGAAGAGGACGATGAATACGAGCCCTATTCTGAAGAAACCCGTCTTCTCGAGAACAGTGGATGGTCCTCTCGAACCAGGTTTATATGCTTTGTGACTGTTTATTTTTTTGTGCACGACTCATTATGATATATAGCAAGTCCAAGTATATAAGTATTGTGACAAAGACCTGTATGCACTCATGAATGATCTGAAGCCTCAAAGACCGTAAACACACTGTTGAGTCTCCTGTGCTTCTATCGTACCCCAATGTGTCCACACAGATCTGATCATTTAATCATTTACATGCATGTCTCAATTCCTAGTTTTCTTTATATTGTATCTCTATTATCGGATTCTCATTTACTTACCTAATTGATTGTAGAGCCGTGTCCAAGTATCTCCAAACAATGTTCAACAACGAAGCTTTGCATGGAAGAAAGGTGCTTCCAATGGACACGTTATTAGCTGGTAAAACCCGTAAAGAAGCCTCAAGGATGTTTTTTGAAACCTTGGTATGTATTTTAATCAGATTTTCTTTGATTTTAGATTACATGTCGATTCTATTCCAATCTGAAACAAGACCGATCATCTCGATAACTTGCAGGTTCTTAAAACCAGGGACTTCATCCAAGTAGAACAAGCAAAACCCTTTGACAACATTGACATAAAACCCAGATTGAAGCTCATGAAAGCAAACTTCTGATCCCTTACATAGGTAAAAAGCTGAAAGACCGCTGCAACTATATTAGCTTTTTGCTGACGCCGGACTCGACTCGGGCTGGAAATTTCTTTTATCCATTTTTTTTCTCTTCTCTAGTTATGAATGCTATTTAGATTTGTGTAACTGCAGTCTACACTGGGCTCAATACATCTACATAGTTTCTCATTGTGGATAGAGAGCGTTGTTGTAATGCAAATAATAATATGTATGTGTATAGTTTTGTAAAATATTACACTGGAGATCGTTAAATATATTCGTTCCACCATTAATTTCCTTTCAAGTGTATAATTGTTACAGAACATTAGTTTCTATTTCTATGCTGTGCTTATGAACTTGTGGATGTTGTTTGGTTTTGAATAGAATCGATAAATTTGGTTTAAAGAAAATAAAACTGAACCGATGGAATTTGGTTTGGTTTAGTTTTAATCATATCAGTTTAGTTTGGTTCGGTTTTTATGAACCAAATTTTATTAAATTCTCATATTTTAAATTTAAACTGTTTTGATTTATTATTTCATTTACAGGTATTTAGTTGAATTTTTTAAAATTGGTTTTCATGAAATTATCACATTTTTGGCCGGTTTTGACTTATTATTTGACTTGTTTATTGTTGGACCACTATAAAGACCGATGACTGAAAATGAATTATGTGTCCAAATCGATCATTTATCAATTCGGTTCAGTTTTTTGTGAATTCTTATTTTATAAATCAAAACCAAATCGATAGAGTTCAATTCAATTCGATTATGAACCAAATTAAGGCGGCTCTATTCATTCAATTATTTTTCGAGTAAGTATGGGCCAGGTCAATTTGGCCGGTTCTGTTACTTTTTATCAGCCCTAACAATATGGCTCATCAACCATTCAAATGCATGCCATTATTTTCAAATCATGGCAGTGCGGCGAAGCAAAAACAGAATCTCTAATAAGAATTTTCTGCAAAATTGCAGTTTCGATCACAGATAGAAAGCAGGGAACAGGTCCACAAAAGTCAGATTCTAGGAGTGAAAAGCTGCACTTAACATCAACTATAGATTCGAAGCTTTCAGTTACAACTCGGGTATAAAAGGGTTCTAAGGGGTTTAAAAGCTTCACATTGAATCTGCAATTGGTTTTGACAACAATCTAATGTAACTGCTTTAAGTCTTGATAAAGGCAATACACCAAACTGAATCCTGATCCAGTTCTTTGGTTCATGTGATAAGGTTATGCACCATCTGCAATTGTTCTTTTCGTAGTGCTGATGTAGAGAACTGCATAAAAAGAAGCGATAGTGTGAGTATTTTCTTAGGTCAAGTCGAGCATACATGCACGCACAACCATAGAGAGCTGAAGGGAAATTGTACCATTGTTGCCTCGAATAAAGGCGTCGCCGTATTTATTTTTCAGCTGGCCATTCACATATTCTTCGGTTTGCTCCATTGCTATGTTCATATATCCATCCAGACAAGCTAGAATACCTATCCAAAAAAATATTCGAGATCGGTGAGACAGCGGAGTTGTTGACTTTATTTTCAGTATTCAAATATGGGAGGTACACAAATAGAAACTGAATAAACCTAACAAGGAGCGTTGAGATACAAAGTGAGCTCATTTCTCTGAATCAATTATCAGAGTGGGCAATACTGGTACTGCTAGAGCCTGAATTGTATAAGCTAGTGCACCTTTAGGTTCAATTATCAGAGTGGCCAACAGTTTTGAAGTTTGTTTGTTAAATGGGTTGAGTTACTTTTAACAAGTTCTTATCGCGATTTAAGTCTATAAAGTAACTCGACCCATCAACATTGTTGAGGCTTGTATCAATAATGCATCTCACTATGCCCTCCCCAAGGTTATAGAGCTTTCCTGGGGTGCACACAATTCATGATATAAATAACTCTGTGGTCTTTATAGCCCGGAAACTAAATTTTAAGCCAACTGCCGGATCTTAACGTGATGAAGAGCACACACTCATTTCAGCAAAGAGCAACCTAGATGAACAAGTAAAGGCACATGCCCATATCCTTAAAGGACTTGATGAACCTACTTGTCTCATCCAATTAGAGTGCCGTGTAAGGAAGTCCTGCATCATCTACTAGCTTAATTTCTATTCTTTAATCTTTATGTAGCTGAAACGTTGAAGTGAGGCTATCCTCAAAATTTATTAACTATCCGAAAATTTTCAGTCAGCCTTCACACAACCCAAGTGACTGATTGATCCCTTGTCCAATCTCCAGAATTCTAAAAATTCCCGACTTGTCCGATCAATCCCCGATTAACCCTTCAATCGGATTAGTCCTAGAAAGCCCTCTCCGACCAGCACATAGCATTTTTTTTGAGAATGCGGTCAATCTCACAAACTCAAAGCCAAACAATTGCCAAACAACAATGATCACCAACCTTATATGGGTTTCTTTCATCAAGTCCTCTGAGATACAATTGTCCACTGTAACTTAAATTGTCTAATCAAGATTTCTAAACCTACAATTTCACTGCTATCATTACTTACTTTCACTCTAGATAGTCTATCATCGCCATGACACATTAGAAACAAGCAACAAAATCATCCACTCTAACCTAACCAAGCCAAACTGGTTCACAACTAGTATTTGCAAGAACATGAATAGCAAACAAAAAGAGCTTCTCACCTCTGTAATCGACTCCAGAATTGAGCTTGACGACTACAGGCCTGCCACGAATAGATTTGAGGAAATCAGCTGGAGTTTTCGTGGTCGCCGAACCTTTCTCTCCTCCTCCGCTCATCTCTCGGTTCCTCCTGTATCAAACCCTAAACCAACCAAATGAGGATGTGTCTACACTACTTTCAGTTCAGATTACGAACCAGAAGCAAGTATTTTTCCAGCAAACATCAGTTCAAATTCCCGAGAAAACGATGGAATCGCAAAGCAAATCGAAGCACGAGACAAAACTAAGCCCTAAACGAAATTGAGAATCTATTCGGATATTGGGGAAAGGAAAGTTAACAAATAGACAGAAGAACAAAGAGCCTGGAAATTTCTTTCGTTTTCCACAGATTTTCTCAGCAAACAAACAAAAAGTACGATAGAGATCACGAACAATCAGTACCTGGTTCCTCTTGTGTTCTCGGAGGCCAAAGACGAAAGCTTTTTGCGATGGTTCTTTGACAGAGACTCGAACTACTTTGAGCTGTGTGTGCAAAAATAGGTTAAAGCGAAGCGCGGAGGGGAAAGGGCACATATGCAATTTATGAACCTCCGGGGGGTTTCTTGTAAATATGCTAAATAGTAATGATTTATGATCCAAATTAATATATACATTTTTCTAAACTATTCTTTAAATAACTACTCTCTTATCCATTACAATTCATAGCCATGTTAATGGTATTTGAAGTTTATCTAAACTTAAGTAATCAGGTGCACTTGGAAAAATTATGGTTAAATTTTATCGTGTAAATTAATAATTTATCTCACAAATCAAACTCGTAAAAGTAAATTTTATACAATTAGAAATAGATCTTGTCGTTGGTTTAGACTTTGTTGACGCATGAGATGGGAAATTGATATGGTTTTTCAATAATAAAAAAAAGAGATATTTTTTCATCTCGTGAAAACCAGTATGGAGAAGACACATGGTTGCAGAATTTTTTTCTTCCGAATTCAAGACTCTCTCGTTACTCCACTCCCCCGACAAAATTTACTTTTAAGTTATAATATGTAACCCGATCGACCAAGAGCAAACCCTGTTATTGAAAGAAGAGAAAATCCACTAACCACCATAACATGGTACCAGTAGGTGGAGATGAACTTTTGAAAACTTGTTAAAAATTAATTATATTGAAAAATTAATTAAGAATTATAAAAAAATTAATCGGACAAGTCGGAGAATTTTACATCAATGACCATTAGTACTGAAAATGAAGAATTCAGTTGAATTTTGGTGCACAACTTCACAAGAGGAAGTGAAACATCGCTGAACATTCAGATTTCAGAGCAAATCATTATACAGAAAACAAACAAAGTTGATAGTTCAAATGGAATTTGTTCCTTTTCACTGCCAATGACTTTTTATTCATTCAATACCTAAATAACAAAACAAGTCAATCAATCTTCTTTACCACTTTTGCCTTCATTGCCTTTCAGGAACCTGGAGAACCAATATGCAGAAGATTTAGGGTGACGGGACAGTCCGTTCTTGTAGTCTACGTAGACCAGACCGAACCTCTTGGTGTACCCTTGCGCCCACTCGAAGTTGTCCAGCAACGACCATGCGAAGTACCCTCTCACATCAACTCCATCCCTGCTCGTGCACAACCCAACATATGACAGGTTAATTTTGTTCCCAACCCGTTGTACATTGTCATATATATATATATAGAGAGAGAGAGAGAGAGGGAGAGAGAGAGAGAGAGAGAGTTGTTCAGGTGAAAACCATCTATTATAGAGCAAAATATGAACTCATCTTAGTTGTTGAATTCATAGAATAAATAATTGAGATTAAAACACATCAATAATAACATATAAATTAAATCAAATTCCAGTTCAACAAAATTACATATTTTTCACCAAACTGAAGTTTAATATTAGAACTGTATTTTCTTAATCTAACTAAGATAGGTTCTTAGTTTACACAAGGTTGTTTCGTGAATATGATGCCAATTCGAGTAAAAATAAGTGCCCAACTGCTCTACAAAACCGTAAATTCATGACTACAACCCAGTGTATGTCAAGAATCGATATATTAGCATGTGGATGTGAAAAAACGATATGCAACGATGTAATCTACTTCTTTACTTATTCGTTTCTCATGAGATGAATTAACGATGGAAGAAAAAAAAATTAGAAAGTGAGAAGCAATAACCATATGTAATTCTTCAGTATATGTATATATATCGAAATGTGATGTGCATAATATGCTGGCAGAAAATAGAAAATTAGAAGAAAACATACTTGACTGCCAGAGAAACTGCATTAAGGTAACCCTTAAAGTATTTGACTCTCAGTTTGTCATCTAGAACTTCATCAAGCGATAACGACTCATCCTGTTCATCATCCATACCTGTAGACAGTCAAAGATGAGGAATTCAATGACACCCGAGCCAACGGCACAGATACAACCAAAAAAAAAATTCTATACAATAACCCACAAAAATTTCGAGGTCTCACATTTATCTACTGTGAAAATTTTCATGTAAGATTTATTGAACAATTTAGCCACATCATTTTGAAATATCAATTTGCAATTACAAGGACATGTAACAAAACTACCCTAAATAATATACGAAATCAATACAAAAAATTATTTCGGTTTTTGAATAGGCAGGTATCTTAGTGCATACCATTCTCGGTGACATATATTGTAGGGTTATTGTATTTCCGCGCTATGTAATTCAGAGCCCTCCGGAGGCCCCATGGAACGACGTATAGCCATTCTGATGCTGCCTGCCACGAGTAATATGAAACTATAAGCAAAATATGTGTGCTCGAGAATGATGGCATGCATATTTGAGCTTCCGAGTATAATACATGTTCGAGAGAAGAAAGACTTGTACCTTCTCACCGATCAACTCTCCCTCGTCCCATTCAACTAATAACGAAGCAAGAATATTAGAGAACGAGAGTGCTGTTAAGTATGATAAAGTCGGAATATAGTGAGGTGCTCATAATTACCGATTCTCTCCATCTGTTGTGACTTGTAGTAATCGCCCTCCTCTCGAGAATTCGGTGCATGAGCAATAAGCCTTGTTGTATAATGATTCAAACCGATAAAATCCAACGGAATCTTGAGCAACACCTTATCTTCCTCTGAGAATTTGGGAAGCATATCACCTAGTACTTCACGCATGACTTCAGGATAGTCTCCATAGTAAATTGGATGCAAGTACCTGTACCAAGAAATCGGTAAATGAACAAAAGACATTTCGAGGTAAATGACGGGAAGGACAAGATTCATTATTTTCTAAACTTATTCTATAGGATTGGATCTTATCAAGCCATTCGAAGCCCGGGTCATGTAACTTATGTTGAGATTAAAAGACATTATCTTCGTATCCTAGTAGAAGCCAACATGTCCCACCCATATACCACTTATATTTATATTCATTTATTTGTACACAATGATACTCATACACTTGAGAGCTATTATTAATAATTCAGCCACCACTTGAGAAACAAGTTGAAGGGAATCACCATCCAAAGTGAAAATCTATGCGCCTTTCTGCGGCTATTTTATCTTCAATTTTATCCGAGTTAGGCTCCGACCATTCCAAGTCTACCACCAGGCCGATTTCTCCACCTTGATTGTCCTGTAAAAGAAATGTTGGTACCACCAATATCATGATCTTGAAACAGAATGCTATTCTTGAGAAGTAAAATTGACCGTATTGGTGATAATTATGCAGAATACCTTATATTTACTTCGGTAGATTGAAACAGCAGCTGCATGGGCCAGTATCTGATGGTGCGCAGCCAAGTATGGTTCTGGTGATGCCGGTTCACTCCTTCCAGGAGCAAATACCCCACAAACATACCCATTCACCGCAGTTTGAAGAGGCTCGTTGATCGTTATCCAGTTCTTTACTCTATCTCCAAAACTCGCAAAGCAAGTTTCTGCATATATGGCAAAGTATTTTCTGGATGTTGCCAAAACATAAAAGCCATAATGATGATAATTGATGTAATAATGAAATGGTCCGTTTAAACAATATACGAAATTCGAAAATCTTAAGAAACATTATAATGAATATACAGAAAATGTCACACTCAGACACAAAACGACGAAATGCCCATGTTTCCAACCCAATAACTAATAGGAAGTCGAGTAATTTGAGATTTAACATGTCCACCATAAGAACTTAGCAATAAAGACAACTATTAAGCAAACGAGTGATATCTTGGAATCATGTAAGTACACCTATACAACTAACTGTATTAGTAACTAGTATAAATAAACAATTCTGTTTAGGTCAAAGGAAAATTAGTGGGTCAGAAAATGTTGAATAAAGTACTAAAAATCAAAATACTAGCAAGCATCGGTTGATTGATGATATACAGTACTTACACAATTTCTTTATTCAACCACCCTCCCATGGACTCATCAAGATGCAAAGGAAGATCCCAATGGTACAAAGTGACGTAAGGTTTGATACCTGCATAAATAGAGTCGTAAAACATCTATCGCAGCTGCAACTAGAAAGAAGTAGAGAAAAAAAATCAACTGTTCATACCCTTTTCAAGAAGAGCATTAATAAGATTGTTATAGTACAAAATTCCTTCCTCATTGACTTTGGTTCCCAAACCATCTGCAATATAAGTAAACCAGACACAAAAAACCACTCATCACAATTAAGGCAAGGCAAGGTAAAAAATGGACACAACTTATATGGTACTACTATACATAGAGAAGGTGAAACCAAAAAGCAACTTAGTTTACTATTAAATGAACTGGAGCAGACAATTATATAAGATGGTGATGCTTAGACCACTAATGGGTACACAAACAGAAAATCTTTCTGAATCACTCGGAAAAATTCAATCTAAAGCTCTAATCAGAATAGTGCCTGAAGAATTTAGAATTGTAATTGCAACTAGTTACTTTTGAGTATAGCCTGTACATAGAAGCGAGAGGTAGAACTGTACTGCTCAATTGTTGGGAAGAAGTACATACCAGGGAAGATGCGAGACCACGATATGGAGAATCGATAAGCATCAAATCCCAATTTGGCTATGATGTCAACATCTTCCTGTAGAACAATATTGAAGTAAACTTCAAAAATAGTTAACACAAAATGACCAGAAGAAGAAGTTTTAAATTGTTAAAGGAGAAAAGTAGTGAACATCTAGACATGTGTGAAATGCACGTGTACAAGCTGTAGAAAGAAAAGATATCTGATTTTTTTCTTTCACAATCATGAATGCATTAAGAGTGATGAAGTATGTGTCCAAGGGATGAAGTGACCAAGGCCTAAGCAGCAACAACAAAGCACAAGTGTCTTGCGGCCCCTAAAGAAATTCATATGCACTTACAAATGTTCACACATACTACATTTTTCAGTGCAAAAGGGTCATATTTGAGAGAAACTGATAATATTTTCCCGAACACATTTGAGAAGTAAAAAGCAACCCCACTTCTCCCAACATCTCAAACCAAAATAAGCCCCCAAGCTAGAGCATTGGTCGGGTTTAGCACTTCACAGAAACAAGAAACAACCCTAATAGAATGTGAGTCAACCACAGGCAAAGCTGCTAAGTTACCTTATATCGGTGATACTGATCCACAGCCACATCACCATTGCTTCCGTCAAGAACTTTTCCTAATAAAACAACAACCATACATAATATAGTCAGAAATCACCTCCAAACATCACAAACGTAGAGCCAAATGCAGGACATAGCCCAATTTGGACATGCCAAATTAAATAATCACATCAAATGATTTTTTTATCAAATTGATCATGAACAAAAAAGTTATAAAGCAAACAGTCAAACCTTTAGTATGAGAGAAAGCATCCCAAATACTAGGACCCCTACCACCTTCACTAGCAGCTCCTTCAACCTACAAATAACCCATCAAAACCCAATTTAGCTAATACATTCCCAGTTCAACTAAGAGAAACAATGAAGACTACTCACAGGTGCCGAAAACCTTGAATCAAGTAAAAAAATACATATTATCACAAATTATGAAAGACCCAGGTGCTAAATCAGAGATCACACATCAGTAAGCTGATCAAATCCTAACAATCAATACAGGCAGTAGATTATCAAGAGGGATCAAAACCCTTGAACCAATTAAGAAACAAATCGCTACAAATCACTTCAAAATCCAAAATCCGAAAAGACCCAGATGGGTAATCAGAGATCAGACACCACAGAGCTGATAAAAACACTAAAATGAGCAAAAAAAACAGGAAATGCCCAGAACCCAGATCAGGAAATGTAAATTTTGCAGAGGAAAAATGGGAGGAAGAGAAGGGACCTGATAAGCGGAGGTGGCGACGCCGAAGAGGAAATCGGGAGGGAAGTGAGAGCGAGAGATGTCATTGTTGTGGAGATCGATCTCGCACTCCTTCAAAAAACCTTCCTTCTTCACCATTTCTTCTTCTTCTTCGTCTTCTCGATTTCTTTTGCAGTTTGTGAGTGACGAGTTGTTGAAGTTGTGACTAACTGGTAATTGTAAATTGCAATTCGATTGGGCACTCAACTTTTTATTTATTTTATTTTATTTATTTATAATATCTTTTGAAAGTGACGAATCACATGATTCACCTTGTCCCCTAAGAAATCATGAACTGACAAATATTTCAATAATCATTACAATTTATTTAATATTTTAATAATAAAATAATAAATATTATTTTTTTATATAATCTTAAAGGATTATTGGTGAAAATTATTTTTAAATGTACATTAAAAATCAATCTCAATGCATTAACAAAATAGAGACGTGCATATGAAAGATCAATTTTCTCTTCAACACGAGTTTGTAATAGTCATATTAAATGTCACACATTTTTAATATTGTAATTTGTAATAGTAAAATGATTTAAATATTTTATTCAGTTGAATATTTAATTCTTTTACAACAAACTCAAAATTATTTGATTAAAAACAAGTCTCGTGGCTGAGATTAATGAGAATAGTTTGTGGAACGACTCAAACTAACTCTCAATCCGGACTATAAAGAATAAACATGACAAGTTTAAGTGTCGTTTTATTACAACACATATGCCAGTGGGTCAACCAAGGGACCTACTTTTGATAATTAATTTTCATAGTTGAAAATTAATCCACCTAGCCGAACTCTCTGGTTGACCCGGTAACTGAGCATGCAAATCATGACTCGACAAACTGACTCTAAGAAAGCTTTTGGATCCAACCATTCCTCTCGCATCACCATAATGCTTCTCTAAACCCTACTGTCTCTACCTTAGCTAGATGGAGAAAACATCAATCAAAGAGCCCCTAATATTCATGCAAACCAAATCGATCCCCCACACTCCTCTCACCGGATCAAGAACCCCGTCAATAGTGATGTTCATAAACACGGGGGCAGGCGGCTGCGACCAAGATAGTAACATTGTGTCTCCAACAACCTGATGGCTTGGATATTTCCATGAGTTCACCTGAGCATGTCAGATCGATTTCGTTGTAGCCGCAACATGACAGGAGAAGAAAAAAACGAAACTCACGTCACAAGGACAAGTTTTTGTTAATTTATAATTTATATATATTAAAAAACAAATTAATTACTGAAACTTAAACATATAAATTAAACAAAATTAAAACATTTTTAATCTATTAGTTAAGTGATTGGGTTATTATTTTGGAGATGAATGTTTAAGTTGTGTTATATATAATAATATATTGTATTGGAGTTCAAAGTCTTCAAAACTCTTAAAACAAAGAATTTAAAATTATCTAATTAAAAACTACAATTCGATATAAGATAAGAACTAATTCGAATTATGAGATTGACAAAATAAAGATGAGCAATCTCACTTTCGTTTAAAATAATTTATATAACTTTTATGAACTCGAACGTAATAAAATTTATTTAATATTAATTATATAATTTAATCTCAAGTAGTTATTCTTCAACTGTTGCAAGAACTCTTAATTTATATCATAATAGCATGAATGTTTGTAATTTGTAAATAGGTTTTTGGCTCATGCAAATGCTTTCGTTGCTCGATACTTGTGCAGCATCAAATTAACAATCAGGTATGAACAGGGTAGAAACGTCCGAACCGATAGAAATATGTAGCGCGAAATAGCACAACGTGATTAACCTCTGCAGAATGTGTAGTGTAAAATAGTAGAACGTGATTGACCCGGTAGAACTTTGAAAATATTCGATGTAAAATCTTATTGTCAAGTGTCGCGTGCTGAAAAATCGCGCGTTCAGATCTTCAACGGCTGTAAAATGTTGGTATGCAGCGGAGGGAGTGCATCCCCTTCAACATATACATATATACACTTGAATTTAAGACTCATTCTATGGGCCGAACTGTAGGCTTCGAGAATCAAGATAAAAGCCCATATCTGAACCCGGCCCGGCCCAAAGTCACCTCGTTAGGCCAACACAATAAACTTTCAAGATCTCATCACCGACCACATGATAAAAGTATTATTTATTTATAAATCAAAACGGTCACAAGAAGATGCCCACAATATAAGTCAACACATGAATACACAAAAAGTCCACTTATTTATTTTTATTTTAAAAAACTAGCCGTTACAATTCCTGCCCAACGGTCACATTCGAAAATACGGAAATATGACCGTTGGGCTCGGCCCCACACCGACTCTATATAACCCCTCACCCCCTCATCCTCCACTCAAACCGCCTCTCGAGACCTCTCACCGACTATCCATCAATCGATCAATCTCGACCGTCCAATTATGGGCTTCAATTCGATCACGAAAACTCCACCGTCCGTTACCACCGACTCGCACTACCACACCCACAAGGCGTTCCTCTTCGCCAACTACGTCCTCCTCGGCGCCGCCTCCGCCTGCATCTTCCTCACCCTCTCCCTCCGCCTCGTCCCGTCGCTGCCCGGGTTCCTCCTCGTCCTCCTCCACGCCCTCACCATCGCCGGCGCCGTCGTCGGGTGCGCCGCCGCCGCCGCCGGCACCGGAAAATTCTTCGGGTCCCACATGGTCGCCACGGTCCTCACCGCCATCTTCCAGGGCTCCGTCTCCGTCCTGATCTTCACCCGCACCGCCGAGTTCTTGAAGACCCTCGACTCCTACGTCAGGGCCGACGACGGCGCCGTGATCCTCAAGCTCGCCGGAGGGCTGTGCGTCCTGATTTTCTGCCTGGAGTGGGTGGTGCTGGCCCTGGCGTTCATGCTCAAGTACTACGCTTACGCTGGGTCGGACGGGCCGAGGTCGAGCGCCAGGGTGCAGCAGGAGGCGGCGGCGGAGGATGACAAGAGCAACTGGCCGTGGCACCTTCAGATCCAGACCGTCTGAGTCTTTTCTTTTTCTTCTCCGGCAGTGGCATTCTTGTGATTTCTGTAACACTCTTCCTGAATATTCGTCGATTCTTTATTGTTTTTATTGTTTTCATCAGTGTCTGTGTATGGGGCTTATATGTAATTTGAGAAGAAGATTATTGATCTTTCTTGTTAAATCGGCCTTGAACTAGAAAGATGGGTATAATTGGAATTATATATTTTTAATATCTAGCAAGTGGTTCAATTTTTTTTAAACTGATGAACCAACCAAAATTTACGAGCCTAATAATAGTACCCATTAATATTAAACAACCAAAAATCCAATAATGAAATTAAAAATTTAGGTAAACTCTAAACCCTAAATCCTAAATCGTTTATGAGAGAACAAAACAGAGTTCATTCATACTACGGGAATGATATTTGGGTGCGATATGTGATGAATGAAATTTTGGAGTTTGGTTTATTCGGTTAACCAACAATTTTTTATTAGATGAAACTCCAACCAAAATTAACCAAGTAACTTAAATAAAACCACTACTTGTCCCTAATCCATAATTTTTGGTTTTCTAATTTGGTTCGTTCTAATTTTTGGTTCGGTGTCGATTTTATTCAAAAGGAACTCCCCTGCTTATACTTTTTTTATTCTTAATTTTGCAAGAAGGTTTTCACTTGAATTAACCTTTTTACCAGGGATGACAATGGATAGGTTATGGATTAGGTATAGCCTTATTCGTACCCGTATCCGCTCACTTGAGAAAGTATCCATATCCGCTCAATTATCCATTCGTTTATCGGGTATCCGATCCGTTCAATATCCAATAGATATGGATAAATTTTCTTATATGTATCTGTACCCGAAAGTAAATATATAATTAATTAAAATTTAAAATAAATGCAATATGATAAAGTTTTTCAAGTTAAGAAACACAACAAAATTGAACTTGAGGCTATGAATGAATTTTAAAGAAATTGATTAAATTGAAAACCTAAAAATAAAGAAACGTAAATATAAGCGGGTACATCTTTTTAGAGAAGACCACAATAAACAATAAAGAAAGTTGTAGATATAAAAAAGACTACGTTTTGCAATATCAATTGTTATTTTCCTTCTCAATTCTGAAACGTACGTAAACGAGATTATGGGTGAATACGTATGGTATTGTTATTTTTATTTTAAATACTACATATATGGATACGATACGGGTACAATATGGGTCTATCCGTACTCGATTCATATTCGATAAAATATCCGTATCTGTGTTCATATTCGTTCGCCTTCAAATATATCCGCTCCGATCGAATACCAAATCAAACCCAAAACCTCGTACAGAAAAAAACCTCGATCAGACCTGCCTTCCAAAGATCCAGCTGAAGGGGGCCGGCGGCGCCCGGTCGGCCCTCTCCCTCGCCCGCTCCTCCATCGACCTGACCCGCTGCGCGAGCCCGCACACGTACTCCTGCGCCCGGCGGCCCTCGCCGGAGATCCCGGTCAGCTCCGCCACCCGCCACCGGGCCACCAGCACCTCGATGATGTCGGCGTAGTCCCGCAGCGTGTACGCCCCGAGGCGCTGCACCACCGTCGACAGCCGGTCGTAGAGGCCCTCGTCGCGGCCGTCGAACATGATGTGCGACGGCATGAGCACCTTCTTCCTCATCAGGTCGGCGAAGGAGAGGACCGACTCGTCCGGGGCCACCTCGAACAGCTTCTCCACGACCTTCACGTACGCGGCCTCGTGCCGCTTCTCGTCCGCCGCGATGGTGCCGCATATCTGAGCCAGCTTCGGGTCGCCGTGGTGCTTCGCCAGCCGGGCCGTGTTCCCGTGGGTGATGAACGTCGCTCTCTCTTGAAAAGACGTGTAAATGAACCCCAGGAACGGGTTGTTCTCCCACTTTGGGTCCTGGAGAAGATAAAATTCAGCGTCTTATCGATGAAGTGACAGATGGTTCACGTAATAAAAATACGAAAACTTACCTTAAACTAATGTTTTAAGAAAAGCTAGGCTTTAGTCGGTCAGAGAGGGTCTTTTAAGATTAGTAATGAATTAGTTGGGATTCATCGGAAAAAATCAAATTCAAAAATTAACCGAGGAGTAATTAATAAGTAATTAAGAATATTCGGACAAGTATGAGATTTTGAAAACACTGTCCATAATTAATCAAGAACAATCTGGACAAAATTTTGTTATAGCAGTCAGGTGAATGTGTGTTAGGGTAATATATTGAAAATGTGTGATTCAATACATCAAATTAAATACTAAATATGACATTTCACGTATCGGTTTGTAATAAAAAAATTTTAGGGAAAATGTCACTTAGGTTCCTCGTGGTTTACGCGTTTTTCACTTAGCTCCCTCGCCCGAAAAATACGTTCTAAGAGACTCTCGAACTTTCAAAAATTCTTACAAAGCCTTAATCCAGTTAGTTTTTGTGAAAAGTCCAAAATACCCTTATCTCCCCACCGCACTGTTCATGAAGCCACTCCGGCGGCCTCGTCTCCGACTCTCCGTCCGGCCACCGTCTCGAAGCTCGTATCGAGTCCCATCAACAAACCCAGATCGACCCACATCGAGCTCCTATTCGCTCGAGAACCAGTGGTCGGAGGAGGGAGGCGGAGGGTTGGAGCTCTGTCGGAGGAGAAAGGAGGGGCGGTCGGCTCTGGGTGGAGGTGGGAGGAGGTCGAGGAGGGCCGGAGCTCGAGCAGTCCAGTCGCCGGAGCTCGGCTCTGGGCGGAGGTCGAGCTCCGATCTGTTCGAACCAGAGCCGCCGCGACCTCCACTCAACTCCGCGGCTCTATCTCTCTCTGGTTCTTGTTCTCTGTAAATCAGAGCGAGAGCTTGAGGCTTTGGCTTTGGGGTTTTGGAGAGAGAGCAGGAGAGGAGGAGGGTCAAAGACGAGAAGGGGTAGCCGAACGGATGGTCGGAGACGAGGGCGGCCGGAGTGCGATGAACAGTGAAGCAATGACATTAGTTTGAAAATTGAATGGTAAGTTGAGGGTATTTTGGACTTTTCACAACAAAACTAACACCGTTTGGACTTCTGTGAGAATTTTGGAAAGTTCGGGGGCCTCTCATAACGTATTTGTCGGGCGAGTGAGGTAAGTGAAAAACGCGTAAACCACGAGTGAGCTAAGTGACATTTTCCCAAAAATTTACAATCAAATGAAGAAAACCAGACCAAAGTAATAAAAACTAAAACAATAAAAACCCGATTTAGCTACCAAAACTAATTCAACTTAATTTCAGTTCATAACAGTAAAACGGGTGAAAAGTCGAACCGGTAGATAACACGTGACACATTTTAGACCATCGATATTCATCCGTTTGACCCATACCAACAAAAAATAAGTCAACCTTAAGTATTTTTGAAATAGCAAAATAAAAATTGAATAAATTTTGGTTTAAATAAAACTGATCGAACCCGAACTCAAACCGACCTATTCAAAACAGCACCAAACCAGTTCGATTCAATTCTAAAATTCCTACACCCAAATTATTCAGTTCTGTCAGGAGCCCAACCTATCTAAAAGTTGATGAATAAATTCACATCTTTTAGATGTCGGATTCTTAACAATCCCACTCACAGAAAGAGATTCAGATTGGACACCCTCCGATCCATAACAGATGACATGATGCACGGATTTTTAGGCCCGATGACCTATGATGGAGGTCACGTCCGACAGAACCAAGCTCTGATAGCATATCAGGAGCCCGACCCACCTAGAAGCTCAAACTGATAGGTCGTGGAGTCCCATATAATTATATAAGAATATAGTCAAATCTTTCCGACGCGAGATTCTAACAGATTCAGTTTAAAACCAAACCGTAAACAGTTCAGCCAGTGAGTAAAATGACATATACGATGTTACCACAAAAATAAACGAAAACTTCCTCTAACAAAAAACCCATGAAACCAAAAAGAGTGAAGAAGATGAGAATAGCTAACCATTCCGGAGCCTATGAGGTACTGAATCGTCTTCTCGACCTGCCTCATATCGACCCGCCCCGAGAGATACAAGTACTTGTTCAAGAGGTCACCGTGCCGGTTCTCCTCGGCCGCCCAAGCCCTCGACCACACGGCCCAAGAAGTGGGGCTCGCCCCGGTCTCGTCCCTCGTCCCGTCCAGCGTGTTGACGATCGAGAGGTACGTGGGGAGGGCCTCCTCGGTGACCATGTCCCCGACGAGCACGACGAAGAAGTCGTCGGGGAGCTCCCTCGACCGCTCCCTCAGCTCCTTCACCTGGTCGAAGAACCCGTCCGAGCCGGGGCTCGGGAGGAAGTCCTGCGGCTGCCAGGACTTCTCCACCGGCTTCAGGTGGGCGAGGAGGTTCTCCTCGGCCCACCTCTCGAGGGACTTGAAGATCTCGATCTTTTCGGGGGGGAGGGAGTGAGTGACCGGGTGGAGGTGGACTCCCGGAGGCAGGAACGGCCTCCTGTCGCTCTTGACGTCGCTGCACGGAACAAAAGAGGTTGAGATATATATCATGAGAACAATCCAAAGTTATAAATGGGTATTGGTAAGGTTAGGCCTGATCATTTCCGGTTCAAACCGAGACCGAACCGGTGATTTCGGTTTTTTTTTTAATTTTAGGAACCGAAACTGGAAAGTATAGGGCTGTCAAAAAATAACCGAACCAACCAAATTAACCTAACCGATCCGAAAATGATCAAAATTCCATCAGTTCGGTTTCAGTTTACAGAATAAGAATCGATAAAAAATCGAACTGAAATTTGATCAGTTTGGACACGTGGCTCATTTCAAGTCATCGATGTTTATTAACCGGTCTAAAACATACTGGGCAAAAAAAAAATACGTCGAGACCGGCCCAGAGTGTGATAATTTCATGATAATCGTTCAAAGAAAATCTAACCGAAAATTGGTATGTCAAATAATCAGTCGGAACGTCATGAAATGTGTGAATTTCATGGAGTCTGGTTTAAAAACCCCGTACGTTCTCAAGTTGAACCGTACCGAAGCTCATCAGTTCGGTTTTAATTTTCGTAAAATCAAACCGATTTAAAACTGAACTGTGAACAACCCTACCAGAAGGTATGGGATCTCGGCGTTTAACGGATCGAGTTACCGTAAAATTAAATGAATCATTTTTTTTTCACATTTGTGATCTTTTTTCAATCTTATTTTATCAATTAAGTATGATTTATATCATTAAATATAAGAGTATTTTCATAGTGTTTGTCTAAACAATTCTCAAGTTAATTTTTTTTGAATCATTCAAGTTCATAACTTGTCATGTATAATATAAAAAGGTCCAAAGAGACATATTAATATTGTAAACCGCAATCATAACCACATGTTAATGCAAAAAATAAGTTTTTTTTTCATCAAAAAGGTTTGTATAATTAAAGAATGAACCAATTATACCAAAATTTCTCCGTTTTCGTCAGAGAGCATTTCATGCACGTAACACAAGAACCGGTTTTGAACTTAGTTTGTTTTCTTGGGACATTGTCACTAACAAGAACTAATTGATTCTTGTCTCCGGACACAAACATGACAATTGTAAGAATATAGATATTAATTGCAAAAACTCTTTGATAAACAAATAACCGAAAATAGGTGATGTGAACTCATTTTTAAAATGACATAATTACCCATATACTGATTTTTTATAGTTTTTTTTACGGTTAATATATATATATATATAATTTTGTCCCCATGTGATACCGCAACGGTTTCAGCCCTCATATTATTCGAATGGTACGTGATGGTAGTAAATGCATGACCACTATTGAGATCAAAACCCATAAAAAAAATCACCAAACCGATCAATTGATCAAACTCCAATAAACACAATCACTAGAAAAGCTACATTTCCAATGATCAACAAAACCAAATTATTCAAAATTTCAGATTATTAGTCATAAAAACTCGAAGTACCCATTAACACTCGAGCAACAAAATCGCATTTTTGGCGCGACCCATCTCGTGAAACCGATACAAAATGAGGATTCAATGAAGAACAACTAAAGAGCCGAGTAGAGAAAAAGAAAAAAAGACAAGAGCTCACTTGGTGGACGAGGCCATTCGAACGGTGAGAGATCTTCGGAGAGTGTGTGATTTGGAGCTGAGGTTGTAGGAGAAAGAGAATGTGGGGATTGAGGAATTGAGCTTGAGAGCCATTGTTGGTCTGTGTGATCTAAGTTTCGTCGATCGCCAAATTTGAGAACCTAAGATAAAGAGGAATCGTTTGGCTTTGGGACTTTGAGGTTGGTTAATGTGGGCTGCGAGGACTGAAGAGAGACCGAGGAGGCCCATTTAAAGGAGATGGTTCCGGAAAAGCCCTCCGTTTTCGTCGAAATTACGTGCCTGCCATCCTTATCTAATCTAGGGTTGTTAATTTCGGACCCTGAACAGGTACCGAACCGAGCTAAACTTAGAATCGTGGATGATGATTTGGCTTTTGTTCTAAATTTAAGAGGACCATTCCATAGTGATTCAGTTCTAGTTCTTTTGACAGGGGACTACAGTTAACTGATAGAGAACTGAACTGATTAGGTGGACACGTGTCACACCCGTATCCTCCCACACGCCTCACTCTCCTTTTGGCTTTTTAATAGGAAAATTGGACAGTACGTACAATATTAAAAGGAAACATAAACTATGACAAACCGGTAGATAAGTGAGTGAGGAACTTGTGAAATATAGGTCTTGATGATATCTACGGATTCTACTTTGATATTAGAGAAAAAACCATTAGAGGAGATGAAGTCGTCTTCAGTGAGAAGAGCGATGGCCGAGCTACAAAGTCATGAATCGCGTTGAGGCGACAAGAGATTATTCTGCCTCAACTTAAAATTTTGTCAATTACTTCTTTCATCGATTGACTGTCTTCTTTTTAAAAACTATAGCAACCAGAGGGACATGAGTATCATTTCGGCCTATAAATCGGGAACAAATTAGAGACTCGAAATCATCCAACTGTAACTAATTAGAATCGAAAAATTAAACCAGTCAGAATCGGTTAATCAGACCGCCCTCTTACAAACCATTATGATTATGGCTCTCAAAATTTAAGAACTAATTTCAACCGTTTATTCGGTCTCAAATTATTTTACATTAATTTCAAACCCAATTAGGCACCTTAAGTGTGTTGGTATGGGCATGCATGTGCAAAGAGGAAATTGAAAGCATAGTCTTTAAATGTATTAATCCATAATTAATTCAAAGGATATAATATATAAGTATCAATCCCAATTAATATTTCCCCATACTCCTATAGTCCTAGCTATTGCAAAACCGCGAAATCATAAAATAAATCATAAACTACATTTGATTAATGATCAAACATATTATCGATATTAATTTAATTTTACTCGATTCAAATTTATCAAGTTACGGATTGTTTACTAAATTAAAATGTAACCTTATATACATATACCAAACAATGCGTGTGTATGTACAATATTTTTACCACACGCAACAACAATGGCCAACTTTGAATTAATTTAATTTAATTCAATTCAAATTTGTCAAATTAATTATTTTCCACTAGATTAAAATTTATCTATATATATCAAATTTGCCAAATTAGGTAAATGTACGATATATCGACAAACACAACACGCAAAAACAATGGCCAACTTTGATACCACCCCATGCCTTGATGATTATAGCACTATATGTCTATATTTAACATGGATCATGATGTAATTAATGAAAGACCCATCTAATTTTTCAGAAATTTTCAATGCTACCATACCTATTCGACAAAGAGTTGACGTAGGAAATGCCTAGTACGAACTCGGGCCAAGTGACGAGGAGCTCACAGTAACACGTATGAGACCCTGAGTTCGAGTCTTGATACATACGGGTTTTTCCCTCGTATACTGATAAAGGGGTTAGAAGTCTGATAACACGGTTCGCCGAAAGTCGAACCAAAATATGGGGTCTTCCTAGAGAAAATATTTTAAACAGTTAGTTCTCGTAAAATGTATGCATTTTTTAGAAAATAACGAAAATGTTCATGAATTAAATTGATAACTACTTTTATTTAAGAAAAAGCAAAAAAAATGTGTTTTAAATGTTTTAATATCTCTGTCTTTTAATTAAAGTTGTTGTAATTAATTTACTTTTAGTTAATTTTTTTGATAAAAATCTAAAATTTTAAATTAGGTGAAAATTTTGTTTTTTTAACCATAATAAATACATTTTTAATGAAAAACAAAGTGTATACATCGCATTTTTACCGTTAAGGAAGAACACAATCCCCTCTTACATTTTTTGACAATTTCTCTCCAAAAAGAATTACAATCCCTAAATTGGTTTTATGAGAATTTTAATAGTTTCTCTTAGTAAAAAGTATTTTACTACTATAATCGAAGCTAAAATCGAATATGTAGCAAGTCGAGCGAGTGCTATAAAATCTTATTTTTCTCAACTTATACTTTACAAAGTGGAAGCTTGTGATTATGTTTAATATTGGCCATTAGTTTCTAAGTTCATTCCAGCACAAGCCAACTCATACAACTCTCAATTTGAGTCGAGTACAATATTTTCCTTGGCATATCTCAGAAATTAACATACAGTTACACTTGAAAATACACTAATAAAATAATAATCGAATTTCTATCGTGTATGTATTATTCGAAAACGAGAGTATTTAAACCATTAGCTACAAATGAAACAAATTATAACATATGAATTCGATAATGCTAAGTCATGCACATTAAACACATTCAAAAGCACCGTAACGCCCAAATCGAAAAAATTGCTCCAAAAACACAAGAAATGAAGAAACCGAGTAACGGTGCCGAATGGGCCATTGTTGGCCCATTAACAAGATGAATCAAGCCCATAGTTCCCTCATTTTTTTTAAATAAACGTTTTTCAAAAACCAAACACGTTTCTTTTCCAAATCGATAAATCACATAAACAAATGTATTAATCCAATCACTAATCACCATTTCCACATCGTCAAAAAAAAAATATTTGTTTTGTCACTTAAATGGAAAAAAAGACATCTACAATAAATAGTACGTACAAATTTTTTTATTGATAATTCGAGCATGCGCAATTGATATTAATGAAGTAGACAATCCCATGCAAATTATTATCGTACGTACATAAATTTTAAAACCCTATAATATAAGACATAAACACATATAGAACATAAAAGCTAGCTAGTTAATTAGGGCTATATATATATCTTTGGTGGGACGAGCCATGCAAAGCTAAACCCTAAAAACATAAAAATATTTCAAGTAGCACCCATATGTGTATATTAATTAATTATTAATCATCGATCAAGTACTGTGTCTCCTTCCTCCGGTGCCACCCTCCCTCTGGCAGTTGAAGTAGACAGAAGCGACGGGCGAGCCGAGATTGTAGAGCTCGGCGAAGTCTCTGGTGTTGAAGTTCTGACGCCAATCCGGCGCGTAAACTGTCTGCCTCCCCAATTGACGGAACAGAACGAACACGAACCTATGAATCCCAACCGATGGCCTCGGGCTCTCGTAGCACACTATCTCTTGACCTACAATATAATAATCGATATTTTTTCGTACAAATTATATGTGTGAAACTGTAACGCTCATATTATTATAAGATAAAATTAATAATAAACATGTTATTAAATAAATGAAACGGGAGAGCATTGTAAATTTAAGTTATTTGTATCATATTTTTCATGTTAATAAAATTTGTCCAACAGAAATATTATAAGAAAGATGGTTTCAACTGTTTGTGTTAACATCACAATTAATTAAACCCTACAAGGAGCAGTGTGTAAAAATGTTAGGCATTACTAAGGAGAAGATCAATTTTTAAAGATTAATTAATCAGGAATTAGTCGGAAAAAAACAAAATTATATAAATTAAAATATTATTCAATTGCTATTTAAAAATAATTAGGAATTAGTCCGACACAAACAAAAAATAAATTATGATAAATGATTAATCAGGGATTAATTAAAACTAACTGAAAATGGATTGATGCCTAGGAGTCACATAACAAAGTTACAAAATTGATTAATATTTTAACAAAACTTTCAGAACTCGAACCTAATTCTTTTACCACTTATTAGTCAGAAAATAATAAACCAATGATTAGTTAAGATTAATTAAAAATTAGCCGGACAATGACATGAAATTAATTCAGCTAAATAATTAATCAAATATTAATAAGACTAATCGAAAATCAATTTGTCACAAATTAAGTTAACAAAGTTGCTCATCGTTTTGACAAAACTTTCGAAACCCGAACTTAATTCTTTGACCACTTAAAAAAAGGACTTCAACGATAGCTTAACTTTGCAACAAAAAGTCACATAACAAAGACAAATTGTGGACGAGAACATAAGCTACAAAGCTTATAAAAGCTATGTTCCTTTTCATCAATACTTTTCATAGTACTATCGAATACTATTCCTCTACCACTTAAAAAAAACCCAACAACACAACAAAAGTCCTATTTGAAGAGAAAACCAAAACCTAAACCCTAACACTCGAGTTCTTGGTAAAGTCAAAAACCCTAAACACATGTGTCATTGACAAGTCCTAAACTAGGAGTGTGTTTTTCAGGTCACTCACAGTAGTGCTCTGCTCTTATTCGAGTGTGTACAAAAACGGCGACACAAAATAATAGCAAGAACTGTCGTGTCACTTTCGAAAATCCCTAGAAAATTACTAGTAAATAGCCACTAATTACATAGGTTTCCTCAAAAAGTGTGTAGAAATATCCTAATCCAGTTGCTAATGAGCAGGTGGTCCTGTGGGATCGTGACACGTGGCGGTGAAGGTTCACTTTTGAGGAGAGAGAAACTATGAGTCTTGTTTTGAGGAGAGGAGAGAGAAAGTGGGTTAGTTTTAATCTCTTGTTAAGACAACATGGGAGTGATTAGTCTCTATGCAAAGACAACATGTGAATCATGAAACTAAAGGAAAAATAGAAAAGGTTATGATCCCATGTAGGGTGTTCAAAAAAAACTGAACCGATAAAACTGATCGAATCGAACCAAACCGAAAAATGGTCGGTTTTGGTCAGTCAGTTTTGCTCTTGATCGGTTCGGTTTCAGTTCAATTAACCATAACCGATCAAAAACCTAACCGTCCGACTCCGATTCAAATTATAATGAATTCTCTGGTTTATGCTTTAATTTAGGGTGTTTTTCAATTGAATTTTTCTTTTTGGGATTTGTTAACGTTTTATTTTAGTTCGTATAAAATTATTATACATAATTTCTCTAAAAACCGATCAAAATCTAATCATTTTTTGTTTGATTTATGAATTTTTTTGTTTTGTAGCTGATTTTCGGTTCAAACCGAAAACCGATCGAATTTTTTCAATTCGGTTTCGGTTCAAAAACCGAACCGTGAACACCCCATGCACATATAGTTTTGATTTACGAAAACACGAGATATAAAGTTAAACAAGACAGATATTGAACTAAAAATAACTTCGCTGAAATATAGCACGTCTAAAAATAACTAATAATAAGATAATTTATATAAATATTAATTGTGTAGTCATAAACAAGTGAATACAAGAACACAAAATATAAAATGAAAAGAAACCAATATTTGTGTTGAAACTATTGTAATTAAAGTAGCTATAGGTATAATTAATTTCAAAAGAAAGTAACTAAATAGGCAAAAGTACTCACCAAAAGTAACTCCTGTAGTTGCAGGAATATCTGTCACCATCCTAATAATAGTTCATTGAAACATCAACATATCATTTAAGTAAATATAATGATAATCATAATAATAATATAATTAGAGATAAAACATAAATAAATAATTAACATTGTGAAAACGAAAGATGATAAGAACCATATAATAAAGAAATAGTCCAAGAATAATATATTCTCTTTTTCAATCCCGAAACCTTGTAAATGCATAGGAATTTTATTCTGTTCTTTTTCTAGCTCTTTCATTTAGTGGTCCATCTCTTAATTATTGTTGTATATGCAACTTGAAATTGCCATTGGTGAATTAAAGTGAAGTATATACACACAATATTTAATGAAATAATGAATCAATACGATCACATGGGTCACCTTTTTCCATTTGAACAATATGAAACTACTAGTAGAATTTTAAATAATAATAATAATAATAATAATAGAGAAAAAACTGACCAGTGTAAATATTCTCTGAGTTGAGGGTCACTCGGACTCGGAGCATCAGGATCTATCATGACCTGTATTAAAAAAACTCATATAAATAACTTTTTACAAAACATGATCAGAGATTAATATATAATTAGCGTATGCATAGGTTCTTACAAGAGTGTAGAAGACACGGAGGTCGTCGCCGCCGATATCAACTCTAGGCTGGTTGACAATAAGAGAGGGTCTGAGGTCACACCCGTTATTGACCTCCCTCCCGTTGTAGGTGACCCTGAGAGAGATTGACCTTGTGAAGGGGTCCAAAACATCCCCAACCACACGCCCCACAACTAGAGGGTCTCTCTCCCTTGGCATGGTTGCAAAAATAAAACCCAAACTCAAAACTTACCCTACAAAGTGATTGTGTTTGAATCAGAAGGTTCTTGGTTTGGTGTTTGTTCATGAACTAGCATTGACTATTTATACACAAGGTTTTGGGCATCTAGTAGCTTTATTATATGTGTACCATCTTGACCCATCTAAACAGATCAAGTTTTTTTTTTCTTTCGAAAAAGTAATGTACCTTTTATTGTATTAATTTTAATGACTATCTATATGTCTATGAGTTGATGTTGGTCATTAGTAATATATATATATATATATATATATATATATATAGGTAGCTAGATCTTTTGATTCCAATTTTGAACTATGTTTCTTGTGCCTTAAATGCCTTTTACATATTCTGATTGATGGACCTATCATTCATGCAACTAGTAGTCGGTCTAGAGACACTGTCCTCTTCCATTTGAATTTTCTTCTACTTTTATCTAATATTAAAAAGCCCATTAATATACCATCGATCGTACACGCATGCAGCGGCGGAACTAGAAATTTTGGCACGGAGAACATGCAAATATTTTGTTGAACATTTTAAATTTTAACAAGTTGTTTGAGTTCATTTCGTTAAGCATTTAATCTAAATACGATATAATTGAGCTCAAAGTTAAACTTGTTCAATACACAAGTTGAACTTGATCATAATCTTTTAACACCGGATGGATTTGTATAGGTCGGTTTTTTGGCAAATTGGTTAAGTATTGTTTATGGTAAGTCTATGTTCTACGTACGTTTGTTATAGTTGGGCTCGAGTTTAAGGCGACACTTGTTTAAAAGATGAGCCGAATTCAAAATCAACGTTTTATTAGTTGTACATTTTTTCTTTAATATATTTATATAATATAGTTTTAATATTTATGGTGAAATATTTGTTTATAAATGTATTTCGGTAAAATAATATTCTTTAATATATTTGACCCGACTTTTCAATTAAAAATAAATATTCTTGAGCATATCCATAACAATTTTAATAATTTCACCGATTCACACTTATATATATTATATATATACTTAATTATCCCACTGAGTGTGCCTCAGTAATTTTTGAGGCCTACTCGTTTTTCTTAACACAGTTCTGACGGTTGGTATGTGTGTCTGATCGAGAAAACTTGTATTAGGTGTTCTGTAATAAATCATGTAGTCTCTCTAGCCCTCCGTGGTGGAGGTCGTCATATATGTTACTATATACACTTGATCTATAAGTGCATGAATTTTCCGACCTAACTTATTTATTTGAATAAATGAAATCACTTTCAATTAAAAAAAAATGTCCCAAGGATGTGGTAGAAATAGAATGTGGGATCATAAACATAAAGGTCCAAAATACCCTTTGGTATTTGTAGTATTAAACTTACCCATCATCACATGCATCTTCTAGCGTTGCTTTTCTCTTCTATGGTATGATCCTAATATAAAAGGCGAATATTAAAATATTACTTGTAAGAGATAAATTCTTTCACTAAATTGAATAAGGAGAAATTGCAGGTTACTACCATGTATTATATTTAAGTTTGATGTAAAAAGTCTACCATACTCCAAAATTAAAAAAATTTAAAAATTCAAAAAAAATATCTTTTGAACATTTTTAAAAAAAAATATTTTTTATCAGATAAATAATAAAACACTGATTTCAAAATTAAATAAATAAGTTAAACAAATGATTTTTTTTCATTTTTTAAATATAAGAGTATTTTAGATATTTAATAAAATTTGAAACTGAATATGAAATACAAGTTTAAAGGTAGATAAAATTTTAAAAATATATCTAAAGAATCTGGTAAAGTGTGAGAAGATATTTGAAGAAGCACAAGGAAGAACCAACTGAAAGGTGAATCTAATTAATCAATTTTGATTTGCTATTCGAAAAAGTTAATGTTCCACCTTTTTTAATTTGTTGTAGGAATCGAACAAGTCGATTGGTGTACAGTAAAATAGAACTTTTATAACACTTAACTGATTCATATAATCAGTCGATTTAAGTCGACTAGGCGAGTTAAATAGTATCTAATCGAATTTAGAGAGTTCTCGAAAAAAAATTAGAAAATGAATATAAAAACAGTTAAACCTGAAATAATTTATATTAATATGTGCTTTTATCAAAATATATTTGCATATGTAACAAAGATTATATATGTATATCTTCAATGCTTACATTTATATTATAAGCAAATTTATATTTCGATTGTGTATGTATAATTGATTTAAAAATATATAAATATCGAATTTTAAATAATTCATGATTAGTCTTCTATTAATTTTTTGAAGTTCTGATAAACCGGTTAGTGCGACGCGATATCTACAACACTCTGAATTAAGGATTAAAATGATAACTTTAATACCATAAATAATAGAAAATATATAACTAGTTTATTGATGAATATTGTGAATACAAGTCTCTCCATTTACACAGAATAATATGAAATATTGATACATGATCTAAATTCTAATGTATCAAATATTTTTTGTGAGGGGACACGGATCTGGGAGGGGGACATCGGTGGTTGAGTATTAACTTGTTCAGGAATCGAGAGCAGACTGTACTGGGAGGGGTCATGAGTTCTTTAGCGTCGATGGGAAGTTCTATGTAAGCATATCAAACTAGAAAGTCTTGGTTTTCTTAAACTTCAATACGTTCTCGTGGTGTCCCGTTGGGCCATTTGGGGGTCATGATGGCATGCGTTTTTTGAGTTGGGAAGATGATTGGAGGGGATCGTTTTGTTTCGCATGTTTATTTGAGGTGGTGTACTAGGGGATTGCTCCAAGTGTTTTCGGGGTGGTTCTTGTAAAGGATTTGCGGAAAGTCTTAACCGACTCGAGGTCGCGAGTTTGCAAGAAGCATTTCGTTGCACTAATATTTATTTTGCTCGTCGTTCTCGCGGTGGATCTTGTGATGAATTTGCGGTGAGTCTCAACCCATTCGTGGTGGAGGCCACGAGATTTGAAGAGAAATGTCGTTGAGCTATTTTTTATTTCAATCGTTGTATTTGTAATTTTATGACTCATAAATTAGCCAGATATGTTTTAACTAACAGTAGTTATGATCATGGCGAGGAGTATGTTCTACCATCTCGTGTTTTAACTGTCAGATGTAATATCGAATTAGTTGTTTTGTAATTAATAATATGTCGTGATTTCCCTAAAAAACTGTAATTGGTCTAACATATATACCACTAGCTCGGAAGTCGATGTTAACTACTAACTTAATGAGTTTCTAGAAGCGTTATAGTAGGTTGTGCCTCTGCTCATTGGCGAAACTAGAAAATTTTCATTGGGGTTGACATGAAAATAATATTTTTATTTTTATTTATATGACTATTTTCTAACAATAGTTTATGTGCGATTTATATGTAATATCTAACTCTGATGTCAAATTTTTCAACCCCTTTACGTAAACTTGGATGAACAATAATGTATGCGAATTGGAATCAACAGTAAAATTTGGCTTGAATTGTATATTAGGATAGGACTAAATAAATCAACTAAACTCCTTGGTCTTTCGATTAAAAATATGTACATTAACTATATAATACACGACGCTCGTTATCATAGTTCATACTATAATATCACGTATAACAGTTTAATCAAGAACTCATCGTGTAACGATATCAACAACTATTTAAACCACTAGCTCGCAATGAAACAAATAACATATGAAATCGATAATGTTGTATATATGCTGACTATTTCCAAGCTATGCACATTAATTACTCTCAAAACACCAGAGAGCACAAAAATTAACCAAAAACTATAAACAATAAAAAAAAATTAACTAAAATCAAGCACATCCAACCATAAAACGAAGGCCCAAATCGAATTTACTCCAAAAACACGATAAATGAAAAATCGAGATACGGTGCCGAATGGGCCGTCCTTGGCCCATTGACCTAATCAAAGGCCCACCTAGTAAGAAGATGAACTAAGCCCATTGTTTCTACATCTTTTGACCGTTGGTAAAAAGATGTACAAAAGCTTTTATTTGTGTAGAGGCAATGAGAAATTATAATACACCATTACACTTTAATAGGTCCTAACTCTAATATGCGTTTACATAATATAATTTTACAGGCCCTAAAACTCAATATGGTGTAGATTAAACTGATTTTGAATCTGGATAATATGTGTTTCGATCTTCTTTATCTTTAGTGGTTTGAATTTTTAAAGAACTTCATTAATATCTAAACTCCCCCTCACGCACCGGTTTTCAAATTACGAGATAAAATTTCAGAGTACGGGATGTACACGTACCGGTTTCTGAATTACGAGACAACTTTCTAGAAGTACTGTGATGTTCACGTTCCGAATTCCAAATTACTGGATAACTTTCCGGATTACGAGGATGTACACGTGCCTGATTTTAGAATTACGAAATTTTTTAGAATACATGGGTGTTCATGTGCCGATTACGGGGATATACGCGTGTAGGTTTCCGAACTACGGGATAACTTTTCTATATTACGGGGATGTGCACGTGAAGTATGGCCTCCGGGAATAATAGTTGGAATAAAAGAGTGAAATAAAGGTACATAAGAAATACGACAAAAATATTTCAATTAAAAACAAGTTGAGGTGCACGACAAGGAGAAGACTGAGATAATCAAAACGAGGACACTGAAGGAGATGACATGTGAATTTCATGTGCGGGTGCCGAGTGCACCGTTGAAGGATTTTAGGTGGAAGATGCGTGGATACCGGATGCGCAAACAGTGGAAGCGATTGAATTGACTTGCCCACCCGTTAGAATCACAAATGATCAAAAAGCAAGTAAAGCAATTTTTATTGAGATTTAAGAATGTCGGTTAGCTATGATACCGAACGATAATATTAAAATTGAATATAATTTTGTGTACATAGAGACAACAAAACCCTAATACACAATTAAATAAAAACCTCTAATACACAATTAAATAGAAAACCTAAATACACCATTGAACCATAATTAACATGTCTTTACATAATATAATCTATCATCATAGAATGTGAAATTTAAGGTGATTAATTATTCTATTAATCTGATCATTAATTAATATCTCCTCATTATAATAAATTAGTATTTGTTTTGGGACTAAACTCCATTTTTTATTGATAATCCAAGCACGCGCAGTTGATATTGATATATATTAATTAAGTAAACAATGCCATGCAAATTATTGTACGTACATAATAAAGTTTTAAAACCCCTATATAAGACATAAACATATAGACACAAAAGCTATGTTAATAATTAGGGCCATGCCTTTGGCGGGGACGAGCCATGCAAAGCTAAAACCCTAATATTTTAAGTATCACCCATATATATATATATATATATATATATATATATAAGGAGTCACACTTGATCGATGATTAATAATAAATGTATATGCTAATTAATTTACTCATTTATTATTAATCATCGATCAAGTACTGTGTCTCCTTCCTCCGGTGCCACCCTCCCTCTGGCAGTTGAAGTAGATAGAAGCGACGGGGGAGCCGAGATTGTAGAGCTCGGCGAAGTCTCTGGTGTTGAAGTTCTGACGCCAACCCGGCGCGTAAACTGTCTGCCTCCCCAATTGACGGAACAGAACGAACACGAACCTGTGAATTCCAACCGATGGCCTCGGGCTCTCGTAGTACACTATCTCTTGACCTACAATATATTATGATCGATATAATTTAGGGTACATAAACTATGGCACTCGTATATAACAAAGTTGTTAAACACGTTATTAGATAAATGAAATTTTATTGCATTGAAAACATTCGGTTAATCATAAAGCATGCGCATACACACATGTTAAAATTTTGAATGAACATGTTGGAACCCGCAGATACAATACATGTATGAGAATTTGTAGGTGGAACGAGGACTCAAACTATATGCTTTGTGGGTGTGGGATAAGAATACTTATGAGACAACTCTATATGGACTCGACTTTAAGTTGAAGAAATATTAAGTTATTATATAATATTAATATCTGAATTAAACATAAAAATGAAATAAAGTTTCAGGATGGAAACGAAAACCTAACTACTTGAGTTAACAATATAGACACCCAGTTATCAACCCTAGGAGATGTGTCTAGAAAATGTTAGGTATTTGTCGGGGAGAGTAATTTTCGAAGATTAATTAGAGATTAGTTAAAAATTAATGAAAAAATTAATAAACCAATGATCAGTTAAAACTAATTTAAAAATTAGTCGGACATCAATATGAAATTAATTCGACTAAATAATTAGTCGAATATTAATTAAACTAACCGAAAATCAATTGATGCCTAGTTTTCACAAAATAAATCAACAAAATTGTTCATCGTTTTGACAGAACTTTCAAAACTCAAACCTAATTCTTTGACCACTTAAAAAAGGGACTTCAACGACAGCTTAACTTTGCAACAAAAAGTCACGTAACAAAGACAAATTGTGGACGAGAACATAAGCTACAAAGCTTATAAAAGCTATGTTCCTTATCATCAACACTTTTCATAGTACTATCGAATACTATTCCTCTAGCACTTAAAAAAAACCAACAACACAACAAAAGTCCTATTTGAAGAGAAAATCAAAACCTATACCCTAACATTCGAGTTCTTGGTAAAGTCAAAAACCCTAAACACATGTGTCATTGACAAGTCCTAAACTAGGAGTGTGTTTTTCAGGTAACTCACAGTACAAGAACTGTCCTGTCACTTTCTAAAAGCAGTAAATAGTAACTAATTACATAGATTGCCTCAAAAGTGTGTGAAAATGTCCTAATCCAGTTGTTAGTGAAAAGGTGGTCCCGTGTGATCGTGACACGTGGAGATGAAGTCCACTTTTGAGGAGAGAGAAACTAAGTTTATTGTTTTTGGGAAGAGGAGAGAGAAAGTGTCTAGGAAACTAGGAAATAATGTTGGGATTGATGACAAAAAGGAAGATAGAAAAAGGTTATGGTCCCATGCATGATTCTAATTCTCAAGTCCAACCACTCAAAAGAGACATGGTTGAAACATAATTTTGATCCATAAAAGACTGAAAATTTAATGTCAAATAAAATCACTGTTAATTGAACTAGTTGAGCGTTAATTAAAGAATAAATAAAATTAAAGAATTGATCATAATTATAAGTAACAAATCGAAAAATTAGTCAAATAATTGATTGAGGACGATTGATTAAGGACTAGTCGTATAAATCTAAATTTCTAAAACATTGAATGAAACAAAGATAGAGTAAGAAATGTTATTATTCAAATATAGTTATTGTTATAGACATATATTAAAATAATTATTGTTTATAAATCAAATCAAATCCAACTTATAAATTATATAATTATGAATAATGAGTTTTATTATATTTGTTATTTTAAGACTCAAAACAATCTTAATTACTAAATGTGTAGAAAAGAATACTCTTGATTAACCATGTTGTCATAAATAACTTCAAAAAAAGCTATTTAGTCATATATAAATATGGTATATATTACAAAAATCAGAAGAAAAAAAAATCAAAATGTAAAGTGAAAAATAAAGCAATATTTGTGTTGCAACTATTATAATTAAGCAGCTAGGTAAAAATTGATTTCAAAAGAGAGTAACTAAATAATCCAAATTGTACTCACCAAAAGTAACTCCTGTAGTTGCAGGAATATCGGTGACCAACCTATAATAATAATTGTAATTAGAGATGAGAACTTAATTAATTAATTAATTAATTAACATTAAACTGCGGTGAAAAAGAAATGTGATAAGAACCATATAATAAAGAAATAAGCTGATTGGAGCGGTATATTTCAAAAAATATGCATTTTATAATTGGCCAATATTTAAGATGTGACATGCAATTCCAAGGAATATATTATTCTCTTTTTCATCATATATCATTTCGAAACCTTGTAAATGCATAGGAATTTTATTTTTATTGCTATTTCATTTATTGGTCCATCTTTGTAAGTATATTCACATAATTTTCAATGAATAATGAATCAATACTATCACATGGGTCACTTTTTCCATTTGAACATGACACTAGTGGAATTTTGAATCTTGAGTTTAAACCATACTATAACTATAATAATAATTTAGATTAAATGTTATATTAGTTTATTACAAATTATACGGGAGAACTAATTACCAATGTAGATATTCTCGGAGATGGGGATCGCTGGGACTCGGTGCATCGGGATCTATCATAAGCTGCAACAACAAAATAAATAAATAAACATGAAAATAATAAACGAGTAAAGTTTACAAAAGTAAAAAACAAAACATATATGGAGTCATACGAAACTTCACCAGATATCGATATATAAATGTAGTATACAGGTTCTTACAAGAGTGTGAAAGACGCGGAGGTCGCTGCCGCCGATGTCAACCCTAGGTTGGTTGATAATTTGAGAGGGCCTGAGGTCACACCCGTTGTTGACCTCCCTCCCGTTGTAGGTGACCCTAAGAGAGATTGACCTTGTGAAGGGGTCCAAAACATCCCCAACCACACGTCCCACAATTAGAGGGTCTCTCTCCCTTGGCATGCTTGAAAAAAAAAACCCAAACTCAAAACTTACCCTACAGAGTGTCTGTGTTTGAATCAGAAAGTTCTGGGTTTGGTGTTTGTTCATGAACTAGCATTGGCTATTTATACACAAGTTTTTGGGTATCAAGTAGCTTTACCCATCTACAGAATCAAGTTTTTTTCGAAAAGTAATGTGTATATACCTTTTATTATATTAATTTTAAATGATTAATAGTTGGTATTTAGATTTCACTTTGATTTTTAATTGTTTCATGACTGGTATTAGATTTTTTAGATTCCAATTTTGAACTACATTCTTCACTATTCCTTGTGTCTTAATTGTTTTTTACATTCTGATTAATGGATCTATTGACTATCAATGTCTTTTTTCTTTTGAATTTCCATTTATTTACAAGAAAGAATCATATATCAAATGACGTATTGATCTTTAACGTATATTACATTTTTTAATAATGGGATGTAATAGATACTTCCTCATTCCTGCACCTTTTGTTTTAGTTTCGATTGTTTCTTTTTTGTACTGTTTATTGCAGTTGGTGTTTGTCTGCTGTTTATCAGCCGTTGCGTTGATCGCTTTCGTTTGATTTTTTGGTATGGATCGACCGGAGCGTTGTTCGTGTAAACTTGTTTAAAACGTTGTGTAGTAGGATCGCAGGGTTTCTCCAGCCAGTCAAGGTGGAGCCCGTGGCTTGCATAGCGATATCTTGTGTACGCTCAGTTTGTGGATGTCCCACCCGATTTTAAATAACTGAATAAAAAAGAAAAAAAAAACCATAACCTAATCCTTGTCTAGATTTGCTTGACAGGGACTGTCGATATATAGTGTACTCACTTCTTTGTATAATTAATTAATTAATCTAGACTTCAACAATACTTTAATAACTACTTTATTGCTACTTTGTTACGACTAATCAACTTTACAAGGAAATAGCAGAACAATTGATTTAAGATAGATGTACTGTCAATTTATATAACATACTAATCTTAATTTTGACAACAATAATAAAGTTCGATCTTCTCGGTCAAACCTATAAACAATCATTAATTTATTGCCAACCAGTTATATATTACTAAAATAAATATTAAAAGATCTATCATGAATACAAAATCTAAGACATCAGTCACCATTAATTATTTGCTCCTTTTAATATTTCACAAAACGAGAATTTGATTTTAGAGTGCAATACATGATGTAAACGAGCCGAGCTTTTAATGTGACGCTCGAGCTTGACTTGTTAAATATTCGGTTCCAACTCGTTATAATCGAAGTTGAGCCAAATTCGAGCTTAATATTAGGCTCATTTAATAAACGAGCCGAGCTCGAGTCAGAGTTTTTAAGCTTCGACAGGCTCGCGAGCTGGCTCGTTTAATATTTAATTAATTATATATTTTTAATAATATATTTTCAAAATTTTGGGGAATATCTATGATGAAATTAGACGAGTCAAATCGAGTCGAGCCAATCACGAGTTGGCTCATTTAATATTTAATGAATTATATATTTTATTTTTATTTTCAATGAATATTTGTAGTGGAAATTAAGTGAATCGAGCCGAGCCGAGCTCGAGCTTTTCTAAGTTTTCTCGAGTTGAACTCGGGCATAGTTGCATAATCTCGTTCGAGGCGAACACTTTTTTCACGAGCCGAGCCTTGTCAAATTGAGGCTCGACTCGACTCGCTTACACCCCTAGCAATAAAGCAATATAGAGGACCATTTGGTACGTCATGTATATCGATACCCTTCTTAGAATGTTAAAGACACATCGCTTTCGAAGCATAATTCAACAAGCTACGAGTTGTGGTCAATTTGTGGCCATATGTATAATTTTTCTTCTTCTCTAGTTCTTTAATTAATTTATTCTCAATGTTAATGAATAATAGATTTATGATGCATGATAAATGTATATAATTAAATAATAAGACGTCGAGTTTAGCCTCATTAGCTTGCTATATTTTGGTACGTCATTTCATTTAGACACGACAACTTGTAGAGTTTATAAAGTTGACTTGATCTATATATGTTACAATCCTTTTGTTGATTTTGTTAAAAATTGAAAAAATGTAGTAAATTCGTTGATGCTTGTTTATAAGATTTTGTATGTGTGTGTATATGTGTTCGTTGTCAAGTTAACCAGAACGAAATGGGCTAATCGGTCCTCAATTACTGAGAAATAGGACCGAAATAACTATCTAAGTGTTATGAACATTTGTTTTGGACCCGATTTAAATGTCTTAAATACTTATTTGAGCTTAATTTTTGGACGACCGGTAGTGCAAATGATTCACTACTGATTCATTTTCAGTTTCGATTTGAATTGAACATCGTGATATAAAAATTATATTACAATTTTTATGCAATAAAACATATTAACATATAAGATATATTCGAATTCAAAACTTGTGATCAGAACATTAAAAGAGTTTGATTCTTTCTAGTAGTTTTTGTTCTATAAAATTTACATTTGAACTTCAATCACCGTTCACTACATATTATTATTATAATCAAATTATTAATGGTGATTATCGATTTTGTAAGTATAATTCAGCCTAATTTTGGACTAATAATAAATGTCTAAATTACCTTTTGGACTGATAATAATATTTCCAATCTTCACATGCATCTTCTAGCTTGCTTTATTTATTCTCCTTTTTGACGGGTTTGATCCGAATATAAAAGGTGGATCATAGTATCTTCTGAATTTTTATTATTTTAATGTTGAGTGAATCTATATATATATATATGGGTGGACTCCGCTATAAACAATAAATAAGCGTCAAAATTATATTTCAGCCGTCTGATTTGCGCGGAGCAAAAAAGATGATGACACGTGTAACCACAGGCGAATTGGGAAAAAGATAACGGTCGATGGCGGAGCCGTTAGGGGTGTTGGTGTGTAACATACTTGTTTCCCGTGTGTAACATACTTGTTTCCCGTGTGTAACCATTGTTATACAATTCAGCACCTATACAGATCAATCATGGTTTTACGTTATACGTCAATGGTTATACAATTGTATTGTAGGTGTTATACAATACCAAAGTACCGGTTATACGTTCCTAAAACCGAACACGTGTACACACTATTTGAATGTGTTACACACACACAATGGTTACACACGCGGAATAAGTATGTTACACACTAACACCCTAACGGCTCCGTAAGAGCCCGTTATCTCCCTCCCAATCCGCGTGGTTACACGTGGCGCCTTTTCTTTTGCTCCGTACAAATCAAACAATTTGGAGATGATTTAAACGTTTGTATTATTGATCACAAGTGCGCGATGTTGATTTTAATTTTTATGTATATTCTTGATGAAAAAAAATAGTAAGAATTGATTTTGTTTTCTCGAGTTTGCATAATCGTTGACTATTTGTAATAACAGAACCACCCGATGTCGGTTTGTTAAATACTAAGTTTTAACTAAACTGAATTAAATTTTTGAATTTTAAAATGCATCTTCATGTCGAATATAATGTTGACCAGCTACGATGTAAGAATTCAAAGATAATTATGAAATTGAAATAATATCAAAAGAATAAAGTAGAGTTTGAGAATATATTTTAAGAACGACGAGGAAGAAAACGAGAGGTGAATCTAATGAACTGATTTGTGGCCTTTCATTTGATTTTTCTTTGGGGTTTAAAGTAAATTCACTCGTTGGCCGGTGGGCTCACAACATTCCCTAAGTCGATAAACGATTTGCTAGCAACAAAAGCCAATTGTTCCATTCTTTTTTTGTTTCATACATAAATACACAATTTATTATTTTCTTAAAGCAATGTTTTTTTTTCTCATTTTCTTATGTGATTCAGGTGAGTTGTGGACCCACCTTTCTCTCCATGTAAAGATTGTCGAGTTCGTAACATAATCATGGAAATTAAATTAAATCAAATTTTTATGTGTCTATATATATATATATTGCCGTGGAATATGATTTGTACCTATGACTAACTATTAATATCCTTCAAAAAAAAACTATTAACGAAGATCTTCGTTGAAGCAAGTGGTTCAACTCGCCTCAACCGTGATTTCGGTCACAATTTGAGCTTAAAAGATACTTCGCGGGGTTTTTGGTTGAATAGTAATATAAGGATGGTGGAGAATGATGTATAAATATCTGACATGCAAAAATATCTTGTAATTATTATCATTTCTCGATTGACTAATGGTTAGCGTATTTAAATGCACTTTTCATGGTTAGCGTATCAGAGATTAAAGTGTATTTAAATGCACTTTTCATGAAATTCTTAACTATCTTTACGAGGCTCGAAGACTAACTCATTCAAGCCCACAAATCCCACACAAATCCAAAAACCGTATAATTAAACGCACTTAATTATACACTTATATGAGTAATATCTAAAATAAGTTTTTTGCACATAAGTAACCATACCTTAATTTTTTTTAGATCGGTGGATATTCAATTGTGACAGAATCGTCACGACTGCTGATTTCGACATATGTTCCGTTAAATTTTTTAATATTATTAATTCTGTTTTAAAAACACATTTATATCTTTAAAAACGCTTAAATGCCTTTAATTATTATCCTAATTTTTAAAATAAATGTCATTGATCACCGTTTCTCACCCGCTCACGCTTCTCAATTTTTACATTTTGCATTTTCCAAACCAGCACTAAATCCATGTATTTGCATGCAAAATCCAAGTATTTGCATGACTTGTGTTTCAAAAATATGAAAAGGAGACAATCCCAAAGTTAATTATTCACACATGAATTGTAGATTGATCAAACATAGATGCGACGGTAGCTACACTCTATGGAAAATTTAAAATTATAATTTCACCAAATCTGTCATATCTCAAACCAGCACCGGCATATTTTTTCCGATCAAAATTTTAAAATAGGCAGAGATCGCTCAAATTAAAAAATATAACAATCAGCTCAAAAGGGCATTTTAGTCTTTTCACAAAAATATATTGAAACTAACGAATTTGACGGAAAGAGTAACGGTGACAATTTTATCAAAGTTGGGTATCTGTTAGAATAGGCCCTAACTCACGTGTTTATGACATGATTAGTAAAATATGACGGCTATAATTTCACATGTGTTAGTCTAGGGTTTTTTATATGCGAGAACTCTCTCCATATTCATCAATATAAACACTTTTAAGTATCCTCCAAGCTACAATTTCGTCAATTTTGAAAACACGCGAATCAAGTTATTCTAGCTATAGCCAAGTGAAGTTTTCCCCTGATTTTAACTCCGCGCCACGGACGGGGCCGAGAAGCAACCTCTCTCGCACGTGCGAAATCTGGCGAATCATGCCAAGTGGGCCATGTTTGGCCCATTAAGTTCTCTATAAAGGCCCGCAAATTAAGCAATATGGATGAAGCCCACAATTCATTTTTTCGGACCGTATTCACTCAAATATGTCATAAATCAAAATTTGTGTTAATATTTAAATGGAACGTAACAATACATTTACGATAAAATAGTACCCACCGCTTTTATTAATAAATAAAAACTATACATTAATATATCCCATGCAAATTATTGTATATCTATACATATATATAGTTTCTAATTAGGGTATATATATATAACTTTTGTGGGGATGAGCCATGCAAAGCTAAACCCTAAAAACATATAATATTTTTAAGTAGCACCAATATGTGTGTATTTATTTACTTATATATTTTTAATCATCAAGAGCGTCTCCTTCCTCCAGTGCCACTCTCCCTCTGGCAATTGAAGTAGACAGAAGCGACGGCGAGCCGAGATTGTAGAGCTCGGCGAAGTCTCTGGTGTTGAAGTTCTGACGCCAGCCCGGCGCGTACACCGTTTGCCTCCCCAATTGACGGAACAGAACGAACACGAACCTGTGAATCCCTGCCGATGGCCTCGGGCTCTCGTAGCACACTATCTCTTGACCTACACGCAAAGAATATATATATATATATATATATATATATATATATATGCGCGCACACACAAGTGAAAACTCTAACACTCGGCGAAGTGCAATATACATGTTGTTACGATGTAGCACTCAGTTTTAAATAAATGAGATTGTATGTGATATGAGAATTTTAATCGATCGTTCTTGCATGCGAAAATGAGGATATGATAATATTAAAACATGAAGATTCGAAATGAACCCTGGTCTCAAGCTAGGGAATGAGTAGCTGAACCAGTTGAATTGTCTATAAAATTCTTAATCACGTATAAAAATGTCTTGAGATAAAGCAAAAAAAGAAGTTAAACCACTTTATTTTAACATGATAAACACAAAATTAAATGTAGGAGAAGATAGAAAACAATTGTTACCGACCAAATAATTTACTGATGTATATTTGAATTTACATATACAAGCGCTCACCCTCAACCTTGGATGAGGCTAGGGCAGAGGGCACACAGCACCAGTGTGACAGCGCAGGTACTCATGATAGTTCGTAGTAGTTGGTCTTAAAAAAAACACAACAACACAGCACGCTCTAAAGAGAAAACTCAAACATATAGCTTATTATTCGAGTTTCTGGTAATACTATAAAAATTCTCGATTAATGATTTTAGAATATATATATTTTTTAATTTTTGAACAATATTTCTCGATTAATCTAAAATATATAATCTTCCAACAATTACCAACCACATAAACCACAAGCAACTTTGATCCAAGTGAACCAAAACCCTAACTTTAGTCCCAGTGTCCCAAAACCCTAACATTATTATTGGTTTTTTGGGCATAGTTACTTTAGGAAAACCTATACAGACTCTGTGGAGGTGTCATTGACATTTGACAAGTCCTAAACTAGGAGTGTGTTTTCAGATAACTCACACTCAGACTCAGAGTCAGTGTTGTCTCTATTCGAGTCTGGACAAAACGCCGACACAAATAGCAGTACAAAGTGTGTTGTCACTTCTGAAAATCCCAAGAAACTAGTAAATAACAAAACATAGATTTTCTCAAAACGTGTTCAGAAATATGGTAATAAACAGGTGGTCCTTTGTTTTCTTGACACTTGGAAGTGAAACATTGGTTCATTGCTTGGGAAGAAATGAGAGAGTCTTGTCTCACTTTCAAACCTATATTTTAATTAAGAGATAATCACAATTTATCACCCCAAACAATTTGAAAGTGATAAATTTACATCTAACTAATTTATTTTACTTTTTGGGACAACTTACACCAAAATGTCAGAAATATCACTGATTTAGAAAGACATAATTGAATCGGTTCAATTCAGTTTACCTATGGTTTATATTTAATATACAATTTCAAATGTCTTTGGAAGTGATAATTTCATATCCAACTAAAATCTTCTATTTTTTGGGAAAACTTACGCTAAAATGCTTGAAATATCATTGATTTTAAAAAAGCATAACTGAAACAGTTCAATTCGGTTTATTTCTGGTTTATGTTTAATATGCAATGTCAAATGTTTTTTGTCGCCTCAATTTTTTGGTCGGATCAAATAGAATCAGTTGAAGCTCAATTGAGACGGCTCAATTATATGTGAATATTTAGAAATTTTAAAGATAGGTTGTCCTGAAAAAAATAGTTATGATACTAAAAGGGTCGGTGATGTAGTAAACTGTCATTATGTCTCTGACTGAAAAAACAAGATTTGGGTTGCAACTAAATAAGCAAAATGAACTAAAAGTAGCAATGTAAAAAGTAACTAAATAAGCAAAATTGTACTCACCAAAAGTAACTCCTGTAGTTGCAGGAATATCAGTCACCAACCTAATTGTTCATTGAAAACTTCATTTAATTAACATAATAATTATAATTATAGATGAATAATAAATAAATATAATTAACATAATAATTATAATTATAGATGACTAGTAAATAAATAAATAAATAAACTTAAAACTGTGCTGAAAAAGAAAGGTGATAAGTACTATCTAAAGAATTAAAGAAGCTGATATTTTCAGTGACCAATTAACATGTAGTCCAAGGAATTTTATTATCTTCTTCATCATCATTTATATATTTCCTCACGAAACCTTGTAAATGCAAAGGAACTTTATTCTCTTTTTTATCCTTTATCTGGTCCACCTCCAACAATTAATGTTGTATATATATATATATATACACACACACAATTTTCAGTGAATTACTAGTCAAATAATTAATCACATTAATTAATTACGGGACTTCTTCTGCATTTGAACAAGGCAACTAGTGGGACTTTTAGTTTAATGACTATTTTTATGATTGATATTAATATTAGTGTTAATCAAAAAATATTATAACCACCAACCAATGCAGATATTCTCTGAGGTGAGGGTCGCTGGGGCTTGGTGCATCGGGATCTACCATTACCTGTAACGACGGAAAATAATAAAAGCACATAAAATTGCATAAATAATCAAATTTTGTGGGAGTAGAAAAGATCTCATACGAAACACGATCAAAGGTAAGTACATATAAATATATGAACAGGTTCTTACAAGCGTGTAACAGACTCGTAGGTCGTTGCCGCCGACGTCGACCCTAGGCTGGCTGGTGATAAGGGAGGGCTTGAACTCGCACCCATTGTTGACCTCCCTCCCATTGTAGGTGACCCTAAGAGAGACTGACCTTGTGAAGGGGTCCAAAACATCCCCAACCACACGTCCCACAATTAGAGGGTCTCTCTCCCTTGGCATGCTTGCAAAAAAAACCCCAAACTCAAAACTTACCCTACAAAGTGTTTGTGTTTGAATCAGAAAGTTCTTGGTTTGGTGTTTGTTCATGAACTAGCATTGGCTATTTATACACAAGGTTTTGGGTATCTAGTAGCTTTATTATATGTGACCCATCTACAGAATCAAGCTTTATTTTTTGAAAAAGTGATGTACCTTTTCTCATATATATATATATTAATTTTAATGACTATTTTTTTATTGTAATTAACTCGGAATAAAAGCAATAAAGCTAATTTAGGTATTATAAGAAAATGGTACATCAAGTGCACCACATGCGACGACAAAACAAACATTTTTCGTCTCATTCAGCAACGGTAAACATATTAATATCTCGCCGAAGAAAATTGACACAAAATCTAGTTGGCCTAGCGAATTAAAAAAGGTGCATAGTCCATTGTAGTGAACTGAAATTTCCCCTCAAAAATTTGAGGGCCGCAGCTTTGTGTTTAATTTCAGTTACGATCTCGATCTCTAACTTCAACCAACGTAACAATCCGACCTATGAATTTAAATCTATAAATATGTATATATAATAAGACGATGATTCCCTATATTAGAATCACAAGTAAATAAATTGAAGTGAATCTGATCAAAGACAAAAGATATAATTAATTATAATATCAGGTGAGTCAAGTATATTAAGGGATTTCATAAATGTAGATACTAAAATAAGATAGGAAATAGTAGAGCAGTCCATTTAAATTTGACCTTTTAGGTCAATCCTATAAAATTATTTATGGCCAACATGGTATATAAATATACACTGAGTTTTTTTTCCTCAAAATATCATGACTAAAAAAAATTATATATATACACTATCAATCAGATTTTTCTTTAGTAACGGCGTATACAGGAAGAATACGCCGTTACAAAATTATTAGTAACGGCGTATTCCGTAGTATACACCGTTACTAAATGTAACGGCGTATTTTATTGTGTACGCCGTTACTACCGTTAATTAGTAACGGCGTATGTAGGTAAATACGCCGTTACAAGGTCTTCCCGTTATGTTACTGTTTGTGACCGTTCTGACGTTGTGTTACCGTTAATTAGTAACGGCGTATGTAGGTAAATACGCCGTTACAAAATCAATGTATAAATCTTCACAGAACCTTCTCCCATTCTCCTCACATTTTTCTCCCAATTCTCTCCTACTTTATATTTCCCGACAAGGGCATTTCCGTAATATCATCTCCATTCTTCGACAACTCTCTCTCAAAATACTACGGTTCATATCATCATTCTCCATATTAGTAGGTACGTACATTTTTTTTTATTAATAATGCATTATGTAATGTATTTTATTAATTTAGGTTAAATGCCCGTAGATTATTCCATTAATTTTGCTGCTATAATGATAATAATTAAATAATTGAATTGGTGTTATAGTTGATAAATATAGTCAATTGTAATTGATTACTAACCGTAGTTATTTGTATAATATATAGAATGGATCGTGGGTGGATAACATCCCGTAAGATGAGTGAGGAGTGGATGAACGGATTAAGTAGTTTCGTCAAATTTGCGAGACGAAATGCGCAAACAGATGGCGTGGGACGTTTCAAGTGTCCGTGCACTAGATGTTGTAATTATTCTTGGCACGATATAGACACCATTTGCGATCATGTATTGAAGAAAGGTTTCCTTACATCGTACAATGTCTGGATCCATCACGGCGAAGCTAGAGGGCCTAGTTCGAGTCAGCCTAGTTCGAGCCGAAATCTAGATATGAGTCTCCCGTCAAGTTCGCATAATCCTCCTTGTTCGACGTCGGCGCACACTCCAGAGTACGTCGATCCGGTGCATCAGTTCGTGAATGATGTAGATCCATGTAGAGATGTAAGGATTGACGAAGATGAAGGCGAGAACGACGAGGATGAGTACGAGGACGAGGACCAGGACGACGACCCACGATTGGAGATAAGTTCGGTGACCGAAGTCGAGGCCAGACTTGCTAAAGCGAAGATGACGGCGTACAACCGGTTGGTGACGGAGTCACAAAACCGTTGTACAAAACCACTAGCGCTGTCACTAGTGAAGATACTTCTTTGGAAGCGATGTTAAGGATGTTGTGTATCAAACAGAGCACCAGGATGTCAGACGCGGCTTTTACCCAGGTCACGAAAGAGCAATGTCGTATGTTACCACAACCTAATTCGTTTCCATCTAGCTACGCAGCTGCGAAAAAGATAATGAAGGCCATCGAAATGCCACACATGAAATACGACGCATGTTTGTACGGATGCACTTTGTATTACAAAGAGTTCTCCGCTCTGGACAAATGTGGAGTTTGTAAAGAACCACGGTTTACTATGGAAGGGAAAAAATTAGTTCCGAAGAAGACGTTGTGGTACTTCCCATTGACTCCTCGACTTCAACGGTTATATCTTGCGGAAGAGACGGCTGAGTGGATGCGATGGCACGGTGAGCGGGAGAAGGAGGACGATGACGTATTAGTACATCCATCAGACGGTGCTGATTGGATTCAGTTTGACAAGAAATATCCTCAATTTTCGGAAGAAGTCCGAAACGTGCGGCTGGCCTTGTCATCCGACGGGTTTTCTCCATTTGGGCCTAATGCTGCGAGTTACAGTTTGTGGCCTGTAGTTGCTGTCCCGTTGAATTTTCCACCCTCGATGGCTATGCGGAAGGAGTATAACATCCTCACCATGTTGGTATCAGGTCCAAAATCACCTGGTAAATGTTTGAATAACTTTATGCGTCCATTGATTGATGAGCTGAAGCAATTGTGGACGAACGGAGTTGTCACGTGGGATGCTTCCAAGAAAGAGCCGTTCATAATGCGGGCTGCTGTGATGTGGACAATCAGTGACTTTCCGGGTTTGGGAATGTTGGGTGGCTTGACCACTAAAGGCTATAAGGCATGTCCCTGATGTTTGGACAACATCGACTCTTCACGCAGTAACTCAAGAATATCTTACCAAGGTGCGCGTCGGTGGTTACCTCTGAAGCACCTACTGCGCTTTGTCCCGGAGGCATTTAACGGGCAGATCGAGACTCGTAGAAGGCCTAAGCGGTATTCAGGGACTGCTATACTGAAGGCTATTAGGCGTCATACTTATCTCGAGCCTAGTCTACACCCGAAGCATAATAAACGAACTGGTTTAGCTATCTGTTGGTCTCATGAAAGCATTTTCTGGCAGCTGCCCTATTGGAAAACTCACAGAGTGAGACGTGCGTTGGATTTAATGCACATAGAGAAGAATGTGTGCGACAACGTCATAGGTACAGTTCTCGGACTAGCGGGGAAGACTAAAGATGATTTGAAAGTGAGGAGAACGTACGAGGAACAGAATGTGCGCCAAGACCAATGGGTGGGCCAGGACGGGGAGCTCCCTGATGCGCCTTATGGGGTCAAGGGTGTACACCGGAAGGCCGTACTTGAGCATATCCGAGCAGTGAAGTTCCCCTCCGGATATGCGGGAAATTTGAAGATTAAGGTCAATCCTGATGAGAAAAAATTTCTCGGACTTAAGACCCACGATTGTCATGTGCTTATCCAACGCATCTTCCCACTTGTCATTCGGAAGTACGTTTCGACTCATGTAGCAGAAGCATTAGCAGACCTCGGCAGGGTGTTTCAGGTGTTGTGCACGAGGGAGCCGACGAAGAAAACACTAAAAAAATTGCACGAAGATATGGTGGTTTTAGTCTGTAAGTTGGAAACTATCTTCCCTCCATCATTCTGTACCATTATGGTTCACCTGCTACTACACCTACCGGATCAAGTTATTCGGATCGGCCCAGTTCATTTCACTTGAATGTTTCCAATTGAACGGTATGATCCTTCTCTTCAGTAATTTCATTTCCAATTACCATTGAAATGTATAATCGAATATCACATTAAACTCACATTTTGAATGTAGGCAACTTGGCGTGTACAAGAAAAGTGTGCGAAACCCTCGATATTCAGAAGGTTGTATAGCCCAACAGTACTTGATGCACGAGTCTGTCACCTTCACTCAGATGTACCTAAACCGCGCCACTTCAGCCAGGGAAACATTTGTTAGTCCAGCTCTAGGTTTCCACTTATTAGTTGTTTCCCCACATGTACAAGTAAAAAGCGTGGTGCGAAACGTGAAATTGAGCGTTTCCGAGATGTTCTGGGCGAATTGGACTGTTGTTGAGAATTGTGACGAAGCAGATAAGTACGTAGAATCACATCGAGCAGGATTTGTTCAAAGGTTCCCTAGAAAATCTCTAAAGGACCGAGTTATGTCATTCATGTTTGAGTGGGGAAAAGTTGTAAGTACATTATATCTCTTATGCTACAATTCATACAACTTAATTACTGCAACTAATATTAGAATTTAATATGCAGATTGCCGGTCGAGGGGAACAACGAGAGTTGATACTACTATCTGCAGGTCCTCGTTCTTCGGCGATTTATTCACAGTGTACTGTGAATGGTGTGAAGTTCTTAACGTTGCGAATCGACCAAGGCCGGAGAAATCAAAATTCAGGGGTCATGATTGAAGCAAACGGAATATGTTACTACGATGTTCTTATGGATGTCGTTGTCCTAACATATTCCGAAAGCATGCCAGTCGTTTTGTTCAAGTGTCAGTGGTACGACGAACGAACCGTGAGGAAGGACGACAATGACTTCATTTCCGTAAACACTTCCACGGATTGTCATAAACAAAACCCGTTTTGCCTTGCTATACATGCGAAACAGGTGTACTACATCAACGACCCGGATGTGGTGAACTTTGCGACTTCGTGGAAGGTTGTTAACGTTGTCTCTCATACAGGTCACTACAAACCGAGCAGTTTAGGGGCATTTCCGTAATTTTTTTTAAAATGCCCCTAAGGGCATTTTCGTAATTTTGAAAGAATTGCCCCTTAGGGGCATTTCCGTAATTTTTAAAAAAATGCCCCTAAGGGCATTTTTGTAATTTATACCAAAAATGCATGTAAGGGCATTTACGTAATTTTGAAGGAATTGCCCCTTAGGGGCATTTCCTTAATTTTTTAAAAAATGCCCCTAAGATTAATAATGCTTAAATCGTATTTAGATAATGGCCTCCTCGTCAAGCGATTCAAACGCCCGACAGAAGAAGCCTCATGCTCGTGCACCGAGGCATGAGTTGATGGACCCAAAGTTCTTCCTGGCCTACGAGCAATCGGCGCTCGACACTCCGCCTCCGTCACCGCCTGTTGGTGGGGAGTCCCCTGATCACGGGGATTGCTACACTCCCTTACCTCCACAGCCGACTCAGCCGTCCCCCGATTTCGGTTGGAGGTACCGGGTTGTGCCGCCTACATTCACGGGTTGCGAACCCTCGAATGTTGGAGCATCCTCTACTCCTAGTCCCCCGGTGAACGAATACGGATTCGTTTCCCTAGACTGGGACGAGACGCCGGATAAGGAGCTCTACTACGACTTCAAGCTGCAGCCGAATTGCTTGACGACGAAGAGCTGGATGGCCAGGAAAGACGTCGAGCCAAAACAAGACGTCTGCCTCGACTTGGAAGAGGACGCAATATCCAAGAACGGGGGGCCTTTGGGATTGTTTTGGGACGCAGACTTACAACGTCCGTGGAGTATGTTCCCCCCCGGAATAAACGACGCATGGACTGTTTTGAAGATTAAACATATGGTAGGAAAGTTTGCACGCGAGTGGGACGCTTCCTACCAGCTGTTTTGTGATCTTCCTATGTCCGAGTACCGGAGATTTTGGCGCAAAATTCGGGTAATTTCAATACTTTCTCTATTTATTACCCGAAATTAAATAAGTTGAATATTTACAAATTTTTATTTTATTTTGTAACAGCGGTATTATGAATTGCCGGCGGATTCAGTTCCACTCAAAAAGTGGATTCGCGAGACGGCCTGGTCCGCTTATAAAGAGCGGAAATCAAATATGAAGGCATGGTACAAACTGTACGTCTCGCCTGATTATCTGAACCGCAATGGCATTCCCAACATATTTAGAGGGAAAAAAGCACAATGGCGGTGACTCGTCAAACACTTTGACGAGAACGAGGTATTTCTTTACTTTCATACACTTTGTATGAAACATATATCTAATTATAATTCTAATTTTGTAATCATTTCAATGTGTAGGGTGTAGGGAGTATTGGAGAACATATGAGTGAAATACGCATGAGCGGCAACAAGATTAACCATCGATCTGGCCGGAAATCTTATCGGACTCTTTGGACGGAGAGAGAGCAGTCGGGAAATGCAAATATCTCCGCCAAGATTGAGACTTGGCTTATGGTTAATCGGGAACCGGATCAGGATGCTTCGGAGGCGGAACTGTTACAGGATGATGACAACAAGGCGAAACGCGTAAGCTTTTTTCATAATATTTTATTTTAATTTTTTTTCTACTTTATTCATTTTTCATTAATTTAATATTTTCTTTTCATACAGATATACCTTAAGAGGGCGTTGCAGGAATGGAGGTCGGACCCGGCCAATACAGACCAGCACGGAAACTTAAGAAGAATGACCGAAGCGGAGGAGACTGAAGTGATGATGCTAGCGAATCAGCATTGTCACGACCTCAAGCTTGCCGCGAGACGAACAGATGCCCAATTCCCCCGAGGACGCAAAATTCGGGGATTTGGAGATGATTTCCAGGTCCCGGCCAGACCTAGAAAACGTGTCCAGTCCTCCAGCGGTGTGTCTGCAAAGCAGTTCGAAGAAATGGAAACTAGGCTCACCCAGGCGACGGAGCATATTGCGCGGCAAGATGAGAGGTTCGAAGCTCAATAAAGAAGCTTTCAATGGATGTACGAGCAAATGCGAATAGCCAATCCATCTATGCCCCCTACGACCCGAACATGTTCAACAACTTCGGTGCTCCACCCTCGTAGTTTAATTCATGTTATTTTTATTTGAAAAATTGTTATTTCAATTTATTTGGATTTTAATTTTAATTTTAATTTTAATTTTCATTTTACTTTTAATTTTTATTTTAATCTGTAAAAAATAAAATATTGTAACGGCGTATAATACACAATACGCCGTTACAAATTTGAAAAAAAATTATTATTTTAATAATTTGTAACGGCGTATAATACACAATACGCCGTTACAATATTTTCATAAAATATTATTTTAATACCTTCTAACGGCGTATGATTTTACAACATACGCCGTTACTAATTTGACGGTGTCAAGTCAGCTAAACGGCACCGTCTAATTAGTAACGGCGTATGTTGTAAAATCATACGCCGTTACAAAATTAACGGCGTCCTCGACGGTTACGCCGTTAACGGCTCGTCAAAACGACGCCGTGTTGGTGTAGCAGCGTCTTATGTACGTCGTTACAAATTGTAACGGCGCTTTAGTAACGGCGTATCGTCTAACGGCAGTTTGTACGCCGTTACAGTTTGTAACGGCATTTTTTTGGCTTGTAACGGTGTATTTACATATACGCCGTTACTAAAGAAAAAAAATGGCAGTGATATATATTATAGAAACATTTTGTACGTCATATATATATAATACCCTTAAAATGTTAAGACACATCGCTTTCGGAGGACAACAGTAGGCAAATGGCATAAGTTAAAGTTGAAATGTGATTTAACAGCATAGTATGCACACATAAAAGAAGAAGAATAAATCGAGAAATTTATTAACTTTCGATGACATTACACATACGTGCACATTTTGTAGCTTCCATGTGAGCCCGTACGAGCCCAACTATACTTCGGAGCGTGTACCCAACTTACTAGGTTATTTCTAGTAGTATTAGAGGTAGTGGCGGATTCATAAATATTTGACAATAGGCGAAAGAATTATTTCGAAAATTACAATTATCTTTATTAAGACCGTGTAAAATTAATTTATTATGGATGCTACGGATTGTGAATTATGATGGCATAATAAACGTATCATAAAATAATGAGACGGAGAATTTAATATCTTCTGCTTGGTATATTTTGTTCGTTTTGTTTGGACAAGACGACTTGTAGAGTTTCTAACGTTGACTCGATCTATGTTATTGTCTTGTTGATTTTGAAGTAATAATGATAACTTGTTGATATCAATATGTATGATTGAACATATAGCATATGTATCCAAAAATCTCAGTTTGGTTATTATTTTCATTATTATTGGACTTATACTTGCAATATAACTTATAATTATAATTACAACCAATTATCAATTATTTATTTATGAATGCTAAATACATGGTAGTTGTTTAGATAAAAAAAAAGTTTATTCAAATATTAATATATACATATACATAAAACAATTTAGATTCTACTGAATATTGACCACGATAATTTTATCAGTTCGCATATATTTTATATTTTTATATATTATTTTAATGACACAGAAAGAGAAATAATTTTCATTGGTCTATATATATACTTTGGTCATGTATGTGGTACATAGTTGTTGGAGTGAAAAGATATATACATACTTAATGATCGAATCTGAGAAAAAGAGGAATGTCCAAAGTGTGTGGTGCTATATAATGTAGGATATGAACCCTAAATTTTATATTATTTTTGTTGTATCTAATAATGAATTTTATATTATTTTTATTTTTATTTTTGAGTGAAACTATACTACAAAATAATATGTATATATATATTTATATATGACTTTGCAGTGTGATAAGTTGGTTACATGCCCAACCTTGTACAAATATTTATTTATTTATTACATGCCATTCATTAGTTTATGGCCTACATAATTAGAAAAGCGAACTGATATTTTTGCATTTGCGAAACCATTTATTGTTTACAGGAAAAAAAGAGATCGAGATTGATACGGTAAATAATATTCAGTATGCACTTGAATTGAATTAGAGTTTAAAGTTGGGTCTGTTCAATAAATGAGTCGAGTTTGAGCTCAACCTATAAAGACGTGATAGACTAATGAACCGACTCGTTTAATATTTAATAAATCATATATTTTTTAATTCAATATTTTGTAAATTTTCATGCATAATACAAAAAAAAACTGAACGAATCAAATTAAGTTAAGCTGGATGTGGGTTTGAATTTTCTTCAAGACGAGCGGGGCAATTTTAAATTTAAAAGAATAGAACAATTATAAATTTTGTTACACACGTACTGAAAATGTTAAAGACAACAACAATACGAAATACGAGTTGTAAGACATAAATGAAAATTTAAATAGTGCAAAAAGAATCGAGTAAAGTTTAAGACCCACTAGAAAGAAAACGAAAGGTGAATCTAATCGATAAATTTGTGGTTTTTCATTTGATATTAAAAGTAGAGCCATTGGGTCGGTACTATAAAGCCAAGCCAATGTTCCATTATTTTTTGTTTCATACATAAATACAAATTTTTATTAAAGCTCCGATTCTATTCTTTCGAATTGTGGACACACATTTATCTTCATATAAAGATTGTTGAGTTCATATATACAAATGATATATTATGTATATAATAATCATTGAAATCCAATTAATTCAATTCAAAAAAAAAAAAGAAATCCAATTAATTTGTCTGGATCGTTGTGGAATATGATTTGTACTAATAGCTAATTAATTATTCATAATTTAAGAGAAATGACAACATAATGGTCAAAGAGAAGTGTATTTAACATTGCATCTGTATTATTATTTTTAATGGTAGTTATTTAAAATTTGTTTATTTTAATGACAAAAACAAAAAGTTATTGATTAACTTTTAAGAGCATGTCAAATGTCACTATCTAAATTTCTTTTCAATCTCTTCCTTTTTTTTATCTTTCATATATTTTATTGATTGTTTTTTCATAAAAGTTTAAAATAATTTATCTTGTTAAAGTAATTGTTGATTATATTTTTAAAGATCGTCTTCGTAAAAGTTTAAATTAATTTCTCGTGTCCTTTCTTGGATTGGGCCTAAAATTATGGGCCCATATTGGTTAGGCCCGATACGACGCAGACGCGACCGAGTTGAGTCAGCGAGCGAGTGAAGATTCAATAGGGGAATGATTGAAATGACTCTCATGCCCTCACCGGGGGTTCAAATTTACGGGACCGACGTGTCTGCCACGTAAGCACGACCCGGCGGATATTCAAACCGCCACGTCCGCTGAAACCGCCACGTCAGCGCGGTGACCGGCTAAGAAGCCAACGGTCAAAAACGAACACACCCACAGAGCACAGACCAATCGATAAAGAAGAAGAGATGGTCGGAGAAATCGCGATCTCCTCTTCGGTCTCTGCGACTCTCAGTCTCAGTCTCAGCTCTTCGAGCCCATCTCGATTCGAGCCCCGATTCGTCCCCAGATTCTCTGGCCTCGGGAAGGTCTCGTTCGGGTCCGGTTTTGATCTGATCAGATGGAGCAGTGCCCACGGCTCGAGCAAGCCGAGAACGGAGGGTTTCGCCGCCGGGGCCTCGGCGGCTCGAAAACGCCGGTGAGCTCATCGATTCCGTCGAGACGTTCATTTTCGACTGCGATGGCATGTTTGTGCTTTGTGGGTACTGAAAGTGTGGTTGTTCTGTTTGTGCAGATGAGGTGTTTGATGATATGCCTAGGTGAGTTTGGGGATCGTGTAGAACTGTAGATCATGTGAATGAAACCCATTATGGGTTTTAATTGATTTTGTTAATAGGGTATCATGATTCGGTGGCTCTGAGTGTGTTTGTGCTTTGTGGGTACTGAAAATGTGGTTGTTCTGTTTGTGCAGATGAGGTGTTTGATAATATGCCTGGGTGAGTTTGGTTATCTCTTATAGATCATTTGAATGAGACCCATTATAGGTTTGTAATTGATTTTGGTAATAGGGTATCATGATTCAATGGCCCTGAGTATGTTTGTGCTTTGTGGGTACTGAAAGTGTGGTTGTTCTGTTTGTACAGATGAGGTGTTTGATAATATGTCTATAGGTGAGTTTGAGTATCTTGTAGATCATTTGAATGATACCCATTATGGGTTTGTAATTGATTTTGTTTATAGGGTATCATGATTTGATTGCTCTGAGTACTTTGGTTCAGTTGTAGTACTTCTGTTTTAAGAAATTTATTGAAGGTTCAGCCAACTGGATTTGGGTTCTGTTACAAAAATCTGCTTGCCGTTTTGATTTTGAGCTCAAGAAACAGTTGTTCTTAGGGTCTATTGTGTGATATCTACGGGTTTGTCAAGCTATTTAGGTTATAAAGCATCACTATAACACTACGGATGCTTCAGTAGGCAATGCCACAGTTAGGTTGATTATGTTAAGGTGGCGATGGAGGACATCGATTTCTAATTCTAATGTCTTTTTGCCAGGTTGGGTTGATGGGTTTACTAAAACTCATAATGTTGTCACACAAAACATTATGCTCACCTACTGAACTGTTTTCAGGAGTTATATGGAAAGGGGACAGCTTGATTGATGGAGTCCCGGAAACTCTTGATATGCTCCGGGAAAAGGTTTGGTCAGGACTATTGGAAGTAGCTTGCTGAGATTTGAGTTGATGATTGAACCAACTTCTTTTTTAGCCTCCACCTTTCCCATATAATTTCTTTTTCAGGGAAAGAGATTAGTTTTCGTTACCAACAACTCAACAAAGTCTAGGAAACAATATGGGAAGAAATTTGAAACACTTGGTCTTAGCGTCAGCGAGGTTTGCTTTTGGCTTTCTCTAGCTTTTTTAGAATGATGTCAGTTCATAGTTCTAATCATTGTTGTATGGTTTGCTTCAGGAGGAAATTTTTGCATCATCTTTTGCCGCTGCAGCATATCTGAAGTCCATAGACTTTCCAAAAGATAAAAAAGGTATTATTCTGGGATAATGGAACAAATGCCGTATGTATCATTAGAAGCTACCGAAGTTTGAAAGATACCATTTTCATTTTAATTTATATTTGCTATGACGTGGAGGTATTCAAGGTTATGCAGATAAGATAAGGTTCTATTCTTTGTAAGCCAAATATGTCCATGTGGGAACAACGGTTTCATTTATTCCGCTTTTAGAGAGCCAATCAGTTTACGAATTAAAGCGAATAACTTTTGGATCGTTCTTTACCTTGTATGAATATATTGAAAAGGATTGTGATATTTACTGTGCCCTTTTATAGGTTTATGTTATTGGTGAGGATGGTATCTTGAAGGAGCTTGAGCTTGCTGGATTCCAGTACCTTGGTGGTCCGGTATGCATATGCTTTTATAGTGTGATTTTCATCCACTGCTGACCATGCAATGAACTTTGAAAAGATATTCTAGTACCGACTTTTGACTTCTTTTGAAACTGGCAAAACGGAATATGTGAAGCTTCAAACTTCTTCACAAGAAATCGATGTATTATTATTTATTTGTGATTCGGCTTCTAATCTATGCAGTATAAGATTCTAAGTCCAATTTTAATTGATTAGTTGAAATATAAAAGTTATTATAACTTTGGCAAGTGCAGTCAACTGACTGATCAAATTGTGCTCAGTGTCACAAACTAGCTCTTCAAGATGCCTTTTTCTGTTTTGCGGGCATATAATGGAGAAGATTACACATAATTTGTTTTATCAAATTCTCCTTTAGAAAGTATTGTTATAATGGAAAGAACAATCGCCATAAAAACAACGTCTCTGTAGAGCCATATCTTCACATAGCAAGAACAGTTTACCTAATACTTTCGTATGAACTGTGTAATGCTGAAAGATGCACAAGTTCATTGATAATAGATTTTCAGCCACTTTTAGCTATGCCATAATATCATTTGATGTTGCCTTTAGGACACTCCATTCACTTTATTTGTATGGATGGCTTATGTTGTGTCGTACTTACCTTCTTAACAGGCAGATGGTGACAAAAAGATAGAGCTAAAGCCTGGGTTTCTGATGGAGCATGATAAAAATGTAAAATTATATTTCCTCCTTTTCATGTGCATCGACAAAAAATATATTGAGCATGGAAAAAATTGCAAATGACCTTGTGATCTAGTTTTCTCTGTTAAACTTGGAACTAGTCACGTGAACTGCCTATTTCCAAATAATAATTAGTAATTATGTAAAACTGGGTTGCACATATCGGGCCGTGCTCCACAACTAAAAGCTCAAGCTTGTTAGTTGGCTTTGACCCTTTCCTTTATATACAACCCTTTGATCTCATATTCTTTCAATGTGTGACTTTATATTCTCAACACTCCCCCTCACGTGTATTCTACACGTGGGCCTTTTATCAACTCACTCCCCCTCACGTGGACTTTATATTCTCAACAAATTAGTTTCTTGACTGTCATCTAGGTTGGAGCTGTTGTGATTGGGTTTTATCGTTATTTTAACTACTACAAAGTTCAGTAAGTTCTCTGCTCTTTGTATTTGCTTCTGTCTTAAAATTCTTAGACTCTCTGCATGTTTTTCCTTCTATTTCTCCACAATGAATTATTGATGTTCTCCATATTTCCTTGTATCCTTACTGAACGTATATTTCTGTGGAAGAGGACAACATTTTCCATTTGTCACAGAAATGAGCATGGTCCTCTGTGATATTTGTGATTATAATAATTTGTTTTGAGCAAGTGAAGGTACGGGACACTTTGTATACGCGAAAACCCTGGATGTCTATTCATCGCTACAAATCGTGATGCTGTCACTCATCTTACAGATGCTCAAGAATGGGCAGGTTCAATCATTTCTATCCCATGACTTGTTTTCTGTTTGTGCTCATTTCCATCAACTAAAACTGCATTATGTTTTTTTCCAGCAAATCTGCATTTTGTTTATTACTGCCTTGGTTAATAACACAATATCTCATAAACCTGAGTGACTCAGGGAGGTTTGAGTGAAAACCCCCCCTTAGAATGCAAACTAGAAACCCATATGAACCTTTAGATTGAACGTTTAAACGATTGAGATTCAAACTTACGTGTTTACATCGTATAAATACTGAGTTTAGAATAGTTGAGATTCACACATTTGTGTTTGTAGTATTGTGTGTTTACATCACTTATACCGACTGTTTACATTACTTAGACCGATTGTTTACTCTGAACTCTCCTCGAGTAACTCAGCTCAAGAGAGGACTTTTTTCGTTATGATCTGTAGTAGTTTATTGCAAGTTCTTCAGAGAAGTCACTCCATTGCCTGTTTGAATTCAGGTGGTGGCTCTATGGTTGGTGCTATTCTTGGATCTACACAACGGGAGCCACTGGTTGTGGGAAAGCCTTCAACCTTCATGATGGACTATGTATCAAAAAAGTAAGGCTCCTATATGTTTGCTATAGTGTTCTCTTCTTTTTAGGTTGTCTCATAATATGTGATAACCCACAAAGTGGTCGTAGCTATGAGAAGCATATCACTGATACTTGATGCATAATTAACTTTCTGAGAAGGAAAGTGAAGACTCATTCTGAAACATTGTTTTTGGATGCTCTTGTACGTTATGGCATTGACTGATATGCAAGTCAGCTTGATAATCTTTAACTACTACAATGGTAGATTAGGGGGTTGCAATAAAGAAATGATATTGTTAGAGAAATTGGCATGTTTAGGCTAATAGACTTGATCTGTAACAGGTTTGGCATTCTGAAGTCACAGATATGCATGGTTGGGGACAGACTGGACACTGACGTTCTGTTCGGGCAAAACGGGGGTTGCAAGACTCTTCTGGTTCTTTCAGGTAACTGATGCGTCTGTTTCTATTAGCATGAAGCGAAACTCATAATTTACGACTTTGACTTAAACTAGTATCATTTGTCATGTCCCTTGATTTAATCATCAGAGGCAGGTCGAGTTAAGAGCAACCCCAACCCCAACCCAATGTTAATGTTAATCGAAATTTGCAATTTTATGAGATGATTTTAATTTAATATATTTGTCATTAATAATGTGTTATAATCTCAGTCTTTTATTTTATCAATCCAATGGTTCCTAGTTTACACCTTGATGATTTTCACCTGTATAACTCTGGTTGATGAATGCAAAATTCAAATACTTTATCCCATTAATTAGAGCGATAATGATAAGTTTTATTTATTTTTAATGGACTAATTAATCATCTTTAACAGGTGTGACTTCATTGTCAATGTTACAAAGCCCCAACAACACCATACAACCAGATTTCTATACCAACAAGATTTCAGATTTCCTCTCCCTCAAAGCCACAACTGTTTGAGTGTAACTTATCACTACTCATTTATGTTTTGTATGCTTTTACTGTATATATATATATATACATGTGGTCCAATCAATATGTATGGCAGTAAAAGGTAAATATGTATATCTGTATCAAGATTCAATTATGCTCTTGTCAGAAACCTCTCCTCTGTCTGGTTTGATTATGGAATTGAATTTGAATCCTTCATTTTACCAGCAACTGTTAATAATGTCTCCCTTGTAGGGCTTGTGGTGCTTGAAACTTGATGACAGTGGTGCAAAATGATATTGATTTTGTTTTAATCTCGTGTTCAACATAAACGAAATTATATTTTGCGTTCGTTGGAATATGATTTTTTACATTACTTTTCCTAGCTACTCTTAAACTCGCCCCGCCCAAATATCATGTCGAGTCTCAAACTCTAGTATGAGGCTGGAGATGAATAGGGCCAACTAGTGACTGAACCAAGCTCAAGTTGGTTGATTTTTAATATGCTTGTTTTAACTTTAAGTGAGTTTGCATCATTTAAATCATAATTTATTGACCGATTATTAACTCTATCAGATTGGTGATTATTAACTCTATCAATTTGCTTGTGCACATAACAAAATACCCTTACATATTAAAGAAAAAATACCACAAATATACTTCAGAACATAATGAATAAAAGGGATAATGACATTTCGTTACACCTAACTGTAGCGAAATGACACTTTCATACCCTAACTACTTTTCTCTCTTTTTTAGTACCTTGACAATTTTTTTTGTAACAACCTACTTCTAAATGCCTAAAATACCTAAACTACCCCTGGTATAAGAAACTATAAATTGAATCAGTTCATTTTTGTTTATCTCTAGTTCAATATCATTTATATTTGATATGCAATTACAATTATAATTAAACCCCAAAATCTAAAATTAAATTTGAATTATTTCAAATTTGTTTTGATAAATCAAATTGGACCAGTTATATTATGATTTCTTTAACCAAGTATATTCTAGTCATTTTAGTATAGGTAGTCACAAGAAAATAGTTAGGGTACTAAAAAAAGAAAAAATAGTTAGGGTATGAAAATGTCGTTTCGATATAATCAAGTGTAACAAAGTGTCATTATCCCTTAATAAAAATCATGAAATCATCCCTTCTTCTTTGCACCCTTCCTATCTTTCGGTGGTGACGACAATACTTTTTGGATCCTCAAATAATTATGTTTTCTACACACAATAAAATCAAATTTTCGAAATTCTACAGTACAATAACAACAGTAATTATGGTAAGCATTGTTCTAAATATTCTTAATTTGTTCGATAACCACTAATTAATCATTCATAATTTCTAATTAATCTTTTAATCATATATATCTTCTGACTAATCGAATCATCGATTAGTATTTAGAAGACTCTCTCCGTCCGACTACAGATCCTGTGTAAAAAACAAAGTACAAGTTTATTAAAAATTGACACAAACACTAACCTAACAATGTTCCTTGCAAGTCATGGTAAAGCATAGCACACCTTACCCAATATTGCAAGTTGAAGCCAACTCCTAATTCTAAATAAACATCATGTGTTAGGTGCCAACAAGCCACCACACAGAACCCGCCACGTGTACGAAACAGAACAGGTGTTCGGTCAACTTTGGCGAGTACACACACAAAGCCGATTTTCACAATCAAATCTCGTAACCAAATAAACAATTTCTTTCCAATAACAGCGCGCCACGTGTAACCACGCCACGATCGAAAGGCAACTTGACTTGAAATTACGGTAATACCCACGAAATAAAAAAATTAAACAAAAAAAAAATTAAAAATTAGTAAAATATTCAAAAACGAAAGAGACCAGAAAACAGAAAGAGTGATGATGGTGAGAGCCAGCAATAGCAATATCACAGCACCGTCGTCACCACCACGACGCTCCAGAGCTCACCGACGATCTCTCTGCTCCGATCCGAGTCCGTCGCCGAGCGCCGAGTCGACGCCGTGCCTCGCCTCGCCGCCTCCGTCTCCGATACGCGCGCGCTCCGAGTCCGATCTGTGAGCTCAGATCCGTCGCGCACCGCAATTGTCGGGTTCGGATCTGATTCGGTGGCTTCCGTTCCGAGCTCTTCGATTCTCGATCCTCGCTGCTTGTTTCTTCTTTAGCGCACGGAGTTTGATCCGGATCTCGGATCTCTGAGCCTGATCTCGGCGCTCCAGTCGCTGTTTGAGCTGAGGTAGGTTCGTGTTTGGTTTCTGTTCGTTGCGGTTAGGTTTAGCTGTTGAACTAATATGGAGATTTGAGTTTGCGTGTTTATAATTCGGAACTAGAGGTTTTTGTTGTGGATTTATCTGTAGAAGTGCGTTTATCGTCTGAGCTTGTAGTGAAAATGCTTGGAATCACTGGAACTTTATTGAGATTGTAACATATAATTGTATTTTAGAGGAAGATGTGTATGTGCCTGTTGCAATTTGATGTCCTGAACTATGAACAATGAATTGGTCTAGTGCCCAGATTTTCTTATGAGTGGACCTAAGGAGTGTGTGTATGGGTTTATGCCCAACTGGCAACAGGGTCTAGTTGGAGAGCCTAAATCTATGTATGGTTAAAAGTAATAATGACTAATAACATGAATGCTATAATGATTCTGTTTCTGTCTTTAGATAGTGGAGGGTTAGAGTGTATTCATGTCAGTGGACCAAACTGGTGGTGAGATTCAAGGTGTTGTTTCATTGATGCTAAACATGGAAACGAAATGCTTAGCTGTCTGTAACTTTTGAGATGCAGATTACTAGAGCAGTTCTTGTTAAGTTTACATACTTGTAATGCTTTTAATGCTTCAGTTGTTTATTTTTTGTTTTTGCTTGTGAATGAAGATTTGGAATAGACGTGGGTGATGAGTGAGATGATAGAGTGCAGTGTTTGCCACTCAAAATTGGTGTCCCCGGGTGCTAAAACTGTGGCAAGGGCGTATGACAGGCATAGAAATGAAGTATCATCCAAAACCCGCGCCCTCAATGTTCTTCTGGTTGTTGGTGACTGCATATTGGTTGGTCTACAGGTGTGATTCTATTAACCTTAACTCATTCTTTGGTACAAGATGATGTGATACTCCACATGGCAAATCCCTCATAATCTATTTGGAGAATATCTTATTATGGGATGAACTGCAGCATGTCATTTACAACATCAATGCACAAAGAACCCCTGTTCATAAGCTCATACTATGCATTTGCCAATGTATGATCAAGCCAAGTTATCAGTTAAATAATCGATATATTATGTCTCAGTAACTAATCTTAGATACAATTTCTTTTTCTTGTTCCTTGGCCATCGTTTTTATAATGCACTAGATTTTACCAGTTACTTTCTTAACTATTTGTTTATCGAATTTGACATAGTATAATTTGTGTCAAACTAACATGTGCTTTCTCCTTCAATTGCAGCCTATATTGGTTTATATGACTAAGGTCGATGGGGGTTTCAAGTTTAGTCCTATTAGTGTTAACTTTTTGACAGAGGCCACAAAGGTTCTTTTTGCGGTTGTTATGCTTCTATTTCAGGTAAGTTTACAGTTTCACATGCACATGCACAAACCTATTTGCCCTAAAGTTTAAGGTGCATAACAGGGGATCTGGATCCCTCCCCATAAAAGCGTCCCTTTGCAACCTTAATGGATGCAGGACTCCATCATAGCCTCCTAGGTCTCTGCTAGAAAGCCAAGAGGCTTTACTAATAGACACAACTGCCTCCTTCACATATGCAATTTCTTATTTAGTGATTAGCAATTTCAATAGTTGGAATATAATGCTTTAGGCTAGGATAATTTTATATTTTTCCCCTTCTATTTTCTTACGGAAAATAGAGTACTTATTAAGTAGGGGTTCACATATGGTGATTGAAAGAGAGTATTTTTATTTAGGTAAGGTTCATGCCATATCTGGCTGTGTCCTTTTCTAATATAATCCTTTGTTCATGGAAATCTTGAAATGATTTTTTGATCCTTTTATCTGTTCAGGATCAGCGTAAGAGAGTTGGAGAGAAATCTCTCCTCTCTGTTTCTACATTTGTACAGGTAACATTTATCAATTACAGTTTTATCTTAGATATGAGATCATGATGCTTTGATTAATATTGTTTTGCCGGAGCCTGGATTTAATTTGATACTCTAAAACAAAATGGCTTTCATAATTATGTCGTAAGTGAAAGTGCATACATAAGTACTTTTTACACTGAGACAGGGCAACCTTTTTTCAAAGAATTTTGAAAATTAACTCTTAAAAAGTATTTTTGATATCTTTAAAATGTTAGATTGTGATATGCAAGTTCGTACTTTGTTATTATAGAATGTTATGGTGTTCTTTGCTCACCCTTGGATCATTATGGGGAACTGCATTTTCAGGGCAGAACCTCTCCCGGTGCCTAATTTGTATTTGTCTAAGCTAATTCCATGTTTTATGGCTGCTTTACCTGTTGTATATTTCCCGAACTGATTATTTAATCAATGTTTTATTTCATCTTTACATTAGTATGATCTGTTTTGTGCAATGGCGCAAACATCTTGGATCGATATAGATTTTGCATTTTTGAGGTGTTACAACTACAACTTAAAGACTAACTGTTTTGTTGTCTTATCAATTATCATTTATGCACACATCTTTGACCTGATAGATGACTATATATACTTAATCAACTATTCTATTCTTTTGGTTGTGCATTTTTAATCTCAAATTTTATTTATGTTTCTCCTTCTGCAGGCAGCTCGGAACAATGTGCTACTGGCTGTTCCCGCATTTCTGTATGCTATTAATAATTATTTAAAGTTCATAATGCAGGTACTTGTGTTTTTGTTCTTCTTGTTATTCATAATTCACTTCTTCAAGATTTTGGAGTAGCTTTAAGTTAATTTTCTCTGATTTTACTGTCATTTCCATAGCTATACTTCAATCCTGCAACAGTGAAGATGTTGAGCAACCTGAAGGTAAATTTTCTGTATGTTATTTAATGATGCACATAGTCTGCCTTTAACTTATATTACTGATTTTTTCCCCTGTTTCCATTTACATTGCATTTAACCTCCTTTATGGCTTAATGGAGGTTGACGTGATCATTTGCTCTGTGTTCTCTGGATACTCATGATTTTAAATTCTTATGGTGCGCCAATACCTTGTGCAGGTTTTGGTTATTGCTGTTTTATTGAGGATGGTCATGAGAAGGCGTTTCTCCATAATTCAGGTTAGTTTGAGCGTCAAACATTTCTCATCAGATTATGAATATGAACTAGGGAGGGGAATTAGTTTATTAAAAGTTTCAATTGAATAATTTCCTATATGGTTAGTTTTGTGTGAATAATCTATAAGTTTTTTTTCCATTCTGAACAGTGGGAGGCTCTTGCCTTGCTGCTCATTGGCATAAGTGTAAATCAATTGCGATCCGTACCTGACGGCACCACTGTCTTGAGTGTTCCGCTTGCAACTAGTGCATATATATGCACATTGATCTTCGTGAGTAAATATATTAATCACATGAATTCCTCAGTTCCATATGTTCCTTTAAAGAGTCTTTTAACTTTTCAGCTGGCAGTATCTGATTCAGGGTTGTTAAGCGTGTTAGTATGTGTATACTAACAAACACAACTAACTTTAGGTTATTAATACAGGTCACTGTTCCATCAATGGCATCAGTCTTTAATGAGTATGCTTTGAAGAGCCAATTTGAGACAAGCATTTACCTTCAGGTGAGGGAGGATGGATCCTTTGCGTTGTATTAAGATTTTTTATGTACCTATCTGATGCTTAGATTATCATTGTAAATGGTTTATTTCACGTTTTTACTTCTTTTTTAAATTTATGCAAGGTCTCTGCATATATTCTAGTTAAAGAAGTGTATTTCTCTCTTGCAGAACTTGTTTCTATATGGGTATGGTGCTATATTCAATTTCCTTGCCATTCTTGGAATTGCCATTTTTAAAGGTATGTAAATGAAGGTTGAAAATATTATTGATTCTAACATCAAATATTGAAGAACAGTATGTGATGATATATCAACTCTCTCTCCCCCACTAAAATCTCAGTTCCTCAATGCTCTTAGGTCCTGGCAGTTTGGATATTTTGCAAGGACATTCGAAGGCAACCATGCTATTAATTGTTAATAATGCAGCCCAAGGGATTCTATCATCTTTCTTCTTCAAATATGCAGGTTACTGATTTTTATATTTTGAATTTCTTTTTCGTTCACTGAATTACATCGTCAGTCAACTATATCATTTTCTCAATGAAATTAGACCATGGTTTACCCTTTCTTAACCTTAAAAGCTTCACTTGTTTCTGGAAGCTTGAGAAGTTTTTGCAGCCATTCAATAAGATAGAATTAACCTGACTGCTGAAGACATTAAATGTTCCTGTAAAATAATATATGAAGTTTCATGGACAATATAATATTAGTGGACATGGTTAAATTTGTTGCATTCATATGGACAACCCTAAACCTTTGGATCTGGCTTCTTTAGTTCAATATCTTGAACAATGAATTTCAAGTGTTCGAGAAACCAACAGTTTTGTGGAGAACACAGGTTTGTTGGTAAAGGCCTAAGGTAGTATTGTGAATAGACATAAAAAGTATTATACATACATCCAGTGACACATACGGCATGTTCAATTTATGAATCCTTAATAACTTGGGCTTTACAAATTATTATCTTCATCTCATCTCATGACAGACCAGGCCTTACTCACTGCTTGATTTGACACCAGACTTCCCTTCTCCAAAAATTACAATTTGCAAAAATGCTTATCCATCAATTAAAATCTTAGAAGATAAACTTGAATGGTTATCAATCTTCCGAACATTTGAAGTTAAGATGTCTCGTCATTAGCATTTATGTCGCAATGAGGCTGGTTCATTGATTCAGAAGTTGCTTTTGATGTTTGCAGACACCATCTTGAAAAAATATTCATCTACTGTTGCCACAATATTTACGGGGATAGCATCTGCTTTGCTGTTTGGTCATCCTCTGACTGCAAACTTCATCTTGGGAATCTCTATTGTGTTTATTTCAATGCATCAGGTAACTTGTAGAAAGCATTATACAGACATCCCTTGCTACACATTTGTTGAGTTATATGATCAAGTACTGTTAAAAACAAGAGTAAATTTAAATTTCATAACTACCCCCTCCACTTTAAACGCATAACTGTTGGTGCTCCCACCTTCAAATCCATTATTATTGATCGAATCTATGTTATGCTATCTAAAAGCATAATTAAACAAAATCTTGTAATAAATGCATGTATGACTTTTTAACATGACTATTGGGAAGTAGAGGGTTCAAGCGTGTGTAATAAGTAGAAGGGGGGATTCTGAAGCTTACGGTAAAATGGCATCTTTGTGCGTTGAGAGAGAGTGTTGTATCTTAATGTGCTGACTTGGCCTATGCCGTGTATAGTTCTTTTCACCACTTTCAAAAGCTAAGGATGAACAATCTAAGGATGGTCTAGAACTGATCGACAGTCAGAAAAAGCTGAGGTATGTGCATATCCACTTTTCTTTCTGCATCTGTATAATTCATCATAACCGGCATCTCATCACCGAATTAAAATTCGCATACTGCTTCTAAGTGCCATGCCATCGTCACATGCCTGCATAAAAACAAATGAAAATCTGTTCTGAGCAATTTATCTCAATTTCACAAAGGAGGTTTGGACAGAACTTACCTTGACTCCACCTCCAATTTTTAAGTAATGTCACGAAAACAACTGTATGTGTATATATATGCCATGATCTTTACATTTGTATAAAAAACCCATCTTCCCTGCCATTTTCCCGTTAGCTGTTCCGTTTACTCAAACCGTTTTACTCTTGAATATCCTTCCAGGGCAAAGGATGCATCCTTTATAAATATGGCAGCCGGAGCAAACGACGATGTAAGAATCTTCATTCATTTTCTTAGCAAAAATATCATCAAACCGCTCTTTATCGATTAATGCGTGTGTTCATAACGTCTACACAACTTCAATTTTCCAGGCAAACCATCACGTTGGAGCTGATGAGAGGAAGCCGCTTCTTCCAATCTAAACATTCCTTTCCGGTAAGGATGGATCGACAATCATACGCGCGCCATTAACGGCCTGGTTCTCATGGTATATGCTACTTTGAGATTTTGTTTCAGGGTATGGATTTGTTGGAGTATAAAATTCTTTAGAAGAGAACAATCTGTATTTTTTCACTAAACTGGAGACAATAAAAAAAAACTGTAATAGGGAATTCTTTGTACTTATTTGTGGATTTTGGCTGTTGTGATATAGAAAAGTGAACTCTCATTTGTATCCTTCGTAATGATAATTATTTCGTTAAATATTCTCGTGTTGCAATTTACTTCTGTTAACTATAAAGTAGTTCATTTTTGCAACTCCGTTAATGTTGAAGGAGTAATTTTGTTAGTGTTAAACTAAAAAGTCCAAAATAACCCTATAACTAATAAATCATTCGATCGATTGCTTGCTTCAAGATTGGTCTGAAATATGATCGTGAAGATTTGTGTTTTGTTTTCCGTCCAAATTCTAAAAGTGTTGAAGCAAAGTGTAAGAAAAAACTCAAATAACCCACTTGAGACTAACCTTTTATTATAGTTGTACTAAGTTGTAAAAATGTGTTACTATAGCACGGGCAAATTGTGATCAACCTTAGGAAAAATGAACTTCCACTTAAGAAAAACGGCCTTAAATTTAAGAAAATTGTGTTTCAATTCACGAAGTTGGGCTTTTTACATGGTCTAACGGGTTTTGGTTTGACCCGAGGCCCGACATATGCTATACGGGCGGGTCACGAGCTTGTACCTTCAGACCCTATAACTAATAGATCATTCGATCGATTGCTTGCTTCAAGATTGGTCTGAAATATCTAAAATATGATCGTGAAGATTTGTGTTTTGTTTTCCGTCCAAATTCTAAAAGTGTTGAAGCAAAGCGTAAGAAAAAACCCAACTAACTCACTTGAAACTAACCTTTTATTATAGTTGTATTAAGTTGTAAAAATGTGTTACTATAGTACGGGCAAATTGTAATCAACCTTAGGAAAAATGAACTTCCACTTAAGAAAAATGGCCTTAAACTTAAAAAAATTGTGTTTCAATTCACGAAATTGGGCTTTTTACATGGTCTAACGGGTTTTGGTTTGACCCGAGGCCCGACATATGCTATACGGGCGGGTCACGAGCTTGTACCTTCAGACCCAATCCTAGACGTTTTGGTTAAGGGCCCGGGCCTTTAGACTCGACCTCAACTGGGGAGGTTCAGTAAGTGTCGAGTGGGCCTAGACCTGAACCGACGAAAAGGCTTTAAGGTAGTAATATGGAACGATTTATAATTAACAGAGGTAATTGCAACATGAAAATAATTGAAAATGTTACAATTTACCCCTTTCTTTTTACAATTTTATAGGGTATAACTGTACGGGTGAACTGCACACGTTAAGAGAAATTTTTACGCACTATTAAGTGGTTTTATCGTATGCGATTATTAATAAAATGAGGGCAAGACAATCCCGCACCCATAGATTGAAGTTATACAATAACTCATAGTATTATGCATGTCACGGTCTTCATCTCAATTGGCTGGAAAAATCCGACGATCCTATTGCGAGTAAACCTCTAACCACTAGGGCAAGCCACCCGATTTATATGGAAGGAGACATTTGATTAAAAATAAAATAAAATAAAATATATTATATAACTAAGTAGATGAGTCTAATTTTCACATTACATAAGTCAACACATGCATTATGTATATTATGGCTCGTTATATCCAGTAAGTGTTACAACCAATCATCTTTAGATTTAACTCGCAACTTATTAAAATTAGTAAGTTAATAAGTTAAAAGGGGTAGTTGCAGATAGTTACGTGTAATTATCAAGTTACAAACACATGTTATTTAATATTTTTTTTAATGGACGCAAAAATTGAGTTACGTTTAAACTTGTTTGTTTCTCTTTTTTCCCTTCCCAAAATGTCTTTACTCACATTGTTCATCCCAAAACTACCCTTACCTCACTCACGTCATATGAAATGAATGACTCCAAATAATCACATTACTCAACTTATTTTATTTAACTTCAAAATCATATAAATTATTCTAGATTAAATTTCTTGTGAATTATTTGCGTATATCTTGAAAAAACAACACATGTTATGAAAATAATACATTTTTATGCATATCTTGAAATGTTCAAAATATATTAACTACTACAACATAATTATTAAAGGTTCAAAAGACAAACCTATATAATATCATGGACACGCTAATTATCTAATTATTGAAGTTTCAAATTCCGACAAAAAATATTGAAAATTCGATTTTCCGTTCACTTTTGAATTTTTATGTATGTATCCATTTGTAACTGATAGTTAAATGTATCCATTTGTAATTAATACTGCTTGATGAACTAAGCAACAAGATTAATAATGTTTGATGAACTAATTAAATATTAATCAGTGATTAATCGATATGAATTGAATTAGCCATAAAATTTTAGAACAATTGCTTAAATTAGTGGTGTACATGAGTTTAATCGAACCTCAATTTGATGGGGGTAGACCCGTGAAAAAAAATGTTTGATTAGGACTCGAACGAATTTGCTCGAGTGAAATAGAATTTGAATTTCTTATTTAAATTTCTTCATTTGTTTGGTTTACGGTTTAGGTGTTACTCTTGTCTTTGGTAGCTTAATTAATATATAGAGCTAATATTTTATTTATATGTTTTGTAAATGGCCATGTTATGTATTGTTTGAATAATTGCATAAATGCTAAAAAAACACAGGTGATTTATGTTTTTAAATACTTTTACGATGAGCTAAACAATATCAACAAAGTGATATAAATCTCTTCGTCTTCCTTAAATTTTTATCGATTATAATTGGTTTGTTGTGTAATGTATTCAATTTCTTTTAACATTTCTTTGAATCAAATGACATATTAAGTTACAAGCGCATATACAATAATATATTTATTTTTTTTATCCGTAAAAAGTGGATTAACATTAGCGCAAAGATAAATCACAATTGAACCGTTTTATTTTCACTTATTTTCTTTTCATCGCCATTGTAATGTTCTTAAAGTTTGTTTTCCCGACTTGAGAATCGTCTCTCTTTTCATAATATTATCGTTTTTAATTGCTGGTAAAAAAATTGTACAGACTGGCATACTCAAACAAATTTTTTTTAAAAAGATTGAAATATGCTCTAATCTAACTTACAAAACCTGCAAATTCACAAAATCCAAGTCCAATGAAAGCAGTTCACAATTCTCAATTTTACAATTACAATTCAAACGATGTCTCCCATCTATCGTTGTTCACCACAATACTAATACCCCTACCTGAGATGCAACTCGGACTTGTGTTGAGGAAAGAAATGTCTTCTATGCTTCCAGTAGCCGGAGGTTGAGAACTTGACAAAATCGAACCACATATAATGATTTTGAAAATTTGGTTCAAAAGTCAATCAACTCAATTTTACCGAGCTCTCGAGAAAGAAACAAGTTTTAAAACATCAAATGTGTTTCTTGTGAAAATTCAACGTAACTATTTGAATAAATAATTTACTCCAACTAGGGCTTGATTGTAGATTTCCAAAACCCAATGCTAGTTTTGGTATTACATTGAATGAGAATTAGATTTTCCCAAAGACAGCTTTGCATTGTCAATTACCAGTCACCAAATGCACAGAAACAGACCATTAACAGATTAATCATAGATACTCTTTTTGCTCCATGTTTTAGATTTTGATGGTTACTTGTGAGTCAAGAATCAACCTGGCATTTCCATAATTTACTGCATGGATAATTTCATATATAACCCCTAAAATATAATAAATTTCACCCAACACTCCCCTAAAACCATTATTTTCACTAGCACTCCCTTAAAATAGGCAAAAATCTCAATTGTCAAAAATTTATTGAAAAAGACAAAAATACCCTTCTCCCTCACCTCTCACTCACCATACCCTCTGTCTCTCCTCCCTCCGGCCAATCCCCTCCACCACCGTCACTCCTGGCGCCACCTCGAACACCTCCGCCGCCACCGTCAGCCTCCCCTTCTCCGCCCCCTCCATCCACACCTTGAACTCCTTCTCCCTCCAAACCCTCAACCTCGCCTCCCTCTCCATCAACTCAATCTTTGCCATTATCGTCAGGACGGTGGACACGCGGCGGGAGGGAATTGGCCGGAGGGTGGCCCACCAGCGACGGTGGAAGGAGGGAGGAGAGACAGAGGATATGGTGAGGGAGTGGTGAGGAAGATGGGTATTTTTGTCTTTTTTCAATAAATTTTTGACAATTGAGATTTTTGCCCATTTTAAGGGGGTGCTAATGAGAATAATGATTTTAGGGGGTGTTGAGTGAGATTTGGTGTATTTTAGAGGGTTATATTTGAAATTATCCCTTTACTACAAAAATAAAAGAGTAAAGCCCACATTTTTTTTATGAGAGAGCCATTTTATTTAAGAATATCAATTGATACATAATTCAAATCATATTATGTCACAAATTCATTCAAGAAAATATTTGATCACGACTGATGTTGGAAACTTATAATAATCTTTCAATCAATGTCCTAATTTTGAGGCAATTTCAAAGATAAATTTTCAACTAAAAATAACATTTAAACACAACTTTTTCCAATAACACTTGTTCAATTGAACGATCCATTAACATCTCTCCTATTTTTTGGCTGGTCTAAATTGAATACACGACATTTTTATCAAGTATAATGCAACTGTTTAAAATTGAAAATTGAATCGTATAATTCAGTTAGTGTAAAATGACATTTATATAAAATAAATTTACCCGGTCTCTCAATATTTTAATAACAAGTTTTCTTATCAGTGTTCTAAAAAATTTCGACTTGTTCGATTTGTCGCCGATTAATCTTGAACAAGTCCCCTATTAATCCTTGAATCTGATTGTCCAACTAACGACTAGCGTTTTTGAGAACATTGCTGGTAACCAATACAATTAAATATCATAACAGACTTATACACAATTAGCATCAAAGTTTGTTCCTTCAAAATTTCCTAATAATCAAAGAAAAGACTAACATTCAAAAAAAATAGTTTCCAATATAGACCATTGATTGCTTTCCATTTCAAGAAACAATTTCCAAAATAAATTTCACCTCATTCAAAATCTGGAAATACACAAAACTATTCGCAATAAAAACTCAAAAAAAGAAAAGAAAAAAGAAAAAGAAAGGACCAATAAACAGAAGAATCGAAACATTCCTTTCACCAATCCTATCCATTAAACCAAATAATTAAGACACAGAGCCCTCCCCAACCCACCCACGCGCCTCCCCTCTCCCACCACAAGCGCGTCGACACCACCCTCCACCGAAATTACCAAAACACCCCTCCCCTCCACTGATGGCAATATTTCCCGTCCACGAACAAAGCGAGGCGAGAAAAAGGTGAAATATTATCGCTCGGCCTCGATATATTAAAAATATATTTTAAAATACATATTTAATAAAAAATAATTGTTATTTCAAGTATATATGGTATTAAAAAATAAATATGTTTTAATATTTTTTGGTTTAGATACGAAAAAAGAAGATTTTTGAACTTCATTAAAACCGTAAAATTTCCGACCAGATTTTAACGAGAACGAAAACAAGATTGTCAGATCCGCCCCAAACCCGTCCGTTGACAGTCTCTTCTCATTTTTCCTTTCCGCCGAAATTACCAACAAGCCCCTCTTCCTGAACTCGTCTTCTTCATAAACCTCTCTCTCGCTGGCTCGCTCTCGCAGCTTCGCATTTCGCTCCTCGAGTTTCTTCAAGCCCAGCGTCGATGGGGGTGGTGGCGATGCACGCGAAGACGGACTCGGAGGTGACGAGCGTGGACGCGTCGACGCCGCCGCGGTCGCCGCCGCGGCGGGCGCTGTACTACGTGCAGAGCCCGTCGAACAACGAGTACGCGGAGAAGATGTCGTACGGGTCGAGCCCGGCGGGGTCGCCGCCGCACCACCACCACCACCAGAACCACCACTACTACCACTGCTCGCCGATCCACCACTCCCGCGAGTCCTCCACCTCCCGCTTCTCCGCCTCCCTCAAGAACCCCACCCGCCCCCTCTCCGCCTGGAGGATGCTCCGCCACGACGACGGCGTCGGAGACGACGCCGACGGCTACTCCTCCGCCGCCGATCGCGGCGGATCCGGCGGCCACGGCCTCCGCCTCTACCTCTGCTTCGCGCTCCTCTTCGTCGCGCTCTTCTCCGCCTTCTCGCTCATCCTCTGGGGCGCCAGTAAAGCCTACAAGCCCACCCTCGCCGTCAAGGTCATTTTTATTTTTTTTTTTAATATTTTTTTTCAATTTTATTTGATTTTCCATTTCCAGTTCTGGTTCTAGTTTCTCTGCACATTCTGGAATTTTTTCGATTTTGTGATTTTGTTCGTCCGAGTTGACTCGGTGACTCGGCGTTTGTGCTGGTGTCTACTGCATCGCTCGAGGCGTGTTTGGCGCGGCCTTTCGCGTTTGTGGAGAGAAATGGAAATGTGGGTCCGTGTGTCTTCAATGTGAATTGAAGAACAATTCATAAATGCAGGAAATTTAATTTGGTTGAAAAGATACTATAGTAGTTGAAAATACATTTTGGTTTGTGGTTATAAATAGTGTGTTATAAGAATATCTTGGTTGTCTGCTAGTTAGTTTTCGATTAATTCTCGATCACCAAAAGGCTCGATCGGCCTAGACGACGAACTAATTGGCCCCTAAGCGGGTTTTTTACAACACCGGCTCGTTTGAAGTCACATAGGCGGATCTAAGTGGTTTAGGCTGATTTAGGCGGGTCAAGTTTGATCTAGCAGTGACGGTTCAAACATTGGTTTACAAAAAGATCAATTTAGAAAAGAAATAATTAGCACAATTCACATTTTATTGCATATGTACATTAATTTATTTAATAAAGATTATAAAAGTACAAATTAGATTAATTTCAAACTAGTTTCTGATTAGGTTTCTAGAACAATGGACTAGAGTCTAACTTTTTTTGTACTCATGACTAAATTGTTTTAGAATTTTTAGGAAATGATATTGAAATTGTTGCACATGGTGGAAGGAAGTGATTTGTTTTGTATTGTTTTGTGTTTTTCATATTTGTCCCACTCTGGGTGATATAGGATAAACAATAATGTATTTAAGGATTGGCAATAAACAAATTGTGGGGTATGTGTTTGTGTTTGGCAGAACATAGTGTTCGAGAACATGAACATTCAGGCTGGAAATGATGGAACTGGTGTGCCCACAGATATGCTGTCCCTCAACTCTACTGTTAAGATCTTGTACACAAACCCAGCCACCTTCTTCGGCGTCCATGTCACCTCAACGCCCGTCGAGCTTTACTACTATCAACTCCGGGTCGCCTCCGGCCATGTAAGTTCACCTCTATCTTTCTTTAGTTATATATGCCTGTGTTACTAAATGGCAAAATTGTGTCATGTATTGTGACAGCGTAATATGTCCTATAGGCTATACCATAACATCGTAATGTATGTACTTCTTTAATGATAGTTTTAAACTAAAATACGTATATCCAAATTTTGGAAATATATTATTTTAAAATCTTGTATAACAACTTTATTTTTGATGGAAAATGGTAAATTTTGCATTATATTTTTGCCATTAGCCAATCATACTGTAGGGTGATATTCTTTTGCATGACACATTTTTGTCATTTTTAGAAGTTCAATTGCTGGCTTATTCCATGGTGTGAATGCAAAGGGTGAAATAGTCATTTAGTGTGGAGAGGGCAGGCAGTGGGTCAAAAGGTGGGGTTTTGGGGGGTTGAATGGTGCTGGTTTGTAGTATTTAATGTAGTGCCTGAAAAGAGGCTGAAACTTCTGCACCAATGACATTACTTTCTTCCTCCATAGGGAGCTGTAAATGGGCCCAAGATAGTGTTGGTACCTGAAAACTCTCTCTTTAGCCGTTAGCTCATTGTTTTTCCCTAGGGCAGCGTGGTGTATCTTTCACATAAGGGCTTTTCCTTTTGTACTGTACTACCACACACTGTTGGAGGTAACCTTTTTTGCTACAAAGTTGAAAAAAAAGAAGAGATTCTTGGAAAGTGAACTTTGTTTAAAAGAAACTTATCACTTACTAGTAGTGGAGCAATGGGATGGTGTCATGGTAAAGCATGTGTTCCTGGGAGTTGCTGTGAAGTTGGAATTGGACATGGAGGAAAACTTAAAAGTATAGTCAAATGTTGAGTATGTGTGAGCAAGAATTGAATTTTATTAGGTCCCTAGTCAAAGAGCAGCTCCTGGCTTACTTGAAAGCAGATTTATGTTTGATTTTGAGCATTTGTGATTAGAGTTGAATGAGAAAGCCATTAGTGGGTATCAAGATGATTTCAAAGGTTTCTAGCTCAGTGAAAAAGAGAGTGCTGAATTAACTATCTTATTTGTATAGCTGTCCTTTAGATATGATTTTATGAAGATTGCTATTGTTTGAGGCTGTTCATAGGGCCAAGAGGGACAATTTGGGCAGCTGTTGCAAAATTGCCAATTTTGTCTGAATATAAGATTAGCACCTCATGTCACCAAAAGGATATAAAATAGGTTTTGTTTGGGTAGAGGTATTCCTAAACTTTTTTATTTTATTATTACTATACTTGTATCTTGAATCTTAATGCATTGCCTAAAAATGAAAACTCTCCCTGAGAATTGATTTTGTCCTTGAATTTATCCCTTGGATTGATTGTATGGTATCTTAAAACAAAAAATAGGTAAAAGATCCAAAACCCCTTCTCTTTCTATTGAAATGAAAAATGTGTATCTTGGGGCGCCTATTTGAACATTTCTAATGTTAACATTGGATTCTCTGTTTCTAGTTCAAGCCATTGTTTTTTTAAACAGTTCAAGCCACTGTTGATTGTGCATTTTTGCTTGTTTTACCTTCAAAAACAAAAGAGTTATTGCACGAAGCATACATTGTTTACATCAGTTTCGTGTGGCTTATGATATTTCAGATGAAGAAGTTCTACCAATCGAGGAAGAGCCACCGAACAGTCATAACCATAGTGATGGGGAATCAAGTGCCACTCTACGGTGGCATGCCCTTCGGGGGAGGCTCCAGGGATCACCTCCACATCGTTGCGGTGCCACTGAACCTCACGTTCGCGGTGAAGTCAAAGGCGAACATATTGGGGAAGCTCGTGAGGTCCAGGTTTCACAGAAGGGTCAGGTGCCTCGTCACTCTCAGAGGTAACAAGCTCGGCAAGCCCCACAATTTGACTAATGCGTGTACTTACCAGTGAAAAATTATCAATCCAGACCCTTGAAATGTTTTTTTTTGTCCATTGTATGAATTATTTCACGAAACCAAAGGATCGGATTGGTCTGTATTTTTATTTTGTTTCTTGATGAAATGTATATTCTATTCTTTTAAGGTGGCTGAACCAAAATCTAGATTGAATGATTTATCCCAAATTGTGAGTATTGAATAGGAATAGCAACGGCCAAACCCGTGCCCGAATGCGTTGGCTTCATCGTGTTTAAATATTTTTGTCATCCCTCATCGTATTGATTAGAGAGGATAAAATGAAATTTTCCGTTGCCGGGACTTGAACCCAGGTCTCTCGGGTGAGAGCCGAGTATCCTGACCAACTAGACTACAACGGATTTGTGTTCATTAATTACGTAAATCTTATAATTATTTATTTAGATGAACTATATAATAGCGAAAGATGATCAGTGATGGACCAAGAAACTGTTTTTGGAATCTCCATGCAAACTATTCAACATATATTGCTTGTCTTTTATGTCATTCACACATAATTTATTATATTTTTATTCAACTATTCAACAGATATTGCTTGTCTTTTATTCAATTTATAATTTATTGCATTTTTCAAATTTTAATATATAATGAAGAAAGACGAGAGGGGAGAGAGGTAAAAGAAAGAGCAACATTGAGGTGAAGAAATAGAGTTCCAGAGGAGAGAGATGGTTTAGAATGACATCATTTGAAACGAATGAAAAGAGGGCAAAGTGAGCAAACGATAATTCTAAAGGGGCGTCGGCAGTGTTATGAATATCGGATCGCGGGAATATATTGGCCCCTTAAAAAAAAAGGAGATCTAACAAACTCGGAGGTATCGCGGAAAGATCACGACAAATCGCGTTTTATAATAAATAAATAATTATATTTATAAACTCATATTTATTATTTATTAAAGAAAAAATGAATGATATTTAATTAATTTTAAATGTGTTGGACCGAAACCATAACCTAAATGAATAATATTTAATTTATAATTATATGGAAAATGAATGATATTTATTGTTTATAATTTTTAATTTATAACCTAAATATCAAACTGGATTAAGTGTGCCGGAACGAAGCCAATCGAATTAGATCAAGATTAATTAAATTAGATCAAAATTAATTGATTTAAACCAAATTAAACCGGAATTAATTGATTTAAATTGAATTAAACCGGAAATTAATTGATTTAAACTAGATTAAACCGGAATTAATTGATTTGAACCGGAATAAACCGGAATTAATTTGAAATTGTCTACGTTGACCGGTATTTGGGGCGATTTTTGCGATATCGTCGCGGATACGTGGAAATTTCCGCGATTTGACCGCGATTTGGCCGAGATCTCCCGTGATCCATAACACTGAGTGTCGGTAAGAAAAAATTCTAAAAATAGTTAAGTGAGAAACTACCTATTTTAAGTGTGATCATTATTTATAATCATCTAAAAAATTTATTAAATAAAATTAGATACGAGTTTTTTCGAACTTTGAATACTGAGTCCGAATTTAACCCTACTCATTTATTCAAATCTTAAACTAAACATGACTTCTGTCCCCCACAAATCAAAATCAAAATCAAATTACTCATTTACAACTCTATTCACAGCCCATGTATTAGTGCCTAAATCAATTGCGGAAACAATTTCTGACTTTAGAAAAGTAACATTTCTCTATAATTAAGCAGCAAACAAGAGCTGTCTCTAATTTTCTCAACAGACGAAAAATAGAATAAATATTAAAAAATAACACTCAAACACCATGTCTCACAAGGACCTTACAAGTTTCTGCAGCAGCTCTAGTCTCAGTTTTGGAGGTAAAATTCACTCCCAGAAACACAAATGCAGAACAAATCAATAAATTGAGACCATTATTACTCATTATGCTATAGATAGCTGGAAAAAATAAATACTGAGTCCATGCTTGGCTGTGAGAAATGCATGGGATTGAGCTCTCTCGTCGCTCAATTAGTGCTGTCTCGGCTGTAGAACTGGTCGAGGGTCTTTGCAGGTATGCGGTGGAGAAGCTCGCGGGGGAATATGCGTAGCAGCGACCACGCCAAATCGAGGGACTGGAAGATGTTGCGAGTGTCATAGGCTCCCTGCGCCACAAATTTCCTCTCGAATTTGTCCAGGAACTCCAAATACAGCTGTTGAATCAAATATAGATTTTTTGTTATGAAATTGATTTTGATTTAGAGCTTAATTAGCCGAACAGTTGTGGGATAAAGAGAGTGATTCACAGACCAGGTCCTCGGAGGAAAGTGCTTCTTCTCCGACCACAGCCTTCATCGCCTGAACATCCTTCCCAATGGCATAATTTGCGTAGAGCTGAAAATGAAAATTGAAAAATACGAATAAATGAGGTTGACAACCAAACCATCATCTGACTTAGATAAATGAAGAATAATGCGCCAAGCAACCGTACCTGGTTGGACACATCGGAGTGATCCTTGCGAGTCATGCCCTCACCTATAGCACTCTACAAAGTTGCGGAAATGCAAGTTAGAAATGACCATACTTGCAATATTTCTTCCCGTGTCATAAATTAGCATCCGGGTTTTTCGTGCATAGTTACCTTCATCAAACGAGAGAGGGAAGGAAGGACGTTGATGGGCGGATTTATCTGTTCCATTGAAAGAGAAATGGTAACTCAACATCGCAACTATAAATAAAATCCCTCATAACCAAGGTCATAACTTCACTTGATAGAATCGAAAGCAAGGTTGGCCAATATTTTCAACATTTGTGTTACGTATCAGTCATATTTTCAGGTATTCGACAAACCAAATGCAAGCTCACACCAAAACAAGTAATGATGCTATTTTTTTATGAAAAAACAAGTCTTGCACCAACCTGCCTATTGTAGAGCTGTCGATCAATGTATATCTGCCCCTCAGTAATATAACCCGTAAGATCCGGAGTGGGATGAGTAATATCTGCACCCCCAAATACAGAGATCATATTCAGGCCATTTCTAACCATTGAAAAGCAAAAGGAGAATTATATGAAAGGACGTCATGGATTAGGAATAATGGCTAACCATCATTAGGCATCGTTAAGATTGGAATCTGTGTAATGGAGCCTTTTCGCCCTTCAATTCGTCCAGCACGCTCATATATTGTTGCCAGATCGGTGTACATGTACCCGGGATATCCACGCCTTCCTGGCACTTCCTCCCGAGCAGCGGAAACCTGCAAGCATGATTGATTATCCCCGTCACATTACTTGGGAAATTTTAGTATACCTAACAATCAGAGTCACAAACAGAAAATGAGATAGACTTGATCTTCTATCAGCCATTAGTATATTTTGTTACCTCACGAAGAGCATCAGCATATGAACTCATATCGGTAAGGATGACAAGAACGTGCTTCCCGCATTCATATGCCAGATACTCTGCAGTGGTGAGAGCAATACGAGGAGTAATGATACGTTCAATTGTAGGGTCATTGGCCTAAACAAAATAACGAAACGAAAAGTTAGAAACAGCAACGATTGCAGCAACCTTTCACTGATACAGAAATCAATTGCTAAAAACAAAATATACCCCAGCAAGGCTTATGTGCACGTACCAGGTTTAAGAAAAGGGTAACTCTCTCCATTGATCCATTCTCCTCAAAATCACGTTTGAAAAATTGCGCAGTCTCCATGTTCACTCCCATAGCTGCAAATACAATGGCAAAATTGTCCTCTTCTCCATCCTGTCAGTTCACAGGTCAGGAAAATTAGTCAGAAAAAAAATTCATAGAAAATCTAGGAGAAAAGATGCATAATTAGTGAGATTGCATTAATTCATCATGTCCTCACATTTTAGGAAGCAAAATTGGTAAATGCTTCAATATATAACTAGATAAAGATTGTTCTACCATGCCAAAGCATCGAAGCATGAGCTGGTTTAACTTACAATGCTATTGATGATGTTAATATAACTATAGAATGAAACACAGAGGGAAAATATTAGCAGCCCATAAGCATAGGCATTTTTCAAACTGTACCTCCATCAGGTTGTCAGTCTTCTCCAATCGCTTTACCAAACCCGCCTGACGACAGATCTGAGCAGCTATTTCATTATGGGGCAGACCAGCAGCAGAAAAAAGAGGAATCTTTTGTCCTCTGGCGATGGAGTTCATGACATCAATTGTTGAGATTCCAGTTTGTATCATCTCTTCAGGATAGGTTCTCTCACTGGGATTAATTGAACTACCTGAAGGTGAAAAATAGCAAATATTAATATAATTGGCTGAATATATTCTGGAAACCTACTTTACAAGCAACAGAATATCAATCATTTACACCGTATAAGATCAATTACCTGATATATCCAAATAAGCCTCAGGCAATATGGGAGGACCATTATCAATGGGTTTCCCAGATCCATTGAAAATGCGTCCAAGCATATCCAATGAGACGGGTGTTTTCAGAACCTGTGTAAGAAGGCGGTGAAGGGGTTTGAGCATAATGAATCCATCTTATAGTATAGTATATGTAGAGCTGGTTTCTTAAATAAAGCTAACAAATCAAAGCTAAAAGGTTGAAAGTTGGAGACAGAAAATAGCTATTCTATGATACTTGAATGGACAGCCATCACAAACACGCGACGACTCTTCAGCCAAGAGGGTGTACAAAGGTAGCGGAAATTCTGTGTGATGCCTAATGAATACTTCATCATCTTATTCTGGACATTGAGTTTCATACACATAATGTTTGGTTCAGCATATCATCATGGTCTAGTAACTTCTATAATATGACAACCGATCAAATTTATAATTACGACCACTTCCATACGGTGCATACTCCAGAGTCAAGAGTAAATGAACATGTACCAAAAGATGGGGGATTTATCACAAAAGCACACTGGTTTATCGTATAACATAAGACCAGCAGACTCTCCATGTATATAAACTCACACGAACATACACATATATGATATATCAGCATATTAGGCCATGTCTAAAGTTTTTACAACAATATTAACCGAACCATAGACCATCCAAGATTATTGAAATGCACGTAGAGAGATTCAGATAGAAATTAGGCATTTTTTATATTTCGTTCTTATTGCTATAAAAATAGGATTGAAGATAAGCTATAGGGAATGATACCTCTCCCGTAAATTGCACAGTTGTGTACTTATTATCAATTCCAGACGTTCCCTCGAAAACCTGACCAACACAAAAACTGATGAATAAAGTATACATGCATGCAGTAAATTTAATTATAGTTTAGGAGCAATTTAGCAAGATATAGCAGTACGACAAAATTCTAATAGAGCAAGTTGTTTAGCAGTTTGTATCATCCATTACCAGAAAACGTAAGAATATTCTGAACAGTTTTCTTAACAACTCGTATGATAGAAAATTAGAAATATTGAACGTCTCGCAAGTACCCACATCCCCAAGATTTTATGCCAGTGAAATAGTAAAAAGCTATGAATGAGGCAATCCCCAGACATGCCCACACAAATGGCTCAGCAACCTACGTGGTAAAACTGGAAAAAAAATCCGAGGGTGTCTATAGGTATTCACCTGAACAACAGCTTTTTCGCCGTCAACTTCTAGGACTTGACCACGACGGGTCGTTCCATCCCCCAAACGAATATTAACAATCTCTTGATACTTAGGTCCCTGGTACAACCAGAAAAGGCATGAATAATAAATTCTGGAAAGCAAATCATGATTCAGAAATCAGAACACAAAGAGAATATGCTCAACTGAGGGCAGGAAGAAAGGCAAAAATCTAATCAGATGATGGAAAGAAAAGAAAAAGAGCCTACCTTGACTTTATCAAGAATAACCAGTGGTCCAGCAACTCCAGAGACAGTCCTATACTCTGCAATGTCGGAATAATAAAAACATAAATAAGAAAAAAGGTTGAGATCCTGATGAAGCATTCACGGTCACTATCAGAGTTCTTACTATCCATTACTCGCACAATCAACAGACAGTAAACAATGAGGTGAATTACTCAATCCCACCAAAAAGTCATCTTTTTAAATCATTCAGATTAATCAATCATGTAAATCTATAAACATTCCCTCCAAAGTAATATGCATAAAACCATCACTTTTCACCACAAAACAACATTCATAACTGAAACATGAATTCAATTATTCAAATAATGACAAACAAAAAAAACCACAAATCTTAAACATGTACAACAATCACAAACTTACCCATGCCGATCTCCAAATTTCCCTCCATTTCCGAATTGTTTTTCTCCGCACCCATTTTCAACCTTCAAAAATTAAACAAACCATTCACCAAAAAAAACTACAATTTCCAGACATTCGCTACAATCGAATCATTACAAACTGAAACAACCAAACACATCCCCACTTCTACCTGTTTGGCTCCCAAGAAAACGGACCAAACTGAATCAAAAAATCCCAATTCAACTAAACTCAGCTAAACCACATAACACCATCGACCCAACAAAATCAAACCGAAAAACATAACTGGGATGTCAACAAAATTGCAGAACAGATCAAGAATCAAATTCAAATTCGAAAATTGAAGAATCGCAGAAGATAGCTGAACTGAGTGACGACATACGGAAATCGAAATCCAAATTCTCCAACACGATCCAATCGAGTACCAAATCAAACGAAACGAAGATCGAGATCGAAGAGCAATAATCGAAATGGATCTGAGAAAGAGAGATCAAACCTGTCGATCGCCGAGGACGAGAGAGAGAGAGAGAGAGAGAGACGAGTGCTTGTGGCTGCGAGAAGGAATAGAAACAGACTGTGATCTGATGGGCTCGTGAATAAAATACAATTTAAATATTAATAATATTCCCAAAAATACAAATAATATCACTTTGCGAAAATTAGAAAAAAAACATTAATAATTTTCTAATAATAAATGGTCATCATTGTAATAAGACAAGACGAGGCATGAATCATCTGTTTTCCTCTCACGACCAGTTTTGTCCGGTTCTGACGTGGCGATGTATGATTGGGTGCTCGATTCTTGGACTCGTTTCCCCAGCCCATGTCTGTTAAGGGATCAATTGGGCCCAATGTCATTGGGCTTATGGGCTCAATCTCGACACTCGTCGGCCATAGCAGCCCATTTGTGGATCACACGTCCTTGTACATTATATGTTAGACAAAGAACATGCAATTTTTTTGAACTCTATTTGTGAACTTGATTGGAAAGGACCGTTTCGTCGAGGTGGGATTCATAGCTTGGGCGATATGGAAAACCCGAAATTAGGTGATTTGGAGGAATAGAGCGGTTTTGCCGATGGAAGGAATGAGAGGCGAGCCAAGTTAGGATCTCGATGAGGCACAAGCTCATCTAGATCCAAAGATGGAGCGGTCAAGCAGATTAATGTGGACGGAGGTGTGAACGTTTTGAGAGGATTCTTTGGGGTTGGAGATGGTCTTGAGAGACGGCAGGGAGTATTTTAGCGCCAAAGAGTTTCTCTAGGAGAGGGGTCGTGGACGCGACGACCGTGAAAGATGTGGCGGTCAGGGCGACACTTTCTTAGGCAGTGGACTGATGTCTGAATCGAGAATGACTGGCAAAGTCTCATTCTAACCATTCAGAGATGCGACTTCTAACAAGTCACTGGGGTTCGATAGTACAAGATTGCCGCCATCCAGTGTCGGTACGTCACAATCTCGCTGTTACTTTTTTCAGGCGTTCAACCAATGGAGCGGCCTATATTTTGGCCAGATGCTCCCTTTTTATCTCTGACTAGATTATGGATGTTGAGTTTATCTCACGTGCTTTTGAGAAGATCGTATTTGTAAACAATTTGACACGGTCATAAATTATTATATGCATATATACTATGTCAAATAACTTGAATAAACCGTTTATATTATTGTATTGTAAAAATAACACATTTAATACATGTTCTTGAATTATATTAAAAGTCTATTTATTAAGTTCTATGTATCGATGATGACCAAAAAATGTTTTTGGAAGTATTGAACGTGGCGTGGAGTAAGGTTGGCAAAACTTGAGGGATTGAGAGACTTTGGCTTAATGATTTATCCAATTCATCCACACAAGCCACCAATTTGGAACATCACTGTTCATGCACCAAATAAGTTTGTTATCTTCGGACTGTGAATGATAACAAAAACAGATTCGGAGTCGATTTGGTGACTTTCATTTTCCTCATTCGTTTAGATTTAAGCGATTGGATTTGGGTTTACCAATCCACACAAGCCACTGACACAAAAAATTGTTAGAGGCATCGAGTTTGCTTCATCTGTTTAAATTAGATTGCGTTATCATTATGAAGTCTCTGATGAATTTAGGGTATTTTGTTTATAGATAACAATGATAGAAATAAGAGAGTGATTTATTATTGATTGTGTATTGTGAATTACAAGAGGCTTCTATTTATAGAGGCAACATAGATAGAATAAGAAGCCCTAATATATGTGAGAAAGGAAACATAAATATAGGAAACTAAATATAATCTAACAATAACAAATAAATAGATCACATCTCAAACCTTATTTGAGTCTAGCTGGATTTAAAATTATAATTATTAATAAATCTATACATATAAAAGGAAAATCATAATGTTGGCCACGTGTCAACTCCCATGAAAAAATTGCATCAGTCCTATTTTTCTAAATTTCTTCATTCTTAAATACTTTATTATTCACGTATTCATATAATATATTATCAACATCACAGTCCTTATTCTCCCAAAATAATATATACAAAAACATAACTACAATAATAATTTTAACTATTTTACATCTCTCATCATATTAGGACTCCTCCAAACTCTTCTATAAAGCTTCCCTTTTATTCTCCTCTGAGTCCAAAACCTCCATAACTTATCTGTCATGCAACATAAAATTCATGTGATTCTCAGGTAATTTAACATAATTATTTCTCTCCCGCACTGCAAAACCAGTTATATGCTAGCGCTTCTCAGGTAATTTTCTGAACATTATTCTTTCTCTTCCTAGATTACATAGAATCAGGCACTGTAAAATCAATATTATACCGCGCTTCTCAGGTAATCTTCTGAATATAACCCTTTTTGTTTCTAGATAGGCACGCACTTTTAGGGCTGTAAACGAGCCGAGCTTTTAACGAGCCGCTCGAGCTCGGCTCGTTAAATATTCGGTTCGGGCTCGTTATAATCGAGCTCGAGCCGAATTCGAGCTCGAGATTGGGCTCGTTTAATAAACGAGCCGAGCGCGAGCCTAACCTTTTAAGGCTCGATAGGTTCGCGAGCCGGCTCGTTTAATATTTATTGAATTCTATATTTTTATTAATATATTTATAATAGAATTATATATTTATAAAATACTTATAATATAATTAGACAAGTCGAACCAATTTCAAGTTGGCTCGTTTATTATTTAATGAATTATTTATCATTTATTTAATTTTTAATTAATATTTATATTTAAATTTAAGGGAACCAAATCGAGTCGAGCCGAGCCGAGCTTGAGCTCGAACTCGTCTATTTTATTTCGAGCCGAACTCGAGCTTAGTTATATAAGCTCGTTCGAGCCCGAGCCCGAGCCGAGCTCGAGCCGAACACTTTTTTCACGAGCCGAGCCGAGCCCTGCCAAAATGAGGCTCGGCTCGGCTCGTTTACACCCCTACGCACTTTACTGATTAGTTTGATTTCAATTATACACATGTTCTCTGGGAAGATTCTGCTTCAGTTGGAGATGCTTCTACCAAATATAAAACATATATAATTGTTATAAATATTTGTATAGGAAACACAACAACTTTGTATATAAAACATAAAAGAAAATATTATAAAAATATTTTTTTATTTCTATTTGTCTTTCTCAAATATTCATCCTTATATTGTATGCATAGCAACATATTTTGAATACACATATTTTTCTCTAATTCCGTTTCATTATGATTATCTAATCGAATCCAATTTCATGCCCAAAATGACCACTAACAACTCACCTGCAACCCAATAAATACACATACAAAATTTACCAAGTGCAATCCAATAACCACACATAGCAAGTTCACCAACTGCAAAAGTTGCAAGAATTTAAAAAAAAAATTCAGAAAATTCACCTGTAACCCAATAAATACACATAAAAAATTCAACAACTCTAATCCAATAACCACACATAGCAATTAACTGCAAAAGTTGCAAGAATTAAAATTAACAAAAATTCAGAAAGCTTAGAATGAACTTTGTTTTAGAATTCGTAACAATTACTTCTAAGAAAAATTGTAAAATTAAAAATTCACAAAATTCACTAATTACAACCCACTAATTGAAAGAATTAATCAAAGAAGTTGTAAGAAAATTTTGTAAAATTAATAAATACATATAGAAAATTCACCAACTACAATCCAATAATCACACATAGCAAGTTCACCAACTGCAAAAGTTGCAAGAATTAAAATTAAAAAAAATTGATTTAGAAAATTTTGTAAAATTTAGTAATTCTAATAAAAAAAGAAAAAAAAGAAAATTTCAAAAATAATTCTAATTGATATTAATACTGGTCTACATATATCCTTAGTTGTAAAATTTAGTCATTCTAATAAAAAAATGAAAAGAAAAAAAATTTCGAAAATAATTCTAACTGATATTAATACTGGTCTACATATATCATTAGGATTATAATTATAATGAAAAACCAAAATAATACATTTAATTATTATTATTTTGAAAACTGCATGTGTCATTACCATTAGAATTAGGATTAAAATCAGAAAGAGCATATAAATAAATTAGGAAAAAGAAAAAAAAAATCTGAAAAGGTCTACATAAATCATTAGAATTAGAATTATGATGAAAAATTAAAATAATACATTGAAGTAATAATTTTTGGACAACTTGATGTATCATTACAATTAGGATTAATTAATATTGCAATTGGAGAAAAAAGGAAATTCTGAAAATCATTAGGATTATATTTGAAATGAAATAGAAATAGAAATCAAAATGAAATTTCGAAAATTTTGGAGATAAAAGAAAAATTTTAAAATCATTATAATTAGATTTGAAATGAAATAGGAAATAGAAATAAAAAAGAAATTTCGAAAATCTTGAATTAATTTAATGCAGAACAGGATTAGACTTCAAATCAATTAAAAATTGTATAAATATGAAAATTCCAAAAATTAATTTGTAAGACTCAACTGTCACATTAATCATCAATCCCAATTCAAACTATAGTTGTACTCTTACTACTCTATCTAGACATGATCATCATTGACAAGGGTTTGATATATATATATATATATTCTTTTGAAAGAAACCTTTGAATATTATTAGATAACTAATCCAGCATCTCGCCGGAAGGAGGTTTGATATTTAATTCTTTATTTTACTCATGTTATTTTTATGTTTATTAAATATTTGTATGTTTCTATTTATCATGATACGGTAATGTGTGCGTATATTATGCCGAACATTATTCAAAAATACGAGAACGCATTAGTCGTGGGAGAGGTATAACTTATTGTAGTATACTAATACATTTCAAACTCAATTAAAAATTAAAACACTAATATATTGTAGTATCCTAATACGTTTTAAACTTAATTAAGTTTATTGTAGTATACTAATACAATTAAAACTCAATTAAAAATTCTGATTTTTTTTAATTCAATGATTTATCGTAATATACTGATACATTTCAAAGTCAATTAAAAATCAACAACAAACAAATTTAATATTAATTAGAATTCTGTTGGATTACAACTCGTTTTCTAAACTAATTTGAATACATTTTAATCACGTGTCTCTATATAAGATACAATTCATTAACCAAATAAATCGATCTCTGTCTCATTCATTAGATTTTGATGAATTTTTTTGTTACGCTTGGTTATGCAATATTCTGATCAGCCGTGTTGATTTTTAGGGAACGAATGATGGATTGAAGAAGAAATATTGATGGAGTTGAACAGATTTAGCAACAAAACAAATATTGGCAGTGATGGCAAGAAAGTGAATTATTTGGTAATGTGCAATATAAGATAGTAAATTTTTTGAATCCTGACGCGATTTGTGTTTTAAAGCTGATTTTTCCATGTCATTAAGGAAATAAATAGCAGCTAAGAGACAATCAATTAAGTTCAAGGAACTAAAAAGCTATCATTTGTGATATGTCGCCTACATGTACATAAATTACTTTTATACAAATATTTGTTTATCATCTATTAATTTTTTATTCCTTGATATTTTGGAATCCGGGAGACTTATTCAATGATTTAATTGAATTGTTCGTTAAGTTGTTATTGGAGTATTATTGATATTTATTTTAATTTATTGCTTTCTTTTTTTTGCAATTTTTTTATTTAATTTATAATAGTTTACTTTTAAAAATAAATTTGAGCATATTAAATTTTTTTAATTATTCAATAATATTTTATAAATAACACCGCGCATCGCGCGGAGCTACAACCTAGTAAATAATAGAGAGAATAACAAAAGTATTCTGGAGAAGGGTATTGTTTACTCGACAAAAATATACGGTGGATTTTGTTATTTTTTGCAAAATGTATAGACTTCAAATTAAGATTTTTAATCAAAATAAATATTTTAAATGTTTTATTGTTCTAATAAATTTTATAATTTAATTTTTTAGCTAAATTATTTTATCAAATATCTTGTTTTCATAGATAATTTCATTATTTTTATAAAAATACACACATTTTATATATAAAAAATAAAAATTTCACATCCTATTTTTTGTTATTATATCACCTTCTTACAAAATTATCCCATTTTTTATATTATTTATTCTAAATAATATAGTATTTATCCAATAAAAAATAAAGAATTATTTTATTATAAAATTTGATACACAAAGCTCAATCCAAAAAAATAAAGTTAGACCAAGTTTTAAGTAACATACAATTATACAAACAATCGACTGAAATTAATCATTAACCTCTTTCTCTATATCACACACTCTTCTTCAACTTCAGCTATAGCCTCTTGATCTGAGAAAAAAATGGCTACAGCTCTCTCAGTCCGGCCCAACCGCTTCGCTCCCGGCCCGCCCATCTCCGGACCGCCGGTTCAATTCCCCAATTCTCGGTCCTCGGCGAGGCCCGTCGGGAGCGAGCCGTGGAGGAGCGTGGCGGTGCCCTCCAGGCGCACGTTAGCCGCCGCCGCCAGGGCCGGCTCACGCGCCGATGACTCGGCGCCGCTCGATGACGCGCTCCGGCTGCTCGGCGTCTCCGAGGACGCATCCTTCGACGAAGTGCTCCGAGCCAAGAACTCGATCGTCGCCAACATTGACGACGACCAGGACGCTATTGCGCAGGTTGAGTTTGGTTCTTGTTCGAGTTTCGGTGCGCTTTTTTGTTCGGATTTTGTGTGGATTTGTAAGTTTTGGTTGTTGGGTTTTGGTGGGTCTTGCGAGTTTTATTGAGGGTCTGGTTGTTTTGATTTAATTGTTGCCATTTTAGCTTGAATTGTGAAGCTGGTGCAGTGTGAACCATAAAGTTTCGATTTTTATTTTTGTGAGACTGGTGTATTTCAGCTGTGCTTGGTGTTCTTGAATTGGTAAGTTGAGCTGCTGAAAATCTCAAGTTTCTTGGTGAATTGTCTTGCTGGAGATGATTTTGGACTGTGATTTTCATTTCTTTTGGTGCATGAGGTAGTTTTGGAGTTTGAGTTGCTGTGTGCATCAATAGATTTTAGGAACTGTGATTGATAAATGCATTATGACAAAAGTTATGAAAATACAAGATATGGAATTATTGTTCCTTTAGCTTCATCAATATTGGAGTTTTAGTCCTATCCTTTGCTTTGCCACAAAGTCAAAAGCATTAGCCCCAACAAGTCTTGGCACATATTATTCTTTGGTGGAAATGAATTGGAATAACCAATCAATTAGTCGTTTGTGATTAAAGATTGTGACATTTCAGACTTAATGTACTTGTTTTGGGACGAGGTGTGTGTGATATATTTGAAATAGTATACTATAAGCTTGTTTGATATCAATTAGGAAGGGTTCGATCTAGTTCCTCCTTGATGTAAAATTTGGGTTTAAACCCGAATATATAAGTATTCGTGTGTATAGATTTGTACTACTACTACTACTCTCATGATCATACGATCATCACTGTATCACCTCCTTATCTTGTGAGTAATTGTATTTTAGGTCGAGGCTGCATATGACATGCTGCTTATGCGGAGTTTAACTCAGCGACGAGCAGGAAAAGTTGTGGATAATAGCGTTCGGTATGCTGATGTCAAATCTGCAAATACCCTCGGGATGGGATTAATGCTCCCATGGCTGCAGGCTAATATTGAGAACCTGCCCGTTTCGGTTGAAACGCCATCAACTAGTGATTTGGGCATACAGACAGGAGTATATGGAGCTATGATTGCCTTAACTTACGTAAATGGAGCTTCCTCATCTTCCGGGGTTACCCACGCCGGAGCTGATGTTCCAGGGCTGATCTTGGCCGCTAGCTTCGGAGCTTCCTTGTACTTCATGACCAAGAAGAACGTCAAATTAGGTGAGAAACTTTATTTTCATCTCACCAATATGATAATGATATACCTTATTTTCCTCTCACCGATACGAATTGTCAAATTCCATATCATTGTGCATTTCCACTTTTCCTTATTGCTCAACTAGAAATTAAGCAAAGCAAGGATCAATATTTAATACTAAAATCTTGGGATAATTTCAAAAGGGTGTGTATTTCAACATTATGATGTGTATTTCATTTCCTTAATGTCAAAAGGTAGTGTGAACTTTGTTTTTCCTTGTAGAATGCGTGCATTTTTTTATAGAAAATGACGAAAGTGCCCTTATAAGTTTTTAATTCTTAATTCCATGTGCAGTTTTGTCATTTTTGTGAATAATTCACATTTTGAAAGACAAAACAAAGCTAACACCACCTTTTGGCATTTTCTAGCAAAATTGTCATAGTACATGAGACCATTTTTTCCGAATATGTATACATATTTCTTTGGATTTACAACTAAAGAATTTTATGGTTGTTACTACCATGATCAAATATTATGAATATTGCTGAGTTTGCTACCCGAGTATAGCTGCTGATATGTATACAACTAGGAATCGTGATATAAACTCGAAACAAAATGTCTCGTGCAGGCAAGGCCGTGGCAATCACAGTCGGCGGGCTCGTGGTGGGTGCGGTTGTGGGGTCGGGGATTGAGAACTGGTTGCAGGTAGATATCGTCCCGTTTCTCGGCCTTCACTCTCCGGCGGCTGTAGTAAGTGAAGTTGTACTCATTTCTCAGTTCCTTGTCTCTCTTTACTTAAGGTAGGGCAAAGAGAAGATTGTAGCTGTAACTTTTCATTTGAAAGATTGTACTTAAATTACCTCATATTCAACAGTTTTTAGGAATGTACATTATGGAATAATCCTAGAAGAAATAATTGTAAAAATTGGACTTGTCCATAATATTACATATATTGCAAAATCAATACCCTGAACTTTTCTTCCTTTGTATAGCCTATGCTATGACATTGTTAACAATGAATTGAAAAGAATACATTTATCACACCTTTAAGTATAAATTGAAAATACTAAAATGACTTTCAACTGGACATCCCTACAGTTTTAGGACCACAATTTTAAAGAGGAAGTTTGTTAACTTCGAATTAATTCTTATTCGATTTGTTTACTGATAAATTCCCGATTAATCTTTAAAAAACCCTCTCTATCGAACTAGTGTTTTTTATAATGTTATAATAATGAAATTTGTATAATGTCAATTTTTGCAATAATGTATTTTCATCTTTTTGGACACAATACAGTATTTTGAATAATTGACAGAAAATTTTGAAGTAAACGCATCATCACTCTGCAACTTATTACAAAAGTGAAATCAATACACCAACAATTTCTTGCAAATATCTCATAAATTATGAGAACCATTTTCTTGGCCAAGAAAATAAAAAAAAAAGAAAGTTTCTTGAATCAGAAGGAAGCATCACCAAAATCATGTCATGCTTCCACAGAGTCTCATTTCCTAAATAGGTTTTTTTTTGCCCACTTGAGCTTTCCTTGTTTTCTCGGGCAATTTCCCGAGAAACAAACAAAGGAATGCTTCAAATTTACAAAATTGCGGACAAAACCATGAGAACTAAACCTATGTGAAACAGAACAAAACAATCCAACAATCTCTTGTTACAAAATCAAACCTGCTAAAAATAAATCAAATCTGTCTCAGCGAGCTGCTTCGACAATTCAATATACAGATTTAAGCTACAGAACATAGGAAGAAGAGAATCATAATACACAAACAAACCTTTGACCACAAATGTGCCATGTCCATGTCACCTGCTTCCTTCTTTCTCCTCGGAGCCTTCGATGAACGATAATTTGTCAGTGTTCTCGCTGAAAGTCACGAGATCGTTGTACATTTTGAGAGAGGCCTTCGAGAACTCGGTTAAGGACTCGAAGACAGCACAAAACCCGGTTTGAAACCCGTTTAAGGTTACCCTCTGCGTTTCTCGGACATGATCTTGGTGCTTTTCCTTCTCCATCTCAAGCCTGCGCCTGAACATGTCCAACTGATCCTTCTTGTCCGTTACATAGTCGTTACTATGTTCAATATCTGATTCGGGGTTTGAATCTGTTACTTGCAAGTCAAGAAACCTGTTCTCCGCCTTCTGGAAGGCCAAAACCCTACGGTCGAGTTCCTTCGCCAAGCCCTCGACTTTCCTCTTCTGCTGCTTCTCGTCTCCCTGTTGGGCCCACAGGGCCCTCACGTCTTTGGAAAAGCTTTTTAGCGAATATGTCACCGCCTTTTCGGGCAACTTGTCCATCGCGGCCAGCCAGTCGTGGCAGATCACGAGCAATGGCGGCCCGTTGACCCTGTAAGGCACGGCCGAGAGCTTGCCTCTCGGGTAGAATTCAACTTCGGGGATCAGGAACTTGGTCAGCCACCCGTTGAGTGCCTCAACATACGACCTCTGCGAGGAAATGTAGTCTGCGAAGCACGCTCGCCAGTTCTGGAGCTCTGCCTCGAGTTGGAGCGTTGCGAGGCGATGGGAGTCGTTGCAGAATTTCCCGTACGAGGGACAGGCGAATGATTTCACCTCATTGAGGATCTTGTTCTGCGTCTCGTGCGACTCCAGCATGATTTTCCATGTCCGCGCTAAGCTGCGCTCATAAAAAAACGATCCATGAACAAAATACCCCGAAAAAGAAAACCCTAATTCCAATTCATTTAAATCTTTACCCTTTCAAGAAAAAAAAGGATCGATAAACTATAAAACTCAGGAGAAAAACCAAATTCAAATTTATTTTTAAATCTTTATACCCTTTCAAGAGCTCAACGATTTGAGGCTCGAGCTCTTCGTCTCTCAACTTCTGAATCCTCTTCGATATCGACTCAGCGCTCCGAATAGCAACCAAGATTCTTGCATACAAATCTTTAACAGAAACTCGGGTTTTGTCCACTGTGAGCTCATTGTCGCCTCTCACGCCTTGGTTTTGCAGTCTCGAACACTTCTTCTCATAAAGCTTCCTCGTGCTATCTCCAGCCTATAGCGAACGTTCAAGGTTTAGGAGAAAACATGAATCGGGGCATTATATGAGTTAAGAACATGACATTTACCTTAACCTCCTCGTAGAGCTTCTTCTCCCAAGCGTAGAGCCTCCCAAGAGTAAGCGAGTGACTTCCCGAGGCCATCCCCCCGTAATCGTCAAAAAGATCGCTCTTATCTTCCGACCACGTCGAGGAGCTTTTGGAGCTGGACGCCACGAGGCTCTTACACGACGAGGCCTTGGATGAAGCGGATCGGTGCCATGTTATCGCCTGGATGAGTTTCGTCGAGTTCTCTGCAAGAAACATGAATGGGTGAACCAATGCCCTAACTACAAATGAATAATAATTTGTAAGAAATGTGACCAAAAAAGGCTCAACAAGCAACAAAACATTTTTTGAAATCCTTGAAATTTCAGTGCCATGGTCAATAAGCTCCACAAGAGCCCAACAGAGGATTATAAGTACATTTCAAATGAAATGTTTTGCTAAAATGAAGGAAATGGTGAGAAATGAACATGTCAAAACCCTCTAAAGATTCAAAACAACAAAAACAAAATGGCATGATAGAGATATCAAAGTGAGCCCCACAACCCAGATCTTTAATCAGGCTGGTTACAAATAAATGAGTACAGATTGTGGAAGAACTGAAAAGGACAAACCCTAAAGTACAGATAAGGAACAAATAAAAAAGTTTGAGAAATCAATATTAGCAGCAGAAAACTCAATCCTCAAAAGCAACAGCAAAAGACCCATTTAGTGAAAACCAAAGATTCTCAGCAAGACAGAAAATTTACCCAGAAATTGAATCTAAGAGCTATGGCACATAGTAAAGTTGAAAACTTTTCCCCTTGAATATTAAACAAAAAAGTTTACATTTTTATTTAAAAAGCTAGAGACCCACCTTTGATTTCCTTCAAACCAGATTGCAAGTGAACCCTATTAGCCTCCAACATCTTTGAAACATCCTTGCCAGAATCAAAAGCCCTAGTGAAATAGTCCTCAATGTCCTTCAAAGCTTCCAAGAGCTCCCTCCCATTTTCTGCTGAGTCCATAGCTGAGAGACCCTTTTGCTCTCCTTGGTTCACATCACCACCATCCACAGGCTTCACCATCTCAGCTCCATGACTCTCCACACCCACATTCCCATTTTCCTCAGCAGCCATGACCTTCCCATGCTCCTCCTCCCTGTCCCCTGCCTCCTCAAGCTCTGGAATGCCCTCTTGCTCCCTCACAGCCCTCAAATCCTCATCTAAGCTCCTCATGTATCCTCCCATGACCTCAGGCCTCATCATTCCATCATATGGGAAGAAAAAATCCCACCCAAAGTCCCTCTGTGGTGATGCCATTGGTGGAGGTGGGACCACTGGAGGACCCATTGGCATAGCCATAGGCATAGGCATGAAGTAGTACCCACAGCTTTGCTCTTGCTCATGTTCCTGCCTGTGGGTGTGGAGAAGGTCCTCTTGGCACTCCTCTGAGGAGTCAGAACCAGAACTTGTTGAAGACCCACAAGAATCACATGCCATGGCTTCTTGGGCCTGCTCAGAGGGGGCTTGGTGGAGGAACTTAGGGTTTGTGGTGCCATTTTCAGGGGGAGGAGAGGGAGGGCATGGAGGAGGGAAGGTGATGAGGAATGGGGATGAAGGAGAAGAGTGACGAGCCACAAAGAGCCTGATGGCTGCACCAACAGCATAGAGAGACTGACAGTACCTGCAATGTGACTCTGCAAGTAAATACCTCCTCTCCACAGCAAGCTTCAGGAGGCGCTTCCTCTCTCTGCAGATAGACACAACCTCTTCTTCTTCCTCTAGCTTGGAGGCCACACAGCCCATCCCTCTCTCTCACACTCCTAAAGGGTAAAGTTTTGATTTTTATGGCTCCAATGGGGAGGTTTTGGAAAAGGGGTCCAGAGGAATGAGAAAAATGGGAAGATGGGTCTTTTTCTTTTAGGTGAACAAAAGGTGGGTTCAGTTTGTGAAGTGGTTTTGGGGAGGCATGGAGTTTCTAAGACCAACCCAGTTGTAAAAATACCTTACTTTCTGCCAAAAACAATGGAGCTGCTGGTGTTGGAGAAGGAGGAGAAGAAGAGCCCATACCTGATCAAAGTGAACCAGACACTCAACTTCTACTTAGAGCTGAAAAGGAGACGTTTCTGCTAGCATTGAACCAAAGTTAGCTCTATTTTGCACTGGTGAAATCAGGTTTTAGGAGTTGATGGTTCTTCATGAGAGAGAAGATAGAGCTCTAGAGAGAGAAAGAGCAGAGGAGAGGGTAAGGGGCTCGAGAAAGGAGAGAGAGAGTGTGTGAAATCTTGTGTTTGGCAATTTTGTACTGGTACAAGCCACAATAGTAGCAACCTATGAATCTATAATCTCTCTAGAAAATCAAAATAAATAAAAACTAAGTTCTGGTTTTGTTTCTGCTAAAAATCTAAGAGAGATTGCATATAATATAACATCATAGAAGTGGATGTGCAGAGGAACAGTGAGGAAAAAGAGGAGTCAAACCAACAATTGGTGGCAACAAGTGTAAATAAGTGGTAAAAGCTGTAGAGAGAGAGAGGGAGAGACACAACTCAAAGCCATTGGCAATGCCACAGAAAAAGAGCAGAGAAAAGGCTGAGAAGAGTCTTGTCTTGTCCTTTGCCTTGGTGGTGCCACTTCCACTTCTCCCATTGGCCTTCCCTCCTTTTAAGATATGGTATTATATTTAGTATTTACAATGTTGTTTAGGACTAAGTTGTTAATAATAACCTTAAAACTTCCCTTTGATGAGTATAATTGTCCCCTGAGAACATGTGGATTTGTTGTTTGGCTAAATTGCAAAATATGGTCTTTTCTAATTTTGTAAAAAATGATCATGCATTTATGTTTTTGTAAAAAATAATTATCAACTTAATATTTTATTGCAAAATGTTTTTATTTTTCTAAGAGAAAATGTTTATATTTGATTAAAAATAAATTAGTATTTTTAAACTTGAACTTTTCGATTCTTTTAACTATAAATAAACTAATTTGAATTCAAAGTTATAGAAATATACATCAATGACTCGGAGAGTTGAATAAAATCTACAAGTTCAATTTGAAAACAACATTTTTAAATTTAAAATCATAAAATTTCAATTTTAAAGACGTTTTAATTATTTCAAGACAAATTTATACATTAATTTAACATCCAATTTCAAAAAATAAAACAAAAATGCACAATTAATTTTTACAATATTAAAATAATACAAACCCATTTTTTATTACTTTATTTCATTTACTAGATGGTCAAAACTTTTTATAAAAATTAAAATAATACAACCCATCTTTTACTATTTTATTTCATTACTTGATACTCTTTGACCATGGAACCTTAGATTCAGAATTTAGAGCAACTGGTTTTGGGGGCATATAGTGAGTAATGTCTTTTGTATTTTAATAGTTAATTACTAGTTAGTGCACTTGTTTATTTCCCTTGGAATGGACCCATAATGGCATTGTAAATAGAGCCCTAAGTCTAAGCCTAGGGCTGTCCCATAAACATATATACTAATCAGAGAGGTTTGCAATGGAATGGAACCCACAAAACATGACACAACACAGTCACACAAGGGTTTTATGGGTTACTGAATTGAAGAGAGAGAAAGTCTCATACCTCTCTCTCTCTCTCTCTAAAAGATTCCTTCAAAACCCCTAATTCCTCTTCCCTCCCAAGACTGACCATAAAAGCACAACCAAGAAATGCAGAGAAGCTAATGAATGCTGAACTTGAAGTAATGGTGGATCTTCAGCTTTCCACTGTTGCATGCATTTCATGACATGCCCTCCCTCAAACTACTTAACCAAAAAAAAATCCTTAAATACTTACTGTTTGGGATGTTTTTTTCTATTAGGGTTGTTCAGAAAATATCTGAACCGATCAAACTGATTCGAACCAATTCATGAAAAAAATGAACCGAACAGAACCGAAACAGTTCGGTTATAATTGAAATCAATTTTAAACTGGTTCAATTCTGATCTGGGATAACTACTGATAAAAAAACCAAACTAAACTTAAAACCAATTGATTTGAACAAGTGACTCATTTTAATTAATTCAACACCATTAATTAGGCTTCAAAAAATTCAAAGAGTATACTCTAGTTGACCGGAAAAAGGTTAGATTGTATTCATCACCTGAAATATCCATTTTGTACTGTAAATTTTATAAGTAAAATAGCATAGAACTCTTGTTATAAACATAAGATTGGTAATTCCAATCACATAAGTGTCCATGAAAAACAGGACAAGGAGCATAATCACCACAGTCAAGACCTGAGTTAGAACAGCCTTAAACAGTTCAAAACTGAGTGAATGAACATAAAAGGCTCCTTAAATTACCTGCAAAAACCAACCTGCTAAAATCATTCTACTTGTAACCTTTTCTTGTGTTAAACTTAATTTAAAGGAGAAATCAAGCAAGAACATAAGCTTAATGGCCATGCCATACAATTTACAGAGCCTAACGAGTCAACAGAAGAAAAAAAGATTGTAAAAAATGACCCGAGGGGATAACTATAATAACTGTCACCTTGAATTTCTCTTCTCGGGTCGTCTTTGTTTTTTTTTCTTTTGGCACAGAAGCTAAATGCAAGTATTAGTTTTCCCAGTTAAAACGATACAGTGTACATTAAAGAATCGAAGGCTCGCTCCTCTTATCACGTCTAGGAAGTACCTGGTATTCACACACGAGGATAATACAAGAGAGAACTATAACGCGAGTTGTTTAGGTACTTGCGGCTTCTGTGGGCGTAGTACAAGGGGCCAGGGCATTGGGAGGGAGGCTGATCCCGCCTCCTTTCACTGAAACGGTAGGGAACTTGACCGAGCTAGCTCTGCTCGTGAGATTGGAGTCAAGAAACATAACTACCACCGTGATGTCGTCGTGGAAATGGCGGCGGACACCACGGTCAATCTTCTTCAGGTCCGAGTACCTCACTTCTCTCTTCTTTGCCGCTTCTTGCAGAGCTGTTTTTACAAGCCGCCTTGCGCTTCCCTGCATGAGAAGATTAGGTTTGAAAATGGGATTTCAATTACTAAGTAAACAAGACAGCTCAATGTTCAACAAAGCATGCATCAAAATGAGATAGCAAAGAAAAGAGACAATTCTCTTTTTTCTCCATAATAAAGGTCAGATTTGATTTTGACAAAACAATGTATTGGACTTTCCCACCATGCTTGTAAGGATAGTCATGTAATAATAACTGGTGTTCTAAAAACCCTTGGCACTAGTCGGGTGGATAGGGTCTCCACGACTAATCAAGAATCAATCAGATCAATCGGGGACTAATTGAGAATTTTTAGAACACTGCTAATGGCTAACTTATACACGGATATTATTGACAGTCCACGTATAATTCACTTTCTCATAAGAAAAGTGGACACTTATTTTCAAACGCCTAGTTTATTGAAGCCGGATTTCTTTCCGAATACCTAACATAGAAAAGTACGACGCTTATTTTTGGAAAAAGAGTAGTTGATCTAAATACGTATTCATAAGGGCAAGCTTGTAAGTAGTGAACTAGGCATCCACAATTTCTAGCATAAACAGTCATAGAAGGGATCAGAAGACAATGATATATACTATAAATTATAACACTAAGAATATTAGTGCAATATGTATCATACGCTGCGTGGATGACTTTCAACTATATCAACTGCTTCCTTGTTGGTAAGGTGCTCCCAAAGCCCGTCAGATGCAAATATTACGAATTGGTCGTGAATTTGCAGTTGGTGTACCGTGATTGATGGGTCTGAACTCAAAATCGATTTTGTGAAAGGCTCGCGTAGACGGAACTTAGCATACAAAGGTTCCCTGTTGAACTCGGGTTTTTTTAGATACACATCACCAATACACTTAGATATCTGCAATACAGAAAATTCTGTGAGTCAAAGACTACACATGGAAAGAAAGATGCTAATGAACCCTTCTAATATACAAGAAAAACTAAGATTCCAGATCCTTGATAAACAAATTTATTGCTCATCAATGCTTGTAAACAAAAAATACAAGTAATTCTAATTTTGCGACCCCCATACAATTCTGGCTTGAACTAACACATGCAGTTTGTTGGTAAACGTAGAAAAACGAGAGGATAAAAATATTGGAAGTCTTAAGATCATTGCAAATATGAGACGCCATAAATGGATGAAGTGACAGGTTCACGTGGTGTGTCCAGAACTCCTCATCATAAAGTGAGGAAATATTTTGTGAAATGATATGTTAATAGAAATCAATTATATTTCAGTGCAAGGGCAGCTGGCAAATACATTCACAAAAGCATTTTGCTCGCAAAACCCGGGTACTGGGGTCTAATATTCTAAACCAGTGGTAATAGCTATTCAAGAGTGTTCTAAAATTTTAGATACAACAAAGAAGCAACGTTTATAGTTCTTTCATTCAAAGATGAGCAATCACCAAGTAAATCACTTCTGAAAGGGATAAGTTTTGTGTGGGGAGTTTATAGCTTAAATCTAGGTCCATGACATAATTCTATATAAACAAGGTGTATAACCAGTCTTTGGCATCGGGGATGTTTAGCACCATATGAAGGCCTTGGTACTCTTATACTTGTAATGATCCGAAGAGTAGGAAACAACTTTTAGGAAAAAAAGTAGAGAAAAAATACATAGCCATTACAAAATTTATAGTTCAAAGAGTCATAAGACTGAAAAACGGGAATATAAAACAAAATAAGTACCTGTATGATTCCTTTTACACGCCACACATTGTGCTTTAACACTACTATGTGAGGGTCTTCTGGGTGCATAGAATGCAACTCCTGTCTTATAGACTCTATACTCGCATTGTGCTCAGTTGATAACTGAATGGGCAAAACCTCCCCTGTTGCCTTCACAACTCTACCCAAGACAGCACGTGAATCGCCAAGGTTGGCGATGTAGAGGGTCCCACCACAGACAACACCAGCCAAACAGCACGATCCGACCGCTGCAAGTTGTGGATTCATAGGCCACTGTTTAGAAACAAGAGAGATGAAACCTTCTTCTGTTGCTTGGAATGCCTTCCGTATTACATCTGCTGACATGGTCTGTTGCTCTGAAGTAAACCCTGAAAACAACAATAAAATCAAATAACAGTACACGCGAATCTTCCACTACAGCAAAAACAAGTTATCGACAAGAACCAAATCATTAAGCGAGCTTGGACTATTGAAATTTGCTATTGTAATGTGTCATTTCATGATGACACTTTGAATATGAACTTAACAAGAAGTGAATAATATATTATTGTTTGCTAACTAAAACTATATCTTAATTGTGTAAGCCAAAAACATTTTATGTACCAACGACATTCACTATAACTAACTGTGCCTTCATTCCACAAACCCACCCGTGTGTTTCCCGATTCAATTCTCCTACCAGGGTCAAGAATGAACATGGCAAATGCAAGTATCAAAATATCAAGGTTACAATTATATTAAAGCAGATGTTACTCACTCTTGAGATGAGGAAAGAGGTGCTGGTTGACATAGCGTGAAGTCTCGGGGCCCCCATGGCCATCATAGACACCAACAAAGGTACCGTAAGGGCCGGAGTCATTCAAACTCAAACTGCCCGATTCAAGCTGGCTCTGATCCTCGAGTAAATTATTAGCCTGAACTACTGCCATAGAGAATTCTCCATTAACATGCTGCCCGCTGTCTTTGTACCACAAAAGCCCGTCTTGTCGACCTCCAGTTTCTGAACCCATGTGAACATACCGATCTGACCTTGGCCGAAAACAGGCCCTCAAAAAGTTCATCAACCCAGATAACATCCCTCATCTCACCAAAACAACCCCGAAAAGTCTACACATCTAACGAAGACCATGGCAAACCAACTTTGACCCCCACGGCTCCTCAAACATCAATTCCCTCTACCACCTTTCTCTTCTCCACAGCACAATAAGCAATCACTACAACAAATTTAGCAGCAGCATAACCATAAATTAAACAGTTGCAACAAATCAGAAACTCACAGATCAAATAAATAACAAAAGGAGCCGCCTTTTCTGTTCCATTAAGGAATTGATCCCAAAAAGGCCCAACTCAGGTCCTACAATCTGAAACCCATATGGGTTTAAGTGTTCAACATCAACACACAAAAGGGGTTTTGGGTTGAACATGAATTAATCAGTCAAAGACTCAAACCCAAGTTTCTTCAACTTTTTCTCAGGTCAGCTATTCAGAAAACCCAGAAGACCCATCTTTCACATTCAACAATCATCCCACGAAAAACACCAATCAGCTCAATTCAAGCTACTAATCCCCAGACAACCCAGCTCCACAAAAAACCCAAATCGAAAAGAAAAAAACACAGAACAGAGAAACTCACCTCGAATCTGGCCGACTCCCAAACACAGTGTTCCACAGCAGCTGAGCAGGCAGATCTGTAAAGAGCAAAAGAGCTCGTTATGGATGTGGCCAAAAAACCAGATCTGTGGATCCAAATCGAATCAACCCAGGAAAAAACTGAGGTGGGTTCTTGTTGTTTTCGTCTATCCTCTAGTGGGCAACGATGATGATGAAGAAGGGAAGTGAATGGGGGCTTTTCAAAAAGAGTCCATGTGAAGAAGATTGGGCAAGCTCAAAACAAAACTCTCTCTCTCTCTCTCTCTATTCCTCAGCAGACAAGCCCCATAAAAGACCAACAATGGAGAGCTTGGAGCCAGCAAAGCAGAGGTCCAGCCATGGACCCACACCACTATGGTATGAAGGAGAAAGGAGAGAGAGAGAGAGAGAGAGAGTCAATGAAAGCTATACAGAGGAATGATCCAATGTCTCCCGAAACTACACAGTTTCTCTGCAACCGGCATCGTGTCCCGACACGTGTCCGTGACACCAATCACCAACTGTAACTCACTGTTTCGCTCTTATCTGAATATCATTATTGGCGACCAAAATGACCGTCCACTTGGTTCCGACACGTGTCTCGATCTGGAGGCCTTGCCTGCTTTGGTCAAACTCGACAATTGGGCCCGAAAGCCCAATCCAATTTTCCGAAACCACATGGGCGGTCCAAAATGTAACTTTTCTTGCAAAAATAAATAGGGAAATTTTATAAAAACTATCCCTATGTTATTTCAGTTTTGTAGTTTTCGTCCGTTGTTTTTGTTGCAAAATTTTCCGTCTACCTTCTATTTATTGCATTGTTAGTGTAACTCTGTTAAAATAGAGAAAAATCTTAAAATATTTTCATAACTTAGTATGTAAATTGCAAAAAAAATTACATATATTATTGCACTTTTGCATAGAATCTCGATGTAAAATATTTTTTTTGCACAACTAGAATAATGAAGATATGTAATCAAAATATGAATCATCTAATATAAAATAAATATTAAAAATTAAATTTAATTAGTTTTTATATTTATATACTTAAAACTATAAATACATTAATGAAAGTACATATTAAAAAATTGTCAAACCATCGTATTTTATTTTTATATAAGATAATTCTTTTTTTTGAATCATCAACCCATTAGACTCTGTGACATGAGTTCAAGAAGTGAACTTTTATTTATACCATAAATCACTGGGTCAATTCATGATGATCAATAATTCATATTTTGATTGTATGTGTATATTATTATTTTTTTAATTTTTTGCAAGAAAGTATTGCATATTGAGATTCTCTTCAAAAATGCAATAATATATGGGGGGAAATTCAATTTTATATGTTAAGTGGCCAAAGTATTTTTAGAATTATGAAAATATTTCAAAATTTTTGTCTATTTTAATATAATTACAGTGACGATGCAAAAAAAATATAAAATAAACTTTTAGTTTCGGACAAAATTTTATGTAAAATTGAAATATTGTAACGAGAGTTTTTTTTTTAATTTTCATAAATAAATATAACTGTCGTGTAATAAAGTCAACTTAACTAAAAATATATAAGGGTTAATTATAGTTTGCCCATACTAGTCTGGCGGAATTTACAGTTTGCCCCGGCTATAATAAAAAGTTCAAAATAAGATACGCTAATTGCATATATTTTACAACATTAACGATTTCGTCCAAATTTTAACGGATTTGGTGGTTTTTAAATGTAAAAAGTCTAAAATGCCCTCGACCATTTATCAAATTTTCAAACAAATGCTACTCTTTTTAGCTATTCATTTTTCAATTTTAAATTATATAAATAAATATAAAATATAAAATTAATGAAAAAATGGTCGAGAAGCTCTGTCCGGCGAGCCACCTCTAGCAAGCTCCTCATCATCGCCATCTTCATGCTCTGGCATCAATGGCGTTTCTCCAACAAGCATGCTCTTTTCGACCCAGCCCGATTTCTCGTCGAACCCATTCGAGTCGGCGTTGAATCTGTGGTAAAGTTTCGGTTTGTTTTGCAATATGCTCGATTCGAGAGTTTGTGGATATGGGTTTAATGATTTGATTTCTGGGTTAATGGGAGGGATTTTGGGTCTCTGAATATAGCTGGTATTGGTAGGGGATCTGAATATAGCTGGTACTGGTAGAGGATTTTAGGGTTAATTACAAGTTAGTATACCTAGTTGGAGGTCATTTACAAATTACTATATTTACTTTAAAATTTTCATTCGCGCTCACCTAGTTGTCAAAATTTTACACATTAGTATATTTTCATTCAAATTAACGTTTTTACTGCTCATTTTTTAAAAATATCAAAAATACCCCTCCCTACAAAATATACCCCTCGGTATATTTTGCTGGATGTTCTACAATTCCCATGTCCCATGTGGTACAGGTGAGGTGTGATTGTTCTTGTGAATCCTCTCATTAATCTTGACTTCAATGCATAGTCACTTAATTTTCTGTGAAAAAAGATATTTACATGGTTGGTTGCTGTAATTCTCCATTCCTTTATTTTGGGAATTATAGGTTTTAGGGGTGTTGGCTTTGTTTTTTTAGGGCTGGGCACGGTTCTGGAACCGGACCGGATCCAATCAATCGGTTCTTCAATTTGGAGACTCAAATCCAGACCCGATAAGTGGGTTTGGATTTGGTTCTGGGCCCGGTTCTACGATGCGATTCTCGATTCTACCCAATTAAACCCAACTGGTTAGATTTTGTTTTTGCTTAATCGGAGCAATAAAATCTTTCTTTCTTCCTTCTTCTTCTTTTTGTATATGGACATGTATACACTCCTACCATGCCTCTGGGTAAATCTTTGCGTAAGAATAAAAATGATAACATTACACTGAGCTTCATGCCAAAGTACTGTAAATTTTCATTCCAAAATGTTCTGTCATGTGAATAAATGATATTCAGTTTTCATATCGCATCCGCTTTCTGTCCTGTTTTCTGGTGTTTGAATGATTGAACCGGTTCGACCAACTGATTGTGAGAATTGTCTTCTTCTCGAATGCGCAGCTTCTCGATCCTGAGTTCGACGAGCACCCGTCTCCGGCGAGATGAGTCGTGGAAACCGTCGCGGATTTTCCGACGCCCTCCGTGGAAACCGTCCGGACCGTCGTGGAGCGGTCGCGCAGAACCTCTGAACCCCACCGAGAGCACCATCGAAGCTCTCAGTTTCTCCGAAGTGAGGCTGAAGACGACCGGAGGCCGGAGACAAGGTTGTTGGAGGCTGGAGACACGGCCGTCGGAGGCCGAAGGTCGTAGAGGAGAGAGTGGCATTAATTTGAAGATTAGATGAATATGTGAGGGCATTCTAGTATTTTCACTCCAATTATAATAACTGATTTACCCCTTAATGGTATTTTAATCATTTCACATGTCAAAAACAAACGGAATTGGACGGAATGAGTAACGGTGAAACAAATGAAATGTTAGGGTAGTCACTCTGATATGAAATTTTTTATGGCATATCATGTGATAATGTGACATAATTAAAGGTACCCATCTGGAATTTTCCCTTTCTTATGTCTACAATAATTAATGGGTCAATTGTTAATGATTACTGTCAAGAAAACACATGATAAAATATTTAGTTTACGTATGATTGGTTCCGAACCAAATTCAATTTTAAAAAAATGTCCGAACGAAATTTGACCTTAATACTATGCTTATTTATTAAATGAGTTAAGCTCGAAAACTCGATAACCTCGTGAACTGTCAAGTTTATTATTTAATTCATTATATTGTGTATTAATATATTTTTTAACTTTTAATATATATTTGTAATGAAATTTAACGAGCTGATTTCTAGCTCACTTTTTTAGTGTTTAATGAATTATATATATTATAAATTTTAACTTTCAAATAACACAAGTCGGGTCAAGTGGTCATGATCTTATTTAATTCATATGATGTATCAATTTGAATGTTGATACAGTCTGTTTAAGCGTGATTTTCTTAAATAAACATTTAACTTTTCAATAAACATTTATATTAAATTAGTAAATAAAATTTAATTTTTAATAATCATTTATATTTAAAATTATGAGAATTAAGTTAAAACTTGACCATTTTTTTAATCAAACTCGAGCTTAATTATATAACTTCATTCGATTTTGAGCCACACTTTTGTGATAAGCTTGGCCGGGCTTTGTAAAATTGTGACCCGATCGATTCCTTTGTTTACACTCCTAATTATATTTATATCAATGGTTGTATGATTGATTCTAAATTATAGTACGATATATATTTCGACCCAAGAATTGAGTGGTTATTGAATTATAATAATACCAAATTATAAAAAAGATGAGTTTTTGTTTGTTTAATTAGACATTCAGACCTTACTTTTCAATACAAATAATTTATTCATTTCAATCTAGTTTTTGGTTCAGATTCAAAATATTATCTAAATTGAACATCACAAAATAAAATTAAAAAGATGATTTTTATGCATATACATTAAAAGTTGAAAATTATACCTTATGATTTTAGACTGTTCACCGTATTCAAACAAGAATGAACAAAATTAACTAGAATATATAATTAAAACGATTCGGTCCAATTCTTAAGTTGAAGCCGGTTCTCAATAATCCAAATTTTTTTTGAGTAGGGTCACGATTGAAGCAAATGACATAATGTCATGTCATGTATGCAAACTTTGGATTTAATTAAATAATATACCAAAAGTAATGTTTTATTTATTATAATAATTTAATTTTACTCAACGACGAACAAAAAATAATTTAGATTTTATCAACCACAGTTTCCACCAGGTCCACCTTAACTTATTGTATACCCACGTTCGATGCCTAGGTTCTCGTGATCTTCGAGGTTGTAACATTTAGTATTGCTGACACTTTTTTCCATCTCACCTGCAAAAATATCTTGCCAATGGTAATTATCATATGCGATTGTCAAATTCGCAAAGTAAGCCGACTCCCAATAATTGGTGCTGGGGAATTTGCCGGATCCCATGACAGGACTAGATCCGCCAGACCCTTCAACAAATCCTCCGTACTGCAACATACCCCCACCATTCGAGAGACTAGGAAATATCGACTTGGACCAATATCCTATATCTATCTTATTATCGTCAGCTCCAATTATCGATGCCCACCAATCGCCGTTTTATTCTATATCAACAAAAATCATATATTGAATATATACACATTCTCAACTCAAGCAAATATTAGATATTATATTATTGTACTCACTTACATGGGATAGTGTAAAAATGAGATACTGACTTTGTCCTGGTACTAACGTGATAAGAGAACCAAGGTTGGTATTTTGGTCAACTTGAACAAACTCTTGTCCTGGACAACCTTTGTTGTAACAAATTTTTTCACCCACCTAAATAAAATTTCAAAATAATAATCAGTCAACAATGAATGATAAAGTATCATATAGATGTATGGCATTACCGGATGTAAAAATTATTTAGTAAAGAGAACATTTTGTACCACACAAAACTATAATGTATTTCTAAACAATTTTTTATTCCGTGGGAATTTGTTTACACCATCTACAAAAATGAATAAATGATAATAAAAACAAATCATAAAACTTAATTGGTGAAATTAATAAAATAAATACTTTAAGGGATAAGATAATGAATATAAATTAAAGAGGAAACTCCACATACATCTCTTGAATTTTCTTACTTTTCACTTGAATTCCTTCATTTTAAAGTAGTTTCTTTCACCTCTTGAACTTACCCAATGTTTCATTCCAATGTTTCATTCACCCTACTCTATTAATTTTTCTGAAAATGACAAAACACCTTGTATTTTAAAAAATTAAGAAAATGGGATAACAACACTTTATTACACCTAACTATATCGAAACGATACTTTCATACCCTAACTACCTTTATCTCTTTTTTAGTACCATGACAATTATTTTGTGACAACTTACCTCTAAAATGCCTAAAATACATAAACTACCATTGGTTTAAGGAACCATAAATTGAATTTGTTCAATTTTGTCTATCTCTAGTTCAATTTGTTTATATTTAAGATGAAACTACAATTATGCCCTCAAATCTTAAATTAAATTTGAACCATTTCAAATCTGGTTTGATAAAGACAAGTTCTATTTTGATTTCTTAAACTATGGGTATTTTAGTCATTTTAGCATAGGTTGTCACAAAAAAAACTTGTCAGTGTACTAAAAAAGAGATAAAAATAGTTAGGGTAAGAAAGTGTTATTTCGCTATAATTAGGTGTAAATGTAACAAAAGGTCATTATCCCTTAAAAAATTTGTAAACTTTTAAAAAAATATTTTTTTATAAAATAAATAATAAAAAATGATTTAAGTATTATTTTCAAAATATTATTTCTAATATATATATATATATATATTTAAAATGAAAAAAAATTCAAACATCGTTTTTATTTTTTTTTGAATTTTATATATAATAATTTTAATACTAAAATTATTTATTTTAAAAATTTTGAAGTTTATTTTTAAATATAAGGGTATTTTTCTCATTTTCAAAAAAGTTAACCGAGTATGGTGTGTTAAGTAAGGTCAAGGGTCTACAAAATGACTTTAAGAGTTAGGAGATTTAAATGAAAAGATAAGAAAGTTCAGAAGAGGCATCCGTAATTTTCTCTAAATTAAATGAACAATGATAAGTCAAACATCAAATATACTTATACACTTTGAAAAATAACTTTTTTTTATGAAAGAGAATTGTACCATGACTTCATATGAGCAAATTTACAATTTTATTTTAGTTATTGAACTATTTTGATAGAGTTTATATATATTATGCTTTAATGAGGGGTGCATGCAATTTCTGACTAAAATCAGTCATTAAATATATCTAAATCTTACTCTTGACATTCCAACCACTCTCTTATTTTTGTCTCCATTTATGACTGAGCTCACCTGAAATTCAAATTCAGATAAAGGCAATTATATATATTTATATATATGTAAACATATGTAACGATAAAATTACTGACCGCCCATCCTAATCCAACGACCTCGTATCCTCGACGATCACTTGCAATTTTGATTCATGCCATACTAGATTGTCCGTCTTTCACGGATGGATTCTGAAGATTGATTGATGCACTCGCTCCTCTATAATTATTATTGAATTTATTTTGAAGAATGGCGTACTGACACTTATACATGCACAATGTAATGTCATACGACTTGTGTGCATACATGAATGAAACTAAAATGATAATAAACTTGATTTTTAAAGAGCGGATGAAAATGATCCTCTAAAAACGTCAAATAATAAATAATATCAACGTTGAAAAATATATATGCTTTACATACCTCTGATTTGCCTTCAACTAAGTAGCTTAAACTCAAAACCGAAACAAACACAACAACTATTGTCATTTTATTCCTTATCTTTTTTATTGTGTTATCTACCATTTATATAAGTAAGGTGATTCCCAGTGATATATATATATATGTATATAGAATTAAATATTAAATATTGTGTGTCCTAATTAAAAGTAGGAAAAACAGCCATTTAAGTAGAAAATCATTAGTAATTAAGTATATCTTAATTTCACACTGACTAATGTAGAATTAAAATCGAAAAAAATAAAAACTGTCTTCAAATGTAATTTGTGGGTGATTTAAATGGATGAAATGCATGAATTCCTAGTTTATTTAATTCGATTGAAATTCACCAAATTATGGATCAAGAGTCAATTTTCTCGTCATCATCCCATTTTTTCTTTATATTTTTCATTTATTATAGTTATAATGTCTGATATTTTATTTGAATAAATAAATAAGGTCATAAATTGTATTTCATTTATTAATATCAATATATTGCATAAAATTCATAAAAAATAATAATACTTAATACATCAGAAAATGAAAATTATTATATTCATTACATACAAAGTAAGAAATAAATAAATAAATTATTAAAATTTAATTTAAATATATAAAACAACAACTTTTTTGATTAATTAGATTATCTCTTTGGACTTTGGAGTGATCAATTGTTTGAATGAATCTTGGCATATACGGTATTTTAGTTAATTTTTTTTTTAAAAAATAGAATTGAAATAAAACAATATAAACTTAGAATAAAATTATTTGGGGGATGTCAATTTTTTATCAGCTAGATTGCGTGAACTTTTGTTTTAAAAAGAATGAAATTTCCTTTTAATAAACTGGAGAGAGAAAAAGGCCTCCAATTATCTTTACACAATTAATTAATAATTATTTTGGGAAAGAATATTTCGGAAACCATTAACTTGGAAATAATTAACAATATTGAGTAGAAAATCTGTTTTGAGTTCTGTAGTGGGATTTTTTTTCCTTACACGTAATGAGATTATCTCTTTTGTATTTCTATTATTAATTAATTAATAATGTATAATCAAGTGAATTATCATTTTTGGATGGATTTGTGAGTTTATGTTTATGTTTTTAGTGTATATTTTTTGATAAAGTTGTAGTGTCAACCCAAATGTAGTAGTTTTGAATTCGAATGCCACGATCTCGGTGAGTCTAAATAATATTTCAACACGCGTACATTTAGTGTTTTTGTAGGGTATAGATTTTTCGTATCCAATTCAGGCCCGACGAGAATCAAGTTGAAACAAAGAGCCGTTAAGTTGCAGCCCCCAAGAATGTTTAAACCGACTCAACTCTATTAGAATGTGCATGATTAAATTCTCGTATTGGTAGTTCACAGAAAGTGTAATTATCAAATAAAAATTCTCATATAATTATTTTATTTAATCGTTCTAGTTTTTCATTTTTAAGAGTGTGAGTACTAGTCAGCAATTTGCAAAAATAAATTACCCAAAAATGTTTCAATTTGGAACACAGAAACACTTAGTTTTGATTCTATTTTTCCTCAATTTCTCTTAACAACATATCTTAATGAATCAAATTCGAGATTTATGAGTACTTTAAGCCGATGCAACAATTGAGTGATTATTGAATTATGATCAGACTGAATTATAAAACGACGAGTTTTTGTTCACTTAATAAGACATTTGGGCCTTATTTTAGAATAAATATATAATTTATTCACTTCAATATATCTTTTAGTTCGGATTCAAGATTTTGTCCAAATTAAACATCACAGAGTAAAAAAATGTCAAACTTTTACACAATAATAAGCTATAAACTAGAGTTCTTGTTATATATTAAGAGTCGAAATTTATACCTTAATAGTTATAAACTATTCATTTTAATATTTTCGATTAACTAGCGATTTTGACTTATAAAAAACTTGCATCCGAACAAGAATAAATAAATTCACTCAAATATATCAACTATAGCTAAGAGATTCATAATTCTTGATTTTGTAATTACGATCGCTTCAATTCTTGAAATGAGGCCGGTTTTCAATCCAACGGTTTGGGCCCATAACTGATCTTCTCCGAATTGGACTTTATGAACGATAATTAAAATAAATGGGCACATTTGCATGTGCATATTTGTACATTTTGGTCTTCGGGTGCGAAACACATCATTTAAGCCTTCCTCTTTTTTTCTCCAACCCAAGTTGATTTTGTGAAATAAAAAAGAATAGAGTTAGAGACTGAGAGTTTTAGAACATATTTTTACCATAGTGCATTTTTTATAATATGTTTTTTTAATCAACATTCTATATAATATGTTTATTTATTAAATTGAGTCACTAGCTGAAGTAAAAATGTCATATTATTTATGCAAATTTTGATTTTGAATGAACAATACCAAAAGAAAATTTTTATTCACCATTACAATTCGAATTTTAGTACAACGACGAAGAAAAATTAGTTTACATTTTATCGACCACAGTTTCCACCAGACCCGCAGTAACTCATAGTAAAACCTTCTTCAATGCATTGGTGGTTAAAAATTTCGATATTATAACATGTGGTATTGCTGACCCTTTTTTTCACCTCATTTGCTTTAACATCTTGCAGAACGTAATCATTTTGTGCGATTGTCATATTCACGAAATAAGCCGACTACCTATAGTTTTGACTGAAAAATTCACTGGATCCCATGACAGGACTAAGCCCGCTTCCTTTAGACCCTTGAACAAAACCAATGAAAATTAAAACCAATGTGCGGGATTGTCATATTCATTCAGGTTCAAGCCATATTCAGGCATTATTATATTTAAGTAGAAAATCATTCATCATTAAGTATATCTCATCTAGCACTAATTAACGTAGAAATAAAACTAATGAAGATTAAAAGTTGTCTTCAATTGTTTGCGGGTTAAATGCATGAAATCATCTTTTATTTAATTCGATCAAAAGTCACCCAAATTATTAATCAATAATAATCAAAAGTCAAATAAATTCAATTTCCTACAATCCTCATCCAACTCGAACCAAATTGTAAAAAATTATCCTAACTATCGCATTAATAAAACTTTTCAAAATGTTAATAATAGAATCGTTCCAAATATTTTATTTTTTTGTACTCCATTTATTAATTTCGATATATTTCATATTCATAAAGGTATTAGTTTATAATAAACAAAAAAGTAATAAATATTGTATATATACGATGTCTTGTAAATTGTAATTAATTATATAAAAATTAAGAGATAAATAAATTATATGAATTTACAGATATATTACTTGATTCTTTTGTGCTCTAATCATGTATGACAGTGCTTCTTGCTGATTTCATTACCTTTTTTATAGAATCAATCAAAAAGTCAAATTTTAGAAATTAATTCCTTAATTTAGTCTTAGTTAGTTTGCTAAGATAATATAAGATAAGGTTATGCAGTAAGATTCAGATTATAATTTTGGTCATCTTTAGTTCTTTACTCATTATGTCATAATTTTAGAAGCTCAAAAACACATGAATTCTCCGCATCCTAAATATATAATTTCAGTTTAAATTAATATGGTGTATTTTTGTCTCCTCGTGAAAATAGAGATACTTACAATTAATAGAACATTTATATCTATATAAATATTTTTGAATCCTCATTCTTTTCTACGTATAACATATGATTTGAAGAATCATCATTAAACATTCTTCTCCGAATCATCAACTGTCTTTGATTTCTGCAAACCAAAAACACCAAAAGAATTAGGATTGAAATCGGATTGAGCCTATACACTATAATAATGTATATATCTCTTATTACGTAGTGAATCAAGCTTGGTGGAAATAATAATACAGAAAACTATTTCTGCATTTTTCGGCTAAAGATAGATGTGGCTCGTACAAACTCCGTGTCGTTGGCTTATACCTCCCCACTCTACGACACGACAGATGCAATGGAAAAATAAACATGAGTAAGGGAAAACTCTTAGAAGGTACTATTGCATCTAAATGTTCATTAGACCAATATAAAAAAATAAAAATAAAAACTTACGGTGCAATAGCATACTCTAGCAAATTTAAATTTTGTTGTAGGATATTTTAGGCATTAGATGAAAAAATTAACTCTGTCACTAACCGAACAAAAAAATGATAAGTTGAGGGTGCGGAAAAGAGAAACTTAAATTTCAATGTTTAAAGGATGTTATAAAATTATTGGGTGTACTAAGTTGTCTTTATCTCATGTATAATACATTCGTCCTTAAAAGCAAGATCTTAGTTATAATTATATTTCTGCTTATTACAATATACACAATCACAAACAAGGTGGGTTATATTTCGATATGGACACTAATATTTATGTTAGGAAAAATTGTAAAAATTCTATATATAATTATGTTTTTCCTGTACAAACTCTTCCTTCGCTGTATTTTTGCAAAAAAAATTTTCCTTACTCAAGTTTATTTTTCCACTGTATATGCAAATTCGGGAAAATTAATTGAAGTGTTAACTCAAACGTGCTTATGGATGGGCACTTTGGCAACGGAACCAGAGACCGAATTCGAGCCGAACCAAAACCAAGACTAGAGAACCGGGAGTCGCAGGTAACGATTCCGGTTCTAAAAATGGAGACCTGGGGAGTTCGGTCTGGTCTGGTTCTAGACCCACGCTCACTCCTAAACGTGATAACTCAAACGTCCAACACTTAAGTGAAACTTTCGTTATTTTTCATGGATTTGCACAGACGGTGCAAATTTGAACAAAAGTGAGGAAGAGTTTTTGCAAAAATACAGTGAAGGTGGAAGGAGAGTATTCTATCCTTCAATATGAGATTAGTTGCCTTACTTGATAACAAGTTTGTTTTCAGTTCATTGACCACTCAATTTGTGTTGGTATCATGGTTGTAAATGGTTTTCGTCTAGAGCAGCTAGATGTTAAGCATTTTGAACGCAATTATTGAAGATGATCTCGCGCCGATGAAAGTTTGGTGCACATACATACTGAGAAGATAGTACCGACTACCCCATGAGCTGAAGTCAGGAGATCAAACAGAGTTTTCAGGCCTCCATAATAGTTTTCTTTGTCGCTACATTATTTGATAGATTGAAAATGGCGAACCTTAGTGTTAGAATTCAAATGTAATTGAGCACTCATTTTTTAGTTCAGATTTAGGAATTAGAGTATCTGGCTAGTGCTTACTAATTGGGAATTAGGGTTTATGAATAGCTTCTATTTGTTCATGCACATTAGTTTCTAGATTAGTAGCAATCAAAGGAGGTGACTTTCGGATTGCTAATTAAGTTCTTGCAAAACAACTGTTTGCTTGACAATACTTCTAGTTGTGATTATTTTTCTTATGTTGGCTAACTTTTGCCAGATGACCACCAGTTGCGATTGAGGATTATTTTGTACTTAGCTTTAGGCTGTTTGCTTCTTTCACTTATAATCATACATTTTATATTACTTTTGTAGGGTTGGTAAATACTCAGAAGATGATGCAAAGACCGTCACAGTGCAGATTTTAAATGTTGCTTCATTTTGCCATCTCCACAGCATCCTTACTAACCGCAACTGAGAAACTATGATTCATGAGAAAAGAACACTGAAACATTTCTTAGAAATTATTTCATTAAAGTGAGCACATATCAACTAACAAAACAATTGACATCAGTCTATTTACTGAATCTCCAAACAAATCAAAGTTTTTTGAGGTATGAAACATGTTCCTAACAATAAATGAGAACATATGTAACCATAGGAAGCAATTGACAACAGTCTGAAACACGTTTCTAAAAGTAACTGAGGAACTTTGAATTCATGAGAAAAGAACACTGAAACATTTTTTAGATAGATCATTTCATTAAAATGAGCACATATCAATAAAACAAACCTATTGACATCATGTTTGAAACATGTTTATAAAAGTAAATGAGAACCTTAAATGTAACGAGAGTTCTCTGGGGTGTAACGAGGGGCTGGGTTCCATACTATTCCCTATAAGTGAACCCTGTCGAGGAAAAGATTTAACGAGAGGCTCTCGGGGTATAAAAAGGGGCTCCCGGGGTGTAACGAGGGGGCTGAGTTCCATATTATACCCTATAAGTGAACCGTGTCGGGGAAAAGGTGTAACGATGGGCTCTTGGGGTGTACCGAGGGGGTGGTCTGAAACACCTTCCTAACAGTAACTGAGATTTTGAGTGATCTGAAACATGTTTCTAACACTAATTGAAAAAATATAAATCCATGAGAAAAGAAACTGAAACATGTTTTACAGAGACCATTTCACCAAAATGAGCACATATCAACATAACAAAACAATTGACATCAGTCTATTTACAGAAATTCCACAAAAATCATAGAGTTTGAGTGTTCTGAAACACCTTCCTAATAGTAATTGAGAATCTATAAATTCATGAGAAAAGAATATTGAAACATGTTTTTCATAGACTATTTCACCAAAATGAGTACATATCAACAAAATTAATCAATTGACATCAGTCTATTTACAGAAATTGCATACAAATTAGAGAGTTTAAGTGGTGTGGAACATCTTCCTAACAGTAGCTAAAAACCTATAAATTCATGAGAAAAGAACACTGAAACAAGTTTTGCAAAGATCATTTCATCAAAATGAACACATGTCAAGAAGAACAAAGCAATTGATATCAGTCCATTTACAGAATTTCCACAAAAATAAAAGAGTTTGAGTAGTTTGAAACTTGTTTCAAACAGTAGTTGAAAAACTATAAATACATGATAAAAAGACACTAAAAATGTAAGGCTGACATTTGTACATATTTTCTTATTTCACTATATAGTTTTTAGTAAAATATCTCTCATAAGTATAAGGCAACAAAATATTCCATTAATCTAATTATTAATTGACTTTTGATTGATTCTACAAAAGATATCACAAAAGAATCACAAAAGAATCAAGTAAGATATCTTTATTCTTCAAAAAAAATTAAGATATCTTTAAATTTTATTAATGTATTAATCCTTAAATTTTATGTAAGTTGAATTACAATTTATTGTAAGCCATGGTATATATAATATTATATTTTGATTGATTATTATAATCGAATATTTTCATGAATATGAAATATATTGAAATTAATAAATTAATTATAATTTATATAACTGTGTAAAACAATTTATTTATTCAAATAATATATTAGACATCACTATAATAAAATAATTTTATTGTTAATATTTTAAAAAGTTTTATTGGTGTGATAATTAGGATAGTTTTTCACAATTTGGTTGATGTTGGATGATGAGTATATAGGAAACTGACTTTTGATTATTTTCATTGATTAATAATTTTGGTGATTTTCTTGGTTTTATTTCTATGTTAATCAGTGCTAAATTGATATATACTTAATGACAATGATTTTCTACTTGGTTGATATTTTCCCTTTAAATATTTGGAACCTCCATATTCATTATTTAATGATTCTTTTTATATCATTGAGAATCAACTATATATAAATGGTAGATATTGAGAATCAACTATATATAAATGGTAGATAACATCCACAAACAGGAAATAAAAATGGCTGTGTTTGTTATGTTTGTTTTAGCTATGTGTTTGAGCTATGCAGTTGAAGGAAGATTAAATGTACGTGTAATATTTTGTAGGTGCATATACATATACATTATCTTCTTAAACTTTAAATTTATTTATTATTTACAGCCTTTGGATGATCATTTTTCCTCACTCGTTCATAATCAAGATTATTATCATGTGAGTTCCGTTTTATTCATGAGTCGTTACTAACATCTTGCAAAATATTTAAAATAAAACGTCAGTTGATTGAAATATACACACAAATAAATAATATTATGATTGCATTGTGCACGTACAAATGTCAGTACGCAGTTGTTCAGACAAAGACAACTGATAATTTTAGAGGAGCGAGTGCGGTAATCAATCTTCAGAATCCAAATGTAGTAAGGGAACAATACAGTATGGCATTAATTAAGATTGCAAGTGATCGTCAAAGAACCGAGGCCATTGCACTTGGATGGGCGGTTAGTTTTTTCATTATATATGCTCATATGCATTTGTGTATACAATAAACTTTTCTAAATTTCAATTTCAGGTGAGCAAAGCCATAAATGGAGATACCAATGCTAGATTTTTTGAAATGTCAAAAGTAAGATTGCGATCTCAAAGAGAGAGGATGAGTTCATTTGTTGTTTAATTTACCATTTAATTTGTATTTTGTGAAAATACACGACATAATGAACACAAAAAGTATTGTCGCACCATGTCGTACAATACAACTATCACTTCATCATCACATAAGATCGGAAAACAACTATATAGATAATCATGTATAAATAAAAAGTTATTTAAAAATACTTATAATTTTTTGTCGTATGAAATGTTGTTGTATCTTATTAAATAATTTTTGAATCCACCACGTACCCAAATGCTTGTGTATAATATTTTATTATAGTTGACGAATTATTATTTACGAAATTTGAATTAGGTCGGTGACAAAATTTGCTACAACAACAATTGTAATGGCCAAGGTTTCGTTCAAGTTGACAAAAATGTCAACCTTGGTTTTCTTATCCCATCAGTGCCGGGAGATAAGTTGGTAGTCACTTTTATATTATCTCAGGTTCGTGTATATACGATGATATAATCTTTAATATTTGCTTAAGTTGAGAATATGTATATTTAACATATAAATTTTGTTGATTTAGGATGCGGTCACTGGTGATTGGTGGGCTTCAGTAATTGGAAATATTAAGGTAAAAATAGGATATTGGCCCAAGGCACTATTTACTAGTCTTTCGAATGGTGGGAGTTTCGTACAGTATGGAGGATGTGTTCAAGGTTCTAAAGAAAGCGGGCTTAGTCCTGTCATGGGATCCAGCGAATTTCCAAGCAAAGACTATTGGAAGTCGGCTTACTTTTCAAATATGACAATTGCGCACTCTTATTATGTTTTAAAAGATGTTCAGGCATATGAGGTTGAAACAAGTGTTAGCAATACTTCATGTTACAACGTCGAAGTTTATGGCTACCAAAGCATAGAAGTTGGATTTACAATGAGTTACAGCGGGCCGAGAGGAAACTGTGGTCGATAAAATGCAAATTAATTTTTCTCCTTGTTTCAATAAAATCAAAATTGTTATAATAAATAGAATGGTATTGTTCATTCAAATTCAAATTTTGGACACATAATTTGCTCTAGATTTGTGCATGTCATTTGCTTTAACTTGTCACCCAATCTACTAAATAAATGTATTATACAAGATTCTCTCTAGTAAAAATCATTATCATTTGTACGATGAAAATAATAATTAATTCTCGTTAATTAATTTATTTATTTTATAAATGCTCGTTAATTTGGAGAAGACCAATTGGGCCCAAACAGATGGACCGAGAACCAACTTCAATTTAAAAATTGGACCGAATCGTATTACAAAATCAAGAATTATGAATCTTTCAGTTTTTGTTATATATTTTAGTTAATTTATTTATTCTCGTTCAGATATTATTTCTTTTTATAAATCAAAATCGGGAATTAATATAAAAATATCGAACTGAATAGTCCATAACCGTAAGGTGTAACTTTCAACTATGAATGTATACTGTCTTATATCTTAATATTGCATAAAAATCTGAACCTTTCTGTGCTGTGGTGTTCAATTCAGACAAAAACCAAAAACTCGAATATGAAATAAAAGTCATATCAAAATGAATAAATTACGTAATTATTCAAAAATAAGGTCCAAATGTCTAGTAATATTATTTAGCAAAGGTATATTTTTATCTACTTTTATAGATACGTCTCCATTCCTCGTCTTCGAACTTTTCTTCAATCTCAATATTTCGTGCTTGTTCTTATTCACTATTATCATCAATATAATCATATGCCAAGCCTTTAACGTGCTACACCTAGATATTGCTGTTTTTCACCTGGGTACACTTAGAATTTCTTTTCCCACTTGACTACGACTAGAATGTGCAAATTTTTCACTACACTTTCCGTCCAATTCTATTAGCTTTTAACGTTTTTTTCATGTAAAATGACTAAAATACCCTTAAAGTTAAAAAAAGTTATTATAATTTAATTGAAAAGACTAAAATGTGACCCACGACGACGAAAAGTGGTGGGTCACATTTCATGTTCATGTGTGCCTTTCATATTCTTGTGCCCTTGAATTTTTTCATGTTCATGTGTGCCTTTCATATGCATTTGAATGTTCATAATACACAGCCAAGATGGGTTTGAACTCTAAAATTATATTTTAAATTAATTAATATTACCATAAAAAACTGAAGTGAGACCATTAAACATAACCAACATCAGTTTATTAACACCATAAAAAATCATACAAAATTTGTTGTGCTGTAGATACGTAATATGAGATTATTGATTAAACTAAATCTGATTTCAATTATGAAGCAAAAAAATCATATACAAGATGAAGATCCAATTTGATAGTATCTGGAGCTGCTCAGTGTAGCCTTCCCTAAATATCACCTCTAATTCTTTAGTTATGATTTAACAGTCAACACAATATATAACCAGAAATGGTGTATGAAATTATACATGTAGAGTATGAAATTATATATGTATATCATACTTGTTCTGCTTCTTCCAAAGATTAGATTCAGTTCCATCTCCAACTCCACTTGCAGTAGCGGGAAAAGACTTGGAAAATGTCCCAGTCATCTTCGTCGTCGTCACTGCCGTCTCCATATTCTGATCAGATTCTTGTTCTCTGACGGGTTGTAGTTGTAGGATCTTGCGTAACAGAAGCATAGATTATTCCTTGAAATTAATCACCAGAAATATCCATCATACGCCATTTATATTACTACATTATTTAATGAAAAACCAATGATATAAGAACTTAGACTACCTGAGAAGCAAATATAATGGCAAAACAGAGGAGCTTCTGAATCACCAAAGTCTTGTTTATGTAATCCGGCTTCATTAATAAAAACCAAAATTCAGTTAGAGACTTGGGACTTGTGATCAAACAACAATTATATTCAGGAGACTTCATAAAGTAACAACATTATCGGTATCGGTATGAGACGGTAAAAGTTAACAATTACACTGAGAAACAAGAATCGATGGCGTAAATAAGTAGTAACTATAAATCTATAATAGCTTGACAGCATACAGCATGAAAACAGAGTGATTTTCATGTTTTTCAGCAACAAGTAGCTTAATTAGTCACAAAGAGAGAATACCATAGAAATGGTCTATGTGAGGTGCTAAATTACTCCATCCGAGCCCAACTTCTACACAGAGTGGTCACAAACTCCACACGCTTTCAAATGTGTGATACTTGCAGCCGTGGGACATAAGCTAACACTCCCCCACAAATGACAAGGTGCGAGCCGATAGGTAACAGAGACGATCCAGAGTCCCAACACCCAACCAGCTTCGACACAATGTTAACTCACTCAATCCCAAAAGCCTAAGCTAATAGTAGGATTGTGCTAACACAAATACACACTTCTAGTGTGGAATATACCTCATGTGCTCAAAGAATCAGGACTTCAAGTTTTCAAGGCAAGATTAGATGGTCCTGTTTCTCTACTATTGGTCCAACTCTTTGGGGAGTTTCCAGAAAAGCTCAACCAAGTTTTGGTCTAACCTTTCTTATATTACTACATTATTCAAAATCTGTCAGCTACAACCAAGAGATTTAGACGAAAGAAGACTCTTCTAAATCTCAGTGTGAACATTATTGATAATCTCAGATATCCTCATTCCTAATTTGTTCCTTCATAATGTTAGCACAAGTCCACCTAACTTTTAAAGCTTTAACATGGTATAGTTTTATTAGATGCTACTCATAGAACCATCATAGGAAATTAGGAACCCTATTATGGAATTCATTCTATCATGTCTGGAGATCTAACACTGCTCTACCGTCCCTTAATCAATTGTTCCACAAACCAATATGCACAAGTATCAACTACAATGTTGACAGCTATCAAGAAAATTTAAATACCCAAGTTCAAATCTAATAGTAATGCAACAGTACGAATCTGTAATATAGTTTTCTCAATAGTACCTTGAAGCAATTCATCTGAAAGAAAGATAATATTGCTTTTCTTGAATTACAGTGACAGCAGAACCGAGGGAAAGTAAAAAAATTTTTTGAGAGAGTACCAGTACTGCATGAGCATCAATAGTATCTTCATGAAGCATGTCTATGACTTGTAGAGCATAGTTTTGAAGCTCACCATCTGCCAGTAGATACTTAAGATGAATGCTCTGCATGATACAACAATCATTGATACACATATACAGAAATATATTGAGAAAACTGGAAATTGCACACTCAAGCTTGGTGTAATTGCTAAAAAAGTATGTACATGGTACACAAACTTGAGTAAATAGTCTACCCAAAATATCATTTTATTATTATTTTTTTCAAATGAATAAGAACCTCAAGATAATAAACATGGATGCCATGAATCCAAAGACGGGCGGAAAACAAGCAATTTAATCCTGAGAGGTAACTACAGAACTGTATATTATTTTATTAAAGCAATCTATTTGAAATATAGAAAACATATTTTATCAGCAATAAATTTTGAATTTAATCCATACGCAATACGTACGAAAGCGCAAAAAGTATATATCATTACAAGTTTTGTCAGCAATATCAGTACAAAAGAGTTATGGATGGGAAATACATGTGCTTGAATATGAGATAGTTCACAAGCTACAGAAAAAAATAGTCTGGAGACTGAAGAAGAACGGATTCAGTACTGAGTTGATGTGTCATAAAGAAGGATGAGGAGCCGTCATTTGAACGAACTAAGGGATTCAAAGTTTGGTAATTAAATTTATCTTAGCTAAATAAAAAGCTACATCTTGCTTATGTAAAAAGAGAAGAAAAATAATAAAAGTTACAAAACCCTTTGTGCTCATTCAAATCCAGACAAAAAAGGCAGCAAATTTAAGGGAACATTGCGATTAATTTTTGGAACCCAGATCGCATGAGCAGACAAAAACTCGACAGATTCTATGACGCCATTAAAAACAGTATAATATGTTCATAACCAAAGCATCGACAGTGAAGAACGGACCTTAGTGAAGGAGCAGAGATGGCTGAAAGGAGCTCAAAAAGGGTAGCAACGAAAAGGCATTTGGCAGCCAGCTCCAGTTCTTTTCTCAGCAACCAAACAAGCACTAACGCAGCTATGAGCGAACCCTAACGAGAGAGAGAGAGAGAGAGTAGAGATTAGAGAACGAACCTGTGAAGAAATAGATCCGATGAAGATTGATTTGGTCTAGGGTTTCTGATTTGGGCGAAAACCAAACGACTGTGAGACTTGACAGTGAATCGCGAATGAGAGAGCAAAGGGAATTTTAGTTTATATATATAATAAATAAAGCAGCAATTAAGAAACTGGAGAAGAAGAATAAGTGATTATATTCTCTTAATTAATTCAGTTTTAAATTAATATATTCAACGTTATTTACAAAAAGTGAAGTCTAAATCTTCGCTCCGGTGACCTCCTCCGACGCCGAGAACCAGCCCTCCTCCTCCTCCTCCTCTAGCTCCGTCTCGTCTTTTCCGGCGACATGCTCCGGCTCCTCTTCTTCCCCCTCCCCCTCCCAGTCGGACTCCATCTCCTCCTGCTGCTCCGCCACAGCCACCGGCTCCGGCAACGGCCCCAGCTCCAGCTCCGGCGCCGGAGGCCATTCCGGATCCGAATCGGTGTCGGAAACCACCGGGTCTGGGTCCGGCCCGTACTCAACGTCAGCCGGCGGCGGCGGCGGCGGCGAGCGACGGCGCCTGCAGTAGCCAACCACCGCCGCCACGGCCGCCGCCAGGAGGATCGACGCAATGAGGGCGGCGGAGATGGAGGTGGCCATCGCCCTCCCGTCGGAGCGGCGAGGAACGGGCGTCACCGGAGCCGCCACCGGCGCTTTGGGACCGAACGGGTCAAAACCAGGCAGGAAAGCTGGCGGAGGCTCGTCGGACATTGTGGTGAAGACGAAGTGAAATGTGAAGATTTCCAATGCGAACAAGTACAGTGGTGTGAAACCAAGTTAATTTTGGAAAATATGCCATTTGCCTAATGCGGAATTGTCCCAAAATGTTTTGGGCTAAATTAATCTTGATAAACCTTATCATTTTTGTTCGTCTTTCGATTTGCAGAAAAGCTTACTTGTTAATCAAACAAACATGGTAGTCGGAAGGAAGGAGCAGAAAAAAAAAACGCAGTGCTGGAGGTTGAAGAAACAAGGGACGACGTCGTTTTCTCGTTTTCTTTATAGTATATATATTTTCAAAGTAAACTTAAAACAAAAGACTCGTTGCCGTCCAATGGTTGAGCTTGATGCGCTCTCTTGGAGGCAACCCAAGTCGCAGGTTCGAGTCCGCTCGAACTATTTTCTTACAAACGCCGTCGTTTTGGTTTGACATTGAAACTTCTTTTTTTTTCTAATTTCGGAAAGATCACCCACATGATATTGCTATATTAAATTCTGAAATTAATGTGCATTGTTATTTCTTTGTTTTAGAAAATGATGAAATTATTGGACTTTTTACTATAAAAAAAATAGTCATTAAATAAGTTATTTATAAAATTATGTTACTATTCTACATGTGTTGTTGGGACTCATAAAGTCAAACAAAATTTAGAAAAAATGTCTTGTGGCATTAGCTGATGTAGATGTATGGCATTAGCTGATGTATAAATTATTTAATAAATAGAACATTTTGTACCACACAAAACTATAATGTATTTTTAAACAATTTTTTATTCCGCGTGAATTTGCTTACACTATCCACAAAAATAATAAAAAATAATAAAAACAAAACATAAAACTTAATTGGTGAAATTAATAATTCCTTTATTTTAAAGTAGTTTCTTAGACCTCTTGAACTTACCCAATGTATCATTCACCATACTCTATTAATTTTTTCTGAAAATTATATTAATTTTTTTCATAATGACAAAGCACCTTGTATTTAAAAAAATTAAAAATTTTGTTAACTTTTTAAAAAATATTTTTTTATAAAATAAATTATAAAAACTGATTTAAGTATTATTTTCAAAATATTATTTCTAATATATATATATATTTAAAATGAAAAAAGTTTCAAACATCGTTTTTTATTTTTTTGAATTTTTATATAAAAATTTTAATACTAAACTTTTTTATTTTAAAATTTTTGAAGTTTATTTTTAAAATATATGGATATTTTTCTCATTTCCAAAAAAAATTAACTGAACTTTTTAAAAGTTAACCGAGTCTTGAAATGTTAAGTATGGTCAGGGGGTTTATAAAATAACTTTAAAAATTAGGAGATTTAAATGAAAAGGTAAGAAAGTTTCGGAAAGACATCCAAAATTTTCCCTAAATGAAATGAAAAATGATAAGTTAAACAATAAATATACTTATACGCTTTGAAAAATAATTTTTTTGTTATGAACGAGAATTGAATACCATGACTTCATATGAGCAAATTTACAATTTTACTTAAATTATTAAACTATTTTGATAGAGTTTATATATATTATGCTTTAACGAAGGATGCATGCAATTTTCGTCTAAAATCAATCATTAAATATATCTAAATCTTACTTTTGACATTCCAATCACTCTTGTATTTTTGTCTCCATTTATGTCTAGGCTCACCTGAAATTCAAATTCATATAAAGTCAATTATAAATATTTATGTATATGTAAACATAAATAACGATAAAGTTACTAACCGCCCATCCGAATCCAACGACCTCGTATCCTCGACGATCACTTGCAATTTTGATTAATGCCATACTAGATTGTCCGTCTTCCACGGATGGATTTTGAAGATTGATTGATGCACTACTCCTCTATAATCATTATTGAACTTATTTTCAAGGAGGGCGTACTGACATTTACACACGTACAATGTAATGTGACACGATTTGTGCGCGTATATGAATGAAAATCAAATATAATAAACTTGATTTCTAATGAGTGGATGAAAATGATCCTTCAAAAATGTCAAATAATAAATAATAGCAATGTTGAAAAATATATATGTGTTACATACCTCTGATCTGCCTTCAACAATGTAGCTTAAACTTAAAGCCAAAATAAACACAACAAACACTGCCATTTTTGTTCCTTATCTCTCTTATCGTATGTTATCTACCATTTATATATGTAGTTGATTTCCAATGATATATATGTATATAGAATTAAATATTGAAAATTGGGTGTCCTAATTAAAAGTAGAAAAATCAGCCATTTAAGTAGAAAATCATTCGTCATGCCATTTAAGTAGAAAATCATTCGTCATTAAGTATACCTTAATTTCACACTAATTAATGTAGAAATAAAATCGAAAAAAATAAAATTGTCTTCAAATGTAATTTGCGGGTGATCTAAATGGATGAAATGCATGAATTCATAGTTTATTTAATTCAATTAAAAATCACCAAATTATTAATCAAAAGTCAATTTCCTCGTCATCATCCCAAATTTCTTTTTATATTTTTCATTTATTATAGTTATAATGCCTAATATTTTATTTGAATAAATAAATAAGATCATAAATTGTATTTCATTTATTAATATCAATATATGGCATACAAATAATAACACTTAATACATTTTTTCGAAGGAAAAATCGATTTTTTTTAATTAAATTGCAACTAACCCGGCATCAAGCCGGAAAACTGATGGTACAGATGGTGGGACAGACCCCTCACCATAATCCCAGCTACTGTTAGTTAAAACAAATATGGCAAATTCGTGAGCCATTTGATTACGAGCAAAACAAATTACAAAAGTTTCGATAATGGATAGTACGCAATTCCGTTCGCTAATGATTTCTCCAAAGTTATTTAGCTCAACCCGTTTAGCATCATGTAGAGCCACGGCCTCCAACTCATACGGATGGAGAAACCCTGTGATCTTGCTGCGGGATGCGTTACACAGGCATCTCTGATAGCCCCAGAGTCCAATCGATTCGAACCACTTAGAATCATGCAGAGCCACGACCTCCAACTCATACGGATGGAGAAACCCCGTGATCTTGCTACAGATCGACTTAAATCAGCCTCCTCGATTAACCATGCGGTCAGTATGACCATCGCGAAATTCAAAACACCAGGAACTCCCTGTTTCCTGCCAATATCGATCACAATAAGACACATATTGAATCTTGAGCAAGCCGAGCCCCCCTAGTTCGGTATGCTTGCATGAGTCTGCCCACCGACGCCAGATAACTCCGGTTCCCTCCCAGTATCGGCCTACCAACCAACCAAAAGCAAAACCCCCCGACCCTTCATGCTCCGCCGTCGCAACCCAAGCACGACCCATCTGCAACTCTAGCTTCACCCATCTCAGCCCATCCCCAAACCATCCGACCTCGCCTCCATCAAAACCCGATCTACAACCCGACCATACATCCATCAAACCCAAATCTACCTTCACAAGAGCTATGCTCCTACCGCCGCACCACGCTGACGTCGCCGCCAGTACCACGCAAATGTCAACACCCATAGGAAATCGACGCCGCAAAACTTCGCCCAATTGTGACGAAACAAACCCTAAAAAAGGGTACAAGCCGCCACACCCAAATTAGGGTTTTTATAACACTTAATGCATAGAAAATAAACATTATAATATTCATTACATACAAAGTAAGAAATAAATAAATAAATTATTATTAAAATTTAATTTAAAAATATAAAACAACAACTTACTTAATTGAGTGGTTAGATTATCTCTTTGGACTTTGGAGTGATCAATTGTTTGAATCAGTGTTATGGATATCGGGAGATCGCGGCGAAATCGCGGAAATTTTCATATATCCGCGACGATACGGCAAATACCGGTCAACTATGGTCAAACCGGATAATTTCAAATTAATTCTGGTGTAAATCAATTAATTCCAGTTTAATTTGATTTAAATCAGTTAATTCCGGTCTAATTAAATTTAAATCAATTAATTTTGGTCTAATTCGATTGGCTTTGTTCCAACACACTTAATTTGGTTTGACATTTATGTTATAATTTGTAAATAATAAATATCATTCACTTAGGTTATGCCTCCGGTTCAATGCATTTAAAAATGATTAAATATCATTCATTTTGTTTTTAATAATAAATAAATATGAATATTTATTTATTTATTACAAAACAAATTCTACCGCGATCTTCGGTTATGCCTCCAATTCTCTTTATACAATTAATTAATAATTATTTTGGAAAAGAAAATTTTGGAAATCATTAACTTGAAAATAATTAACAATATTGAGTAGAAAATCTGTTTTGAGTTCTGTTGTGGAATTTTTTTTCCTTGCACATGTTGAGATTATTTGTTCTGTATTTTTATTATTAATTAATTAATAATGTATAATCAAGTAAATTTTTATTTTTGGATGGATTAGTGAGTTTATGTTTATGTTTGTAGTGTATATTTTTGGGAAAACTACACATAGCTACACCCAACTAAGGCCAAAAAACACATAGTTATCCCCATCTTTCAAACTGGACACCTAGCTACACCTAAAAATTGAAAATGGACACTTAACCCCTACCGTTAGATTTTCTGTTAAAAATTTAAGTAAAAAGACGAAAATGCCCTTGGTCAGACTTTAAATTTTCAAATCATGCCATTTCTGAGTTTTGGTGTGTTTTTTCGATCAAACTTCTCCACAACCACCGTTTTTGGTCGGAGACGATCAAAGAAGCCAGTCAGAGATGAGGCCGGCGAGGAACACGGTGGTTTTGGAGAAGCTTGATCGAAAAAACACACCAAAACTCAGAAATGGCATGATTTGAAAATTTAAAGTCTGACCAAGGGCATTTTCGTCCTATTACTTAAAATTTTAACAGAAAATCTAACGGTAGGGGTTAAGTGTCCATTTGCAATCTCTGGGTGTAGCTAGGTGTCCAGTTTGAAAGATGGGGATAGCTATGTGTCTTTTGACTTTAGTTGGGTGTAACTATGTGTAGTTTACCCTATATTTTTTTGATAAAGTTGTCGTGTCAACCCAAATGTGATGTCACGGTAGAAACAACATAAATAGCTTTGAATTCGAATGCCACGATCTCAGCGAGTCTAAATAATATTTCAACACGCGTACATTTTATGTGAAATTCATATTAATTTACATTATATTGAATCTTCACAAACTATAAAAATAATATTTGGAGAAGAGTGTTTAATGATGATTCAATTCATGTGTTATATGCAGAAAAGAATAAGGATTCAAATTTTTTTTAGGCATTCATATAAATATAAAGGTTTTATAAAATATAAATGTTTTATTAATGGTAAACATCTCTCTTGTCAGGAGAAGACAAAAATACACCATATTAAGTGAAACAGAAATTATGTGTTTAGGATGTGGAGAATTCATGTGTTTCCCAGCTTCTAAAATTCATGATATAATGAGCAAAGAACTAATGATGACCAAAATTATAATCTGAATCTTACCCTATAACCTTATCTTATATTATCTTAACAAACTAACTAAGACTAAATTAAGACTAAAATTAAGGAACCATTTTCTAATAATTGAATTTTGATTGATTCTATACAAGGTAATGAAATCAACAAGAAGCACTGTTATGCATGATTAGAGTCACAAAAGAATCAAGTAAGACATCTTTAAATTTCAATAATTTATTTATCCCTTAATTTTTATATAATGAATTACAATTTACAAGACATCATATACATACAATAATTGTTATTTTTTGTTCATTATAAACTAATACTTTTCTGAATAAGAAATATATTGAGATTAAATAATGAAGAACAACAAAATAAAATATTTGGAACGATTTTATCATTAACATTTTGAAAAATTTATTGATGTGATAGTTAGGATAATTCTTTACAATTTGGTTAAAGTCTGATGATGTTTGTAGGAAATTGACTTTTTATCTTTTAAAAAAGGTAGGAAATTGGCTTTTGATTATTATTGATTAATAATTTTGGTGACTTTTGATCCAATTAAATAAAAGAAGTGGAGCTACCTTGAGTTCATTGATTTTAGTTCATGATATAGAGCTATGGACTGTGTTTCATTTTGATTGTTGTGATGTTGTTTGAGTTGGCTTTATGAGCAATTGAGTTCTTGTATTTGTATATGTTTTGTTTAAATTGTACTTAAAATTAAAGATGACTAGTTTCAAATTCAAATTCTATTGGTTACTGCACATCAGTTTTTAGATTAGTAGCAATCGAAGGAGGTGACTTTCTCTTGAATAGGGTTATGGGCCAAAACCCCATTTGACCTTTTTTTACTTTGTAATGTTTAATTTGAACAAAAACCCGAATACGAACTAAAAGATATATTGAAGTAAATAATTTATATATTTATTCAAAAATAAGGCTCAAATGTCTGATTAAGTGAACAAAGACTCGTCTTTTTATAATTCAGTCTGATTATAATTCAATAACCAATCAATTGTTGCGTCGAAATAACCAACTCAAATTACTCGTGAATCTCGAATTTGGTTCGTTAATATCTATTGTTAAGAGAAATTTGGGGAAGAACATAATCGGAAATGAGTGTTTTGTGTTCCTAATTGAAACATTTTTGGGTAATTTATTTTTGTAAATTACAGAAAAGTCCTCACACTCTTAAAAATAAAAATTTAGGACGATTAAATAATATAATTATATTGAAATTTTTATTTGATAATTAAGCTTTCTCTACGTTACCAATATGAGAATTTAATCATGCACATTCTAACAGAGTTGAGTCGGTTTAAACATTCTCAGGGACTGCGACAGAACGGGTATTGGTTTCAATTTGATTCTCGTCGTGGCTTAATAAAGTTTGACCCTTTTAAAAAGAACAATAGGTTGTGTTCTATTTGTGACTATAATTAATAATAGGATAATCTCAAATTGTGTCAAACTAGAGATAAGACATTGGTTTTTTTTTTCCACACTCTCGTTCATAGCCCAGGCCCAGGCCCAACTGGCCTGAAAGAGTAAACGTTCGCACGCGGATCATACTCGAAATTATTACAATGCCATTATCAATTCAATGTTTTCATTTAACATATATAGATTTTATTTGATTTTTGTAAGGTCATTTTTATTTGATTTGATTGTCTAAAATAGGAAGAAAATGTATACATATTTCATGCAATGCGATTGGAAAATAATATAATGAAATTGTTGAGGTAATTATTCGATAGATTTCATTCCTTTCTTTTAAGATACTCATTTATTTCTTTAAAGAAAAGATACTCATATATTTCTTTAAAAAAATATACTCCTATATTTATTAAAAGTATACTTATTTATTATTTAATTTTTATATCACTCGATCTCAACTATATAAAAGGGAGATGGCACAAAAAGAGAGAGAGGAAATAAAAATGGCTGTGTTTATTGTGTTGGTTTTGACATTATATATATATATATATATATAGGTGCATAATGAATATGTTCTTTCTCTATTTATTGTTAACGTTTGATTTTATTTATTTTTTGCAGCCTTCGGATGTTTATACTCACTCCCTCGTTCAGAATCAGTCTTATTATCACGTGAATTCCATTCATTATTCATGACTAATATTTTATCAGATATTTGAAATAAAAACCATAATTGATTGGTAATAACTTTATAAAGATGTTACAATTGTATTATTTGTGCGTGTCTTTGCATGTTAGTACGCAACGGTTCAAACAAAGTCAGCCAATAATTACCGAGTAGCTAGTGTATTAATCAAACTTCAGAATCCATATGTAGAAAGTGAACAATATAGCATGGCTTTAATCAAAATTGCAAGTGATCCTCAAGAAACCGAGGCCATTGGATTCGAATGAGCGGTCAGTAATTTTTTGTTATGTATGTTCCCAAATCATGATATTAAATGTATACACATAAATAAATACACATATTTCAATTTGACTTTCAGGTGAGCCCAATAATAAATGGATGTTGTGAAAAAATGTTATACGTGAGTATTAAAAGTAACCAAAATTAATTAACATTGTAAGACTACTAGAGCAAATAAGAGGATGAGAAAGGATGAAGATATAAATAAGGAAATTACAAATGAAAGTGGAAGAAGAAAATGTGCTCTCGGGTCTTACCCTTTCTCATTGCCAATTGCATATATTTATACACAAGAATGTAATGATGAAGCTAGATGAAATGACAACTCAAACATCCCTAAATCAAGGGCATGGTGATGAGAGAGTAGAGGCATGGTAAGAGAGAAGAGTAGAGGAATGGTGAGAGAGTAGAGTAGAGGAATGGTGTGGGTAGTGTATGGGTATGATGGTGTTCACCCTTTACAATACTCCCCTTTGGACACCACCGTTCATAAATATGTAAGTGGTGTTGGATGTGCTTAATAGCTGCCTCGTTAAAAACCTTTTCAGAAAAACCCAGTGGGATAAAACCTGAATAAGGAAAAAAGAGTGCAGTGCACAGTCCAGAGTGTGATCATCTTCATATTCTTGCTCCCCTTGATCGATGCTCCCCCTGATGATCGACAGAGTTACTTCGATTGCTTACTAAGTCGACGCATGCCGATTCGCCATACTAACTTCTCAAAGGTGGATGTCGGTAAACTCTTAGTGAACAAATCTGCAAGATTTTCGCTGGAGCGGATTTGCTTGACATCAATCTCATTACTCTTCTGCAGTTCGTGAGTGTAGAAGAATTTAGGCGATATGTGCTTGATTCGATCTCCTTTGATGTATCCTCCTCTGATTTAAGTTATACACGCTGCATTATCTTCATATATTGTGGAAGGAGAGCTTGTAATCGAGTGAATTCCACATGCACCTCGTATGTGTTGAATGAATGAGCGCAAGAACACACATTCCCGACTAGCTTCATGTAGTGCTAGAATTTCTGAATGATTAGAAGATGTTGCCACCAAAGTCTGCTTCGTAGAGCGCCAGGATATTGCTGTTTCATTGCAAGTAAATACATATCCTGTTTGGGAGCGTGCTTTATGAGGATCCGAAAGGTATCCAGCATCCGCATATCTGATCAAGCCAGCGCTATTTGAGGATTTCGAATACAATAATCCCAAATCTTTGGATCCACTCAAATAGCGGAATATATGTTTGATTCCGTTCCAATGTCATCTTGTCGGTTCTGAGCTGAATCTTGCAAGTACATTTACCGCAAAAGCTATATCTGGCCTTGTACATTGCGCCAAATATAATAAAACCCCGATCGCATTTAGATATGGTACTTCTGGATCAAGTATCTTTTCATCTATTTCTTTGGGGCAAAAAGGATCCTTCTTAGGATCAAGAGACCGAACGACCATTGGAGTACTTAGTGGATGAGCATTTTGTATATTGAAACGCTTCAGGAGTTTTTCAACATATGCTGATTGATGAATTAAAATTCCACCCGAAATATGCTCGATTTGCAGGCTGAGACAATATTTAGTTTTCCCCAAATCTTTCATCTCAAATTCTTTTTTGAGATATTCTGCAGTGTTTATGATCTCTTCAGGAGTCCCAATTAAATTTATATCATCAACATATACTGCCACAATAACAAATTCAAGATTTGTTTTCTTGATGAATACACATGGGCATATAACATTATTTTTATATCCTTCTCTGGTAAGGTATTCGTTAAGACGATTATACCACATCCTACCAGATTGTTTCAGTCCATACAATGCCCTTTGTAATTTTATTGAATATAGGTTCCTTGAACTATTTTTAATTGCTTCCGGCAATTTAACTCCTTCAGGGAGTCTCATATAAATATCTGTGTCCAACGTACCATATAAATAGGCAGTGACAACGTCCATCATATACATATCCAGTCCTTCAGAGACTGTTAAACTGATCAAGTATCTGAAAGTAATCATATCCATTACAGGTGAATATGTTTCATCAAAATCGATGCCAGGTCGTTGAGAAAAACCTTGTGCTACAAGTCTAGCTTTATATCGAACAATTTCATTTTTCTCATTTCTTTTCTTTGTGAACACCCATTTGTATCCAATATTGGTCGAACATCTTCTGGTGTTCGAAGTATGGGTCCAAGGACTTGCCGTTTTGCCAATGAAGTCAATTCTGCTTGAATTGCTTCTTTCCACTTTAGCCAATCATGTCTTTCATGACATTCATCAATACTACGTGGCTCAAAATCAAAGTCGTTCATTATCTCACATGCCACTGTGAATGCAAAGACTTCATCTATATTAATCGATTTCCGATCCAAATATTCATTAATGTATGAATGATTCATGTGTATTTTCTCACTTCTTTGTTCTTGCAATTCTTCAAGAATTTTAGAACTTTCATTTTCTTTTGGGAACGATGGTTCTACGGGAACCAATGGTTCTTCAGGAACCGATAGTTCTGCTGGAACTATTTGTCTATTCATTTGATTTTTTCGTTCACGGGGATTGATATCTTTTGCCCCTAATGGCCTCCCACGCTTCTGGCGTGTACTAGAGGAATCGACCGCTGCTTTCGAATTGTCATCATTAACTTTAATTTTCGCAGGTGTGTTGATAGCATCTATGTATGACCTTGTCACTTTTGATGTATCTGCAAATGCATCAGGCATTTGGTTTGCAACATTTTGCAAATGTATTATCCTTTGTACTTCTTTATCACATTGTGATGTACGTGGATCTAGATGAGGCATAGAATTTACTTTCCATTCAATTTCACGCCTAACTTCAGGAGGCTTTTTATTTCCACCCAAATGTGGGAACGTCGTCTCATCAAAATGACAATCTGCATGTCGTGCAGTAAATAGGTCACCCATCAATGGCTCAATATACCTGATAATAGATGGTGAATCAAAACCTACATAAATCCCCAATCGACGTTGGGGTCCCATTTTTGTGCGTTGAGGGGGTGCAATAGGTACTTGCACAGCACAACCAAAATTACGTAAATGAGATATATCAGGCTGATGTCTACACACAAGCTGCATAGGAGAATATTGATGATATGCACTAGGCCTTAACCGAATTAAAGAAGCAGCATGTAATACAACATGTCCCCAAGCAGAAACTGATAATTTTGATTGCATTAACAATGTTCGTGCAATTATTTGTATACGTTTAATGAAAGATTCTGCTAAACCATTTTGGGTATGCACATGCGGAACGGGATGCTCAATATCAATACCTAATGACATGCAATAATCATCAAATGTCTTAGATGTGAATTCACCAGCATTATCAAGACGAATAGACTTTATCGGATAATCAGAAAAATGTGCCCTTAACTTAATGATTTGTGCTAATAATTTTGCAAATGCAACATTACGAGTTGACAGTAAGCACACATGTGACCATCTGCTGGATGCGTCAATTAGGACTATAAAATAATTAAATGGTCCACTAGATGGGTGAATAGGGCCACATATATCTCCCTGAATTATTTGCAAAAATGATGGAGATTCTACATTAACCTGCCGGACCACTAATTTTCCTTGTGAACAAGCGGTACAAATTATTTCATTGGACGGAAAAATCTTATGGTTTTTCAACGAATTTCCACATGAATTTTCAATGATCCTATGCATCATCGTTGATCCTGGATGACCAAGACGATTATGCCAAAGCATAAAATCATTTGGATTAAAGAACTTCTGGTTCAATACTGCGTAGACTTCAACTGTTCTTATAGTTGTATAATACAACCCAGATGATAGAACAGGTAATTTTTCTAATACACACTTTTCACCACAATCTTTTAATGTGATACAAAGAAACTCCGTTTCATTTTCACTTGTGGTTTCAATATGATATCCATTACTGCGGATATCCTTAAAGCTAAGTAGATTTCTTCTGGATCTACTAGCATATAAAGCATTATGGATTTCTAACCGAGTATCATTTCGCAACAATATAGAAGCTCTTCCGGAGCCTTCTATAATATTTGCTGAACTCATAATAGTATTGACATTTGCCTCAACCAAGGTTAGACATGAAAAATATTTCTTTTCTTTAAAGATTGTTTGTGTAGTGGCAGAATCAACAATACACACATCATTGCTATTTTTGTCAACTGGAGATTCATTTCCGAAATCTATATCCTTTCATAAAAGAAAAAAAAACATAGCATTAGATTACAAACATTTGAAAGGATTACATAATACAAAAGCATAATATACTACAATATATTACAACATCATGATTAGTTAACAAAGGTTCATGCTATGTCATCGGAATTCAAATTTCCTATATTTCCGTCGTCATCTGCAAAGAAGTCGGAGACATCCAAATTAGTCAGATCTACAGGATCCGAGTTATCCATAAAGTTTGTCTCTACGACTTTCTCTTTTCCCTTATTCGATGCTTGATACAAGACCACCAAATGCTTGGGAGTACGGCATGTACGTGCCCAATGCCCTTTTACACCACACCTAAAACATTCATGTTCACTGCTTTTGGGAGTCTGAATTTGTGGACCTTTTCCTTTATCGCACCTCTCAAATTTGTCCCACTTATGGTGGAGCATTTTGTCATTTCTCCCACGAGGGTGAAAATTATTGCGCCCGCGGCCACGACCACGACCACGATTAGGGCCTTGGCCTCTCCCAAAAGAAGGATAACCATCATAATTTGTCACATTCACTTCAGGAAATGGTGAACTGCCAATGGGGCGAGTTTGATGGTTTTTCATCAACAACTCATTATTTTGTTCAGCAATCAATAAACATGCAATTAAGTCAGTGAACTTTTCAAATTTTCGCTCCCGATATTGCTGCTGCAGGAGCATATTAGATGAGTGAAACGTGGAGAACGTTTTCTCAAGCATCATAGCATCAGTTCTGTTGTTTCTACACATACGGAGCATGGATACAATTCTAAATACAGCAGAATTGTATTCATTTATGGTCTTGAAATCTTGCAGTCTAAGATTAGCCCACTCATGTGATGCTTGAGGTAAGGCAATAGACTTCATGTGCTCAAATCTTTCTTTCAGCCTCTTCCACAGATCAAGTGAATCTTGAATATCTAAATATTCAGCTCGCAGACCAGAATCAATATGATGACGTATAAAAATAATGGCATTTGCTTTGTTCTGCACAGACTCTTCATTATCGTCTACAATAACTTCTCCAAGATTCATCGATCTTAGGTGGATAGTAGTTTCCAAAGCCCATTCAAAATAATTTTTCCCGTTGAGACCGAGGGCAACATATTGGCATTTCACCAGGTTCGACATTCTGAAAATTTAACCGCAATAACACAATTAAAATATGTCCAAAATATTTATTCAAAAATATGACATATTTTGCAGATATTTAGAACTGCTGGTTCTAACTTTTAAGACCTCAAGTTTTATTCTCGATATCTCATGATGTAATTCGTGATTTATACATTGATTTGGAATTTCGGGTTCCGTAAATTTTAGAAATTCGTAAACTTCTGGTTTACATGAACATCATGTTCAACAACCTTTTTTTCGGCAATTTTAGAACTTCGGGTTCAAAATGCCTTTGGTTTTGTAAACTTCGGGTTACAAAACATTATATATAAATATATAACAAGTATAATAATAGCAGATACATTTCTGATGTGAAAGATCCAATTCAAAATTGGCGATCACAGAGCATACTTATAGATATATAATAAGCAAAATAAATTTACGAAATAATCATAAATTCAAGAACTAAATTAAATTTAGCTAGAAATATAAAAATTACGATAACCGAGCTAATCGTGCTGATAACGTGTTGTGAAAAAATGTTATACGTGAGTATTAAAAGTAACCAAAATTAATTAACATTGTAAGACTACTAGAGCAAATAAGAGGATGAGAAAGGATGAAGATATAAATAAGGAAATTACAGATGAAAGTGGAAGAAGAAAATGTGCTCTCGGGTCTTACCCTTTCTCATTGCCAATTGCATATATTTATACACAAGAATGTAATGATGAAGCTAGATGAAATGACAACTCAAGCATCCCTAAATCAAGGGCATGGTGATGAGAGAGTAGAGGCATGGTAAGAGAGAAGAGTAGAGGAATGGTGAGAGAGTAGAGTAGAGAAATGGTGTGGGTAGTGTATGGGTATGGTGGTGTTCACCCTTTACAATAATGGAGACATAAAGGCTAGAGTGATTGGATTTTCAAAAGTAAGATTTAGATCTGAGACATGTATATAGTGTTTTACTATATTATTTATGAAATTTGAATTAGGTGGGCAACAAAATTTGCTACAGCAAAGATTGTAAAGGCCAAAGACAAGAGTTTGTTCAAGTTGACCACAATGTCAACCTTGGAATTCCTTATATCATAATGCTGGATTTTATTTCTACAGTTTCTCAGGTTCGTTCAATTGTTTGATCAGTTGGTCAAGCAAAATTTTCTATATGTTACTTATTTAACATATGAATTATGTTAATCAGTTGATATATGTTTGTAGGATGAGACCACAGGTGATTGGTGGACATCAATAAACGGAGCCGAGGGTAAGATAAAATTAGGATACTGGCCCAAGGTGATATTCACTACTCTATCAAATGGTGGGAGTTTTGTGCAGTATGGAGGATTTGTTCAAGGCTCTTACAACAAGGGGTTCAGTCCTGCAATGGAAATCGGATGATTTCCCAGCAAAAATTATTGGGAATCGGCTTACTTCGCGAACATGACGATAACACATTCTGATTATATATTACGAGATATTATATCAGATGAGGTGGAAAATAGTGTCAACAATGCTAACTGCTACAGAGTCAAAGATTATTATCAAAGTGGTGTAAATGGCTATACAATGAGTTATGGCGGACCTAGTGGGAACTGCGGTCAATAAAGTTCAGATTAATTTGTTTTAACGTTTTAGTCAAACACAAATTATAATGATAAATACAATCATATTTTTGTATTATTCAACCATTCAATTATTTAATCAAAATCTATATATATGACATGTGACATATTTTTAATAATAACATGACGATACTATTGTATTATTCAATCAAAACTTGCACTCCCTTTTTTATGCGCCATCTTTCTACAAATTTTGACATTCGTAAGATGATAATGGTTCGTGGTTCTCATTGATCCCTATTTTATTATTGAAATAATTTAACTTATGTACCAAAACGGTATATATTAGTCTTTTGTCAACAAAAAACCCGCGTGTAAAACAATTCTCACATTACTAGACCATCACTCCATCGACTCGAATTTGATTTACCATTAAGCTGATCTTCAAATCAAAGTTTATTACCATACATGGGCATTTTTGTGAAGGCAAAATTAATAAGAAAACAAGTCTTTAAAAAGCAATTGACATTTGCATACCCATAAGCCACTTGTATATTTGACTTGTTGTCAAGGAAAAAGCAATGGAAAATTACAAATTAAATAATTAGGGTATATAAGAATTTCAATTTAAACCACTAAAGTCAAAGAATGATCATTTTAGCACTAAATAAAAATTATTATGCTGTGAATATAGTATGATAAATTAAGCACTTTATTTGTAGCTGTTATTTGAAAGAAGATTTCACATATTCTCAAACAAGGGAATGCTTGTTATTTAATTTTAACAAAAACCTTATTTGGTTAATAAATGTGTATGTGAGCTAAAGTATACACATTTATTTTATTAGCGTCGGCGGTAAAAAATCATAGCAAACTGATCGGAATCGGTGTCGAAAACCACCGGGTCCGCCCCAGGCTAAACGTCCGCTGCGCCTGCACCGGCGAGAGCAACGTAGCCTGTAGTAGCCAATGACCGCCACTGACACCGGTGGCCTGGGGACACACGTCGCATGCACATGCACAAGCGACGCACGTCACATGCGACGCACGTCACATGCACATGCGATGCACGGCTCCAGCAACGGCCCCAGCTCCATCTCTGGCGCCCAATCCGGCGCCGTGGCTAGTCCTGATCGGAATCGGTGTCGAAAACCACCGGGTCCGGCCCAGCCTAAACGTCCGCTGGCGCCTGCGCCTGCACCGGCGAGCAACGTCGCCTGCAGTAGCTAATGACCGCCGCCACAGCCGCCGCCAGGAGGAGCAAGGCAATGAGGGCGGCAGAGATGGAGGTCGTCATCGTCCACCCGCCGGAGCAGCAAGTACCAGGTGTCACCGGAGCCGCCTCCGGTGCTTTGGGACTGAACGGGTCAAAAACAGGCAGAAAAGCTGGCGCTGGCGGAGGCTCAAACATTGTGGTGAAGAAGTGAAATGTGAAGAACTGCAATGCGAGTATATTGGTGATAGTGTGAAACCAAATTACTTTTGATTTATGAATCTCTTGGAGGCCACCAGTCACAGGTTCGAGTCCGCTTGTTGAAAATAAAAGTAGATTTTTTAAAGAAAAAATATTTAATTAAATATCAATAATTTTTAATTTTAGTATACATTTTTTGTCATTTATATAAAAGTACACATTTTCACAGTTAACAAACATACAATTTTACAAAAATGTCCATTTTTCTTCTTTAGTTCGGCCCGGGCTCAACGTCCGCTGGCGCCTGCGCCTGTGCCGGCGAGCGACGCCGCCTGCAGTAGCCAATGACCGCGGGACCGAACAGGTCAAAAACAGGCAGGAAAGCTGGTGCTGGCGGAGGCTCAAACATTGTGGTGAATAAGTGAAATGTTAAGAACTGCAATGCGAAAAGACATATTTAGTAAAAATACTCAACATTCAGGTTCAAGAAATAAGACCAATGAAATTTCAAAACAGTCTTCAAATCTTTGCTGGTTAAATGTATGATTTTATGGTTTATTTAATTCGATTAAAAATCCTAACTATCGCATCAATAAAACTTTTTAAAATGTTAATAATAAAATCATTCCAAATATTTTATTTTGTTGTATTTCATTTATGAATTTCAATATATTTCATATTCATAAAAGTCTTAGTTTATAATAAATAAATATATATATATATATATATATATATATATATATATATGTTGTCTTGTAAATTGTAATTCATTACGTAAAATTTAAGGGAAATAAATTATATAAATTTAAAGATATCTTACTAGATTTTTTTGTGACTCTGATCATGCAAGAATCACTGCATGACAGTCACATGCACATGCGACGCACGTCACATGCACATGCGATGCACGGCTACAGCAACGGCCCCAGCTCCAGCTCCGACGCCCAATCCGGTGCCGGTGGCCAGTCTTGATCGGAACTGGTGTCGAAAAGCACCTGGTCCGGCCCAGGCTAAACGTCCGCTGGCGCCTGCGCCCTGCACCGACGAGCGACGCCGCCTGCATTAGCCAATGACCGCAGCCACGGCCGCCGCCAGGAGGATCAAGGCAATAAGGACGGCAAAGATGGAGGTGGTCATCGTCCACCCGTCGGAGCAACGAGGGCCAGGCGTCACCGGAGCCGCCTCCGGTGCTTTGGGACTTGTTTGGGTATCTAAAAATTGAGGACAAATGTCAAGAGACATGCAAAGAAAAGAAGTCGACTTCAAAAGCTACCACAGCACAAGACAGAAGTGATCAAGAGAAAATGGAGAAGAAGAAGTGTTCGGGTACAACATTCCCAGTATCAAGAAGTGACATTCTTTTAAAAAAAATTTAAGAGACGATTAGGTTTTTCGTCAAAATTTTAAGGGATAATGACACTTTTTTACACCTAATTATAACGAAATGACAATTTCATACCCTAACTATTTTTTTCTCTTTTCTGATACCCTGACATTTTTTGTGTGACAACCTACGCTAAAATGACTAAAATACCCTTGATTTAAGAAATTAGAATAGAATTGGTCTAATTTGATTTATCAAATTGATTCAAATTTAATTTTAGGTTTGGGAGCATAATTGTAATTGCATCTTAAATATAAACCAAATTGAACAAGAGATATACAAAATTAAATTAATTCAATTTTTAATTTCTTAAAACAATGGTAGTTTAGGTATTTTAGACATTTTAGAGATAGGTTGTCACAAAAAAAATTGTTAAGGTACTAAAAAAGAGATTAAAATAGTTAAGGTATAAAAGTGTCATTTCGCTATAGTTAGGTGTAACAAAGTGTCATTATCCCAAATTTTAATGATGTCACAGAATGACACTTTTGCCCTTGTTAACATAAAAAATAATTGGTAATTGAACCAATTTGGGGTTTTCAGTTTTAAAGCTTTGATTTCGAAATTGGCAACGTGGATGTGTTGATTTCGCTTCAATTTTGAGAATTTTGGGTTTGGATCGGTTTGATTTTGAGTTTTCAAAGGAAACAAATGACATCAATTGAAAATTTGATAAACAATTAAGGGTAATTCTATCATTTTATATAAAAACTAACTAAAATATTATCTCATTATCTAACTTGATACAAAATAAAAATTTTACTAATTTTTTTTTAAAATTTAGTGTGTAATTGATAATAGTAACAAACTAAATGTATTTATTTAAAAGGAGGAAGAAGGAGAGAGGTGGGTTCGGGGCGGGTCGGCCAGAGAAACGAGATCGGGAGTGTCGTGGAGGAACGTGGGGAACTGTACGGAGACTCCGGGAAGTGTGGGAGATGGCCGGAAGGCCATGGAGGACAATTGTGGGATCCCGAAAGGGGGGAGAGACAGTCAGACAGTGAATATGAAGCAAAATCGGGATAACTCGGTCGGGACTAGGGTTGGCATGAACTGAAATCAAAGAGGGAGGACTAGGGTGGACTCGACCCAAGGGAGAAACGAGGATGGTAACAACATGGATGACAGGTCAGGGAGTCACTTGGGTAAGGAGTCAGAGGGATTAGAAGAGATACAAGAGAGATAGAAAGATATCGTTAAAAGAGGAGGAGTAAGTTGAATTGGTAGTCGAGGAGTCAGAGGAGGATAATCTAGAGGATGAGACTTTCTGCCTAGTAGAGAAGTTCATTTCCGATAAAATGTATGACTTTAAGACATTTAAAAACTTGCTAGCACGCTTGTGGCTTTCTGCCTATTACGCAACACCGTTCGCTAAAGATTTTTCCAAAATTGTTCATCTCGACTTGTTGAGCATTATGTAGAGTTACGGCCTCCAATTTATATGAATGGAAAAATCCTGTGACATTGCTGCAGAATGTTTTACACACGCATTCATGCCATTATGTATAGCGGATACGGCATGTGAATTTCTACTTTTGATTTATATAAAGATCCTTTCTATTTATTATTATATTGTTGCACAATAAACATATACGAGTATATTTCAAATTTAATATATAATTATTCATATAGGTAGACTTCATTTATCATTTTTATATTAATTATATTATATTTCATTGTATTTAAGGATCCTAAGTAAGAATAAAGTAAGAATATTAAATATAAATTTTATAAAATAACATGTTTTATCTATAAAATTAATTGAGACTCATCAAGGCGGTCTTATGTTCATGAAGACCTAATTGAGTGTGGCGGCTTGTACCATTTTCTTAAGATTTGTTTCGTCACAATTGGGCGAAGTCTCACGGCGTCGATTTCCTATGGGCAGCGACGTCAGCGTGGTGCGGCGGTAGGAGCAAAGCCCTTGTGAAGGTAGATCTGAGTTTGATGGATGTGTGGTCGGGTGGTAAATCGGGCTTTGATGGAGGCGAGGTCGAATGATTTGGGGATAGGTCAGGGGTTTTTGCTTTTGGTTGGTTGGTAGGCCGATACTGGGAGGGAACCAGAGTTATCTGGCGTCGGTGGGCAGACTCATGCAAGCATACCGAACTAGGGGGCTCGGCTTGCTTAAGATTCAATAGGTGTCTTATTGTGATCGATATTGGAAGGAAACGGGGAGTTCCTGGTGTCGATGGGTTGATCCGGTTAAACCCAATGAGCTGGGAGGATTTGAATTTCGTGATGGTCATATTGATCGTATGGTTAATCGAGGAGGCTGGTTTAAGTCGATCTGCAACAAGATCACGGGGTTTCTCCATCCGTATGAGTTGGAGGCCGTAACTCTGCATGATTCTAACTGGTTCGAGTCGATTGGTCTCTGGGGCTATCAGAGATGCTTGTGTAAAGCATCCCGCAGCAAGACCACGGTGTTTCTCCATCCGTATGAGTTGGAGGCCGTGGCTCTACATGATGTTAAACGGGTCGAGCTGAACAACTTTAGAGGGATCATTAGCGAACGGTATTGCGTACTATCCATTATCGGAACTTTTGTGATTTGTTTTTCTCGTAATCAAATGGCTCACGAATTGGCCATATTTGTTTTAACTGACAGTAGCTGAGATTATGGTAAGGGGTCTGTCCCACCATCTGTACCTTCAAATGTCCGGCTTGATGACGGGTTAGTTGCAATTTAAATAATAAAATTCGATTTTTCCTTCAAAAGAGTGGTATTTCAAATTGGGCCTTTTTGGTAAAATGACATTCTATAATTTTACTCATTTGATAATCATATGTATAAAGTATAATATAATAATATAATAATATTAAAATAAAAATATATTTATTAATAAAATTAAAATACAATATATAATAATCATCCATAATTTAATTTAGATGTTTTGTTTTGACTTATTTCTACATACACATCAAAAATTTATTCATAGGTAACGTAACCAACGTTGACAAAACAATCTTCTATGTTTTTTTTTGAAGAAAACTTGGTTTCATTAAATTAAGCGATCAACATCGCAACGGAGGGCTGACAAAACATTCTGTGAAGTATACTCTCCGGTCAAGTCCTAACTAAAAAAACATAAAACAAACTTAGCAAGCTCATGCACTGTCATATCACATTTTTCAGGGATAAAACAAATAGAAACATTATATAACGACTTAAGAATTGATTTGCAATCTAAAACAATACCTTCCAGTTGGTTCCGAAAACAGACTCCATCCTGAATAGTCAAATCCACTCTTAGACAATCGAATTCCACGAGCACGTCCACCCAATTATTCCTGACCACCCACCATAAGGCTTTCTGGACTCACACAGCCTCCACCTCACCTAGATGGGAAAAACCCTGTGAACCGTCTACAATAAGCCTTGACAATACTATCTCGCGAATCTCTACAAATAATTCCTATGCTCCATAACCGCTTAACTGAGTCTAGAGTTGCATTAACGTTTATTTTAACCTGGTCTGATTTATGCGCCTTCTAAGCAGTAGATCCCGGGTGAGGTGGGACGCGCTTAGACATGTCTATCTTCACTGAGTTCCACAAACTATGGGTGATCCTAGATAAGGCACCCACTTGAGACGCTGACGCACTCACACCTTTCCAAAAGATTTTGTTCTGAGTATGCCAAATAGCCCAACAACAATATGCAAGTAACTCCATCTCTTTGCTCTCAAGATTCCAGTTCATCCATTCTTGCACGATGGGAGCAACACCCATTTTTGCTCGAACCCCATTCACACTTAGGACATAAAAATAAGAAGTGGTCTATTGTTTCTTCATGTTGATTGCACCTCGGACACCACAAGTCAGAGATTACCCCTTTAAAAGATAGATTTACCTTGGTCTGTACATAATTGGATAAAATCCTCCACAAGCATACTTTAATTTCTGGAGGGATGTCCATAAGCTATAGCCGTCTCCACTTTGGCCCAAGCCCAACCGGGCTCCAAATATTAGCACTTCTCGACAATAATATGTGAGCACTCTTAACAGTAAACTCTCTCGTAGATGCCACAATACTATGCAAAATAGAAAATATTCAAGATCTGACTTCTGAAGAAAAAAAAACTCGCATTATTCACGTCACATGCTCTCCAATTAATTCTCTATCTAATTTTATTTATTTCTAACCAATAATGGATTAGTCCAAAATTATCTGTGGATATATTACTATATTATATACCTTTCTCTTGTCTCAAAATTAACGAAAAGAACAAAAATCATTAATAGCACAAGACCAAAATGCATGGTTTCCAGAACAATATTGTCCAAGTTCCAAGTACATTAGTGTGAGGCTAAAATCTATGAATTGACTATCACATCACCATTAATCATTTCATCCACTTATTTAAAGTAAATAAATAAATAAATGGTCACAAATATTGCAATACATGATTTTGAGACACTGCCCTTAACATATTGTCCGATTTATTTCACTCGTATAATTACGATTAATATTAATAAATATGACACTCTTTATATTTTATATGTCGTTTTGAAAAACGTTAGACATTAGTCATGTCCAAAGGGGCATAAAGGAATTAACCGAACATTAATCAAAATTAAATTAAATTGAAGAATTAATAAAAAATTATTAAACAAGACAGGATTTTTTGTAACACTGATTTTATATCACCGAAAACGACTTAGATGTTCATGTATAGGTGTCCTTTTTGTTATAGCAAAAACTTAGGCTAAACCTAACAAAGCATGGACAACACATTTTCATAGCCACCGTTTAATTAGGTAATTTCGCAGCTAACATTTTGAACATGAGGCTAAGTTAACAAGCTATGCCTAACAAATAAAAAACAGGTGGAAAATTACAAAAAATTAGACCAACTATTAAAAAAAATGGTATGCGAGAGAATAAAAAATCGACCAACTCAAGTTGAAAATATATATTATTATTTTAACTCTAATTGATTTCAAAGGTGTTTTTCGTTATTTTTTTCTACAATTATACACCAATTGTAAAAAAAATGCTAATTTTTTTGCAAAACTGAAAAAGATTCTGTCGACCTTCTAAATTTATCCAAATATATATTATTTTTCATTCTTATATGCTCTGTAGAAAACGTGGGACTTAAAATATTAGGAAATTTGTTGATAACATAATTTTTTTATTAAACTTGTAATAATATAAATTTCAGGGCTTGTATTTAATTTGTTATTCATTAAAATATTCACACAGAATATATACGACGCAAGCACTACGTCATAGGTGGGTGAAATTGATGAAGCTTTCGTTTTCTGGGTCTAAATTTTGGTCCAATTTTGACCGTTACAAAAAGTGTTAAAGAAGACCAAACTGTGTCGTAGGTGTCGATTTGCACCAACAATATTAGAATCAAAACATCAAATTCTTGTGCGGTCGTCAGATTAATAAAATATTTTGTTTTGACCCTTTTTTTTCCCGATCTCTGGAGCTCTAGAATCGACAGAGATTGACTATCAACCCGTTTTCAGTTCGTTGCAGGTAATTTTATTTTATTTTATTTAATCTGATTAACAGTGCCAAATAGTTCTGATTTGGGTTTTGTTTGTTTGAAAGTTGGATTTTTTTTACTGGGTTTGTTGATTGGGTTTCTGGGTTGGGCTGTGAGGGAGTGTTTGGGGTTGTTTTCTGTTTGGTGTCTGAGAAAACATGGGAAAAAAGAGATGGGTTGGGGAAATTAGGTGGGGAAAATAGTGGGAGATGAAGATTCTGGGTTGTGGATGAAGATTTGAGTGTTTGGTTGCTGAGAAAGGTGGGGAAAATAGTGGGAAATGGGTTGGGGGAAATATGTGTTCTTGGGATGGTGCATGCATTTCTGGGTTGTGAATGAATGTTCTTGTAATTGATTGGTGTCTGTATATTAAGGTACCCTTTGTTTGGTTGCCTAGAAAACATGGGAAAAGAGTAGGAGAGGGGATGTTGCTTGAGTTTCTGGGTATGGGTGGGTATTTGAGTGATTGACTGGTGGTACCATCTGTTTGGTTGCTGAGAAAACCTTGGAAAATAGTAGGAAATGAACTGTTGCTTGAGTTTACTTGAGTGATTATTTTCGTGGGTGTTGCTTGAGTTTCTGGGCATGAGTGAATACTTGAACAAATTGGTGGCTTAAGAAATCGCCAGTAAATAGTAGAAAATGGTTTGGGGGAAAATTATGTCTTCCCGTCAAATATTTGATGTTGAAGTTTCGAAGTAGTCTCCATAGCATTTCTGCATCAGTTTCAGTTTAGGGTCGGGAGCATATTCGAAGATGAAGTTGGAATTGGGTTTCAGTTCAATCTTTACGAGTTAGGTGCCGTTTTGGTCAGAGTGATTTAGAATCTAGACTTTTGATTTGGGAGTCAATTGGACTTTTTATTCATAGTTGATGAAAACAACTTGATTGAAATGTCAAAATGGTTGTTTCTAATTTGTCAATACCTCTAATTTGTCAATACCTTTAACTCATTTTTCACTCCCATTTGTTTCTTGATTGGCTTGTACTAATGAGATTATGAATTTACTTAATCATCCATGTATAGGCAATCCTGGGACGAAATGGCTGAGACGATAAGAGTGCACCCTGATTGCCCTAATGCATCCAATCCCTATCACGAATGCGGTCAATATTGCACCCCAAAAATCGCTGAAGCTGCAGGACGCAAGGGTAAAAAGAACTCAGGTACAAGGCTACTAAATTTTCTATATTCCGTGGCGCTTTTCTCAAGGATGTGTTCGGCTCAATTTGTTGGTTGAAGTAAATTCAAAATTTTATCGCCTATTTCTGCCGTAGCGAGAATTGGTTTGTTCTTTGGATTTCAAAGTAAAGGATTTGGGATCACAATTGATTGATCGCATACTCCTCCATTTGAGCATATTTTACCTAGCAACCAGTTATTTTGCACATTACTTTTTACTTCCGTAAAAAATTATAAAAGTAAAATATCGGATTATAGTCACAGAATATACACACTAGCTGTCAATCTTTAGTAAATTGGTAAATTGTAGATTCTACAATGAGGAACCATCTTTTCTAGATTAACGAGAGATTAGTAACCGGCTACAATGGCTAAAGCTTACGCCGAAATGAAAATTCAATTATAAATTTTTTTACACAAATGAAAATCTTTATTGGAACAATATGAAAGATCCTATGTTAGAAAAGCTCGGTATTTTAATCTGAAGAATCTGCGTTGAGAGGTTCACTTTCTAGTTAATAGTTACGCTTGTATTGTTAGCAAATCTTTTCTTATTTTATTTCAGGCCCTATCCTGCTGAGCGCTCCTAGAAGCTTCGATAGGAGAATCAAGGAATCGAAAACTCAGCCAATGCCCCGACAAGTGCCTCACAGCGTCTCTGCTCCTATGGAGGGTTTCTTAGCCAACGGTGACCCATCGCCTCAACTGAGTTCCAAGAAAAAGGCGGAGTCTAGGAAAGCCGAGCCTCTATCTGTATTTCCATACTCCAGCGAGATTTGCGTTGAAGATGCCATTACGGTTCTCTCTCTCTCTCTCTCTCTTTCATACTCAGTCTGTTCCAAAATAAGTCTGTGTTTGATTTTTTTTCTTTCGAAAATTAAGGATTAGTTGAGTTACTGTTCCGCATTCATATCTTGCTATCCTCTTGCAGCCTGATTCTCCCAGGAACCCCCCAAACGATAATTTGAAATCCAACGGAAATGATCGTTCAAAGGATACTCCGAGGGCGGATAAACCCGAACAGAACGGAAAGCCTCAAATCCCATCAGAAACCGCCTTCAAACTATCCGCCCTTCCCCGAGACCTGGAAGACACCGACGAGGAAGACATGATATCCATGATCTCCGACTACGACTCCCGAGTCTGGATAGGAAAATACCACGTCAAAGCAAGCGTAGGCTCGACCCTGCAAGCCATCTTCGACAAGCACGGGGACATAGTCGCCAGCTGTCACCTGGAGTCGCTCTCCCTGCGCGTATACTACCTGGAGTGCGTGTGCTTCGTCGTCCAGGAGCTGCAGACCACGCCGATCATCAAGCTGACCAAGGCCAAGCTCAGGGAAATGCTGGCGATCCTCAAAGACGTGGAGTCCGCGCAGATCAGCGTCGCCTGGCTGCGGCGGGTACTGAGCGAGATCGTAGAGATCATCGAGCCCATCGTTCTGCAGCAGGCCATCGAGGCTGCAAAGGCGTCGGTGAGGAAAGAGCTGGAGACCCAAATGGAGGATCTTGCTGTGAAAGAGAAGGAAGTGGCCAATGTCAAGGCAAGAATTGCTGAAACTGAAGCCAGGTTGACTCAGATTGAGCTGGAATCTTCAGAATTCAACAAGAACCTCTCCACAGTGAGGTCCAAGGTTGAGAATTTTGATTTCAAGACCTTGTTAGATGAGCTGCTGTAGTTTTTTTTCCCAAAACCAGACAATTCAGGACTGACTAAAATAATGATACCATGTTTGTGTATGATGTTGCAGAAGCTGCTTGTAAGTTGCAGGGATTTTAAGGCCTTTGTTTGTGAGTTGTAGTGTAATGTTATTGCATGTCTCATACTCCTATTTATGATGTAAACTGTGATGACTAATAATAATTTTGGAGTTTGGTTCCTTAAAAATGTTATAGACATGTCTTAATCTATTAAAAATTAATTTTTAATTTCAATTTATTATTTTCTCAATTTAATTTTGATTTATTTCTCATGTATCATATGAGGAGTGTTTAGGTTTGTAATGTACCAAGATTCAAGAATGTTATTGGATGAACAAAACATATACATGAGATTAAAAATATAATTTTCAGTTTGTTAAATACTTAAATAAATTTAAGTAGGCGAAAACTATATAATAATAATTTTATAATGTAACTAGACAAAGAAAAAATATATATTTTAGAGATTAATTATCTGATAAATTAGTAGTTTTTTATCCATGAGATTTAAACTATTACTTTTATAAAAACGCATTATTTAATTTAGATGTTTAATATATGAATTTAGACCTGAAATAAAATAAAAGAATAGAATTACTTATTCTAATCCAGTTAAGATAGTTTCTTAATTGCTTTCTTGAGAGGCATTATTTATTTATTTATATATATAAAAATAAAAATAAAAATTCCCAAATCCTTTTCCTCTTTTATTCGCGATTCACTGTGAAGTCTCAGAGTCGTTTGGTTTTCGCCCAAATCAGAAACCCTAACCAAATCAATCTTCATCGCCATCGGATCAATTTCTTCACAGGTTCGTTCTCTAATCTCTACTCTCTCTCTCTTTCTCTATTTCTTTAGGGTTTGTTCGTAGCTCCGTTAGTGTTTGTTTGGTTGCCGAGAAACCAGATTGCGTTAGTGTCTGTCGAAGCACGGTTTTGTAGCTGAACATGGAATTGATAGTCGTTGATGCATCTTTTGTACATGGGTCAATTTGTGAACTTCTGTAATTTTTGTTAAAAGTTGTTTCATATAGGGTAAAGAACTGATTTTTATTTTTTGGGATTTTAAATTTTGTTGTTTCAAAGGTTTTTTGTTATTGAAAGCCAAGCTTTAAGGTGAAATCATATAGGGCAAATAAGTGATTTTGATTTGTTTTGGGTTTGAATTTTTGTTGCTGTGAAGGGTTTTTGTTATTGAAAGCCAAGCTTTGGTTTAATGGTTAATTTGACGTTTGCTCAACAGTGTTGGTGGAGAAAGGTGAAAGTAGCAGAGGATGGCCGGTGGGAGAAGGGTCCATCCAGATTGCAGAAATGCATCTAACCCTTATCACGAGTGCAGCGAGTTTTGCTTCAAAATAATTGCTGAGACCTTACCACCGGTAGAGAAAAAGGAACCAGGTTTGTTCAAATTCAGATCTTGTTGCCTTTGGAATGAATTGAAGTTAATGTGATTGCAAATTGTTTGTTTGTTCAACTAGAGTCTAGTGATGGTTCTTGCTAACACCTCCGCATAATTAAAGCGTCTCAATTTATTGTTTAGTCTTGTCGATTGTATATATTACTAGTACTATTGGTAACACAAGTTCACTTGAAGGGATAATTCATATTTAGAATCTTGAAGTTAATGTTGTTTTGTCGTATGGAGTTTTATGTTGCTGTGTAATCAGCAAGTGGTAGATGCTATGCTTTAATTTCAGCTATTAGTTTAGTTTAAAACCCAAGAAACTAGTATTATGTTATCTGCCCAACGTGCAATATTATGTTGACATGTTCTTATATACTGTCATATTTGTTAAAAAGTGGAATTTTTTTATCGACCATCCACAAGGTTGGATCATTGGCATATGTGGGTTGCTATTACATTATCTCATGTTATGGCAATTGCTATGTTTGTACCGTTTCAGAAGCCGTACGAGCTAGCAGCACCATCAATAAGCCTATCGTGCCACTTCCTGATGAGGATGATGATCGGAATGATGAAAGAGTTGATAATGAAGAAGATGGTGACAAGGATGAGCATGCCGATGGGGAGAATGTCCCAGAAGACTTTGCGAATCTCACTGGGAGAAAGAAGCGGTTATTTGAGTTGCGCCTTAAGATGGTAAGTTTAGAATCACCATCAGTTAAACTAACCGATGCTTTATTGAGCTAAAAGTAAACCTTTCTGCTGTTTCAATATCGGCAATCTATTGAACGTTTCTTCCAAGTTCAGTGCATTGTTTCTTATGGATATGCTTTTGTAGAATGAAGCAAGAAAAGCCAATCAAACTGCCATGGTAGCCGAGAAGAAAAGAATGGAAGCTCCATCGGAGTCTAGGGGAATTTCCAAGCAAAAATGGATCGAGGAGCGGAAGAAGAAAATTGGGAAGCTTCTGGATGCAAACGGTTTGGACATGACAAAGGCATATATGCTCGATACACAAGATATGGCCGAGACAAAGTACAAGAAATGGGAAAAGGATCCTGCTCCATCTGGCTGGGATGGTATGTGCTTGCAAATGTTTTATACTTGTATTTAATTTCATCTTCTTGTTTATATCTTTTCCCTGGTCTATCTGACTCTTATAAATCATAACTGTGCATTCAATTATTCAAATCTATGCTAGCATCTTAAGAATTTCATTTGCACATCCTAATATCTTCACGTGCTTAGTCTCTTGCATACGCTGTTGATATCGCTTCCATAATTTTGAGAAAACTGTTTTGGAAATACCAGTCAGCATTCATCACCTAGATGTTTATTTTTCATGATACCGATATCTTCGTTCTCCAACATGTCATCTTGCATCAGTTTCTTCAATGTAATCTATTCTGTTGTAAAAAAACCCCTCAAAGTTAGAGTTGAAGTTAACTAAATTTTTGTAAAACAGTTTTCAATCAGAAAGCATTGTACAGCGCATACAAGAAGAGGACAAAGAATGTTGAAGTTAGCCTCGAAGCATATAATAAAATGAAGGAAGCTGATCCAGAGTTCTACCGTGATGCATCAAGTCTCCAATATGGAAAGGTTCGTAAAAGTTTGTGGATAATTATTATTTTTTTAATTTCTGGTAGGTTATGAAAGAAAGGGATTCAAGCAAAACAGGTTTCTGATATTTTCCCTCTATGCAGGCCCCAAAGACTTCCGATGAGCAAATCGAGCGCATGGTGAAAGAGCTGAAGGACCGTGATGATAAGCGCCAAGCATTCAGCAGGAGGAGGAAGTTCCATGAAGAGAAGGACGTCGACTCCATCAATGACCGTAACGAGCACTTCAACAAGAAGATTGAAAGGGCATTTGGGAAATACACGCTCGAGATCAAGAACAACCTCGAGCGAGGAACTGCCCTGCCAGACTAAGGTAGTTGTCGATCGTTCAAACATGATTTCCCTATGTTTCTCCTCTGTTTGTTGAGAGTCCCGTCTCGAGAACCAGCTCACGTGTACCATGTTCTTAGCTTTTTTTATTTGGCACTGAAGCTCTACATATACTACTTGTATGGAAGATTATGTTGTTATATTTTGTTACTTGATCACACTATGAGTTCATGGAGGAATCATATGGATATATATTGTAGTGTTTTTTTTCACATGACTTTATGGTTTGTGGTATGTGACTGGTTTCCTCTATCATGCGATGATGGTATGTGACTGGGTTGTATCGCACTAATTTGTTTTATTGATATATGTTATTTATTACTGATTAAACGGCCCACTTAGGTTATACCACATGCATAACGGGAAGGACTCGGCTACAAATCGTCATTTCTCTACAAATTTTAGAACGGTTTGTATCCATAAGATCGTATAAAGGGACGGATGAGATCACAACCAATAAAACAAGAATAAAATATACATAAAACTAGTCAACAAGGGCATTTGTGTCTGTGTAAGAAGAATTTAATTCAAAGTGGTCCTATGATTACAGGATTGATATAATTAACTATTCTATATATAATGATAATTTGAGAAACTACTCTGGTCATTTTGAAATATCAACAATGGAGAACACGATAGGCAACGATGATCGGCGACGACCCACTGGTAGGCCGTGAAACAAATCTTGGAGATGAGCAGCTTATTTATATATATATTCGCGGCAACAGCATCCTTCCCATTTTGCAGCCACAGTTGAGTCCCTCCGTCGCCGAACATTCATAGTCGGTCGTCTCCTCCACTTCTTCTCTGATGTGTGTGTATATATATATATATATATATAACTATCAAAGGCTTGTTGTATAATAGCCTTTTTGTTCATCTGCAACTACTTTTATATATATATATATATAAATAAATGTATGTATCAAATCGATTCATATTATAGCTCTTCTTGGCATGAATGATATTATCGTCAATATATATATTATACATATATATACATATATATATATACACACACACGTGCATATGTATAAATACATACATATGTATACATACATACATGTGTGTATATATATATATATCAAATCGATTCATATTATAGCTTCTCTTGGCATGAATGATATTATCGTTAATGATGCAGATACACTCGAATCAGGTATATGTATATTAATTAACGAATCAGTTCATATTACAGCTCTTTTTGGCATGAATGATACTATCGTTGACGATGCATATGCACCCTAATCTAGTCTAACCATCAATCCCAGTATTACGATTCCGCTACTGATTTTGACATGAAAATATGGTCAACACGTTATGGGGATTACATTACACTCTGTCCACGACACATTAAACCACATTTGAGCATGAGTTTTCAAGATCTAGTACATGATTGTGAAGTTCATAAAAGAGCATAATCACCTATTTTACGGTGTCAAACACTTTCAAAAACTGCATGAGAACCGAAATCTAACATCCAAACAATGTGATTGAGACAAAAAAATATTCTAATCATGAAGCAAATTAAAAAGTGTTGGTCATGAAACTTATTAAAAAGTTCTGAACACGACACAATTTACATTTGTTCATAAAATCAAATAAAAGTTTTGGTCATGACACAATCTGTGTGTTGTTCATGAAACTAATTAAAAAAAATTAGAAAATATTTTGGTCGTGAAACGAATTAAAAAGTGTTGGTCATGAAATTAATTACAAAGTTCTGGTCATGACACAATTTCTGATTGTTCATGAAAGTAAATAAAAGTTATGGTCATGACGCAATTTCTTGTTGTTTATAAAACTAAATAAAAATTCTGATCATAATACAATTTCTTGTTGTTCATGAAAGTAAATGAAAGTTTAGGTTGAATTGTGATAAGAAAAGATAATTATGGTTAGAGATAATCACGAAAAATAATTATATTCTTTAAAGATAATTATGGTTAGAGTAAATCAAGTTGTGATTTAATTTGATAAATAAATGGTAAAATAAATTACATATATAACCTTATGACCACACAAATTGTCCAAATTGTGGGGTGATTTCAATTAAATTACTTTGACTTGTCATCAGTTTATTTTATGAATCGTGGCTGTATATAAATTGATCGGATGGATAAGATGCGTTCTAACATTTGTATAGAAGCAGTGAGTTTTTACCCGATTACGACCCCATGCATAACTAGTTTGAACTATAGGTTATAATGTTCAAATAAAATCGATAATGGACATAACTTTAGATTACAAATAGTTGAGCCCTAACCCACTAAAGCAAATAGGTCGTAATCTACGAACACGTATAAACGAGTTGAACTTTTAATGAGCTACTTCAGATTGATTCATTAAATATTTAGTTGAGGCTTGTTGTAATCGATTTCGAGTCCAATTCGAGCTCAAGATTGATCTCGTCTAATAAACACGAGCCGAGGTTAAGCTTGACCTCTTAAAACTCGATAGGCTTGCGAGTCGGCTCGTCTAATATTTAAGTAATTATGTATCTTCATTAATATATTTTTTCAAAAATTGTAAATATTTATAATGAAACTAGACTAGCCGAATCGAGCCGATCTCTAGTTGGCTCATATAATATTTAATTAATTATATATTTTTTATTTATAATAAATTTGTATTAAAAATTTAAGTGAACCGAATCGAGCCAAGTCGAGTTATAACCCACCTACTTTTTTGAGCCAAACTCAAGCTCAGATGTATAAGCTCGTTCACGCTCGAGCTGAACACTTTATTCACGTCGCCAAACCTTACCAAACTGAGGTTTGATAAATCTTGTTTATAAGTTAAGTTCGCAACAATCTACTTAAACGTGTTATAATAATCAAATTTAAGTTAAAATTAAGTTTAATGTTAAACTTCCTTGAAAAAACAAGTAGAGCTCGAGTTCTTCTATTCATAACTCGTTAAATTGTTAGAGCCAATTTGTTTATATTTAATTAATTTTAACGATTTATATTTAAAAGATCTTTGTCAAATAAAACTCAAACTTAACTACACAATCTCTTTTGATCATCTTTATTTGAGCCTCTCTATTTCTTTCGATCCACACCTAATAAAAATAAGCTTAATTCTACTCATAAACCCCACATGAATAAATAACTATACTTGTATAATCACAAATAATTAGATAACACAAATCATTACAATACAAGTTTATGATTATCCTCGTCAAGCCTCATCTTCAGACAAACGATTTGATAAGTACGAGAAAGCTAAAAGCAACTGACCCAACGACCTCAAAAATTGGAGCGAACCCACGTGGCCGCATGCAGAGCCATCCAATAAAAATGCGAAACGTGTCCAACAAAACGAAACCTGACCCCACCAACTTCTCATTTCTCTCTCTCTCTCCCTATAAACCAAAAAGCATCCAAAGACCATTCACAAGACTCGCCTCAAAACACCAGTTATTTACGAACAAGCCACTGCCACAGTGCCACTACTCATTAACAATAATCATGTTCATTACACGCAAATCCAAACCCTAACAAACTTGATTAAATAAATAACTAACAAACAAACAAACAAAAAAACCCAACAAAGATCATCATCAAGAAATCAGAAAAAACAAGGTTTTGAGGGGATGGCAGAATCGTAATTAGTTGGAGGGGTTGCTGCGGAAGGAGCCAAGAGCTTTAATGGCGGCTGCTCTGAGAATGTACTGGTGATAAGCTGCAGCGGCCAGAGCTCCCACAAACGGTCCAACCCAGAAAATCCACTGCACAACAAAAAAAAAATTAATTTGTTAATCACTAATTATGCGTTTTAATGAGTTCTAAATGGGCTTTGTGTTTTTTGATTAACGGACCTGGTCGTCCCAAATCTTGTCCTGGTTGAAGATCACGGCGGCGCCGAAGCTCCTTGCTGGGTTGATTCCAGTTCCGGTGATGGGTATGGTGGCCAAGTGCACCATGAACACAGCAAACCCAATTGGTAGAGGTGCAAGAACCTAGATAAAAAAAACCCATAAAACAAAAATGTCAAAAACAATCATAAATATTTATCATTGCTAAGTTGAAACCCATGAAACAAAAATGTCAAAAAAACCATACAAATATTTATGGTTCCAAAATAAAGCTTACAGAGAAAGAAAAAAAAGTTGATTACTAAATTTGACCATCATATCAGAACCATTACTAAATTTGAACCCATAAAACAAAATTGTTAGAAAAAAAAATCATACAAATATTTATTGTTCTAAAATAAAACACACAGAAGTTGATAACTAAGTTGAACCATTATACAAATCCTTAATAATTGAATTAACACTCACTAAACAAAATTGTCAACAACAAAATTCATACAAATATTTATGGTTCTAAAATAAAACTTCATATAGACAAAAGTTGATGACTAAAATGGAACCCATAAACCAAAAATGTCAAAAAAAACAACATACAAAATGTTATGGTTCCAAATAATTACTTACAGGGACATGAGAGTCGCGAGCGCTCCTCTTGGGGTCGGTGGCGGAGAAGACGGTATAGACCAGCACGAACGTCCCAATAATCTCGGCCCCGAGCGCCGTGCCGGTGCTGTAACCCGGCGCCACCGAGTTGGCTCCGCCGCCGAGAGAGTCGTAAGGGTGCTTCATGAACGCCTTCACCAGCCCAACCCCACAAATCGCCCCCAGACACTGCGCCACCATGTACGCCACCGCCCGGATCAGCGACACCTTCCTCGCCAGGAACAGCCCGAACGTCACCGCCGGGTTGATGTGCCCACCTAGAAAACAAATACAAATACAAATAAAAATCAGATCGAACCCATTACTCCAAATGCCCCAAACACAAATGGGTTTCAATGATTTTGAATTTTTAACATCATTTCTCAATCATAATGCAAATTCAAGTCTCGCCCGTCCAACTCACTACACGAATTATGTATTTAAGTGACACAATAAATTTAATATATCACCCTCACGTGACACTTTAAATATATATATGTGACACCATTAAGATGACACATATTATCACTCAATACTTTAACCGACATATCTCATACTAAAGGTAATATGTAGTGACTCCAGCCCAAGTTTAAAAAAATGTCGGGTTTAGAGACTTGGGTTGGAGAGTAACCAAAACCCCATATTTTTTTTAGCTAAAAAAAATATGGGGTTTTGGGTCGGTTTATATTTTATGTGTTGTTGTTACCGGAGATGCCGGCGGTGCAGTAGACGAGGACGAAGATCATGCCGCCGAAGGCCCAGGCGACGCCGAGGAGGCCGACGCCGCCGCAGGGGTCAGGGTTGTTCTTGTAGCCGATGACGGTGGCGACGGTGACGTAGAGGAAGAGCAGCGTCGCGATGAACTCGGCGATCAGCGCCCTGTAGAACGACCACAGCTTCACCTCCGCCGCGTCGATCAGCGGCGCCGGCGGCGGGTCCGCGTAGTCCTTGCCGTGGTGCCTCTGCCCCTCCTCGCTCACTTCCTTCGACATTCTCGATTCTTCAAAACTAATAATCGATCACTCTCTCGGTGCTTTCGCGTGTTGGGTCGGTGTCTTTAAAGAGGGAGTGAGGGAGAGGAGTGTGGTTTTGTGGATAAGGGAGGGGCAATTTGGGAAGAAAATAAAGAGGAATTGTTTTTTCTTAAAAAAAGGAAAAAAAAGTTGGGACTCGACTCGACGACCCAAGACAGGGGTGTGTGTGGGACCAGGGGACAGCGAGACCATGTGATGAGAAATGATCGTGCGGTTGGTATTTGATTGTCTCTCTGTCATCCAATACCTACGGCTACTACAACGGTCAGCTTATGATGCTGTCTCTATGTCTCTTCTATGATTAACGAATTTTAAAAACACCTATCAAAACACTCATAATATTCTTTGAAAATAAGTCGATTCGCACTTCTCTTGTCGGGTTAAAAACCTCGTTAACATTGATGTTCAGACGTTCAGGGTCAGCGGCTACCGAGACTGTAATCCCTAGATGACCCAAAGGCGCATTAATAAGTCGAGGTGAAAGAAGAAAAGCCAAGTCTGTTTTCTGATTGAAAAACATAACTAAATTTGGAGTCTAAAGAACTGAGACCCTCTAATTCGTTACGCTTACACAGTTTTTCTAGCGACATTAGTTCCACCACCTCGTGTTTTTGATTGAATATTTTGTTTTTAATACCAACAAAAGTCATACCAAACGATAAATGAATCACTCATATTCTTTAATTCTGACTTTAAAAGTAAATTATTACATTACAAATATTTGATCATATTATGTCAAAAACTTTATATTTGACTATTTCGCAATGAACATTTTAGCTTTGTCGATGTCTCGATGCTATTAAATTTTGACAATACAATGATTTATTACATTCATATAGGCATAAATGTATTAAAAATCATTCACCCATGAGCCTCTTAATTAGCCTAGCTGTTTGTCTCTTTTAACGAGCCTTAAATTGAGTAATTAATAAAATCAATGACATGTTAAATATAAATTATATGATTAATCATAAAGCAACTAGAGCTCTCTACTCTCTACCTTCCCAACTTCTGTGAAAGTGTTGTTTAATCATTAATTTCCTCATATTGATTGGTCGTTGTAATTACTTTGGGAAAGGCATAAATCACTTTTCTTGATATAGAAAAAAGAAACATAATTAAAAGAAAATAGTAGGTGCTCGAAACGGTGTCGTTTAGTCCACTTATTATGGCTTCTCTTTACAGACCAACGTTGCATGTAACCAGGTTGGTTCGGCCGGTCTCGTTCTAATATATTTCTTCCCAAAATGCCCTCACGATGATTCACTCCACTCCGTTTACACATGACCAAATTCGTCATTTCGCAGCACAGTTCGGTTTGTTTGGTTACTGTAAATGTTGTGAACATTCTCTGCAACGACAAAATAGAACTGAGTTTTTTTGTGAAAATATTAATAAATAAGTAAAAGTGATTTTGTACTGAAAAGAAGTGAAGTGATGAGGTGGACAGAGAAAGATCACGTGGCGCCAGCTGGCTAGGGTGGTCCCACTTCCAAAATACGAATAAAACTTTCTTATCACAAACCAATAATGTCAATTGTCAAGTGATTTAACATTTTCTTGGGCCCACAGTGTCTTTAATTCTAAATGTTTTGGCAAATTAAATGGTCTATAAAAATAATAATTTATCATGGATTCGAAATTGCCATCTTATAAGATAAGTCATATATATCGGATCGTACTTTATATCTCAAAAACCTATATTATTATGGTGACGTCATAGTTAATAAGGCATTTGGCGGAGCTGATGAGAAAGAGGACTGGAGTGGGGAGGCGGTCGGAAGCTAGGCCGGCGAGGAGGGCGACCGCATCGAGTTTCTCTGATAACCCCAAAACCCAAACCACAATTGATGAAATGATTTGAAAATTAGGAAGTTGACGGTGTACATTTTTGTCATCTCACTTTTGAAATTACCGTGTTCCATCCAATTTGTTACGGTGTAAAAAAAAATTAAAACTGTTTGTATTTGAAAGACTAAAAACATAGTTACGTGTAGTTATGTGAAAATGATGTTTAGTTTGAGATTGTTACATACGTCTTTTTCTCTAAAACAATTTTCCAATTTTTTTATGTCGGTTTCTTTCATATTTCTCACTCATGCTTGTACTCATGGAGTTCATTCCCTTCATGCTGGCGTGTATGTAATTTTTTTATTAAACACCTATGTAGATAATAATAATAATGAATTTTTATACATGTACACACGGACTAACATTCTCTGATATCATGTAAACACATTCGATACACAGTAAGTTAAATTTCACGACTAAAACATCAAATTCGTTAGTTTAACGTGAAATTTTAATTCACCCAACTCAAGAGTTATGATCCTTGATTTCTTGTAGTGAAAACAAGTAAATCAGTATCAGCATTACTTATGATCCAAGTAAAAATATGTGTGATTTTGAAGTTAACCATGTAACTTATTTCCATAAATGCAATATTAGAGGATATGAAACGACAAAGAAAATGGAAGTGACAGGACACAAACCTTAGAAAACAAAATAGACCACAATTTCCAAATTTTGGATCTGTTTTGTCTACATTCTCATTTCTCAATCTGCTAAATGCTTCTTGACCCTTCTCAATTTCTCTTCTCTTTCTTTTTAAAATTTTAACCGTTGGGACAGAAGAGACACGAGAGACGAGACCCAACGGTCAAATATTTAATGAACACAACCTCCACTTTATCACCAATTCAAATTACTATTATACTAAATTAAACTCTCCAAACTTTCTTGAATTTTTATATATGGTAGGAATGATAATGAGTCGGGTTTGACCAAACTCGCACCCAAAGTTTCAAACTTGTTGACTTCGATTGGGTATTCAACCCGCAAAAATTTATTGGTAAAACTTTACCCAAAATTTCAAATATAAATTTAATTAAAATTTTTTATTATATACAATAAAAAATTAATGTGAATAAATGTTATATTATATTAATTTAAAATTCTTATTTTTTTGTTAAAAAATAATAATTATGTAAATTATTATTTTCAAATCGTACATGTGCGGGACGAAACCAGAGCGAATACAGGTCGACCCGCACTCGCTCAAAAACCCACTAAAATAAGACCAAACCCAAATTTGTAAAGGTTCGAATTTCACCTGTTCTGATCAATGCGGATTTATTGGGTACCCGTCGGATTCAGATTAAATTACCTATAGATTTAGGTGTTGAACTTTTCATGAAACTTTGTCAGCTATAGTCTCTCTAGCAAACAACACAAAAAAACTTATTGAGTACTCGTCGGATTCAGATTTTTTTTAAACCAAAAAATTGCCTGTAGATTTAGGTGTTGAACTTTTCATGGAACTTTGTCAGCTATAGTCTCTCTAGCAAACAATACAAAAAAAAAGCTTATGAAGTACAAATATTTCTGAAAAATTCAGGAAACTACTGGAAAAGAAAAAAGAGTAAATGATGGGAAATGAATGAAGAAGACAATTCAATTGAGGCACTGTTTTGGAAGAGTTAAAAAAAATCTGGATAATGAATGCTAAAGTAACGTGCACTCTTTTACTGAAAGCAACTTATTGAATTTGAGACACAAATGGATTTGGAATTGATTAATATAGAAGATTAGAGAATGAACCCAGAAAATTAGTAATCTCTGGAATGTGACACAACCTCTCATATAGGGAAAAATGTGTGTTTGAAGAATTTGATAGCTGAAAGTGACTAAAAGTGTGATACATATTGAAGTGTTCTAAATTTAATTCACAGTCTAGAATGAGCAAGAAGTGTATAGAAAGCAAAATAAATAGTGGGTTAGGTGCGCAATCACTAGTCACAACTCACAACATTCATTATAATTAGATAAAGCAATCACATAATTAATTTCTCCAGATAATATGGACAATAGTTTTAAAAGCATTATCTAGAATCAGACAGTCATCTTCTGGTTTTAGTCTTTAATTAGGGTGGTTTATTATATTATCTTTGATACGGTGCAAATTGAGAAAATGTCTGATTTCGACAAAATAACTATTATTTTTTAGGCGAAAACGATGTTCTGAGCAAAACTAATCGCTTTGCCCATATAATAGATTTCGGTCATCTAGAGGGTCAAAATCGTACTTTTATAAGTTTTAGGCAATTTTTGCAGTTTTAATAAATCGTTTCATTTTTTCAATAAGTTTAAGATTTTCTTTTCTGCAATTTAGGTTTTGGGTATTTAAACACTTTTATACGTCTTTGTTATTCAATTATTGAAGTTTAATAAAAAAATCGAGGTTTTTCTCAAAATCTATCATCTTCGATATTCTTGCGAATCATTTATGATTTCTTTATATACACTTACGGTGCATTACCCTTTAAACTTGTAAGTAACACTAAATAAGTAGCTAGTCTTCAGATGCACTTTAATTATTGAAATATATGATTCATTCAATCCATGAAATTCACTCAAATTTAGGTTTAAGTATAGATTAGTCATCTAATCAATCAAACTCACCATAAGTATAATTTAATCTAGTTCGAAATGGGCTTTAATTTAACTACACTATCATTAGTTAAAATGTCTACTTAAATAGATTGAAGTGATTTTTAAGTTTGAATCACATGAGTTACAAATTAAACTTTAATCTCTAAATGAGAAGGTGTATAAAGAAAGTTAAATACTCAATAGATTAGAATAATAATTTTCAATGATGAATTCAATGTTCTTATCAATATTAGTAACGTGAAAATGAATTTTTAATGAAATTATGATTATACATGTGAGTTTGGTCCATCCCAAATGATGGAACTTTGTCAAGTAGAAAATTAATCATATTTCCGGTTCTAACCTATTTGTATCACTGTCATCATTTTATTAACCAATAACTAGCGGCGTTAGGCTTCTGTGAGAATGTCTAAAAGTATATGGACACGTCAAGATGCGTTAGTCGGTCGAGAAAGGTATATGAAAATCGAGTATACTACGAGGGAGGTAAGTGACATTTTCTCAACGTATTGCCAAGTTATCTGCAAACATGGAAATGAACAAAAACTAAATTACATAACCAGATATAAATCGAGTGATAAGCTTATTAATTATTCTGTGATCGATAACTTGAGAAAAACACTTGCATCATTTGTAATATAGAACACGACTTTGAAAGAGTAAGTTCATAAATCTATCGTGGATTTAATGTCAAAACTAAAAATTTCTTGGACAAAAAGAGTGAGTTTATATACACATTAGCATCTAATATTAGGACAATCATTTACTTTCTCACATTTTCTGAACAATCAAACCGAAAACTAATTAAATTATACTGTTGAATTTTTGAATTACGTGGACGTTAAAAATTATTGTCAAATTTATTATGGACTCGTCTTATTACCGTCTATAAAAAGAACAGAATATTCATATTTTCATGGTCACTCATATTCATATTCTCATGTCAAATACTTTTAATCACAATTTACATGTGCATTTACCAAAATGTCCTCAGACCCATGCGAAATGACGAACATAAATCAGTGAAAACCAATAACTACCATTTCATGCCACTCGCCAATTCATCACACTTCCCGACCGTCGATTGCAAGACTGGACGTTCAGGATCGATTCTCAGGTTTCATATGAAAATTAAACAAAGGTTTTCTATTGATTTTAAACCTACATCAAAGTAATATTTTATGAATACGTCTTAAACCAAAAGGGACTCTCGTAAATCAAAACTCTAGAATCAATTCTCAATTTAATCGTAAAAGTGTACTTGTGGTCAGGGCTGGGCACGGTTTTGAAACCGAACCGAACCGGTCAGAATCGGACCAAAGTCAATCAATCGGTTCTTCATTTTGGAGACTCAAATCCGGACACAATAAGTAGGTATCGGTCCGGTTCTACGGTCCGATTCTTGATTTTACCTAATTGGACCCAATTGAATGATTAACTGTGAAATTAAGAGTTCAGTTCTCTAATATAGTTGTATAGTTTTCCCTAATTAGATCCAATTAATGTGATATTCATACATTATTCATTTTATAGTGAAAATTATACAAAACTAAACTTTTTTTAGGCTAAAACATGAAATTGAAATACAAAAAATACTAATCAAAACTCCTAAAATCGGTCCGGTTCTGAATCGGTTAATTAGCGGTTCCGCACTCTCAGAACCGGAACCGAACCGAATTGATTTGATTCCCAATTTTCAGACCCAAATCTGATCCGATACCCACGGTTCTCGGTTCTTCGGTTCAGATTCAGTTTGGGTCCCGGTTCGGTTTCGATTTTGGGTAAAAAGTGTCCACCCCTACTTGTGGTCTAATGAGGCTCTACCAGACTGGTAATCAAGAGTTCGGGCCGATTTACTTTTACTCGTGAATTGGACTCGGGCGGACTGACCTCGGGCCTCGTAACATCTAAGGATAGCTACAACCTAATTAATTTAATAATTTCCGCATTCGAATATCAAAAACAATTAGGAAATCAAATCCTTAACAAATTAGGACTCGATCGATCCCTCTCTATAAAAGAAAACACACACATCACAAGGGTTTCGCAAATCATGACCTGATCGATAAGCTTAACTGCGTTTCAAGATCTCCAAATCTAGCCAATCGATCGACGATCAAGACGAGGATATGGAGAAGGAGACAAAACAGTGGCCAGAGACACTAAGGTTCAACATACAAATGATTGGGTTCGTAGGAGCCATAGTAACCTCGTACGTGTCCGAGGCTTCGTGGTGGACCCATGCGACCTTCATGTTCCTCTTGCTGCTCAGCCCCATCGTGCACCTTCTCGTCACCCCAATTCACCAAACCGTGAGAAAATAATAATTTGTTTATTTAATTAATTACCCATTATTTTTGTAAAGTTTTTTTTTGAAATTATTATTATGATTAAAGTGATGGATTGGTGTATTAATTAATTAGTTAATGAATTAATTTGCAGGAGTTTCGTGGTCGGGCCTTGTGCGAGAAGCTTGCGATCATGTTGCTCGCGTTTTCTTGGGGACATTATGGGTTTTGGAGCAAAATTTGGTGCGAATTTGTGGCTTTGGTGATCGTAGTGTCGAGTTGGATTTACGAACTTCATAAGGTCGGGCCAAATGGTCTCCACACGGCGGTGAGTGACTGATCGTTACTTTTTCTTGAATATTTTATTCGTTCTTGATTTATTGTCTATGTACTTGATTGCTAGTCGCTGGTCAGTCGAAACCCATAACTACATGTAATAAGTTAATTTGGTTGTGACAATTTATTATGTCATTTTATTACTTAGAGTGTGCATGTTATGCGAATAAGTACAATTGACTTTGAGAGTTTTTAAGAGGCAAAAGTCGCTAGACGTTGTTCGGTCGGTAAGATCTTTTTAGGGATTAGTCGCAATGTTTACTACAATGATAAGAGGTTCATTAATTGTTAATTTTCTCACCGCACGCTTTGTATATAGTGAAATTACTAAAATACCCTTAGGCAACCAAATTTTCAAGATATCATTTTCTTTTGAGAAAATTGCAAAATGCCTTCTTATGATTATTTTTTTTACAAAAACTCTATTTCACTCTCGTGTTCCTTTTTGTAAAAACTCTCATTCACTTGTCTTCCTTTTGCACTGTCTTTGCAAATTCGTGAAAATTAATGGAAGTGTCACTTAAGTGTTAACTCAAACGTGTTAACTTAAACTTCAACACTCAAGTGACACTTCCGTTAAATTTCACGGATTTGTATACGACGTGCAAACTTGAACATGAGTGAGGGAGAGTTTTTGCAGAAGTACAATAAGGGGAGAGTTTTTGCGAAAAAAATAATTATTATAAAGAGATTTTTTGCAATTTCTCTAAGTAATACATATGAAAGTCACTTGAAAGCTATTGCTTTTGATACTCTTTGATGCAAATATTTTTGCATGCATATCAAATATATATTGAAACATTGATTTTCTTGTGGAAGGGATTGGAGACGAGAAAAGCTGAAGTGGTTGATGAAAACAAGAAGGAACTTGAGGTTGAAGAAGCTCGAGTCGTGGAGGAAAAGAAAGAGGAATCGAAAGTAGAAGAAAAACCCGAAAACCATAAGGAGATCGATGAAACTTGCAGCTCCGAGGAACAAAAACCCGAAAACAAGAATAAACTCGATGGATGTGACGAGCTTAAATTGTATAATCTCATCGACTTGCACATTTCTAAGTTCTCCGAAGTACTGATCAAACGATTGGAACTCTACGAAGAAAACTTGGAGGCAGAATCGAATGTTATTGAAATCAACAAGGAAGCGTTTGAGAAAATGAAAGAAGAGCTAGAGGCAGAGTCAAATCACAGCGCCTTCTATGAGAGCGAGTTCGAGAAAATGAAAGAAAAATTCGAGGAAAAAGAGGGCGAGTTCGAGAAAATGAAAGAAAAATTTGAAGAAAAGGAGAGGGAATTAGAATCAAAGAAAATGAAGGAAAAGTCCTTCGAAGAAAAGGAGAGGCAGTTCGAGAAAATGAAAGAAAAGTTTGAGGAAAAGGAGAGGGAATCAGAATCCATGAAAACGAAGGAAAAGTCTTTCGATGAAAAGGCAAGTGAATTCGAGAAGATGAAGGAAAAGTTTGAGGAAAAGGAGAGGGAATCAGAATCCAAGAAAATGAAGGAAAATTCTTTCGAAGAAAAAGAGAGGGAATTCGAGAAAAGGAAAGAAGAGTTTGAGGAAAAGGAGAGGGAATTCGAGAAAATGAAAGAAAAGTTCGAGGCAGAATCGAATCACATCGCCTTCTACAAGGGAGAGTTCGAGAAAATGAAGGAAAAATTTGAGGAAAAGGAGAGGGAATCAGAATCCGAGAAGATGAAGGAAAATTCTTTCGAGGAGAAGGCGAAGAAATTCGAGAAAATGAAAGACATCTTCAACGAGAGGTTGAACACACTAAGAAAAACGCACAATAAGCAAATCAAGAAGCTCGAAGAACAATTAGAAGAATCCAAGCTACGCGACGCCAGAGACTGTCAATACTACTCGAGCCTCATCGAGTACTACACGGAGAGCAACTTTTCTCTAGCGAAAGAAAATTCCGAGCTAAAATCAAAGGTTTGTGCAAGGAGTGAATCGGAAGATAAAATCGCGGGCTTGGAGAGTCAAATCGCAGATCTCAACGACAAGCTCTACATTGCGTATTCAACGCCTCTGCTGTTTCAAAAGTTTGATGATGATAATGTGGATTAGTATTGTGTTCTTGCATTAGCTGGATTTTGAAAACTTAGGTTGTTTAGTTTTGATTAGGGTTATTTGGGTACTTGCAATACAGTTTAGTTATGGTTTTGGTCACTTTAATGTTCTTGTTCTGCTGCATTTTACTAATTGTGATTCATTAAGTAATTATCAGCAAAGTTCTGTTTCAAATCTCTCTGCATTATTGTGATTCTGGTGAATTAAACTTCTAGTCACGAGATCAAAGTTCGAGTCCTAACAGTGGCATTTGGTCGGGTGAAGAGAGCCTGAAAACTGATCAATGATTAATCGAAAAATAAATCAGATTGAATTATTAATCAGACAATTCATTAATTTTTAGAACATTGCTTGATATGGATGATTCATTATAGCTGTTGTTGCGACAAGTTGTGAAAATTAAGATGAGATTCTCGGTACTAAGAAAGAGTTCAAGACGAGCTACTTTTAACTTTCAGAGAAAGAATGTTGCACGTTATGTTTTATGTTCTCTCTGAAAATGAAAATTTATAGTGAACTATTATTATTGTGAAACATTCTACTTGCACAAATTAAAAGCAACACACATTTATAAACCATGAAATAATGATATGTTTATGCCTTTATGGATAGTTGTCAAATCAATATGACACTCTTATTAAAGGTTGTTGGTGAAGTAATTATTAGTTCCAATTTTTATATCGTCAAAATCGCTGGTAAAAATATTGACCATAAAAAACAATAAAGCTCTCAATATGTACTGTTTAGTTCAAATGAAAATAGAGGGATTAAACAATTTTCGAGTCTTATTGCGTCTAGAAACCGTAACGCGATAAGTTATGTGATCTCGACTCCACCTAGATAAGGTATGGGATATCAAATTTCTCTGTTAAGTACAAAGTTTTTTTGCCTCCTTACAGTGATAGCAACGTGAAAAAAATTAAGACTTGTAAAAAATGTTTAAAATAGCCCGACTTATTTAATTTCTAATTAGTCCCCGCTTAATCTGATTTATTTTTTTATTAATATCTAGAATGTCCTCTCGAACCGACTAGCACATAATGATATTTACAACTCTGCCTTTAATGTGGTAACAATTATAACTTTAAATAAACTCTAAAAATCAATTATCAACCTAATTTATCGATTTAGTAAATATCCACTTTCGAATCCTAATCCAAAAACGAAATTAAATCCTTATACAATTAGCATACAACTCATGATCACCTTAATTATCTCTATATACACAACACAAAAACACACAAGGGTTTCGCAAATCGTGACCTAAACCCATTGCTCCAATCTTCTTCTTCTACGATCAAAGCTAATTTAATTAAGAGAGATATGGAGAAGGAGAGAGACCATTATTGGTCTGCGAAATTAAGGTTTATAGAAATCATAGGACTCGTTGGAGCCAAAATAACCTTGTTCTTGTGCCCTATTTCATGGTGGTCACATTCGATCTTTATGTTGCTCTTGCTCATCGGACCCACCATGAATATTCTTGTCTCTCATGACCCACCGGTAAGCATAAATTTAATCATCACCACTCTACATTATTTTAATTTAATTTATTTTCATTGTATTTAGATTCGAATTCAAGACGTCGCGTTATTTTGATTGATATTGATGTGTTTTGCAGGAGTATCTTGTTTCGTCGTCGAGAAGCTCTCGATCATATTGCTTGCTTCGGCTTGGGGAGAAAATGGGGTTTTGAGCAAAATTTGGTGCACTTTTGTGGTGTTTGCGATCATATTGTTCAAATATGTGTATGAATCTACGAAGGTCTCTAATAACGCTTCGGTGAGTGGTTGATTAATTTCTTAATGTTTGAATTTGTTCTTGCTAGTCATAAATAATTATAGATTATATATATTTTTTGAAGTTTGCTCTTCATCGAAGCATTAGTATAAATTAATTATGTAAAACCCCAACAATCACTTGGGACATTGATAAATTTTTTGATTAATTTTGTTTTATCACGGCTCTCGAATTTAATGACTACATTTTTGTGATTAGAATTTTGGTACGTAAATTTTGGTTAGATTAGAATTTTCCGATTTATTGTGTGGGTTCTCATGCCTTCTGGGTTTGCAAATAAAATTCTCGTAACTAAACTCGATTCCAAAACAAGTATTATAGAATAAACACAATTCGAAACTATTGATTTTACTATTTATTGCCAATTATTGTCAAGGTCGTCTCTGCTCTATTAGAGCTTAACATTGTTTGTTACAAATATTTTTCCATGTGTATCAACTTGTACATTCTAAGATTGTCTTTTTTTTAATCAAGGGATTGGAGACAGAAAAGGCTGAAGTGGAGGTTGAAGAAGAAGCTCTAGCCATGGAGGCAAAGGAAGAGGAATTGAAGACAGAAGAAAAACCCGAAACCCCTGAGCAAACGGAGGAAAACGAGGGAGAATCTGAAGAATTCGACATGTACGAGCTCATGGACAAGCACTTCACTATTTTCGCCGAAGGAATAGCCAAACCGATCATAGAGAGAGCAGAAGCAGAACTAAATCACAGCGAATTCTACAAAAGAGAGTTCGAGAACACGAGGGCAAAATTGGAGGAGAAGGAAATCGAAGTCAAGAAATTAGAAGAATCGTTGGAGCAAACGAAGAGAGAATTTAAAAAACTCGAACTGCACTTTGAGGAGAAATCGACCAGACAGAAAGAAGAAATCAAGAAGCTGAGAGGAGAAGTGAGTGACATTGCAGCCGATCTCTACGTGGAAGTCAAAGAATCCGAATACTACAGGAACTGCTTTAAAGAGAAAATCGAAGATCACGAATTTAAACTTGAGTTCTCGTATCAACAGGAAATCAACGATCTTCTACAGAAACTATACGCTGAATCCTTAAACTGTCAGCACTATTTCAACCTCATGCAGTACCACAGAGAAAATAATGGTATTGTATTGAAAGAAAATTCCGAGCTCTGCTCAAAGGTCGATGCATTGAGCGAATTTGAAGATAAAATCGCGGGTTTGGGGAGTCAAATTACAGATCTCAGTGACAAGCTCTACATTGCATCTTCAACACCTCAGCTATTTCAAAATATCACAGACAAATAGTAACTTTAGTGTTTTTCAGGTATGACAGTTGATTAATTAGTTTTTGGATATTTAGGTTATTTTCAGTTTTCATCATATAGTTTGGTTGGACATTTCTATATAGTTTAGTTTTGGTTTTGGCTAGTTTACTGTAATAATGTTCATGTTCTGCTACATACATTTTCCTAATTTCAGCTCCTCAGAAGCAACTTGTTTAACAATTATCAGCAAACTCATGTTTCAAATCTCTGCATCACTGTGAAAATATGGGAATTAACTAAATGTGGAAATATATAGTATCTGCAACTCTTAGTTATACATAAGATTTAGTTATTTTACATTTTTTTTAAATTCAAAAGATGGGTTGTGCCACTTGACCAAATAATTTGTATATGTAATTTTTATGTTCTGCTACATTTTCCTAATTCCAGCTCTTAACTAGTGACTCATTAATTAATTAACTGCAAACCTCTGCTTACTTGTGGAAATATGGAAATTAACTACATGTAGAAATATATAATATCTGTAATGCTCAGTTATTATACATAATAGTGAAGCAAATTGTAAACTAGAACCAGAACAAGATACATACACGTTTTATATCTGGAGGTGAACGATCGATGACACTTCATAGCTTTGAAACCGGCAAGCCTGTGTAGGAACAAAAATTTTCAGCAATGCGAATTGGAAATCCAATATATGGATATTGCAGAGTTGTTGAGAGTTTAGTACTTACCTAAGGCTTTGGAGTTGACAATGCTGGGACTTGCAGCAGGAGGAGGAGCATTTTCGTTGAGGAATGGCTCCACCTGGTTCGGGTTTGACCAAACTGGGTACCCTTTAATCTTTCCCTGTGACAAAGCAAGGTACATTTTAGAGAAGATCACAAGGCCACTCTACCCAACTAGTGTCTAACGTTTTTTTAGAACACTTATTGTATTGTAGAACAAAGTTTAGTTGCATACCAGGACGTTGAGGGCAGCTAGAGTGGCCATTCCCTCACGAGTCCACTGCAAAAACAAGAAGAGCATGAACATTGCTTTTTAACTGATAAGTATTGTAATTGTTGTCGATCATTTTATTATTACCTTGGAAGCAGAAGCGATATGAGGCACCACAACAGCGTTTTTCATGTCAGCAAGGCCAGGTTTCATGTGAGGCTCATCCTAAGACAACAACATAAGTTATAAATCAATCACGTTCTTTAAGTTTGTGGAACTGAAGAAATAGAAATTGGGTTTGTTCGGTTACCTCAAAGACATCAAGGCCAACCCGAAACATAGGATTCTCTTTCAGATGCTCCACGAGAGCTACTTCATCGATCACAGGTCCTCTACTGCAGTTAATAAGGATAGCTTCCTACATTGACATGAATTTAGTCATCATTAAGCCAAAAATCGGAACAAGCAAACTAAGTAACTCATTATGAGCCAAGCTTCACCTTCTTCATCTTTGAGAGCCTTTCCTTATTGACCAGATGATAAGTTGTTTTATCCAAGATCGGGTGGAGACTTATCTACACGAAAGAACAGATCATTACCAGAAACCTATTCCAATGCTACAAACAGGAAGACTGGGTTTTACCAAATCAGCCTCTCGAAGAACCTCATCCATGGATGATGCTCTTTTCCAAGTAACAGGTTGCTCTCCGTTGGCTTTGAGGAACTGACCATAAGCTGTAACGAACTTTTCTAGGCGTGTGGACTGGTAGAGATCAAAGTAAATTAGGTTCATTTTGAACCCTTCAACCTGTTGCAGAAGATGCAGAAAATCAGTCACAAACATATCTAATCAAAGAAATAAAAGAGAATGAACAATGAGAAGAAACCATGGAAATCATTCGAATCCACTAAGATTATTCATTGCTCATTACTATCCCTAACAAATGAAGAAAATGAAGTGGAAACAATGGCATTTTCAAGGCATTAATATCAAATTTTGATATTGATTTCATAATTTTCATTACCATCATTCTGGCGTAAGCAGAACCGATCCGACCAGCTCCAATCACACCAACAGTCTGGCCCTTAAGCAAGTTACCCACAAAGCTACCATCACAACAACAAAAGATCCGCATCAAATTCATTGCACATTTCTTAAATTACGAAGAGAAACACAAATTGTAGCAATGATCATACAGATGAGGAAGCCATCCTTCATACAGCCCCGCCCTCATGAACTCGTCTGCCTCCACTATTCTCCTGGCTGCAGCTAAAGAGAGAGAAGCTGCAAGCTCAGCTGTTGTTTCAGTGAGCACTCCCTTTAACAAAAAAATAAAACATTGACATCAGTTTTCACCTGAATGACACTACACTACACCAAACTCGTACACATAACAATCTATGAATTAGATCATTGAATGTCGTTAGAATAAGTTGTTTGTTTGCTATTCTAGTTTAGTTCTACTCTAGTTTAGGTTTATTACCAATGCAATGATCTAGGTTTACCTATTATTATTATTAACTATTCATTACTTTCCTAATTTAGTTTGATATCTAACCTATTCAAAGATCTCTTTATTATTGTAATAGATACAACAAACACAACAATCATCAATACTCACAATATTCAAATAGTGTACATAACACATTCTTTCAAAATGTGATAGTATAAGGCATGTTTTTGTAATTTTCCTGCACTATTTCTATCAACTATTCAAAATAGTCATAAAATGTAAGGTTCATGATCCTAACACCAAATCAGCAAAACCATGAAAAAAATAATGTGTGAGCTCTCTCAGGCACTTTATCAAACAAGTCGTTTGCATAATAACCATCTACGAACTAGACCATTGAGAGTTCAAAACAGTCATAAAAAGTCAGAAACATGATCCTAAAAAGCCTGAGACAGTCATAAAAAGTCGAAGCGACAAGCTCTCTCAGGCATTTTATCGAACAGGTTGTGTGCAACAAAAACTCACCGGCGTGTTCCCAACAGCAACACCGTACTTATTAGCAGCACTAACATCGACGTTGTTGTAGCCAACCGCCATGTTACTGAAAGCTTTACCTCCTGCTTTGCTCAGTGCAGAGAACAGTGTCTCTCCCCAATCTTCCGTCAGCTAAACCACAAACACACCCATCAAAAAAACCCAGAAAACAAAAACCCAAAACTCATTATCTTCAATCAAAAGAACCCATCTGAGTTCTAAACTTCTGAATCAAAGTACCTGCCCGATCACACCGTCGCACTTGTCGCCGATCAGAGCGATTATGTCCTCCACGGACAGTATCGTCTTCGGAAGCGTGCAGATCTGAACAGAAATACAAAAACCAATGAATCGTCACCGATTTCACATATATGACTGAAATGAAACGGTTCGATCCGATTCGAAGAAGATGAGAGTGTACTTCGACTCGACAGTCTTGCTCGATCAAGAGGTTGATCCAGCGAGTCCCGGGCATGGGCTTCGTGCTCACGACTCTGTACTTCCCATTTGGGTTCCAGACCTCGATCGACACTGGTTTCGCCATTGGAGCTGAGCTCGGAGCTTCACAGTTCACAAGTACAGAGCAAAATGAGAAAGGCACATCTTTAAATTTCAGTTACTCTGTTTTTTTTGTATAATACTACGCGCCGCGCTCCATGGTATGAGATGCGGTTTCGGGCTCCTCGCCGTTGGATTGAAACAGTTGACTTTTTGGTGTTGTATGACCGGTGATTGGATGCGGGAGCATGTTAATACGATGGGTGGGCTGATGATTGGATTGTGAATTGTGGAAGAGCGTGTGGACCTTTCGTTGGTGGATGAGATAACGGTGACGTGGACTGCGCAAATGGGTGACACGTAAGGGGTCATCTATCCTTTTTGTGCAATGACGTAAATAACCCTCGCGTATGTGGATAACATGCTCCTTTTGACAAGTGGACAACGGATAAAATAGTCATTTGTCAGCTATGCTTGTCTTTTCTCGCTTGTAGGGTCATTTCATTTGTTTGGTTTTTAATCCAATAATGAGAATTGAGAACGGAATGAAATATGAATAAGTGTTCCAATGTTGGATACGAACTAATTTACCGATAAGTTCTTTAATTGTTGAGAAAGAGTGAGTTCGAACGTGTATATAAGTTTTCTTACGGGAATGCTCCCCCTGGATCAAACTGTTCAGAGCGAGATTGAGATCAATTCGCTAAAACATGTGAAACTGAATAAAAAATGAAAGTGTGTTCTCAACTGAATTTTACAACGGCACGCACGTAAAACTGGACGATTCATTTCGATGGTCAACAATTATTTTTATGATTAATTTATATTAAATCTATAGAAATGTATAATTCATGAGAATAATAGTTTTGTCACTTATTTGTTAGATAATATTTGTAAGTGAGTAATTCACAAGAGTCACGTGCGATAATCTTATCCACAACGAAATACGAAAGTGGTCCATGGGCCTATTGGATAAACAAGAGTTATGGGTTGGGCTTAAAGCATTTGGGCCAACCAATCTGCGTGTGTCGCACACACGCCAACGCGCGTAAGCTGTACAAGCACCTTAACCGAGCACGTGCCTCTAGACTTTCTGGCCTCAGATCGAACAGCTCACGTGCAATATACTCCACAAGGCATTGACCGTGAACTCAAAACAGATCAGGCTTAGGTTGTTTTCAACTACCCCAACTTCCTCGGAACTTCGTTTGTTGTAAGAAATTTTTTCAGGTTTCAAATTTAATTCAACAAAAGCAGAGTCCAAGTAACGAGAGAGAGAGAGACGTGGAGGATTCGTAGTCGTTGTGGTGCAATTTGAAAAAGTCATGCGAAATATTTATTGGACGACACATTAATTCCAATTACGTAATAAAATAACACATGAACATGTTCTGTTACATAGCCCACGTCAACGAACACACGTACATTACTTTTCTTGTATTTGATTTAATTTAATTTAGTTTTATTTAGTTTTTCTCTCTCCCACTATGCCAATTTTAGTTCGTGTTTTCTCCACGTCTAGTAATGGCTCCTATACAGATATCCACTAAAATGACCCACTAATTGAAATAACCAGTTTATCATAAATTTAAGTAAAAAAATGTGAGAATTTTTAGAAGGATTCAACCTTCAAATCAATAAATTTAAAACAATTTATTCTAAAAGTAGAATAAAATAAAATATCGTATTGCAGCCTACTTCTGGAGAGCTATTTTCCATTTAAATAAATTAGAAATAAATGGTTAAAAGTAAAGTGCATGATAAGTAAATTTAATTTTTTAAAAAAATAATATGAATTCATGTAAATAAATATTCTTGTTTTTGAAGCTAAACCCGTAATCAAATTATAAACTGCACTTGTTTTTCTAACTTTAATTAAAAAAACATATTTAACAAGCTTGTGTGCTACTTTGTTGCCGTAAATAAATATTCTTAATTTTTTTAAAAAAATTCTCATAATTTAGTCCTCAACCACTAAATCATTAAAAACAACCACCCAACTACTATGTATAGAATGATTAAATTGTAATAACTGCATTGTAAACAATTTTTTTTATAAAAAAATATTATTGCCCTTATTGGAAATAAAATCTCAATGACATAACAAACAAGAGGAAAAAATATAATTATATAATTTATTTGAGTATATAATTATATTCGGTCACAAGATTCAGTTACTTCTTCAGAGCCGATATAAGAGAAAATAGTTTGGCCTTCTTCCCCAAACTCTATCCTCAAAACCTCTCTGTTTCTCTTCTGCAAATTCGAATTCTCCATTGAAGAGAGAGAGCAATGGAGAAGCTTCTCTACTCCTCCTACCCAACCCCTTTCAGAATCGGGTCCAAGTCCCCTCATTTCCCGACCCGACTCGGCCGGGTCGACCCGGCCAGGCTCGGCTTCGTCTCCGAGCTCCGGCGGGTCGGCTCTGTTTCGCTCAAAACAGAGGACCCATCTCCGTTTTCGCTGGCCGGATCGAGACCCTCCGTCGATTCGCGTTTCCGAGTTGACTCGGCGAAAGGGTCTGTGACCGAGTCGCATTTGGTAGCACCTGGTGTTGATGGAGGCGATTCTGTAAAAAAGAAGGTACTGGTTGGGTTTTGTTTTGTTTTGTTTCGATTTGCTGGATTGAATCGTCGTGATGTTGATTTTTTTGGGTTTTTTTGGATTTGAATTTTATGTTTTTCGCCTAATTTGATCACCCTAAATCTAATATTTGTGATTGTGGGTAGAATTGGGTTGTTTGGCTGCTGAGAAAAACAGATTCATGGAAAATTTTCAAGTTCCAATCTTTTCTCTTGTTGACATAGAGAAGGAACAGATTTAACCCCGAATTTTAGTAGATTTGGGTTTCTTACAACCTCAATTTTAATGATAACAAAATTCCCACAAAAATACAACTGAGGATTGAAGCAGACATGAATTTCTGGGAATGAAAATGAAATTTATGTTCTTGATTGTTTTTTAAATGAAATGGAATTGTTGAGCACTCTCATTTAGAGAAGGCCTGTTTCTAGCAAAAGTTTCACTCTGAGTTCAATTAAGCTAAAGAGTTGTTTTGAAGTCATGGTTCAATTTATCTCTGGAGAAGAGAATTAGAGGCTTGAAAGCATTTCGGTTCGTTCTTTATATCGAAAATGAGTATCCAAACAAGGTTTTTTCTTTATTTTTTCTTGGTCATAATGCAGCTAATCCTACGGCTTTAACCAGTGTTGTTAAGCTCCTCGTTATTTATCAAATTTTATTTGAAATTTTTGTGTATGTTCGAAATTTTTTGTGTTTATGATTTGTGAATGTGAGAAGTTATTTATTGATTTGTTTATCAATCTTTTTCATACTGATGTTTCAATATTATACACCAAAATAGTCATTCTTGAGGATTCTGTAAGGGATAGCACGCTGCTACAATGTAGTGACCATCTCTGCAATATTTTGCTGTTCTGTATTGATTTTTAAGAAGATTTATATCATTTCTTGTGGTATGGTTATTGGTAGTTTGGCTTGTCGCGGGTTCTTTGATTTTTTCGTCTTGAAATTTATGACGTTTTGTTTTCTAGGCGATTGCTGTTGGGAAATTCATACTAATCTCGGTTCTGGCCACGACGGTCATCATCCCGGCTCTTGCCCCTCCCGCCCTCGCGACCTTCCAGGCCGCGTCGCTTGGGAAGGCGCTCTTCAGGGGGGAGCTGCTGACCAGCGCGTGGACGGGCTTCTTCGCGGGCTGCCTCCACACGCTGTCCGGGCCCGACCACCTTGCCGCCCTGGCCCCGCTCTCCATCGGCCGCACCCGCATGGAGAGTGCCGCGGTGGGCGCCCTCTGGGGCTGCGGCCACGACGCGGGCCAGGTGCTCTTCGGCCTCCTCTTCCTCCTCCTCAAGGACCGCCTCCACATCCAGATCCTCCAGACCTGGGGCACCATCATTGTCGGCCTCACCCTAGTCATCATCGGGGCGATGGGGATCAAGGAGGCCCTCGAGGCGGTCCCCGCCCCCTGCGTCAGCGGGGCCGGGTCGGCCTACCTGGAGGGGGTCGCCCCCGCCCCGAGGAAGAAGAAGATCGGGTTCGCCACGTTCGCCACGGGGATCGTGCACGGGCTGCAGCCCGACGCGATGATGATGGTGCTCCCGGCGCTGGCATTGCCGTCCCGGGTCGCCGGGGCGGCGTATTTGGGGATGTTCCTCGTGGGGACGGTTTTCGCCATGGGGAGCTACACGGTATTTATAGGGTCGTGCAGCGAGGCGCTGAAGGAGAGGGTTCCGAGGATCACGGAGAAGCTGACCTGGGCGTCTTCGATTGTGGCTATTGGTTTGGGTTTGGCTATTGTGTTTAGCCAGTATTTTGGGTATAGCTTGTACTGATTTGGGGTTTTGGGGGTCTGTTTTAGTAGTTAGAGGACAGAATCGATTTGGGTTTCAAGGCAAAATCAATCCTTGTTTGTTTATCTTGTTTTTTGCTTTAGTTAAGGTTTTGATTTGAAATATATAAGAATCTTGCAGCATTTTTAGGACTCTCTTGTGATTTCTTGGAATCTTAGACTCCGGAGGATTAAAGGTGATTGGGGAGATCATAGTGATTCTTCGGGCCATTTGGAGAAACCGAAACGCGTAGGTTTGAAATTTTCCCCGACGTCTGTGGGTTTTGGGGCGAAGCGGGTAGGTATGGAGTGGAGAGTTACTAACTAACTCCTCTTTGGCTGGCAGTGCCGACCGCCGCCAGTATCAGAGGTGGGAGCTTCATGTGTCCCACTTTGGGAGATATACTAATGGTGCAGCTCATGTGTTAGCTCGGGCTATACTCAGTCGGGTGAACTGGACCTTTGGGCCGACCCTTGTCATGTCTGAGTTTGACGGGGTCATTTCTTCTTGATTTGGGTTTTCAAAAAATATATTTTGTATCGTATTGATAATCATGTTGGGCTGGGCACAGTTCTGAAACTGAATTGGCCAGAACTTGATTGTACTCAATCTTCTAGTTTCTAGGTATTAGAGCTATATGCATGATCTTTATGTGAAAGAAATAGTTCAGTTTTTATCGCGGTTCTTTGGTTCGATACTTGATTTTACTTTATTAAGATTTGGTTGATTTTGTATCTTTAATTTAAACTAGATTTATAAGATGAGTTAGTTGGATTTGAACTTGATATATAATCATAAAGTTTGCAAACAAAATAACAACAAAAGATAAGTAATATGTTGGTGGAAGAGAGACGGACACGTGACCTCAAGAACTTATACAGTTTTTACTAATTAATCGAAGATTTTGAATTTTGAGAACTAGAGGCGAAGCATAATTTAAATAGTTCACAAATTCATAAATTGAACTGCTAATCGTTATTTGAAAATTCCAATTTCAGGTTTGATTTGATTCTCAATTCAGGATCGGTTTTAGGCCCAAAATGCTCACCCCTACTGTCATAAATATATACATGATGAATAAAGTATCAATATTTTATGACTTGACTTGTGAAAGAAATGTTTGGCTCGAAGTCGCATCAATGTCGAAAGGGATCATGCAACTAATCTTGAATTATAGCGGTGCATGAGCTCAGATGAGAAGAAATCCCCCCGAAGACGGTGGAATGGTGGTCAATGTTTTTTTGTATTGTAGTGAGTGTGTCGTTAGTTTGTGTCGGGTGATTTCGTGTTTTATTTCTAGTTTGTTTAGCGGTTGTCGGACTTTCCGACTTGTTTAGTTGGTTTAATGGTTTTTAGTTTCGGTTGTCGGTTTATCCGACGTGATTGCATGGAGGTGTTTAGAGAGGTAGAGTGTTTTAAAATTGTCTTTCACTGTTTACTTGTAAACTATACACGATTAATACTCAATCTTCGAGTGCGGAGTTTTTCCGTCTCGTGATATCAATGAATTTCAGTTTATCTTTTTTTAATAATAAATCTTGAATTATAGCCTATAAAGAAATAGTTGAACTCAAATTCAGCTCGAGATTCATTGATTTGAAATTCAGATAGAACTTAATTATAACAAATGTAAATAAAACATACAATTTGATAAATCGAGCTTGAGTGACCCATGAAAAGCCAAGTAACAAATAGTGGTATGTTACTCCTTATTGGGCTTTTAAAACAGGCTGGGCCGAAAACCGTGTCTTAAGAGTATGGGCCCAAGCCCATTTAGTAAAAACCCTCCGACCCAATATAAAAGGACACACTCACTCACTGACGCATCGTCACTACTTTCCCTCCATAGCTCTCTCTGCAACACCATTTTGGCGGGAAAATCTCGAGAGCTCTCTCTCTCATGGCGGAGGAAGGAAACGACGCCGTACCGGAGCAGGTGGAGGAGGATTTCTCCGTGTGGAAGAAGAACACGCCATTCCTCTACGATCTGGTGATCTCTCACCCTCTCGAATGGCCGTCCCTCACCGTCCACTGGTCTCCATCTCCGCCGCGGACCCACGCCGACCCTTCCTTTGCCGTCCACAAGCTCCTCCTCGGGACCTACACCTCCGACGACGCCCCCAACTTCCTCATGATCGCCGACGCCGTATTGCCCTCGGGCTCGCTCTCCGACCCCGTCGACGCCGACACGGAGAATCCCACCATCCCAAAGGTGAGGAATTTCGAAATTTTCACGTGGGTGTGGTGTGGAATTAGTGGCTGTGAATTGATTTTTGTGGAATTGTTTCTGTTGGGAGTGTTGGGTTTGGTGGAATTGTTGGGCTGGTTTGTGTTTTTTGGGGGAAATGATTTGTGCCTGCCAACTGTTCGACTAAATCCCTAGCTGAGAGTGTGGATTTGGCGGGATTGTTTCTATTGGGAGTGTTGGGTTTGGTGGAATTGTTGGATTAGTTTGTGTTTTTTGGGGGAAATTATTTGTGCCTATCAGTTGTTCGACGAAATTCCTAGCTGAGAGTTTAGTTTGTTTTCAGTGAAATTAGTGGCTGTGTATGGATTTGGTGAAATTGTTTCTATTGGGAGTGTTGAGTTTGGCAGAATTGTGGATTGGTTTGTGTTTTTTGGAGGAAATTATTTGTGCCTGCCAACTGTTCGACGAAATTCCTAGCTAAAAGTTTTTTTCCCAGTGAAATTAGTGGACGTGTATGGATTTTTCAGTGATTAGGTATTTTGTTAGTGTTGGGTTTGGATTTTCTCTGACGAACTGGCAGACGGGGTTTGTGTTTTTTGGGGCAGTGATTTGTGCCTGCCAATTGTTCAACGAAATTCCTAGCTGAAAGTTTAGTTTTTTTTCAGTGAAATTAGTGGCTGTATATGGATTTTTCAGTGATTAGTTTTTTTTCAGTGTTGGGTTTGGGTTTCTGTGTGGAATTGTTAGATTGGTTTGTGTTTTTTGGGGAAATGATTTGTGCCTGCTAACTGTTCGATGAAATTCCTGTGTGAAAGTTTAATATTTTTTTCTTGGGTGTGTTTTTGTAGGTGGATATAGTGCAGAAGATTCGCGTTGATGGAGAGTTGAATAGGGCTAGGTTTATGCCGCAGAATCCATCTATAGTTGGTGCAAAGACAAATGGTTGTGAGGTTTATGTATTCGATACCAGTAAACAGCGAGATGATGGTTGTGATGCTGATTTGAAGCTAAAGGGTCATGATAAGGAAGGGTATGGATTGTCGTGGAGCCCCTTTAAGGAGGGTTATCTTTTGAGCGGCTCTCATGATCATAAGATATGTTTATGGGATGTGACTGCCGCGGCTCAAGATAAAGTCCTCGAAACAATTCATGTGTATGAGGTAGCCTCAGAACTTTTATGTCTCTGTTCGTTGAATAGAGCATAGTGTTTATGGATGGAGGTGTAGTGTTTTGACTATTTGAAATTGTTGACTGCATTGTAGGCTCACGAAAGTGTTGTTGGAGATGTTTCATGGCATCCAAAGAATGAGAGCTTATTTGGCTCGGTTGGGGATGATTGTAAACTGATCATTTGGGATTTGAGAACAAACCAACCGCAACACTCTTTCAAAGCTCACGAGAAAGAGGTAATGCAGTTTAAGCCTGTATATGTCTTGTGTCCTCTGCACATACAACATTACCACTTGTTTACTAATTTGCATTTCTTTTGCTGCCCAGATAAACTATCTCTCTTTCAATCCATTTAATGAATGGATTCTAGCCACAGCATCTTCAGATACTACTGTTGGCCTGTTTGATATCCGCAAGCTGACCTCGCCACTGCATGTCTTTGGAGGTCACCTGTATGTCTTTATCGTATATCTTGCATGTGGCATACATTGGTTATGTTTTGGTTTTAGGAAGTGATACTATTATTTATCGTTTCATTTATTTCTGACTGATATTTTAGTGGTTGTGATATGTCTGCAATACTCATGCCTTTCATATTTCACTGTCAACATGTTTCTTAGGTTATAAACTCTGCTGGCCTCTGGCTATTTATCAGTGCTCAGTTCATATTATATATTTAACGTCTAAATTTCTATTGGGGTAAGGTAATAAATTCATAGGTCAACAATTTGTCAGCTGATTAACCTTAACACACTTGCAATGTAAAGGGCGAAATCCTTATATGGTTTGCTAACATGATTGTTGGTGGTTGAAGCTCTAGTTCTCTTTATATATAAGTTACTGATTTCGGTGCATTGTTCTTTTCTGTACCTATGATGATCAGTAAGGTTGTTACACTTGCTAAAACACTTAATATGCCAACTTTCATACAAAAAAATCGTATGTGCAATACCTTCTCCACGTTATCATAAAACCTAGAATCCATTCCCCACGGATGATATATCAGGGAATTGAACTCTACTCTAGACTTCCTAATCTGGGTAGATTGATTTAGTTTTCACCATTTATGATATTGATGAAACAATCTTGCTTCTATTTTATTGACCATCCACCCTTCAGTTCATTCATATAGTCAAATATATGTAAGATTGATTTCCCATTTCCATGTTCTTTATCATTGTCTTGTTTCTCTTTAGAACAGTTACATCCAGAATACTCAGTTTGAAATGCAAATGGCATTGCTAATTGTCTTTGTTTCTTCCGCTTTCGTATATACGATTCAGAGAAGAGGTTTTCCAGGTGGAATGGGATCCTAATCACGAGACCATATTAGCATCTTCTGCTGACGACAGAAGGTTGATTGTATGGGATCTTAACAGGTACGTAGTTTTAATAACTGCTGCTAATGTCTCGACCATATTATAAATGCCATAACCATGCACCATACATATTTAACTGTCAATGCGATAAAAATGCATACTAAGATTCAACGATAGATACGTCCATTGAAATTTTGACAACAGTTATTGGATGTTTCTGTTATTGGTTTGTTTTGACTAATTGAGTAATGCAATGTATACAGGATTGGGGATGAGCAGCTGGAGGGAGAAGCAGAAGATGGAGCAGCGGAGCTTTTATTTTCTCACGGAGGTCACAAGGCTAAGATCTCAGATTTCTCCTGGAACAAAAACGAGCCATGGGTCATCTCCAGCGTAGCAGAAGACAATACCGTTCAAATCTGGCAAATGGCTGAGAGCATTTACCATGACAATGATGAGGATGTGCAAGGCGCCGAGTAGTGGGGTTTTGGCTTCAGGCATAGTTTGGCTATTTCACATGCTCAAAAATTTCCCTTTGTTTTGATGTCATTGCTTAGCACTCCCAGTCCCAGACTCTAAGAGGAATGATGTTTAAAATTGTTTGCATGCAGCTTTTGTTGCCAGATTCCTAAATTTAGAAGAAAAAGAAACCTCTTTTTATCTGGGTTTTCAAACTTTCACTGTTACTCAAAATAATACAGGCTACTATAGGTGCAACAGTCAACACAATGCACTACATAGCAGCAATTCAGAAAGATAATAAAAATTACAAGGACAAAGTCCAGTAACATAATTAGCCAAACAGATCGCTCCACACCATGCACCACCACCAAAAGAATCAAGAGCTTTCAATTTGTCAATCTTTGTTATGTATGTACATGATAAATTTCTCGTGTTGGGTCAAATTAAGCTGCATACTCCATTCATCTGATGATGTTCTTTTGTGAATTCCATTAGATTTCAGCTTCCTACCATACACCTTTGGAACCCAATTTTTTTGATTTCTCATAGGTGGCGACGGAGTCTGATAAGTTACCTCCACCAATCCCCGATCCACATTGGTTGGTACCAAGACCAGTGTTCTGAAAATCGGGTCAAAAGATCATTGCTGGGGAGAATATTTAGAACATTGACCCGATTTCACGTAATCAGATTGATTAAGTCTATTAGGCAGGTCTAGGCTATTTTCCCCCAAATTTTTTTTATAAATAAAATAAATTAAAATGTTAAAAATTGAAATTATTTATAATTATTGATAATTTTGTTGGTACTTTTATTGTTTTTGAAGGATATGAATGTAACAAATATTAAAATTTTATAAATTATATTCATATTTTAGTTGTGTATGTATATGTATATCAACTTATTAAACTAAATCAATAAAATAGAGAAATCGAAATCCGATTAGTCCCCAAAATCTCTATTCACCCGATTATATTTATATTCTAGTTGTGTATGTATATCAACTTATTTAACTAAATAAATAAAATAGAGAAATTCAACTCCGATTAATCCTCGATTAGTCCCCAGAATCTCTATTCACCCGATTAGCGTCCGACGCCTTTTAGAACCTTGTTCTAGGACAAATGAAATAAGACAGTATTTACTAAGATAGAACTCTTGAGCTTTACACACTCAGAACCTTATGATCATAACCAACCACTTCAAGTCAGCCAAAAGGGCATAGACAGGCCAATGGATATGGTTTATGATCTAGGGCATTGTCTAGGAGATGAAGAAATGCAAAACAGTGATCATCACAAGTATAGGGAAATTGGAAATGGAAGCCAACTTCTACTCTTTCACTTTTGCAGCTTACCAAATTAACTTTTATACGCCCGACCGACAACAGCCTAAAAGCATTTGCATTTTGGTTTCTGAACAATGCTTCTTCCATTAAACCAAAATGCAACTGGCAGAGGCAAATTACACACTTGTGATTCTATACTTTATCTATCGCAGGTTTAGTTCGGAAAAGTGAGATTTGTAACTCACCTGCTCAAGGTTCATAGTATGGAAACATGAAACAAACCCCATCTCCCCCAAATTCTGCAATTCAGGAATCAATGTTTCACAAGGCTTAGAAATATAGAGTAAGAACAATCCATCAAACAATTGAAATGACCAATGCAATTCAAACTTCAGGGAAACACATACAGCATGTATCTGACAGTGCAAGTTATTTATGCTACACAGACATGAATTAACCAAACCACAAACTACAAAAGCAAAAATACCAATAAGTTTTTTCTTATAGCCATGCTTGGCTCTAGGCAACACCGCAGAGCCACAGAGGGGTTGGAAAGGAAAATAAAAATAAAAGAACAAATTAATAGCATAAGATGAACCTGACAGAACTGCTACTGAACTTCAACAGAACTACTTATTGGTTGAGACTATATAGGTACAGCTCTTCAACCCTTTTCTCATCAACCATAACCGCGGGTTTGAGGATTGGAACCGACCTCGCGCTTGCTACACGAAGTCAACCTACAACCCTTCGTTTATCAGTTCATCAACCTGCTGTCGCCGCCCGGCTTCCACCTATGATATAAGAGAAACATTAAATATCTTCATAATTCAAGGATATGAAGATAATATATGAAAGTGAAAAATACCGAAATAATTTTGTTTCTTTGCTTGATAACACGGGTAAAGCTAACAAGGTCATGAACCTTTATGTTTTCCCTTTCCTGTTTGGATGAATCACAAATTTTCCCCAATTCACAAACCAAAATAAAAGGTGCTCTCGGTTTTACCTTTCTTCTTTTTTGTGCCAGAAGAGTTGATGCAAGTATCAGCATTTCCATTGGTAGAACCAGGAAGCTCCTTAAACTCTGAGGTATGATTACTTGGACACTGCATATTCTCAAACTCACAACCACCAAGGATTTGCCCGTTTAAGGTTGTGTCTCCGCAATAAACCTGGTCATTACAGTGCATGCTACACGGATTCACCACATAGGCACCCAGCAGGTTTGTGTTGACCAGGTTTGGGTTCACGGGTTTCTGATACGGAAAAGACCCGATCTCGCCCTCAATCCTCCCCCTTATGTCCACAAGCAAGCACTTGAGCCTCGCAACTTCAGCCTCCAACACAGCCTGCCCCTGCAACCTCTTCAGCAGCTGCTGGTTCACAGCTCTCAATCTCACAACCTCGTCCTCCAAAGAGGCGGTCCGAGCCTTCTTCTTCTCGCGGTACTTGCGAACCGCTTCCCGATTACCCAACGGACGCTTCTGGGCTTTTTTCCCCGCAGAGTCTGCAGTGTCATCACTTCCAGTCTTGTCGTCAGACTGGCCAGACAAAACTTTGGTGTGCACATGAACGCAAGTATGCGTATGAGACAAATCGGGGCCAGGAGGATTACAAGTGTGGGTGTGCATGCATGCGTGAGCATCCACGTGCGGATCCTTGAGAACATCATCATTGAAGAAACCGTCCATCAAGCAACTGCCAGGAAAGTCACCGATGTTCGAACCTGAAAACATTTCCATGTTCGAAAAATCTAGCTCCCCATCATCCATTAAAACACTGGATTCGATAGAGGCAAACAAACTCTGGCCAAGGAGTGATAAATTTAGGTTCTTTGCAGCGACCCAGAAGCAAAATAAACCTAAACACACCAAATACGACAAAATCGAAGTTCTCAGTACAATTCATCCATTACAACAATAGAATTGCCAGAAGTAATCAAACTCTGGCCAAGGAGTGATAAACTTAGGTTCTTTGCAATGACCCAGAAGCAAAATCAACCCAAACACACCAAATACGACAAAATCGAACTTATCAATGCATTTCATTCATCACCACACTAGAATTGTCACGGGTAATCAAACAATGTCCAAGGAGTGATAAATTTAGGTTCTTTACAACGACCCAGAAGCAAAATCAACCTAAAAACACCAAACATGACAAAATTGAACTTCCCAGTAAACTTCATTCATTTCAACACTAGAATTGCTAGCGGTAATCAAGTTCTGGCCAAGGACTGATAAATTCAGGTTCTTTGCAGTGACCCACAAACAAAACCAACCTAAAACACGAAACATGACAAAATTGAACTTCCCAGTAAATTTCATCCAATTCAACACTAGAATTGCCAGAGGTAATCAAACTCTGGCAAAGGAGTGATAAATTTAGGTTCTCTGCGGTAACCCACAAACAAAACCAACCTAAAAACACCAAATGTGACAAAATTGAACTTCTCAGTAAACTAAAGCTCCACAACACATAACACAACCAAAAGCCAAACACAGCCCTAGAAAAAAAATCACACACAAACCCAATCATTACATCAAAATTCAACTTCCCATTCACATAAACAGCACAAATCCATCTAATCGACTAAAAGACGAAAAGGGCTCATTCCAATTACGAAAAATCACACAAAGGACATCAAATCTTGGGGATTTCAAGAACAATTCAATGCGTTTGAAGCAAAACGATTACACTGATTTCGAAGCCAAAATCCAAAGCACAAACAATGGTGGCGCGTTCAATCAATCAGCAATAGACATCGATTGAGACCCAAGAAAGATAAAAAAAAAAACCCTATAGAGAAAAAATTGGGCGCACCTGAAACGATCGGTGGGTGCGCAGAGATTCCACAATTCGTGCCCTTTTGTCTGAAAAGTCAGAAACTGCAGAGAGAGCCATTGTTCTGCAAATTTATACTTGCTTGAGGGGCATTTATGTCAATTTGATTAAATTATCAGGAAATTGTATGGTGGTTTGAAGCTCCAGGGTTGGGATGTGCACATTGGGCCCACCTCAGTGTCTGACTTGGTTTCGAGTCTGATCTTGGCCGTAGATTCTCAGGACTTTATTTGAAAACCTTAAATTGACGGTACAGGATGTGCCAGGTTTATTTCATTTAATCATTCGTGTGTCGATTAATATAATTTTTTAAGGAAAACGAATATTATTTTTTTTTGAAGGAGAACGAATTTTATTTAAGAAATAATAACTAACCCGGCATCAATCCGACAGTTGAAACTACAGTTAATGGGACAGACCCCTCACCATAAATGAATTTTATTAATCGGTTGTTTCGATGTTTGTTTTGAGTCAGTTTCGAGTAATCCGCGTATTATTGACTTTTTCGGATGGGGTGTGTATTTTGAACCCGAAACCGAAAATCGAATAAGGAATAAAATTAGAACTAAATAATTGGAAACCGTGATTAATGATTTGGTAAATTTAAGAGTCATTCATTTTAGTTTGGTTTGGTTCCGGATCTCACAATTAAAAATTAACAATGAATTGAAGATTGAAGGTCAACACGAGTTGTTCATATTTTATTTGCAATATTTATTTAGATCTGGATTTGGTTGTAGTAGTTAAATTTTAACGTTCGATTTTCGTCTTTTTTTTATAAATATAAATTTAAAAAAAATTTATAAATCGGGATAAAAATCATCTGATTCCACTCATAAATCAACTAAATTAAAGATTGAGACCCAATTAACTCTGATACGATAAAATTAAAAAACTAAACCGGATTAAGACTCGAACAAATCCCACGTCATGGTTTTGTGTCTAATTCTCATTAATTGGAACCGTGCCTAATCTTATTTTTATGTCAAACCGAAATATTCTCAATCTAGATTAAACCAAATGGTTAGATTTGGTCCAACCAATAATTAATTTATAAATTATTACTTTTTAATTTAACATATATAAACAATATAAATTAAGGGAAAATTACGTAAAATCAGGATAGACATGACATGTTTTGTATAAAATCATGATTAGCTAATTTATTTTTTTGCATAAATCAACAATTAACTTTATTTTCAGAGCATTCAGATATCCTTTAGTTTTAATTTTTATTATTCATGAAATTATTAAAATGCAGCTACAAATTTTTGAAAATTTTAAATTGTGTCATTTGATCTCTTCTCTCTCTTTCTACGACTAACTTTCGTTGGAGCCGAAGAAGATGATCTTATATCGTATATTACCCAAAATTGGTTTGCATTTGAATGCTCATGCACCAACTTCAGCGCTATAAGAACCTCAAGTGTGAAACTTCATCTTCTAAAAGATAAATGACATGTTTTGGGTATTTCATAAGTTTCATTTAATTATAACTACACACATTTTCTTATTGAAACAAGAGACATAAAGTGAAGCCATCTGCAAATGATGTAATTGTTGTTGGAAAATATAATTAAAATAATTATATTTATCCTAATTGAATGAAATTGAAATGAATTTTATTTATTTATGAGATAAAATGTTCATTATGACCATTTGATTCTCTTGATTGTTTATGTTACAGATCTTTCAATTTTTTTCATTAATTTGCATTGATTCAATATGTCTTTTGGTTGAAGAGTTGAAGACTATAAATAGATAGTCACATCTTTTCTCTTTTAAAAACAATCTCAACACCAAGAACATGAGTTCTTGGTTCTTCATCTCTTTATTTGGTCTCAAATATTCCTCATAAGTATGGTGATAGCATAAGTCACAAGTTCAAGTTCGCCGGAACTAGACCTTTGGTGTACGGTGTTAGTTCGAAGTCGTTGTATCATGGGAGGTGTACGCTCGTTGATTCCAACACCCGAGGGAGAGCGAATACACTTTAAGGAAAATGTCTAACACGCCTCGACTTATTCCCGAGTTTGTATCAAATATTTTGTAAAGGTTCATGCATCTTTGTTGTTGTCATAATTTATTATTATTTACAATTATTTAATTTCCGCAATTTGTTAATATTATTGTATAATACCTAACAATGGTAAGAAACCAAAATACATGAAATCGGAAGTATCATTTTTCTAATAATATTGAGTTTCATTTATATATATGTTCGTCACAAACCAATTTAACTATTGGTCGTAAATTTCTACGCTATTCCATTTGGCTTCGACAAGAGTTGGTTAAAGAAAGGAAAAAAAGAGAGCCCAAATAATATCGTTTAAAAATTAAAAAAATGGGAGGAGCATTTTAATAATTTTATAATTAACAAAAAAAATTAACGAAAATCTAACAATAGATCTATGCAAAATAAAATAAACATATAATGTTTACAGGAGTTTAAACAATTTCTCCGTAAAATAATCGTTATAAATGGTGTGTGGACCCTATCATTATCTTTCTTATTTATTATTACTTTATTAGGTTTAGCAATTAATCGGTTTGATTTCTCAATTTATAAAGCCAAAAGTCCACAAACGTATTTATGATTTATTCTCTTAGTTGTCTATGATTTATTCTCGTATAATTGAAGTCATTTTGTTTAATAAATTGGTTCAGTTCATATTATATAGTACGATATTAAAGTCTTCAAATCTCCAAGTCAAAGGTCAAATAACTCTAAGTCATGGCATAAATGAAGCTCAATAAAAGCATAGTAGTAAAGACATTCTTTTTTTACCTATATTAGTAAAGGTACAATAAACATTATAGTTGATGAGTAAATTTGTCAAAATAATAAAAATATCGCTGATATTAATTATTTTAATTTTAAATAATTTTTTAGGACCAGTATGTTAACGGAATTAACCAGACAAATCACTTGTACTACTCCCCTTATAATTTAGGGAGAGCTCTCGGTCAGTCGTTCATTCATCATCTCTAATTTGTTCGAGTAACTCCAAACCAATTAGTCATATGTTAATATCATCTGATTAATCAATATAATCGAATCAGTCCTCAGAATGTTTCCTCTGTCTGATCCTTTTAATAACACTGTTTAGACCTAGTAAGTCTTCCCGTGTTAAGTTTCAGCCTTTCGCCCATACTCCTTGAGAACCCAAAAACAGTTGCAGTTGCTCATAAGGTGTCGGCAGAGTCATGTAAGAAACACCCACCAATTCTTTGTCGACATTCTTAACAAAAGCTACAAGTGAGCAGCACAAGTAGAGAAAGGAAGGCAACTTCTACTCTTCACTTTTGCAGCAAAGCCAAAACTGAAAACTTAAATGACAAAAGTACTCAATCCATGCATGCAAGCTCCAACATCACAAGTTCAGTTCTAAAAAAATTCTCTAATTCAGCAATCAATGATTCACAATGCTTAGAAATAGACTAAGAACTATTCATCAAACAATTGCAGTGATTCAATTTATGTACAATGCCCTGTATTTACAGAACTATGATTACAAAGCCTATTTACAGATATAGGAAACAAGAATATTAATACTGAGAGAAGTGAGGCTGCAGAAACCCAGCAGAGGCTTGAACCTGAGAGAAGTGAGGCTGAAGTTCAACAGCACTACCTTATCGGTCGAGACTATATATATATATATATAGGAACAACCCTTGAACCTTTGTTTTATCGGCCATAACTGACCTCATTCGGTCTTCCTCCTATAATACAGGTGAGACGTTAAATATCTTCATAATTCAGGGATATGAAAAACTAAATGATGATACATGGATGGATATGGAAATAATATAAACGATCGCATGGTTAAGCCTAACAAGGTCACGGAACCTTTTTTTTTGTTTAGACGAGTCAGGAGTTTTCCCCGATTCATAAATGTCAATCAGGGTTAATTAAGGTTAAAGGAACCTCCTCTATTGTAATTCAAAATGAAGTATTCATCAATAAACCCTAATACAATAAACAAAAGTGAAAGGTCCTCTTGGTTTTACCTTTCTACAGGGTATGATTACCGGGACAGTGCATATTGTCGAACTGACGACCACCAAGGATCTGCCCGTTTAAGGTTGTGTCTCCGCAATAAGCCTGGTCATTACACTGCACGGTACATGGATTCATCACACAGGCACCTGGCAGGTTCGAGTTGACCGAGTTTGGGTTCATGGGATTCTGATACGGAGAAGACCCGATCTTTCCATCAATCCTCCCCCTTATGTCCACAAGCAAGTACTTGAGGCTCGCGACTTCAGCCTCCAACGCAGCCTTCGACGCAGTCGCCTCCTGCAAGCTGTTCCGCAACTGCTGATTCACATCTCTCAGCGTCACAACCTCATCCGCCAAAGAGGCAGCTTCAGCCTTCTTCTTCTCGCGGTACTTACGCACCGCTTCCCGGTTACTCAGCGGACAAGGACGTTTCTCGACTCTTTTCCCCGCAGAGTCTGCGGCATCATTACATCCAGCATTGTCGTGGGGCAAAACTTTGGCGGCGTGCACATGAAAGCATGTATGAGTGTGAGACGAATCGGGGCCAGGAGGGTTACAAGTGTGGGTGTGCACGCACGCATGAGTATCCATGTCAGAATCATTGTGAAGTTCATCAGTAGAGAAATTTTCCAAGCAACCGTAAGGAATGTCCCAGATGTTCCAATCGTCATCCATTACAAAACTCGATTCGCCAAAGGCAATCAAACTCTGGCCAAGGAGTGACAAAATTTAGGTTCTTTGCAGTGACCCAGAAGCAAAATCAACCTAAACACTCCAAATATGTCAAAATCAAACTTGTCACTACATTTCATCCATTACAACACTAGAATTGCCAGAGGTAATCGAACTCTGGACAAGGAGTGATAAATTTAGGTTCTTTGCAATGACCCAGAAGCAAAACAAACCCAAATATGACAAAAAATTGAACTTCCCAGTAAATTTCATCCATTTCAACACTGGAATTGCCAGAGGCAATCAAATTTGTGGCCAAGGAGTGATAAATTTAGGGTCTTTGCAATGACCCAGAAGCAAAATCAGCCTAAACACACCAACCATGACAAAAATTGAACTTCTCAGTAAATTAAAGCTCTAGAACTAGAACACACCACAACCCTAGAAAAAAAATCTCACACAAACACAATCATCACAACAAAATTCAGCATTTCATTCCCATCAAGGACACAAAATCATCACTCCACGAAAAGGGCTCATTCCAATTACAAAACACTATACTGAAAACATCAAATTTTGGGGATTTCCAGAACATTTCAATACGAGTACATTGATTTCAAAGTGAAAATCCTAAGCGCCAACGATGGTAAGTAACAGAAGAAATGAGCAATAGGTATTGATTGACACAGAAGAAGAAAAAAAACCCTATAGAAAAAAAAAATTGGGCTTGCCTTAAACGATCCGAAGAGACTCCACAATATTTGCTCTTTGTCTGAAAAGCAAGAGGAGCCACAAAGAGAGAGAGAGCTTGTTGATTGTTTCGCAAGTTTATACAAGTGCTTGAGTGGCAATTCTGTAAATTTTTATCAGGAAATTGTATGGTGAATTGAGAATGTACACATTGGGTCCACCTCTCAATGTGTCATGTACGTACCAATGTTGTAAAAAATTTCGACTTGTTCGATTAGTCTCCGATTAATCCCTCCGACTAATTCTCGATTAATTCTCTATAATTATCAATTAATTATTTATACTGATTTATTTTTCAATTAATCTCCGACTAATCTTCGATTAGTCCCTAAAAACCTCTTGCCGACTGATTAGCGTGTTTAAATATTAATTTTACTACTTATTATTAAAATAGTATATGAACAAATGACAGAGGGCTTACCTTATTAGTGTGAGTTTTCTTATATTCTTGCTACATGTTCATCTTATTTTCTTGCGTATCTGTTCAATTATTCATGTACCCAATTCGCTTAATTACGTGACGTGTACGGATATGTTCTAATATTTTATTCAAAATAAAATAAAATAATTTAAAAGTAAAAATTAGCGATTCTACTTTCCGAATCAAGTACTTTAATTATTCATCTATTTTGGCCAAAGAGATCATGCACTTGTTTAATTTAGGTGTTTTTCTGCCATCCTTGTTATCTTGATTCAACTGTCTCTCGCAATCCATCAATTAATGATATTTTAAAATTAGATCGAAAAATTCTCAGTCTGAATTAAATCGGGCAGTTTAGTCAGGTTCAATCAGGGGTCTGTAAAATATAAAATTGTGTCGTTCATCGACGTTCAATGATTAGTAACTGTCGAGTAAGTATTCTACAAAATGAAAAATATGACATTATGTTAATGATAAACTTGACATTAAGTTTGATCGATGTTCTACATGATGGAAAACCGAACCATCAGTTCATACTAAACTGAACCAAACGGATAAGAAATATCCCCATTTTTTCAACGGGAGGCAAAAATATGAGTTTTTTTTCTGGATTAAATATGAATTTCTTTTAAACATTATTACATCATTCTTTTAGTTCATTTTAAAAAAAATCTTCTCATCCTTCCTAATAATATTCAAACTCAATCTCATTAAGGAACTGTTGCGATCCTCTCATTTGCCTTTCTTACTTATTAAGTTTTGGAAATCACGGTTTGGTTTCTCCGTTTAAATAGCCAAAAAAAGTCCACAAATACAAACGTATTGATCACTCTTCCATCAACAAAGCTCCAATTTATTGCTTGTCTAAGTTGTCTTTGATTATTCTCCTATAGGAGAAGCCTTGTTGATTCATATCTTCGTATACTTCACATTTTACATAAAATTCTCCGTTTTAGACTGACATTCGAAAATTGTGTTATTAATATTTTGCATATATCAAGATTCAAACTCATGACGTCACATAAGTTAGAGTGAACGTTTCTTGCCACTTGACCTAATTTATGTTAGTTTATGATGATACTATTTGGACATGATTTTGATTTTCATGAATGAATCTCAATAATATCATAGGAAAAATATTAACATCATATAGTTAACGAGAAAATTTGTCAGAAAGAAATGAAAATATTTTGGATATTAAAATTTGAAAACAAATTTAGAAGCTTAAATTTGCCGGTTTTTTTCTTTTCCGAATGTGATTACTACTTCTTTTTCTTCTTCGGAAAAATACATCAAATCCTATTTACTCGAAATTTACTTTTCTAACTCCTTAAGTTTTGGTATAAGTCGGTCTGATTTCTCTATTTATTGAGTTAAAAGTCCACAAATGACTCTATCCGACAAATTCGTGTTCGCCCGACTCTCTCTCCTCTCTCTCACACCTTTAACCATGTCCAACTCTCTTTTCGTTGAGACGCGAGTCGAGAATGTTTGGACAAAGACGAGAAAAACTGGCTCAAACTGAAGAAAAAAAAACTATATATAGAGAGGTAATCTCGTGCGAACCCAAGAACGTGTTAACAGAGGCCCTGACATGGCAGACACGAAAAAATAAAATAAATGTTTTTCCAATCTTTCGTCACACTCACACCACTCTTCTCTAGATTACAGAATAGAACTCGTCCCCACTACCGCATAGCGCCCTTCTCATTGATTCGCACACGTCTTTTGATTTTTAATTGAATACATCCCTCCACATATATATAATTCTAAAGGCATTTTCATCAATTTTAGACAAATTTACACAAGTTTGCAACAAAAAGAAACAAATGAGATTGACAACTACTTTTTGCAGTATATAAGAGTATAATTAACCTTAACATCACAGCAGACATCAAAACAGCTTCTGGTCATATACTTAATTAGGTTACAAGCAGCATGAATATACTCAGCCAACAAAGTGAACACAGTTTGGTTCTTAAAGGTACAGAGCAAAGCTAAAGAGTGATCAAACACATTATACAAATCACAGCAAGACACATGAAACAACAAACGACTAGCTCGGCGATTATAAGGATTTCCTATTGCTGCCATTCAAGAACACACGACTGGTTAGATCAAGATCATCCCGGGACTGTTCTTTTCCGGTCATCACAATATGGCGCATGCCTTGTTCGCCTTTCTCTTCTTTTTCTTCTTCTGCTTCGGCGGCTGAAGAACCACTTTTATGGCCGCGTCAAAGACACCCTTCACATTCTGCATTCATAAAACCATAACATAACATGCTTGGTAAATAATGCTTTGAACCGATATCATGTTATAAAACTCCTGAGTTCTTCCCGACAACTTTTGGAACTCGTTCGACTAATATAAGCTTTCAATGCAGGATGCAAGTCACAAGGTTTTTTCTTTTACCTGCTGTGTTTTTGAGCTGCATTCAATGTAGGAAGGAGCGCCGATGAGCTTTCTCAGTTCCTCTCCCTTATGAGAACAGAAATGTTAGATCTCGGTGAATTTGTTGGGCTGAAAAGGATGGATAGGAACATATGAAGTGAGAGCCAATACCTGGGCTGTGGTGATGGGAACTGCACCGGGGTGGTCTACAAAGAACTGTTTGTCATCGCGAAGATCTACAAGTTGCAAAATTGGGTACCATGAAAACGAGAGTCCAATTTATGAGAAGATATGCAAATAATACGAAACAGCACTTAATGATAATAGGGCTCTAGGCGGATTTAGCAACCTTTTCTCCTTTAGCTTTTTAGGTACACAAGAGTAATTGCCATGAAATTGAGCTTCTTGTAAATTCCATTTTGGCAGGTTAACACACAAGAAATCAACAACTATGGCAATAGCAAAAACCTACAGAGGTTACTTATATACTCGCAACCATCATCAGAATTATATTTTGGTATGGCAAATAATAGGAGATAATGAACCCAACAGATGCATTTTTTCAAGTTAGTAATTAGAGTTTGAAGTACAATACAATAAATACAACTACAAGCTCAAGACAAAATATCGCAACAAAATTTAATGAAATAAGCACTACATCACATGCTGTGGTATAGGAAATGCTATGGGTGGAGGGAGATACTAACCGAGCTTTGTTCCAACAAGAATAATTGGAACTCCAGGTGCATAATGCCTTAATTCAGGAATCCACTGGAAATGAAACGAAAGTAAATAATTAGGTGGGGGGTACCAAATAGATAATGTTGAAGACATTTTTGTAGTTGGCATCTCACCTTCTTTGCGATATTTTCATAACTGGCCTTGCTTATGAGAGAGAATGCAAGAATAAATACATCCGCTCCTCGATAGCTCAGAGGCCGTAGTCTGTTGTAATCTTCCTGGCCTGTCCCATAGATTAAAATTATTAACCTTCACAAAAATGACTGTCAAAGACAGGAAGAAGGAAAGGAAATCAGTTTCATATTTACCAGCAGTATCCCACAACCCTAGATTGACGGTGCTCCCATCCACAACCACATTTGCACTGAAATTGTCAAAGACCGTTGGCACATAGTCCTATTCCGAACCCATTGCAAAAATAAGAAACAATGAGAGACTATCACTAAAAGCAAATTAGTTCCACTCAACACAAGTGGGTAGTTGAATTCCAATGAACAATCATTCGCGCTGAAAAGCTCATACTTTTAATATGTTTTATTCTCTACGAGCTTAACACGACGGTTAGAAATTGTGGTCTCCCCTTTATCCCGATTTGACGGTCGAACATAGGATAGAAATAGAAACTGAGACCCAATAGTAAAATTTGTACTAGCTAATCACTACAATTAATTAGCAACATAGACTATTTGTGATCCAAAGATGCGTAAAATAGCGACTCAGTTTAGTCAATCAAACAGATCATCAGAATTTTGGCATATGCTCGAGAATTCCCTTTTTATTGCATCTCTCCTATGCCATTTCAAAACCCATGATTGAGTGTCATGAGTCAGGCAATGGACTAAACACAATTTCATCCTTAATTATCCATTCAGATGAGAGCAAATATTCTTCACAATCCAATAAAAGCAACTTTCTTCAATCAACAATAGTCAACCAAGAGTCAAGACACTACTCATTGACCATACGAGAACCAAAATGAACCAAACTCAGCACACAAATGAAAAACCCAATTCCAGATTCACCCAATTTCTAGGGTTCAAGCAACAACAGACCCATCAAACCAATTTTCCCATTCAACCCACCAATCAAAATCCCCCCAATTTTGGGAAAACAACAGGAATCGCAAAAATAGGTCACCAAAAGCTCGACTTTCCCCGAAATTTTCCGGGGAACCAAACAAGATCGATCGAGATAGAGAGAGAGAGAGAGAGCGCGTTGACTCACCGTGGGAAAGGTGTTGCTGGTGTAGGAGATGAGCATGCAGGTCTTGCCGACGGCGCCGTCGCCGACGGTGACGCACTTGATGAACCGCGACGCGCTCATGTTGGGTTCAGGAGCAAACCCTAATCAAGAAATGTGAAGATGGGACAAATTGGGCACATTCGATCGAGGGCAAGAAAGAAGAAAGTCTGGGACTTTCTTGAGGAGGAGAAGAGACAGCTCTGGGACAGCTAGCTAGAGCTATAGCTAGTTGCCATATACTGTAATTTTCTTGTTTTTTATATCCTTTTCTGGTGAAGGAGATGCTACCTGAATTTTTCAGGTCCAATTCCTTTGCAGACCCACCAACACCTACCTCTGCTCTACTTTCTTTTTTTTATAAAAAATATTGGTTAAGAAAAAATAAACATTAAATTTAACGGGAATACGTCTTACAACAAATTTTGATAAAACGTTCGAACTTCTATCAGCCGTTCGATATCTCAAGTTTGGCGTGACACATAACAGCGAGTTTTATCACAGTCATTTTCGTAATTTTACTTGGTTCATCACATACTGCATATTTACATTTATATTTTAATGATTGTGACACGAACCTCGATTTATATTTGATTTGTCGTTTAATTTATTTAGGAGAAATAAAATTGTTTGGTTTACTTTATTTGTTGTCATGAATTAGGTAAGTGTTGCACCTAATACACCAATGAGTGTGTTCTGTTTTTATCATTTTATGGTTTTTTATATGATCTATATTATAACTAATTTGAGTGTGATGTAATAACTTTGATATACTATTTATTTTGGATGAATTTAATTTCATCTTCTTTAACCTTTAAAAAAAATCATCTTTAAACATTTCTGTATTTTAAAAGGCTTAAACTCATGGTCAAGTGGGCTTGTAATGATTTGAGTATTTGTTTTGCCAAGACTCTATTGTAAATATTCTTAAAATGGAATGATTTGACTATTCTTAAAATTGTAAATATTTAGAAAGAATCAATTTGGTAAATATATATTTGTTAGATTTGAAGTTTTGATGATAAAGTTAAAGTTATGTTCATTGTAAAATTTTACCATTATAACTTCATTTTTTGATATTTTACCTATAACCCTGTAAAATGGTATTAACACATTCACAAAATTAATATAATGCACATTAAAATATATCTAAAACTAAGCGCTCCATCCACAAATCTCAACATATACATTATATTAAAGGTAAAAATGTCTTCAAAGCGATATTAATATTTCAACAGTTTGAGACATATATTTTTAAGAGGGAATTGTGAGTTCGAATATGTTGGGATTCGTGCCCTAGCACAATGTATTTTCAATCTAATCTTGTAATAAAGATTATTCGTTGAATAAAAATCGGCATTCATATTACTAAGTGTTGTAGTAATATCTTAAGTATGATTTGATTTGTATCATTGATGTGTCAACACATAATAGTAGATCTACAGATCGGATAAAATCTTACTTAAGCAGTCCCCGAGCAAAATAGCTTCATAAGAAGCGATCGGTATGAGGCTAACTCTAAATGATCACGCTCTACTGATCATGGCCAGAAGGGGGCCAGAGTTAGGTCATAGTATCACCAGTCAGGGGTGATATAGGACGACCCGAATCATGAGTATATTACATAGACACAATCATGAACATACTCATATGTCGGATCATGAAATCACATCCTCAGACCGAAGGACCATTGAGGTCAATATGTAATGAGTGACGAGTTTGACTCAGTCTAACGTCTCCTGTAAAAGGGTTACAATAACGGCTGTGATTGGCTCGACCACAAATTACATAAGTTGACTAGATGGATCGCTGAAGGATTTATCCCTCATACGGACGTGTGAGCAGATATCAGTTTAGGCCACTTGATGAGTACAACTGAAACACAATAGCATGGCCATGCAGACGATACGTAGTATCAGTTATAATTCAGTTAACTCAGAATCAAGAAACAGGACAATAGAACGAGGATGACTTGTCTATGCCTCGTGGTTGTCAAAGATATCAAGAGGATAAAAGGATAGATTCATGAACGACAAGGTTAAGTCAAAATCTCGATAATCACAAGCGTTGGGTAATCATGATGTCTTGCTAGAGGCCACTCATGATGGAAAGGGTAAAATGGTAATTTTACCAGTCCGCCGACGTGTCGTGAGCCTAGAGGGTCACACACTTTAGTTTGAGTAAAACGGATGGATTCATATGGAGGAATCATGAGAGAGACAAAATCCGGTTTTGGATTAAACCAGTTTAGACCGATTTCGGTTTAGGATTAAACCGGAATCAAGAACGGTTTAGCAAGACTAATTAATTATAATCTAATTAAATAGATTTAATTAAATTAGCTAAACTGGGCCTAGCCAGAATGGGCTTCTCTACACAGTTAATTAAAAGCTTTGGGCTTTAAGCCCATTAAGGCCTTTAATTAATTAAAAGCCCAATTAAGGTCTATAAAAGGGAAATTTTCAGATCTGAAAATTACACAATTATATTTGACAAACCCTAGCTGTCTTCTCTCTCTCTCTACCAAGTTTCGGCCGGCCCCTCCCCTCCCCGTGCTCCGTCCGTTTTGCTTGCTTCGATCTTCTAGCAAAGTTCGTTGCAAGTATCTTTTGGATTGCTCTTCCTGCGTGGACGATCTTTAGAGGTTACTAAATCCAATTTAGTAACAAGGAGATTTTTGATTCAAGGTAACAATTAATTTTAATCTCGTCTAGATCTCATGATCAATTCATGATCATGCAAGATCCGTATTTAATCATGGAACTTTTAGGTTAATTTTTTGTATGGGCATGAAATTAATTGTCTGGAACCCTCAAATAATTCCTTCAGAATATTACTTAGTGCATGAGTTAAGAAGAGGTTTTTGAACCGAATAAAAAAAGCTATGTAATTATATTTATAATTTACTTCATTATTTGTAATTACAAGCATTTTATAAAATAAAAAAAAACTAACAAAAAATAGTTTTGATTAATGTCAACTTCATGTTGGTTAATGTGGGCCCTTATTTTCTTTTGGGCCAATCACAGTCCATCATAATCCATGGATTGATAGGTTTGTTAAGCAGAGCAACCACCCTAATCATGCCTTTTAAATTGAAACATTTCACATCACCAAACATTACATTTCAATGCAAATTTAATCACTCCACCCATATCAATGGACTGTCTTAATCAACATTAATAAGAAAATCTTATTTTAAGATTGATAAGACATGGAAACCAATTTTTTTTTCTTTTAAATAGAATGAAAATTCAGATTTATTGATTGTTCACACCTCAACAAACAAGTTGAGAACATGAAAGAGTAAAATGAGTATTTAATTGTATTAAAAACTACAATTAAATACACCTAATTAATTAGTTTATTTAGGTGAATAAAAATTCCTCTTTACTACCCTAGTTTCTTTATTTAGGTGAAAGTTTCGTTAAAAATAAACTTTCATTTAATTTATAAACTTATGTTATTACTCAAGTGAGTTAAGATTTGGATGAAATTCTTTGATTCAGTGCAAATTGAAGAAATGTCGATAATTTGTTTTCTTTTTTCAATAAGTTTTATGATTTTCTTTTAAGCAATTAGGTTTTGGTTATTTAAGTATTCTTATACGTTTATGTTCTTTAGTTTTTGAAGTTTAATAAAAATATCGAGGTTCTCCTCAAATCTATCATCTTCGGTTTTCTTGCGAATCAACGAATCTTGATAAAGAGTTTTTTCTATCCACGTACACTGCATCACTCTCTTATCCTCCTTGCTTTATACGACGATTTCTCATTTACAGAATCGATCCAAATCAATAAGCGCAAAACAAAATGTATGAAAATTTACATTTTCGTTATTTTAATTATATTTTTCACTTAAAATGAACTTTTATGTATTTAGGTGGAACCTAAGTTTTTAATTTAGTTGATCCTCTAATATTTAATAGAGTAATACAATTTTCTTGGTCAAATTTGTAACAAAGGTTGATTAGAGAGATTGAAATTGAAGAGAAACCAAATATTTAAGTTTGTGTACAAAGGAAAATCACTCTTTTGAATTTCCCTTTAAATAATGTTCTTGAAACCCAATACTAAAAGCCAAACCTTAATTAACTCTATACCTAGTCTTCTCTAAACCTTATTCTTGACTCCACACCTTGCTTGTATAGCCAGAATCTTCTTGATTTCAGGACACCAATCTTGGTTGTTCTTGATCATGGCTTGTCTGTCCAAAGGAACATCACAAGTCTGCTTCCCCAAACACACCTGTTTCACCAAAAACAAAAATAAAAATAAATATTACAATTTAATAAACATCTTTAATAATATCAAAAGTTTTAAGATGGGTCAGACTTCGAAAACATAACGACTTTATGTATATTACATGAGATCTCTGACACTTCACCAATAGTTTTTAGTCATCTGTGAAAACGTGTATTAAGTAATGTGTACCTTTTCGACGACTTTTTTGGTGATATGATGAGATGTGCAATTGACATTGATTTGGAAGGCTCCGCAAGAGCCGGTGGGGTTGCCGAAATCGGCAAAATCAACGGAGACAACCTCCTTGCCCTCGGGACACGAAAGGCGAGCCGTTGGGATTGTGATCGCGTCGTTTACGAGGCGGAGCTCGTTCTCTTTCCTCTCCCACGAGTAGACGCTCGGGGGATGGGACTCTGACACGAAACTGCATACTGTATCCCTGTCGACCAAGATGATCTCGATCGAGTCGGGATCTCCGCCTTCCTCGTCCAATACTACTATAAGGTTGTTCCTCGGCTTGTTGATGTATGATCTTGGGATATGGTACCTAAACACAATCAGAAAGGCACACAAATGTTTTGAATTAGTAAAAACTGTCCATTTGCTTTATTAAATTTTCGGTTCGTGTTCGTTATAGTTCAGCTAGAGCTCAACTCTAGTCCAAACGGTTCAAAACCAATAAAATGAGAAATTGATAAAAATCAAATTAAAGTAAAAACTGATCGATTTGAACACATGAGTTATTTTAAGTTATCATTATTTATTAATTTAGTACAAAAATACTAAGCTAAAAAAATAAGTTAAGTAATAAGTAAAGACCATCTCAAAATGTGATAATTTCTTGAAAATCGATTTTAAAAAATCCAACTGAAAATCGATAAGTCAAATATTAAGTCAAAACGATATAAAATATGTGAATTTCATGAAATTCGGTTCATAAGATGTGAGCTGAATAAAAAACTGACATGTTTGAGACTGAATCAAACCAAATTCTCTCATTCATCAGTTTCACTTTTTATTCAAAAAATCAAACTGAAACGACTCTAAACCAACTCACGAACAACCCTACTTTCAGATGTAAGACTCTAACACCCAAACTTAACCCATCAAAAGTTTAGAATAGTCGACTTACTCGGCCTGAGTAGGTTCTCCCAAAGGAGAGAGATAATTAGCCCAATATCGACCGATGCTTAAGCCGTTGACCCAAACCATCCCTTTGGTCATCGACCTGAGGCGAATCGCAACGGCGTCGTTTCCTTCGGGTGCGTCGAAACGAGCCTTGTACCATGATAGAGCCGGCCCTTTACCTTTTGGAGCTTTGGCCCATCGAACCCTTCTCACTCCCCTATTTGTGAACAATTGGAGCTTCTCTCCCTCCAAACCAACCTGGTGCCCCCAGCCGTTGATCGTCAGGTCCAACGTCCCCGTGCTCAGCCCCAGTATCGATATGGCCCGCGGCCCCGCGAACCTGTGCTCCATGTACGCTCCACTATCCTGCTCCACGTCAGATATCCCGTTAAAACTCGATTCACCAAAGTTTAATCTAATAATACACAATAGAGATAATATTATTTTTTACTGTTAACTATACATCTTTTCGAATGTGACACTTACCGGGAGTCCCACTGTCATGGCCAGCATGGCAATTTGGTTCAACCCGGCCCGCATGTTTATCGAGTGTTGGAACACAAAGCTCTTTTCGTCATGGCTTCCGTGCTCGGATCCTGTAAAATTACGCTAAAAACGTGAGTTTAAATCTTGGTACAATAAAAAATTACTTACACGTCAAAATTTTAAGTGACACCAACGTTCCTTCCATATAAAAGAGGTCTTGAATCCACCGAAAGTGTACTTACCTACATATTCCCCGTTAACGAAAGCAATCATTGCGTGGCCGAGACTGGCAACGCGAAGAACGGGCAAAATGTCCTTTCGCATTGGTAAGTCGCTAGGATCCAATTGAATCCTGCGCGGGAATTGATCAAAAATAAATAAACTTCAATCTACGTGCGTACGTTTAATTATTGCTAATAAAAAAATGTTATGTGACGTGACGTGACGTGACGCACTGACGTTGTTGTGAACCATCCGTAGTCAGTGGTGTCCTTGAGCAAGCCGTAGAGCTCCCTGGGAACGTGCGACACGTCACTCGGGGCCATCTTGTCCGTCGATGGGACGGTTTCTGTGTACGTGTCCCATCGGAGGGTTCCGACAGCCTCGGACCTTCGGAAGTTTCTAGAATTGTGTTGCGCGACTATTGACTTGGAGTTGTAGACTACGGTCTTGCAGTCGGGGAGGATGCTGATGGACCGAGGAGGGAGAAAATAGTCATTTCCTCTGAAGTTGATGGTTTGTGGCGTTCGGGTGTTGTTGTTGGTCAAGAAAGCTGCGCACGAGTCGCCGCTTCCCGGAACCTCGTACCATCTTGCCTGAAAATAATATCCATGTCATAAAGTCCTATATATGAGTGCTCGAGATGTCAAAAAAAAAACTATAATTCATTTCTCACTGATTTCATATTAGTCCCCAGAAGGCCTACTCTGCCCGACTGATGATAAGAAAATTCATCGTCATTTTTGACATGCTGATATCATGATTCATTTTGGTCGCCTCTACCGAGCCTCTTTGTAATTTATGCGACTAATCTTTAGTTAATTTTCAATTAATTCTTTAGTTCAGCTAATTCTTGATTTCTGACGATACTGATATCGCGATTCATTTCAGTCACTCTGTAATGTTCCCGTAACACAGTATTTACATATTTTTAATGTGAAACTGTAACGTCAGTAAGAGACTCACGTAAATAAACGTGACGATCAATCGTACATACCTCCAAATCGACGCTGATCCTGTGCTCCCCTCGATTCCCCGTAAGCAAAACCTTCTTGCACAAACTGAGGGCCCTATGCAAGTCCCTGAGATGGCTCCACTTGGGCTCTCGACGCAAGCCGTACTCGTCCAAGGGAGCCTCGTCGTAGTACCTGGTCGTGGTGAAAGCCGAGGCGGTCCGGCCGAGGTTGGTGCCGCCGTGGTACATGTAGTAGTTATTGAGAGCTCCGTTCTTGGCGAAGAATCGGGCCACGGCGAAGGAGAGGTCCTCGGCGGCCCGCTGGGACGGTGGGTCCCCGAAGACCCGGTACTGGGCCGTCCAGTTCTCGGTCCATATCGCCGGCTTGTACGGCCTGTTGGGCCCCGCGAACGTGTCGCCGCAGTGCCTCCCGTTGCACGCGTTGATCTGCACGTGATCGAATCGAATCAATCGATGGATCGATCAATCGAGATCTTGTTAGTTTCGAGGAATTTAATTAAATGTAGCCGTTGGGGTGTTGCTTGTGCCACAAGCAAGAGACACAGCAGGAAAGGGTGGAGGGAGCGTTGAGTCTACGGCGTTGAGCTGTGGCGCGAATCTTGATGCTTGATATAGTGTTAAAATTGAAATTGCAATTTACACCCCGTACTATTTAACTTTTGCAATTTACAGCCACAAGATTCGAAGCGTAAGGGTTTACAGTTAAGTACTCTGAATTTTGGAATCGGTGTAATTTACGTAATTTGAATCGAGGGAAAAAGACACCTGACTACCGTCGAGTCAGTGTCGTTTACATTTTAACACTATACAAGCTCTGAAGCTCGTAAATTGTTATACGTCAAAGTTAATATAACATAAATTGAAATTATCTCGTAATTTATTTTTAACAAATTAATTTGGAGTACTCACGATCGGATCTGGAGCGTCGGTTTGCTTGCACATGACCCAAGGGACGCCAACGGCTAGTGATACGGCCATGTGTCCTGCCCATTGAACATATCGCGTGCCCAGCTCTCTGTATGCCAGCTGGACACTGTTGTACTCGTTCTCAATCTGTAATAATAACTCGAATGATTATTCTGAGAATAATCGTATACAACATAATCAGCTTCCATCAATTTATGTCGCATTATAAATTTTTTGAGTCTGTGACTGTTAAGTGAATTGAGTTTTAACACGATATCATCAGCTTCACACAAGTCAATCAAAATCGAGTGAAAAAGTATTGAAAATAATTAAATACCTGAGCTAAAATGATTGGACCTCCTTGGGAAGCAAATAGTTTCTCTTCTTTCATCATGTTCACAACTTTCGTCACCCATTGTTTCATGTAATGCTACAAAGAACACAACATCGATCAAGTTCATAATTAAGAAAAAATTAAGAAAAAATCAAGAAACTCGAAACTCGTTTTCATGGCATGTATTAAAATTTTATGGTACCTTAAATGGCGGGTTATCGGACCGGAATATGATGTTCGGAACCTCCCTTAACCAATATGGCAATCCACTACAAAAAGAAGAAAAAAAATTCAATAGTACGACTCACGAGGTTGATGGTTCTAATCCCTGTATTTAAATTTAAGGGTGTTTATTTTGAAACCGAAACTGATATCAAATCATTAGTCGAGCCAAACCGTATTAAAAATTTAAGAACGATGAATAACTATGTAATAACGGTTCATATATGGTTCTTACAGATCAGAATCACGGTCAAATTACAAAGAATTGAATTGAATGTTGTTTAAAACATAACGTTTACTTTTTGCTACTACGTAAAATATTTGTAAACTTAAATATTTTATTGTATTTTATAATTTTTTATTCCGAATTTATTTTAGTTTAATAAACTACCGTCTATGATGATTTAGAATTGCATGGAATAAAATTGTGTAATTAATTTAAAAATAATTCCTATAAATCGCCTAATTTGGTTTGACATGGCGAAAAACGAAAAACCGCCCGTGGTAAGAGGCGATTATAATCTACTCATCTAAAAATTCAAACTGATATAAATACGAACCCGTGATTCCACTCGGCCTGAACAAAAGGCCCCAACCGCAACGTCACGTACAAGCCACTCTCGTGAACGAGCTTCAAGAACCTGACGACATCGCACCGACCCTTGAAATTGAACTGCCCTCTCACGGGCTCGTGAGCATTCCAGAAAACATAAGTGTCGACGACGTTGAGACCGCCTTCCCGAGCTTTTCTAATGAGATCGGGCCACATGTCGGGCGTGGAGCGCGTGTAGTGGATAGACCCGGAGAAGAGAAGCTCTCTCTCCCCGTTGATGATCAACGACCTCGCGTCGTAGGTCACACCCGCCCTCTTCTCCTGATCCCCGGTCGCCAGGGCAACCGGAGACAGAAAGAGGGCTAAGAGAATGATGGAGATTGAAATGTTCGGTGGTGTCCTCAACGCGGTGTTGAGGGCACGTAACATTTCTTCTCCGGAGAAGAGAAACGGGTGAGGTTTTTTTTTTGGGGGGGTTTAAGGTTTTGTTTTAGGACAATGTGATGGGGTTTTTATAATTTGGTTTGTGTCTGATTTGAAGTTTTGGTTATTTTTAGTGAATGTGGTGTTCTTGAATGATCGGAGTAGCTGGAGCTTCGGGATTTGGGTACTTAATATTGAATTTTAGTTGACCTTAATTACCAATCCACATGTATTAATGGAGTGGGCATGGTTTTGGAACCTGACCGGACCGACTTTTCTGTTTCTAATTATTCAAACCGTATCTAAAACCGTTACGGGAGAATACGGTTCAATTTTGATCGTAGTATTCTGGTTTGGTTCTCGATTCCATCAGGTCGAATCGTAGTTTTATAGCAAAATATATTAACGAAAATCGAATATTAAGATTTAGTTTTTACAACTCAACCGAAATATAAAGTTTGAAAACAAAATAACAATAAAAGATAAATAACATGTGGATAGACGAGAGATGTACATAATGTAGCGATGCGAATCGGTCTAATTCATGTCAACTAATCGGTGGTTTTAAATTTTAAAAACCATAAACAAACTGAAATTAAACGGTTCTTTTAAACTCATAATTAAAATTAAATTATTGACCACGAGTCTAATTCGAGGCCAGTTATAAATCCAAAATACTACTCCTGTATAATAAAATTTTATTTTCTTATGTGTAGAAATTAATTTCCAATCCATTTGTGTGTATTGAATAAAAAATACGCAATATGGTAAGCTAACTGAACAGATGGGTTCATTTTTAAAATTTTGTAGATATAATTAAATAAAAAATTTATGGTCTCGTTGTACTAAAATTTGTTAATGTCAGATCTCTAATCTCTACATCAAGAATGTATTAAATTTTACTTGTTTCAATAAAAATTCCTTCATTCCCATGTTACTACCATTAATTAACTTAGGATCTCGTGCCCAATAATCGTAATTTCTTTATGTGAACATTGATGAAGGGTTGAGTCAAGTCTTTTTGTTCACAATAGTGTTCTAAGAATTAATTAGGGAGTTTTAAATTAGATTTCTAATTTTGTATATTTTTATTGAATAAATCAATAACATGTATATGTATATGGGGTGTTCAAACACGGCTAATCAGATTTGGTATCTTGAACTGATAATCGAATCGGTGTAATATTGTGATTTAGTTTTTAAATTATGAAACTGAAGTCGGGCCGAAATTGGTGAAAAACAATCCTTTAGATAACCGTGAAATGGAACCGATTTTTTGGTTTAATCAGACCTAGTTATGACGAAAAACTGAACTAAAAGAAACAAAATTGAATATAGATTGAGAAGAGAAGAGATAGAGAAGAAGAATAAGAAAATTTTGGGTACACATGTTGAAGACGACGAGAGAGAAGAGGCCTGATAAAGCCTTCAGCGTTCGATTGTTCAGAGTTTCAAACTGAGTCTCTCTCTGAACGTTAGCATGTAGCTGAAATTGTTTCACATTTTCCTAACATTTCAGATCTATACACATGAATAATCCATAAACAATTTAAAATACCAGAACCAGATCTGGCTTTCGATCCTGAACCTACATCCTAAAGTCGTTACCCTCGATGATTCCTTTATGTCCCTTAATTTGAGAGAGAGATTGTTGAAACCGAAAGTAAATGAGAGGTGCGTGGTGAGATTTAAGAATGAGATGTTTGCGGTGAGGGATGAGAGTAATATATATGGTTAAACTATTAACGTTCAGCCATGTTAATCACACTTTCATTTTATCAAAATTAAAAACTAATCCGGCTCCCATCGATTTAGAGAAATTGGAATCTAAATCGTCCTGAATCTCTCAATTCCAATCGATTTTTCAGTTTTTGAGTAAATTTGAGCACTCCTACATTTGTACTAAAAATATAAATTATTTTATATTAAAAATAAATGTTTAAAATATAAAGTATAAATATTTATTACATTCATATACATAAAAATATAACTATATCAATAAAAATACTAATAAGTAAATTTAATTTAGAAAATAAAATTAGGTCTGTTCTCTAGGCGGGTCAAATCGATCTAGATTGGTTTAAATAAAAATTTATTTAGAAAATAAAAAAAAAAAAATTTTAAATAACTTTTATCTAAACCAACCTTTTATTTTATTTTCAAATTAATTCTTGTATAGAACCGACCTCATAGATTTAAATTTGATGACCCGCCTCTTTATTCAGCTTCCATTTTTCTTCTGGTTTTGAAACATTAAAAAATATTACATCAGAGTAGGGATATTTTCAACAAAAGAGATAAAAAGAGTGAAGCATACAAAAGGTGAATCAAAATCAAATCATCCAATGATTTAATTTTTTTTCCATAACACATTCTAAGAACAATGTAAGTTGTGAAACAAAAGCAACCAACAATTCCTATTTATTTACAGGTATCAACAAAACAATAAAAATTAAAAGAAAACACGCCTCTCTCGACGCCTCCGCATCTTCTTGAAATGTGACAATCCAACCTGAACCAAAAACCCGCTCCAATAAGAGACAAAATGATCGAGCGAGGAGAACGAACAAAACATGCATTATTCGAGTTTGGTAGCAGCTAACTAACCTGGCCGATGTCACTATTTTGAGTCTATCAAAAAGCGACAAGAACAAAAGGATGTTACTTTGACGTCAAAACTATCCCATGTAAGAGAGTGCTGTGATTAAATATATACGCCTGGTGTGATTATATAGTCTCAGGAACTCATGACAGATCAAACGATCCCTGCCCTTCGCTGATAGCATATAGCAGTTTCTTGTACATGATTTCCTGTTCACAAGCAGCAAGGCGGAGACCATCAGTCAGAAACGGTAACAAGACAAGTTACTTTCGTATCCCCGTAATATATGATATACCTTGGTAGAGTAAGGAGGCAGCTTCAGGTAATTAGCACACGTCATGACACTCGGCAAGTCATCGTCTGCTGATTCTGAAGCCCCGGTTCCATTGGCTGCTACATTAGTAGATGTTGAAGAATGCTGCAAATGGATACACAACAATGGTTTTAAAAGATCGCGACAAGTTTTCCCCTATCTCTCCCCGAGAACTCGGTAACATCGAGTTGACGTTCTTGATAGTTCAATTTCAGAGTTCTTACTTCATAAAAGTTGGTCAAATCTTACTTTCATATCTTACATATGCTTTGAAATTGTGCTTTTGCTTATAAAGTTGTTTGAAAGTGTCACTAAAATATTGTAAATTTTGTCTTTCAAGTGAATTATACATGAATATATATCTATATTCATTTACTACAAAACGGGTTTTGCCAGTTTTTCCACGGAGTTCTCAACTTCAGATGTTGGGGAATTCAGTCAGCTTTGGTATATACAAGATGAAATGGAGCATACCTTTCTGACAATCGTCAGCTTTGGATTGAGAACGGCCAGCCCGCCAGGTGGAAGCCTGGGTGCTCCGGTAACAAACTGGCAGAAAGCTCGCTGCTGCTCCGGTATGAACTCTCCCATAATTTCAAGCAACTGAAAATATCGCAAACGACAACAAATTGGTCATACAAGAGTTCATAATAAAGAGAGAATTGATCGGCATTTGCTTCTAAATATCGTAGAGCACTCATACATTAACAATCGCTGGGCTCTTGGAAGTGTATCCGTGATCAAATTTAATATGGTCAGCAAGAGTATCAGCCTGAAAGTATGTTAGAAGAACATGTTAGCGATGAACTGATGACCAAATAGAAGTTCAAAATTCAGGCACTCTACGATTAAATTACCTCCCACAGTTCTCTCCGACCGCATAGCAAATTGTCCAATTCGTTTGGTGTAAATATTTGTAATGAAGAAATGTCAAACACCTAACAGCGATTAGATCAACACGACAATGTCAAGAGATGAGTAATTCAGTCAGAAAAATGGACAATTGAATAATAATTAATAATAACTTCTATTTACTAGCATATAATCACATCAAACAATGACTTCTATTAGTCGCAGCGAACAATTTCTACTCATTAACATATAACCGCAGCAAACAGTGATTTCTATTCACTAACTCTTCTCGCCATACTCCAATATCTGGTCATCCTCCTTGTATAATGACAGTAATAACGATGACGATAATTTGAAACAAAAAATAAATAAATTATATTGGTGCCAAACCTGATTGAACCCTGCTCTGAATGCTTCCAATTGCCTCATAACTCCAGTCTTCACGGTAGCATCAACTACCAAAGAAATGTACTCCTCTAAGCTATTAATATCCACCTGAAAATAATAATAAATGTCATGCTATATGCTCATGAAGAAACAGCAACGAATTTGAAACCAAATTATTAACAAAACAGTTATGTACATTGGCATCTCCAGGCTTCAATATATATTCTGGGTAGCCAGGGAGAGTGAAATCCAAACATAGATCCTCAATCGTAGCTCCACGATAAAGCAACTCCCCAATAAGATCACGACTATTACCACCTAGTGATTCCAAGTACTGCTTGCGAGAAACAAGGGCATGGAACTCTTGCAAATTCTTTCCAAGCTCGGCATCAAAAGAAAGAATATCATGCAAGTCGAGCTCCTGCGAAAAAAAGATTGAAAACATTGATGAAGCAAAACAAATGAACAACGATGCAACAGCTTATAAATAAAAGTAACGGAAAATGGATGGCAAATTAGCTTACTTGACCAAGCACAAGCTTACAAAATGCTGTCGACAGAGGCAGGTCCATGAGCCTCCCATCCTGCAACGCTTTGGCCATTACCCGACCAACAAGGCGGAAATATTCAATAACTTTAGAAAACTGGCTACCATCAGAAGTATCAGCATTTAGCGGCCAAGGACGGGGGAATAACCCAAGAGGAGCCTGAACTAAATCAGAAGAGTTGTTTGTTTTTCCATTTCCATGGTTGTTTACATCAATTTCCATCGACTGTTTCTCTGGTGAAAATTGCGACCTCCACATTCCAAGCCGAGCCTTCTGAAGGTCGTGACTTAAAAGTGTGTAAAACTCCAACGTAGGGCCCAATCCAGTGCCAACCTCACCAAAATATTCAACCTCCAGAACAGCCTTTTGGCTAGAGTACATCTCCATCACTTTTACAGCGGAATCCAAAATACGGTTTCGGGAAACACGAACCTTTTGGCGCTGAAGCCTCCCTACCCTGACCTCTCTTTCATTTGCTGACCCATGACCATCAGCACCCTGCTGCTGCTGAAGCCGGTACAGTGCACGAGACAACCCAAAAGCGGTGGAATAGAAGTACTGTCGCCGAGTCTCAAAAGGAAACAAGAAAGGGCATGATTTTGTCAACTGGTAACACCATGAAGGAAGACTTCCACTGCATAGCGCAAGAGCATCTTGAATTTGCCGGGCTAACTTGGGAGTTAGCTTTCCATTTACAAATTCCTCAGGAGAAACCTTCGCACCAGATGAACCCAACTCATCAAGACAAAGAATTTTACCCTCAGCAAAATTCTCAGAAACTATCTGCGCTCTCAAGCGAGGTGCAAGCTGATTTAGACCATCAAGTACACGCAGAAGAGCCAATATGTTGTAAGTGGGATTAGATTTTTCCAGATCACAAGGTAGTTCTCCTTGTAGGATGCTATCGAGAAGTGAGATTCGGCGTAACTGCCCATCAGAAGCTGAATGCGAAGCAGAACCAGTTTTTGAGGATTTTGACGCAGAACTTGATCCCCCAGGGGATGTCTTCTCAACATTGGTATCTGCCCTCTGGTATGTTATTGTATAAATATCACCCCATAACCTGCTTCCATCACCGGATATGAAATCACTCCCACCATATCTATCATCATCTTCCTCATCTAGGACAAGTTGTCTCTGAACAGCCTGATATATTGTCAAATGCCGGTTAAGTTGCTTCCCACCAGAAGTGAAGATCAATTTTGGCAGATCATTTGAGCTGCCAAACAAAGGACGTCCTTGTCGGCTTCCTCTAATACCTCTACCGTTAGCAGATCCAAGCCCTGCCATGGCAGCAGCAGCAAATGACATAGCACCCCTCGAACCATAAGAATTACCACTGTGAAAATCAGCAGAATCTGAACCCCTGACAGTAGCAGCTCTGCTGCTAGAACCAGAAGCAAGATTGGTCTGGCTATCACTAGTTGCTGGAGCAGCAGCACTATCCTCAACCGAATCGCCCAACTTTACGTCATGTACTTTATCAGCCATGCTAACAGGCAGAGAATCATCTCTTAGCGCCTGAAAAAAAAGTAATGATCTCATTACACACGTTAATGTAAGGGATGGTAACATTACATTGGGGACACACCATAACATGTTTGCTTTAATAAAATAAGGGTGGCATATGTAAGAACGATAACATTTAGAGAATACTACTGATGTGTTTAAGGTCTCATCTGGAAACAAAACAATTAGAGAAAACTTAGTGGGATAACTCAAGAGAATTTTCCAAACAACCACACAAAATACTAATATTCTGATTGTATATTCATCACTTGACTTTATTCATAAGTATTCCATCACTCAATGTGCAAAAAATACCCATATTGGACAAATGAAAACTACTCATTTAGACAATACTTGACTAGAACAAATAGTTTCCTTTTGTTTGAAGAGTTATACTTTTGAATTCTATATAAACATGGTAAAAAGAACATCCAATGAGATGACACATCCAATCATAAGTTTGACAAGTAAATAGATATTCAGCTTCCAGATTGTAAAGAGAAATGGAGGAATAAATAATTGAGAATAAGACATACATCTTCATGGTCTTCGTCATCCTCATCTTCAATCACAAGATCATCATCAATCTCTATGGGGGATATTTCCAACTCCTCATCCTACCAGCAAGGGGAAGACGTTAATGAAGGAAAAAGGGTACACAAAATAGAATGGGGTTGTCTCATAATGTATTATAACATAAGGCCACATAAGCCTAACCAAGGAATCTAATCATGGCTAAAGTAACAATGACGTGAACTAAAACTAATCGAACCTCTTTGCCAACAAAATATGGCATGTCTGTTAATACCCCTTCCCTTATCAACAATTTTGTTTTTCATGCAGCATACCTCAGAGGTAGAGTCCACATTTGCAGGCTTCATTTGCGCATCTTTATCAGGAGCAGTTCTTCTACGAGCTGAAGTCTTTGATTGAGGTCCTCTCGCCTCATCCTGTGCAGGCTGCAGAACTGCTTTACCCTTCCCTCTTGATGAGCTTGTGCTTTTCTCCTGTGATGACTCTTTTTTGGCTGTTTCTCCTATATTAACAGATGATCTGGACCTTGTAGAATGACGACGAGTGCTGGAAGCAGGAGTAGAAGTAGATGGGGACGAAGCACCAGCCCCTGCAGGTGTTGTGCCAGCCTCAGAATTCGCAGCAGAAGCCAGGGTCTTCTGAGCAGAATCACTTCGTTGTACACGTGGCCAAAGAAATTCTTCAACAGCTGCTAAACTAGCAAGTGGATCTATTAGCACAACATTTGAAGAATAATCACGAAGGGCCTTATCTCCATGGGCGCGACAAAGGCGCAATTTAAAAGGCTGAGACAATGCACTCAACCCAGAAGAAAGGCGTGCACTTCCGGTGGAAGATCTAGCTGAATGGCTTAGAACAACTGGAAAACGCTCTAAGGAGGATAAAGCATTCTGAAGCTTCTGAACTAAAACAGTCATGGGAGTTTCACTCACTTCAACGATACTGGAAGGCAACGCAGCAGCAACAAAGGATTTGTATCTTTTGAGTGCTTGTTGGCGAAGCTTTGGAAGGTTAGTTTCAGATATTTTCTCCTTAGAGAAGTATCCGCAAGAGAAATAGTTCAGTAATGCTGAAACAACACCACTACCAATAAATTCAAAAGTAGATACACCGTCCCCTTTGTTCAACTCTGCAAGCATTTCAGATATCACCCCGACCAAATACTCCTCCTTCCCTGTGGTACAATCTGCCAGGCGTGATCCAGAGGCTTTAGATTTTCCCTTTGCCCTCGTCTTTTGGTCATCAACGCCAGCATTCAACTTAATGCAAAGTTGTTTCAACTGTATGAGATCCTCAGTAATCCCAACTTCAACAGCACCAGGATCCAAAGGGAAGTACTTGTCCTTGAAAGCAGTAGCACGTGAACTCACTGTCGTGCGAATATTAGAACTCACAGTTGGACTTTCTACTGAACCTGGAGGTGAACCAACATTAACTGAAGCAGGATTCTTAATTTCTTCTAAAGAACTTCCATCTGGATTTGAGTTACCACTTCGGCGCCTGTAACGCCTAGAACGCGATGATCCCGTTACAGAGTCATTATCCTTGTCAGTAGAAGGAATAGTATTTGGATTGCCAGCTATAATAAGTTGATCTACAGCATGAATCACACCTTCTCTCACAAAAATCTTAGAGAAAGTCCCAGGAAGCTTTTCCATGAGAATCTCAGCAATTTGGAGAGCAGGAACTAAGACGTGTGGATCTTTCCATGCTAGAACACCAGCTAAGAAACTGTGCAATCAAGAGGAAAAGCATGAATAAAAATTACCAGAGAAATCATGGAGTAAACAAGTAGTAATTTGATTGAGCCTAACAGCACCTTGATATGTTTGTTACACTCATTAAAGACTGAATCATTTCTGCAGTGCTGAAGTACATCAATTTACCAATGACAGAGAGACATTTGTGTCGAACTGGACCATTTACACTCGAACCATATATCTACTTGATGACAAATGCACACCATTAGTAATACCTCAAGCCACTTTGGAGCTATAAATGGCTATATGGAAGGCAGAAAAGCGAGAATAATATACAAGGAAATATTTAGAAAGAAACCTGTATGAGAACAGGCAGGAGATCCATTCCAAATTGCTGCAGAAGCTCAGGCTGATCATTTAATAATTTTTCTCGGGAAGAAACCTCCTGAACATTACCATTTGTGTCTTCTTGTTTCCCAGAACTGCCGGCAGGAGACTTCTTGGCAAGAGACCCTTTCATGAACAAATTAGAGCTGGTTGGAAGGGATATTGTTCCTTGTGGCAGTGGAGGGAGAAGCTCATTTGCCAGATTGACAATCTCAAAAATCTAAAGCGTTGAAAATAAAACCTTCAAATCTCAGGACAAAAAGCAGTTACTTGACAAAAGATACACAGCATGACCTCAGAAGAGTAACTAAAACAACACTCACAAATCACAAACACAGAAAACTTCAGAATTCCAATGTTGAAATAAAACTACAGGCATGTTCAGTGAAGTAAGATAATAGTATAAAACTACAAGCATATTCACTCACAAATATCAAGATAAAAAGGAATTACCTGCTCGGGTGGCCTACTCAAAGCAGGCTGAACAGATGCATTAGCTGAAATGCCAGAACCTAATAGTATCTCTTTCAGAACACCAGTTATCCCCAGGAGAAGCAAAGTTTTAGCACATAGAGGGGACCCACTTGCACAGGTAGAGAGAAGTCGAATTAAGCCCTGTGTGCATTAAGAGTTAAATAGGGATATTAGAAGTATATACACATTAGATAATTTAGATTCGTGCATGCATTGCATAAATGATGCATACCGTGTATGTAGGTGTACTGAGAGATGCTTGTCCACCACCTGAGTTACTGGTAGAGATGAGGGAAGCAGCTTGTGCAACTAGTCCATGGTTGCATAGCTCGTCTAGTTTATCTGGAGATGATGCAAATGCTTCAGCAATTCGAGTCAAACAAACAGAAGCATGCTCCAACACCTACAAACATAGCACGTCATAAAACAAAGGACACTAAAACCAGAAGTAAATTTATTAACTTTGTTTTTAAACTGACTCAGCGACCTTACCTTCGAATCATGATACTGAAGAAGATTGGTCAACAGGGGGACAGCTTCCATCACAAAGTCAGCTGCATCAGAGGGAAGCTTCTTGCACATATTTGCAGCAGTTGATAATGCCACACGCTATAACACAAAATATATGAAGGGACAGAGTAAAATAAAGCTGTTCTCAAGTAGCATTCATAATAACCAAAAAAGCAGAAATCTCTAATAGATTACCTGAACTCCTGTGGAGAAGAAATCCAGATACGAAAGAACAGCCATAAGAGCACCTGCTCGCAAGCAAGCAGTAGGGTGTTCCTGGGATATCTTCTTTAAGGCTTGCAGTGACTGTTTTGATCATAAAATTGATAGATATTAATATGGACAACTAGAAAGGTGTCATGCTGAATCAAGAACTGACATGTTATAGTAAGCATTATTTATTTCCATTAAAAAACCACTAGCATGTTATATCAAGAATTAAGAAGTGACAGTCAAGTAACAACTTTTATTCACATTCTCTGCCAACTAACCTGTTCAGCTAAGTCCATATACTCTATTGTAAGCAACCTAGCACAAAAGCAATTAACAGCTCCATAATGCACTACAGCAGCACAAGAAGAAGGCAACACGTCACACAGATGAGTCAGCGCCCTGGCCGCCAGAAGCATGATATCAGGGTTGCTCTCATGGTTCAGCAACCCAACCAGTATAGGCACAAACGAGTCCACGGAGAATGTACTGAGCGAGTCCTCAGTCCCAATAGAGAGCATCTCACAAAGCTGGGTCAAAGCTTCAACCTGTTTTCCCTCCTCTCCATCTGCCCTCAACCCAGATAAGATCTTCTTCAACCTCCCGCTCTGATGAGAAGACGACGCGGACCCCATTCCCGACGAAGGCAACAGATCATCCAACCCTGCCCCTAGCTTCCTCAACAGCCCCTGGAGGGCACTACTGGCAGAAGTCAAATTCTGGTGCAAAATCCCAACACCGCCTTCACTGTCATTGTCATCATCCTCATCATCATGATCTTCACCACCCCCACCTCCACTGTCCATATTCAACCCTAAGCTCCTCTCTATCTCCCTCTCCCTCTCCCTAGCCCTGGCCTCGTGCTCCTTCTCCTTCCCCTTATCCGAATTGTCCTTATCCGAGCTCTTCCCGCGGCGGCGCGAGCCCGAGGATTCATTGGTGGAGTCCATTTGGGTCCGGGAACGGGTCGATTTCTGTGACGAAGACGCAGAGAGACGAGGGCGCTTGGTGGTGGGAGCTGAGGAAGAAGAAGATTGGGCTGCTGAGGAAGCCTCCGCCCGCTTCCGGCTACGAGTTTCCATACAAAGCAACGCCTTCTCGGAGAATCGCGAGCATCGAAGAACACCCAATTGATCCCTCGAGTCGAAAAACTGGATCTTGATGCTTTCTGGGGACGGAGAGGAGCGAGCTCTGCAAACCCTAGATTCTTCTTCTTCTTGAGCAAGAGAGTGAAATTGAATCGGGTATTTGAAATCGGACCCTTGAAATGACCTCCACTGTACTTCCAATCACCTCATGTGTACACAATCGAAGGATTTGGGCGAGTGCAAGAGAGAGAGAGCTGAGAGGTGATTGAGCAAACCCTAATTGCAATGGCGTAACGGTGGAGAAATGGAGACGAAGAGGGGATTTCTGTTTATTATCAAAATAAAAGTTGACAAACATGTAATATTCTTTTACCACTAGAAGGGTTTATTTTGGACTCGATTCGGATCGAACTGTATCTGAAAATTAAAAGTAGCGGACAAATGATAAGGTTGCTCAAAGTCGATTAATTTAAATTGAAATCAAAACTGAAAACCAGACCGATCAATTTAATTTTTTTAAATGAAATTGGTATAAAACATGTAAATTAACTGATCAGTTTTACTGTATAATTCTCCGATTATAATCGAATTGGTTTTGAATAAAATTTGAGCTTCAAAATCTTGTCAAACCAAACAAGTTCGATTGGTTGCTACACATGAATGCCTCGTGGACATTGATTTGTGGAGATTAATGGGTTATATCTAGCCACATATGGTGTATTAAACCATCTTTAATTTACTCGGTCAACCACAATTTTATATAGATCAAACTATAACTAAACATTTTTTTTGTTCTTGAGTTTAAGAGTCGAGACATTTGCAAACTTTCAATTTTGATTAAGCTATATATTTTCTAATTCTGAAAATGTGCTTAGGAAATATAGTTTAGCATTACCTTACGTGCAATAAAATGACATAGCTAATCGAAAAATAACCTCTATAGATGTAATTTGACCCATAATCGGGTCCAAAATGAAGACTCGCTTTCAAATACTTTGGTTTAGTTAGAACCTAAGAACCATCCGTGATATGGACGATTATGACCGAACCGTCAAAAACCTACGATTTCGATCATGATTTTTATGTAAGAAGTGTAATGATTAATTCGGTCCGATTCCTGGCCGGTTTGATTCCGAAACCATTGGAGGAGGAAGTGCACTCCCTTTGTAATATTGGGCCTCTCTTAGCCCATAGCCTCTGGAGCCCATCCCAGGCCCAACAACGGCCCAGGTCCAGAGAATCGTTGTCGGCAAAGCACGAACTGATCAGGAGTACTCGATTCCACCACAAAATCAGTGCACCTTACATGTCCAGACCACGCTTTAAGCTCCTATTGGTCAAAGCAGTCAAAACGTTTACTTTCAATTACCTGAACCAACTACATGACGACACGTCACCACTACATGAACACACTCTCAGTGGGTCTGAAGCGACCAAAGGCTCAAACAGAGAGTGAGAGAGAATCAATACTTTCTGGATAAAACGCTTTTAATTCCAATTAATTCTCGATTTTTGTCTCTGTCGTTTTCGTTCAAGAATCGTCACTTCCGCGAGGTGTGAGTCGGATCTTTTCAACACCTGTCAACAAACCCATGTCGTGCTAGAAGCTGAATCGACCATTAAGTCACACCCCAAATTCAGAAGAAGATAAGAAAATATCTCAAATTGTGTGTTTCTGGGTCCAGCCATTGTGTTTTTCTTGTCATTTTCGAATCTGGGTGGAGGAAAAAACTTGTTTTTAGGTGAACCAGAGGGTTCTGGAAGTGGGGTTTTTCTGGGTTTTGTGTGTTGTGGTTTCTGGGAATTGAGGAGGAGAGTGGTTTTTGGGATATGGGTTTTTTCAGTTTTGTGTCGGGTTTGTGTGGATTTGGAGTTGGGTTGTCTTCGGGTCTTGTGCTTGGGTATTTCTTGTTCATCTACTTTCAGACTACTGATGTGAAGGTCTGTTCACTGATCTCATATCTCTCACTCACTCTCACTGTTGTGGCATGTGTATGATTTTTGCCTGTTTTGCTTTTTTTGTTTGATGTTGAGTTGATTACTCTTTGTTGTTGGGTCTTTTAGTGGCAGTTTTTGTATGCATTGAACTGTTTGCTTGCCCAAAAGGGAATAGTTTAAAGAAAAGGAAACTTGCAACCTTGCTAGTGTTTAAGTCTCAGTGATTTAGGAAACTTTTCATGTAGTTCCTTGTAGGGGTAATTAGTCTAGAAGTTTTAGAATGTGGGTTTGGTATCAGTATTGAAGGTTTGGGATTGTAAACATGATTTCTATTGTAATGTTACGCATTGGAATGAAGAGAAGAATTCAGAGACTCTTTCGCCGCGGTGGACAAGTTCCCCTTAATCTTTGGTTGTCGTATTATGTTCCTATAAGTTGAATATGTTAGTGGTCAAACATTGTTGGTAATGGCAGCATCTATGGTATATATGTTTTATCAAAAATGAACTTTGTATATGAGATTAAAACAATGCTTGATTTTGAAACATTGTAATCGGTTCGGGGCAATCAGTGTTCTTGCATTGACATGAATGGAATGGCCCATTCTAAGATCAGTTGTTGTCTTGGAGAGACTTGGGGCACTGGACCCACTCAAGATGATCAGATTTTTCATCTCTTGCTTAGACAACCATGTATATCTGTCATTATGGGTGGATGTAGGGGTTAAAGATTGTAAAAAACTTTGCATATGTTTATGGATTGTGTATTAATAATATATTTCATTTCTATTATTGAGATTTTACCTTGTGAATTTATTTCAACTGGTTTACGGATGGCCTGATCAGGATCCTGAGGTTCGTCCACTGGCCGAACAAGACTCAGAAACCTTGCAGCGGTTGCTTCCTGAGATACCCCTTTGGGTAAAAAATCCAGATTATGATCGGGTATGTAATTAGTGTCTACATCTTTGTTATTGTGCTATTGTTTAGAGTAAGTTCCGTTCTTTCTGTGCTTAGGCTTAGAAGTCAGAGGATTGGTAGTTACTTAAGATACTATTAGCAAACTTTTTACCCGTAACAAGCAGAGGTATGAGAATTTTCGTAAATAGAGATACATTCAAGATCCCTGTCTGTACTCATTCAGACAGATTTCTTGGAATTCTTAATTGAGAGCTAGTTTTAGCGTTGAAAAGCAAGCATATCATTCCGCTGTATTGACGTTGGTGCTGTTTGATAATATATTTTCTTCCTTTCATGTGAAGGTTGACTGGCTAAACAGGTTTATTGAGTTAATGTGGCCATATCTCGACAAGGTTCATTTCCCCACATCTAGCAATTCTAAATAGTATCTGATTGCTTACGAGTTTGTGTTCATTAGCTCTAAACTTTTTCCTTTCCATGAAGGCTATTTGCAAAACCGTAAAGACCATTGCAAAGCCTATTATTGCTGAGCAAATTCCCAAATATAAAATTGATTCTGTTGAATTTCAAACACTCACATTAGGGTCCTTACCACCAACTTTTCAAGGTTAGTAGATCTTGTTCATTTTCTTTTATGAGTTATTATCATCCGAATGTCACTATCATGAGACCTCATGTGCATGAATATCCTATCCTTGTCAGGTATGAAAGTCTATGTTACCGACGAGAAGGAGTTGATTATGGAGCCATCTTTTAAATGGGCTGCAAATCCTAATGTTTGTGTTGCCGTGAGAGCATTTGGGTTGAAGGCAACTATTCAGGTTATTCCCTTGTTCAACCATGCCAAGGGTTTTACTTTTATTACCGTTGATTGTTGGTTGCATCGCGTGTACTGAATGTGTACCTTGTGCTGTCTTTCAGGTGGTGGATCTACAAGTTTTTGCCGTGCCACGTATCACTCTGAAACCCTTGGTTCCAAGCTTTCCATGTTTTGCAAAAATCTGCGTGTCTCTGATGGATAAGGTTTGTGATAGTTGAAATTTTATTAAATTATAGTAAGACTGAATTTCTTGTATTCGGGAACCAAACATCCCAGACATGTCTTTTCAACTCAGTTATTTTCATCAACAATAATTTTAATTATTAAATAGCAATACTACTGGCTGGGAATCGGAACCAATGACCTCATGCTTATTACATGAGGTATCTACCACTTCACCCACAGCTTTTAGTAACCCTTTCAAGTTGTTACATTCTTGGATTCTTGTATGCGGAAACCAAATATCATACATGCCCTTCCAAGTCAGCACAAGATCACCTCCCACATAACATGGGTTCTTGTTGGGCAAAGATATTATACACACTATTTCATTTCCTTCAAGGACACTGACTGCCTAAATTTTAGGAGATAAGTTGCATCCATATAGCCTTATATTACTTTCTATGGATGTCATATACTGGACAGATTTATCGGCTATGGATAACTGCTATTGGCATGGGAACTTTTAAACATAATTAAAAAAAGCACCTAATACTTGCATAACACCCACAGTTCGCTTATCTGGATGCAAACTTCTCACAATTGTAGTATATACAAGGCACCTTAAAAGAAGGAGCATCCTGGCTAGGTTTGTATGACGTGGTCTTCTAGAGACTGCCACTTGCTGCTATGCTAGAAAGTATTAATTGTATTTATTTGCTTTTGAAGCCACATGTTGACTTTGGTCTGAAGCTGATGGGTGCTGATCTTATGTCTATACCCGGTCTCTACAGGTTTGTCCAGGTACATACCTTGCTCTCTTCTTCCTATCTGCTTTACTTCCATGTTTTGTACTGATGCTGGCCAAATTTATTTACATGTGAAGTATTGAGGTTTGAGCTTTTCGCAAATATTGCACTGTTTAGACATTTGAGTACTGCATTTACTATTTAGTATTAAAGAAGGCTATAATTTGGTCTCTAGGATACATGGCTAACTTGGGAATTTGTTGGTTCTCTTGGTAAGTTCATTTATGATGCAACGAATTAAGAAGCAATGGGTATACTTTTGGTATCTTCGGTGGACTAGGTTGTTTGACGAGTCCACCCAAGTCGTGAAAAGACTTGTCTAATGTGCTCGTTTCAGGATACAATTCAAAAGCAGTATATCGCCATTTTTTAGCTGAGAGTGACTGGCTTTTTGGGATCCTACTCACTCTTTTATATATATTGTTCTTTTGCTGATAAAAAAGTGATAATTTCAGAATAATCAATTAATATATTTTTCACCCGAAACTAGGAAAACTATTCTTGCATTCTTAATCTTTAATCCATTTTTATCTTTTTTGACTCAGTTTGAACTGAGCTAAGAATTCTCTCGTTTTACAGGAGCTTATCAAGACTCAAGTCGGCAATATGTATCTATGGCCAAAAACACTCGAAGTACAGATGATGGATCCGGCAAAGTATGTTCCTGAATGCTACTTAAACCTTGCTATGCCATTTCTACTTGTTGATTCTGTGATTTGACTAATTTATTTATTGAGAATTGCAGGGCGGGGCAGAGGCCAGTCGGTATTCTCCATGTCAAAGTTCTGAGGGCAATGAAACTGAAAAAGAAAGATTTCATGGGTGCGTCAGATCCTTACGTGAAACTAAAGCTGACTGATGACAAGCTCCCGTCGAAGAAAACTACGGTGAAGCACAAGAATTTGAACCCTGAATGGAACGAAGAGTTTAATTTGGTTGTAAAAGATCCAGAGACACAGGCCATAGAGCTTAATGTATATGATTGGGAGCAGGTATATTTTCTTTTCAACTTGCCCTCTACAATTCTAATTCCTATCTGAAATTGTAAATCTCGAGCTGATTATTAATTTCCGTAGGTGGGCAAGCATGACAAGATGGGCATGAATGTCGTTCCGCTGAAAGACCTCACCCCCGATGAGACAAAAATAATGACTCTCGATCTCCTAAAAAATATGGACCTAAATGATGCCCAAAACGAGAAATCTCGTGGACAAATTGTCGTGGAGCTGACATATAAACCTTTCAAAGAGGATGAGCTGGCACGGGGCTCTGGCGATACAGATACTGTTCAAAACGCTCCTGAAGGAACACCTCCCGGTGGAGGTTTACTCGTGGTTACGGTTCATGAAGCCCAAGATCTTGAAGGAAAGCACCATACCAATCCATATGTACGGCTTCTCTTCCAAGGGCTCGAGAAGAAAACGAAGGTACATAATATAAATAGCATTTGGCAAAACTGCGATTTAGTATTGGAAGCTACAGGGAAAAAAATCTCTTCCCGCGTATAATACATACTTCTTGTTTATAGTTATGTAGTTCTTTTCTAACTTGTACAGCACGTCAAGAAAAACCGGGATCCTAGATGGGAAGAGGAGTTTACATTCGTGCTGGAAGAGCCTCCCACCAATGAAAAAATGCATGTTGAAGTTTATAGCACCTCATCAAGGATCGGCCTACTACATCCCAAGGTACCACTTGCAATTTTCCTTGTTTCCTTCTCAACTAAATATATTTTGAGTTTGAAATCGGGTACATAATTTGATTGCAGAACATACCATTATAATTTCTATGAAGTATATCACTATGGCACCATTTTCACCCCTTAAAGTTCTTGAAAAATATATATGCCTTCAATTGTATAAAATGAATATTATAGTTGAAAGTTGGAACTCCATAAATTGTTATGGATTGACATTCCTGTTTTAGACTGGAGTGTATAAATCAATACATCATTAAATTCACCAAACATTGTAGGGAAGTTTGTGGCTGGCTAATAATAACTTTTACGCGCTTCACATTATTTTTCTATGTTTCCTCGATTTATTTATTTAGAATTTGAAATGGGGTACATAATTTGAAAGGCAGAACATACCGTTCAATTTTCTATGAAGTATATCACAAATACAATGACACCATTTGTTAAATTGTATAAAATAAATTGAAAAAATAAGTTGTCTATATTAATGACTTATAGTTGAAACTCAAACTTTTTATGCCTGTTTTAGACTATGGAACCAATATATCATTAAATTCACCAAATATTGTAGGGAACTTTGTGGCTGGCAGATAATAACTTTTACACGCTTCACATTATTTTTCCCGCCCTCGTCATGAATTTGCTTGAAATACTATATCATTCGTGTTCTTAGCTTTGTTTTGTAACTGAGAGACTGTTGATACTGAATCAGGAATCATTGGGATATGTTGATATCAATCTCTCTGATGTTGTCAGCAACAAAAGAATCAACGAGAAGTTCCATCTAATCGACTCGAAGAACGGGAAAATCCAAATAGAAATGCAGTGGAGAACCTCCTCGGCCTGAGTCAGATTTGCTTGTTTTTGTTGGAGCTCTTGTTGGAGTTGAGACCTTACTTGATCTTGGAAATCAGTTTCATTGTCTGTTGTTCAGTTTATTTGTTTCTTTGTACATCGCTGTAGCTAATATCAGTGTGAAACTAGTGTGAAACTGTGAATTGAACTTTACGGTTCAATTAATCCTTTAATCAGATTTATTTTTCGATTAATATTCAATACTGATTTTATATACATTAGTTTCATAAGAATGAGAATCAATAGCATTGAAAATGAGAGACTGTTATATAAACAATAGCATCCAACATGAATGAGAATCAGGTTGACTTATGAAAATGATGTTACTAATTTTCAATGCACAAAATTCTCCAACAACTACTAAATTACTTCCACTAGTAAAGTAAAAGAGTAGACAGAGATACAGATAATCTAATCAAACTCAGAAATTAAGTTTTGATAGTACTCAGATTCATGACAACATGTTAAGCATTGCTAATGTATATGAAAATACAAATCACTTTTTCAATCCCTCCAGCGATTCCCACAGTTTGGGTTGCAGCAAACGAAAAACAGCGTCATACCCTCCTCTCCACGAGCAGTTGCCTGGAAGAAGACAGCTTCTCCATGGTTGCATTGAGAACAACGCACAGATTTTGTGCGAGGCAGAGTTGGATCCGCAGCAACATCCTGCAACACTTGGGTGCGTTCCCCAACAGCGTGATGTATCTCATTTCGATATACACAGTTGTTATCAGCAACCTCCTGCGTAATATTAAACAAAATTTTCGCATCAACATGTACAAGCAAATCCTATTCTCTCCTCTTCGCCAAAAAACAACTTTCATTAAGCAAAGCCTACTTCTCTCCTCTTCGCCAAAAAACAACTTTCATTAAGCAAAGCTATTGGCTCAAGTTACCAAACTAGTCAGAAAGTTCAATTGTCTATTCCAAATTAAGTGTCGTTACGCATAGATTACCATCAATGACATCATATATGTAGTTATCACCACATGGTTAAAAAGAACGAGTCTTTTTCAGAGGGTTGACAGATTTTCCACAATGATTTCAGTTTAATTTGGTTGGTGCGTGCACTACTATTCTGTTAAGCCAACCAATGAAAGCAAAACACACCGCTAAGTTACCAAACTACATGGATGAAAAGGACATAGATGTATGACAGCTTAAACCAAACACATTTTGAAAATATTTTCAATCACAACTGAAAAAACCAAAAAAAAGCATAGTTCTTTCGAAATTATAAGCCTGAAGTGAAGATGCATTCTATATTCTATGTCATAATTAGTATATATGAAGAAGAATTAGACACAGAAACAATGCCCTTTCAACCAAACAATTAGTTCAAGAGTTCCCACACTTACATTTCGATTCTAAATTAAAAGGGGTCTATCACAACCGAATTCATCCCAACCTTTTCTATTTCGTTGAACCAATTCTTATCCTAGTTACATATCAACAACGAGGGTGAGCAGACCCCGGCGCTGTGCACATTACATATACGAATATCAGTATACCTATTATAGCGGCAGGCTTCTCTATGTTACATTAAGCACCATAACTAATACAACACAACAATCTACTGAGGTTTTAAGGCTGATAAATCATAAATCACAAGATTGCCTGCTCAATTCAAATTAGGGTTTCAACAACATTTCGAAGCTCAACACAGTCACACAATAACAAGTGGGAAAAGAGAAACCCTAACCTGGTGATCGCAGTTACGGCAAGCGTAGAGTAGGATTTTCTGCTCCTTGTCCTCCTTAGGGTACAGAATGTTGTTGCTGAAGAACACAGAAACTGTAAAGATGAGAACAAAAGCGAAAGCAACAAGATCCAAGTAAGGATAGAGAGAAGGAGAGCAAATGTGACCATTCGCGGCAAAATTTCATGGTACTCATGTTGACGGAGATGACAGGTCTCGCTCTTTGCTGCTTCTTTCACAAACCCTAGACGCTTCTTCTTCGACGGAGCTCAAGAGCTCGCCGACGATTCTCTGTTCTGTGGCTGCGAAGTGTGAAGAAAGAGGACCGAGAGCGTGAGGTTTATTGTCGCTTTCCCAGTACGCGACGATGAAGACTCTCTAAACGACGTCGTGCACCTCTCAATGGCCCTTGAACGGCGTCGTCTTCACTCATCCTGACTGACTCTCCCAAACGCAGTCGTTTTGTTCATTCACTTCTCAACCCGTCGCGCCACGAAACAGGGAAAATTGCAAAAACTCTCAATTCACTGTGTTCTTTCAAAAACTCTCATTCACTGGTGTTTATTTTGGAAAGAACGCTCTCTTACTCATGCTTATTTTTGCATTATTTATGTTAATCCGGTGAAGGGTCACTTAACTGTTAACTCAAACGCGCTTAAGGGCAGACACTTTAGAAACGGAACCGGAGATCGAATCTGATCGCAGGCAACAGTTCCGGTTCTGGTTCTTAAAATAGAGAACCGGAGAGTCCTGTTTGGTCCGATTCTTGACCTGTTCGGTCCAGTTCTAGACCCATGCCCACCCCTAAACATGCTAACTCAAACGTCCAACATTTGAGTGACATTTCGGTTAATTTTCACGAATTTACAAAGACGGTGCAAATTTGAGCATGAGTGAGGGAGACTTTTTGCAAAAGTACACTGAAGAGAGAGTTTGAGCAAAATACGTCATTTTTGCGAATCTCCATTTATCCGAGTGATCCACAAATGACGAAAATCCCTCTTTTGCCTAGCTCTATCACGATAAGGCGAGGCCAATGATTTTACTATTGCTTGAGCAATAACTCGAGTAAGAGTTGAATAAGCCCCTCGAGCGCCCGATGCAAACAAATGCATTTTTGCTCGACGTTTCCGAGCTGTAGAGCCGCACGGAGTTCTAAAAAACAATTCTAAATAAGAGTTTTTGCAATTTTCCTTAGGAAATATCACAAAATTGAGTTTTTCTCGTCACTTTCAAATTTGGGTGGAGGCAAAAGCTTGTTTTGAGGGATTTGGAAGTGGGTTTTATCTGGGTTTTGTGTGCTGTGGTTTCTGGGAATTAAGGAGGAAATTGATTTTCAGAATAGGTTTTTTCGGTTTTGTGTTGGGTTTCTGTGGATTTGGATGAAGAAAGCTATTGTTTTCTGTGGTGAGCTGCATGGTTTCTTTTTCTATTTCATATGACACTAATCTTGTTTTCCAGTTTCTTTGAATGTAAATAATATAAATATCAATTACATGCTATCTCAGTAATGTGCATTTTCAATTAAAAGTTTGGTGCTAACTTATTTCATCAACGTATAATCAACCTCAAATCTTGGTACACAACTTGCTGATAAAAAAAAAGATTCTCTTGCATAGGAAAGTCGCGTCATAACGACAGATACAACTGACGAATAGGTTTCCGATTTGGTGAGGCGTATATGCGTATTCATTGCCCTAAATTCTAGGTTGGTTGAAATAGGTGAAGTTTAGTTTCAGTCTATAATTTTAGGGCCAGTGGTTGCTACAATAACTTATATTCTTCAGAGACTATATGCGCATTGCAGCATCACATGAGAAGCAAGAAGATGAAGTGAAGTGGGTTCATAAGACATGTAAAGGGACATTGAGAACTATGGTATTTGCTTATTATGGGACACTCTTATAATCTTGCACACCTTTGATACTTTTGCTTGGAAATGGAATAGCCTACACAAACACATGGTACATTTTTCTAGGTCTTGTGGTATTTGTCCACATACAACATCTGCAAATATTGGTACTTGTTGATAGGATATTATGGTTGTTGGTTTTAACCAGTATTCTGAAAAACGTGTTGGGCCTATATTAAATAAGTGGAGGCCCAAAACCCATGTAGTTAGTATCCTATATGGAAAAGGAAACCCTAATTGCTTGCCTATAAATAGGAGGCAATAGAGAGAAGGAAGTAAGAACAATTCAAGAGAGAAATAGAGTGAAATTCGTGCAGAATTTTCTACTACTTTCTAGGCCGACCAGCAAGGTTCTCGAGTCCGATCGGAGGTCGATCCACCGTTGGATCGTGCTGATTTTTGGACAGCGTGTTTGGAAGACGTGGTACTACATTCTGACCGTTGGAATTTGCGTTTGGAGGTCCGAGTGATTTGATACGATTTTTTGATCGTGCGCCATCGATTCGGTGAAGTTTCTCTACTCTTTCTTGTAATTGTGGTTTAAGCCAAGATTGGTTAATCTTGAGATATTGTGATCCTCTAATTGTATTTAGAGAGAACTCGTTGTACCCATTATATTGATAGTGGAGATTAAGCGGCCTCAAGGGTCCCGTGGTTTTTCCTCTCTCGTCTTGAGGAGGTTTTCCACGCTAAAATTGTGCGTGCCTATTGCGTGTTCTTGTTTGCTATATTTGTTAGCTTACTTGATTCGCTCTGCTTGATAGATTCCTACGAGATTTGCACAGGTGGGGAGAATTATTTAATTCCGCTGCATCTAATTATTCTATTAGATTCGTTTTTCTCCCAACAAAACGTTGGACGCTAGTCGAGCAGAGAGGGTTTTGGGACTGATCGAAAAGTAAATATGATTGAAGAATTAATCGAGGTTTAATCAAGAATATGCAGGGGTCTTTTACCTAGGAGGATCCACTCTTGATCGTGCACGTGTCTTGACTCTAACGTGTATATAAACTCTCATTTCGCCTCATACACTTCCAATGTGAGACATTGGCTCCAGTGTGGATTTCAACGGTTCTAACATGGTTCTTCGAGGGACGGTAAAATCCACTGAGTTGATGCGGATCTATGTATCCCGACCCCACGGGATAGAGGACAAGATTATTAAACTTTTCCTGAACCTGTTATAGAGGTTTAATAATTACCATCATATGGGATAGGAGACAGCCGGACAAGATCATTAAATTTGTCCTGAACATGTTCCGTTACTATCCTCTAAAGTGACGATATATATGGTATATCTCAAACCATATAGGGATTTGATAACTACGACTCAACGGGATAGGAGACGGAGATCACTGACCCGATCCGAACCGAACCTGCATATGTTGCCATCCCTTGGGAGCCAAGGAGATGGCTTCTTTTAGGTGTGATTAGCACATGGAGGCCATGAGCAACATGATTAGAGGTAGGTAAGGTTTCAGGATTGGTTCATGAGTTTCAATACCTAAGCACATGAATGCACATAAAGAGGGTGTGCTTGCTGTCTCCCAATCCATTCAGAGGTGTGATTATTTATATTGTCAAGACTCAAACCCCATTCCTCAGGACCCCCAAAAGAACCTATGTTTGTTTGGTGACTTGGATTTGTTTTCATGTGCTTGTAAGGTGTACCGACCATTGTGCCAATCAGGCCTTAAGTAGGGACTGGTTTGGTGCTAAAACAGAACCTAACTGATTCGTCAAATGATGACATTGCTTCTTCTTCGATGTAATTTCTAAAGCCGTGTATATTTTAGACCCAGAACCGGTCTTGAATCAGAAATCAAACAAGATTTGAAAATGAAAAACAAGATTTGAGAGAACCATTTAATTTTGTTTCAATTCGGGCTCTCAGAATTAATAATCGCCAATTAACTGATAAAAATCGAACCGATTTGTTCCGCCACATGTTAATCTCTCGTCCACTCACGTATGTTATTTATCTTTTATTATTATTTTGTTTTCAAGCATATAGTTTTTGTTAGTATTTTTTAAAGATTGGAAATATAATGTTTTGGGGTATAAATAGGCTCCAATCTATCTAATTAAGCTTATAAATCAAGTATAAATAAATAAATAAATAAAGTACCATGTTTTAATCGGATATAACCGATAATCGAATATGAGAACCACAATCAAAATCAGGCTAATTCTTTACGTAATAGTTTTAAATATGTGTTGAAGTAGAGGTCCATGTGTACACGAGCGTGAATGGGAAATAAGCCCCACGCGTACATGAAGCATGAAAGAGAAAAGTTATGTAAATCCCGCGTGGAAAACAAGTGAAATAAATTGGGTGAATATAAAGGGAAGAGTCAAACCCAACTAATAAGCTTGAACTTTTAGTTGTGGAGCCCGGCCCGATATGTACAACATAGTTTTACAATATGGTTACAATAATTGAGGAACTGAATGGTCAGGGGTTCGGTTCTGAAACCGTGACCACCCTTACATATCTAGGTCTAACTAGAAGGAGCACCTAAAGAAGTCTATTTTTTACGTACGATGTGTGTATAAAGTTTTCCTAAACTCATGTGTGGACTTAACATAAATCAAGTCTAAATTATAAATAAAAAACTAACCGGTTTTAGTAGGATATAACCGAGAATCGAATATGAGAATCACATTTAAAATTGGACTATTTTTTCCGTAATAATTATGAATATGATTTCAATAATTGAGGAACTGAAAGATCGGGTTCAGTTCCGAACCATGACCAACCCTACTTCTTATGATTATTATAAGCTTGGTTAAGAAAACTTGTTGAGCTTGAGGGTTGGGTTGTGTAAAAAGGAGAAAATGGAAGTACTTTCTTGGAAATGAAATCACAAAAATCATGGGTGGCTTTCACTTTCAACATCAAATTGTGGCCAGAGCCAGAAAGGGTTAAAAAAGTAGGTGAACACAATCAAATAATTACACAAGTACCTTGCAGAAAAAATAATTACACAAGTGGACCTCTCTCTCACACACACAAACACTAGTCTCCACACCATAGAAACTCAAGTGGATGGTAAGATATGAGGATCATGGTGATTCTAGAGCATGTGTGGTGGTGATGAGAAAAAAAAAAGGGGGAAGCAAATTGGAGAGATATTGACTTTTTAATTGTAGATTTTTATATGTTCAAAAAAAATTTGTAGAATTTATTGTACTTTTTAATTTGAATTTAAACAAATGTATAACTTGGTGTATTATTGATGTGTTGTTTACACTAAGAGAGGTCCTTAATCAAAATTATTGAAAATTTTAATATAATTGGTTTTCTAAAATCTCATACTTGTTCGATTAATTTTTAATCACTTTTTAAAATATTATGTAACAATCATATATCATAACTATATGTAATAAATAGGTATTAAGACAAAATTAAGATAGTCGATGGCCTGATTTAAATCATGACAACAACATTTCATATCCAAATGCTATTACAACCGATCTCGAGAGGCAGATTCATATTCAGAGAGCAAACTAGAAGTGTGACGCGATTTGAAAATTTAATAGTCATTTAGATTTTTAACACATGTTTCCAATTGGATATAACACTTATTAAATTTTATCAGATATAATTCTAAGAATCGTATATAATTACATAGAAGTCAAGTCAAATACAAACTGGGTAGAAATACAAACCGTCCGAACCGGTAGAATTTGAGTGTGCACTGATAGAAGCAGATGGAGCTTATAAAAAGTGAGTGTGAACTGGTAGAACAGATGGACCCGATATAACCGCGAAAATGACCGTGGTAGAACTTCGCTGTCACGTATCGCTTGCTCGGACAAATATCTTCATATCTTAAGCGATCTAACGGCTATTAGAAGTTCAAACGTTCTACCAAATTTTAACTAAAATTTATCCCTAATTACATATATTTATATGTTATTATTTCTTAAATTTTCTTGTGAAAGGCCATGAAGTGAGAAATAGAAGAGGAAAAGAAAAGGAGTGGAAGGTGAGCCAAAACCCACAAGACAACCTCAACCACATCCACACTCATATCTTTCCTACTCTCCTTTTCTTTCATCATCTTGCTTTTGAACCCAACCTCCAACCCTTCTAGAAGCTCCTCTCTCTCTCTCTAATAGACATAGAATAAAGCACCACACAACCACCATCTCCTACACATAAGCACAAAAATAGATAAATCATTAGAACACTTCCTCCCCCCAAATGCCCACCACAACAAACTTACTACTTTATTAAACCATACCAAATATTTTACAATATAATATGATTCCCTTCTTTGCAAAACCATGAATCTCACTGGCTTCATATCCAAATCTAGCATTATTGGCTGGGTGGGCACTTTTTACCCAAAATCGAATCCAAACCGAATTCGAATAACCAAAAACTGTGGGTATCAAATTAGATATGAGTCTGAAAATTAAGAATCAATTTGGTTCGGTTCCAGTTCTGAGAGTGCAGACTCGGTAATTAATTGGTTCAGAACCGAATCGATTTTGGGGGTTTTAATTAGTATTTTTTGTATTTCAATTTTATGTTTTAGCCTCAAAAAAGTTTAATTGTGTATTATTTTCACCTTAAATTGAACAATGTATAAATATCAAATTAATTGGATCTAATTAGGCAAAACTATACAACTATATCAGATAATCGGACCCTTAATTTCACAATTAATCATTCAATTGGGTATAATTGGGTAGAACCGAAAACCATACCGTAGAACCACGCCAGAACCGGACCGATACCCACTTATTGGGTTCGGTCTGGTTCTGGAACCGTGCCCAGCCCTAATTATTTGCAAATCTAAACCCTAATCTCTAACCAAAATCATTTAAATTTAAATACACAAATCTATATATAATTCAATCATCCATATCTCCAACATTCTCATTCAAATCAAACAACATATTGCTTACACCCATTTTGATACTCACCACATAACCAAAAATTAAATTTCAAAAAGTGTCACATTTGGGGGGCATAGCTTTCAAAAGAAGTATATGATATAGTGAGTGGGTGTTGCTGGTTTCAACAAATAATAAAAACATATTATAAAGTAAGTAATTAAAGATTAGGTTGAACATGTATTCTGGTAGATGTCTTTTAGTGAGTTGGGGAAGATCTTGAGAGCTAACTAAAATAATTAATCAAAGAGTAGATAGAGACATGGAAGATTAAAAGAAAGGCAGAGATCACACCCTACTCCTTTCTTATGCTTTTCACCTACCTGATGCTCACCTATAACTTAATGGCTTAACTTAACCTCTCATAATTACTTTTATGTTATTGCCCACATCAAATATAGGGAAAATATCTTTTAAATAAAATAAAAACAATGAGATCAGATTGAAATAATATAATAAATTTTTAAAATATTTTAAGAGTTAATGAACACCCAAAAAAAAAAAAAAATATATATATATATATATATATATATATATATAGATGAGTTTTTGAGTTCAAATTTGGTATATGCAAGTAAAATTGAAAGAGTAGTGAACTCTAACAAAATTGGTTTACATGGGCAGGCATGGTTTCGAAACTAGACCGAACTTACTCTCTATTACGTGAGAGAATAGTTGGGCTCTCTGATCGCAATTTTTTAGTTCAGTTTTCGATTCTACCCAGTTATTTTTTGATTTTTTAGTTTAGATTTGGTTTATATGTCGAATTAGATGAATTTGTAATTTATTTATGTGCAAAAACATTAAATTTTCAATCACAAGAAATATTAACGAAAATAGAACGTTAAAGTTTAACTAGTACAACTCAATTAAAATATCAAATTCGTTAGCACAACAACAATAAAAAAGAAAAAATAATCTACATATCAGTTCGATTCTCACCCGTTAATCGACGATTATGATTTCTGAGAATCAGAACCGCGCCGAATTTAAACGGTCCTCTCAAACCCATCACAAAAACCGAATCACAAACTGCGATCTCGACTCTTCAGTTTCACATCCAGTCCGGTTCTCGTTTCCCGGTCAAAAATGCCCACCCCTGATTTACACAACGCAGTCTATAAATCTTAAAGTTAATTTTATATTTTCCAAATAAAACTTAATTTCAGATAATTAAACATAAAAAAAAAAGAAGAGGAAAATAAAGGCTAGTAGGCACCACTACCACCACTCCTCTAACCCTCCTCACCAACTCACATCTAGAAGCATTTCATTTAGTATTCATTGTTAGTGTGTCTTAGTTGTGTCAAAAGACCCTATATATACCCGGCTTCGATCCCCACTGCCGTCCATAATATTTTCCAATCACTGCTCCGCCGTCGTCGTCGTCGCGATCAATATTATGGGGAGGTCGCCGTGTTGCGAGAAGGCACACACGAACAAGGGGGCGTGGACGAAAGAAGAGGACGACAGGCTCGTGGGGTACATAAGAGCCCACGGCGAGGGTTGCTGGCGGTCGCTGCCGAAAGCCGCCGGGCTCCTCCGGTGCGGCAAGAGCTGCCGCCTCCGGTGGATCAACTACCTCCGCCCCGACCTCAAGCGAGGCAACTTCACCGACCAAGAGGACGACCTCATCATCAAACTCCACAGCCTCCTCGGCAACAAGTATGTACTAGTAGTAACAATATATAATCATCATCATAAAAATCTTTTTTTAATTTTTATCCTATTGTTTTTAACCATATCATATACAATATTAGTCGCAACATGTCAACAACTATATACCAATAATATTTCACAAGAGAAAGAGAAATAATCTTAGTTTTTTCTTATAGTGATTAAGCTTGAGCTTGGCCAGTGGTCGGCCCTTTTCGCTCCATAGATCGAGACCATGGACTCGTGGGAAGGGTTAAAGGGTAGTTCAGGAAAAACTGATGTATGGTTAAAAAATAATTATTCAACAACTATACCAATAATATTTCACAAGAGAAATAATCTTTTTTTGTACGGTAAGCTTGAGCTTGGCCACTGGTCGACCCTTTTTGCTATGTGGGTCGAGACCATGGACTCGAGGCTCGACCCGTATTTGGGTGGGATGGGTTAAAGGGTAGTTCAGGAAAAACTTATGTATGATTAAGAAAAATTATTTAACAAATATACCAATAATATTTCACAAGAAAAAGAGAAATAATCTTTTCTTGTACGGTAAGCTTGAGTTTGGCTAGTGGTCGGCCCTTTTCGCTCTGTGGATCAAGACCAGGGATCGGGGCTCGGCTTATTGTGTTTGGGTAGGATGGGTTAAAGGGTAGTTCGAGAAAAACAGATGTATGGTTAAAAAAAATGATTTAACAACTATACCAATAATATTTCACAAGAAAAAGAGAAATAATTTTTTTTTGTGCGGTAAGCTTGAGTTTGGCTAGTGGTCGGCCCTTTTCGCTCTGTGGATCAAGACCAGGGATCGAGGCTCGGCTTTTTGTGTTTGGGTAGGATGGGTTAAAGGGTAGTTGTTAATATTTTCTTATCACAGTTAGATACTAAAATTTATGCCTTATAGTGTAATGGATCAAGATTGATAAGATGAAGTGACGATGTTTAAATACATCATTAATGATATACAATTTGAATTAAATTTTAGTTTTTTTACAAATTTTCCCAAATGGGTTTATTATTTTAGGCCTATGTTTTGTTAATTCACCAGCTCAAATTGATTCATAATATTGTTCATTACGAGAGTAGTTTTTACCTGAGTAATTCGTGTATAAATATATTAGGGTAAAGTGAACCCATTTATTATGTACAGGTTATGAATTCATTAGTTATTGGATTTATTGAATAAATAAATAGTTGAGATTAAGATGGTGATTAAATTAAAATTTGCCAAAATTGTATACTTTTCACTAAATTGAAGTTTTTATATCTTAAATCTATATTTTATTAATTTAACATGATATTTTGCATTTTTAATAATGATTTCTCACTTGTTGTAGGTGGTCTTTGATAGCGGGGAGATTACCGGGCAGAACAGATAACGAGATAAAAAATTACTGGAACACTCACATTAGAAGGAAGCTTTTAAATCGTGGGATCGACCCGACGACCCACCGGTTGCTTAACGAGCCCGCGGTGGCGGTCTCGGACGAGGAAGGTGTCTCGGCCATGACGATATCTTTTTCATCCGGAGTTGCTAACGAAATCGCGACGCCGGAGGGAGCGAAAAACGACGTCGTTCGGGAACGGTGCCCGGACCTAAACTTGGAGCTCAAGATCAGCCCTCCTTGCCACGATCACGAGCCGTTGACGGCTGGTTATGACTTCCTAGGCTTGAAAACTGCTGTTTTGGATTATAGAAGCTTGGAGATGAAATGAAATAAAATAAATAATCTTAATTAATTAGTTATTAATTGATGATATGGAAACTATTATTATCAATTGATCTTTTCTGAAATTGGAGTTCGGCCCATATGATTATCGTGTTTGTCATATTTTATTTATTAAAATATATCAATCACATCATTATATTTTTTTCTCTCAACAAAAAGAACGTATTAATGAAATCAAAAAATTAACATATTTAAATTTATCTGAGAAGATAAAAATTGAAATGCATCGTATCATTTTTTATAAATATTTAATTTATGAACTCTAGGTACGTATATAAATTTGAATTAGTTTGGTGTTTCTTCTACCTTGCATGTAAATAACAAATTCACGTATATGAAAATGGAACAAACATAACATAATTGAGATCTTCATACATATATTTACTAACCTTAATTATTCTACCTATTATACAATATATGTTTTACACTTTATAGTGCCATAAACAAATTATTTTAAATCTACAACTATCCACCTCCCTTGCATTTTGTTTTATAATCTTATTTCAGTCAAAGAAGCTTTTTTTTTATATATATTGAAATTTAAATTTCCATAATTCCGGGGAAAAGATTGGGATTTTGTCAGGCCTAATAAGCTACAACCAAACCTGGTCTTCAAGAAAATGGGAATTAATTAATTAATATATGTTAATGTTAATGTTAATTAATTTAATCTTAATCATTTCTCTTGCTTCCATTGGTTACAGAAGTGTTGCTTTATTATGTAAGTTTGATTCACGTGACATATAGCTAGATTTCTTTCATTTCTTTATGGATAACCCTTTTCTTTATCAAGTTGGTTTTTTCTTCCTAATTTTTTTTAATGTATTTGCATGTAACAATTATAGATTATAATTAAATTCTCAACCTTTCATGTGTGTAGTTTTGAAAATATATATAGACACACTGGCTATAATTAAACTAGTGATATCAACATGAACATATATGATAATCTAAAAATAGATATTTTTAAAAAAATCGACGGATAAATTTCACGGTTAAATATTTACATATGTTTATAGGGATGCATTCCAATACAAACTTGATAGAACGTCCGAACTTCTACCAGCCGTTGAATCCCTCAAGATATGACGAGATTTGTCTCAGTGTACGACACGTGGCGGAAAATTTTACTACGATCATTTTCGTGGTTTTACCGAGTTCATCTGTTTTCACTGGTTCACACTCACTTTCTATCACTTCTTACCAGATATGTTGTGCTTCTATGTCTTTTGTATCTTATTAACAAGCTCTTTATTTTCCATTATATTGTGATGGGAGGAGGGAGTGGATAAGGAGTGAGAGGAGGAGAAAATGGGAAGATATTGAGTGGTGGGTGACCTATCTCTCTTCTTCACATTATTATTATTATTATTTATTATTATGTTATTTTAGTTAGCTTTTATTTATTTTTATGTTTAGAAATAAAAGAGAAAGTAATTAAAAGTGTGATGAAACTAACAACTAATTCCCTTGGAACTGTCCTACCAACCTAACATTGATTATATATCCAACCCAATGACTCAACTCAACCCACCTTCTAGCTTTGCTTTTATTCTTTCTCTTTATAGCTTAAACCTACTTGTTGCCAAAACTATACATCACACTAAAGGTTGTGATTTGTGAATTGGTGATCAGTGATCTCATTGAAAATACATTTCATGGTTGTTATAATAAGCTAGGGTATTATTTACTGTTTAAAAATGTATTTAAATTTTGTAAATCACACAGTCATTCGATATTTAAAAGCGTGCGTAAAATAATAAATGAGATTATTCATTTTTGAATGAATTGCTCTTGTGTTATTATTAATTTATTTATAATAATCTATTGATAGATATTTTTAGGGATGGTAGTGAGACGGATTTGGGGCGGGTTTGACCAAACCCACACCCGTACCCGAAAGATTTGAACGGGTACCCGACCCAGAAAAAACCCGCTCAAATTGAACGGGTTCCCGTCCCGCTCAAAACCCGTCGGGTGCGGGTTTTACCCGAAAACCCGAAACTTGATCCGAAAACTATTCATAATGTAAAAATAAATAAAATGTCCACAATGTATAATATATAATTGTTTATATTTTATGTACAATGTATAATTATCTACATAATTGCTTTAATTGAAAATTGTTTTGGTAGTTTTTTGTTATAAAATAATTATATATAATATGTAAAATAATTTATTTGTTGTATGATACGGATTTAGAACGGAGCGGATATTGGTAAACCCGCACCCAGCCAAAAACTCGAAGGGGAAACCCGTACCAGACTGATACCTGCGTTTTGTAGGTTTTACCTGTTTTGTTCGGAGCGTATTAATTGGATACCCGTCGAGTTCAGGTATTTTTGCCATCTTTAGATATTTTAGGGTTGTTGTTTGTATTGGGTTAAATTTCAGTTTATGATACATACAGTTGATAAGTTCTATTCAAAATGTTGAGTTATTTTAGTTTTTCTATGTATTAGAAATTTGTCTAGTTTGAAAGCATGTATTTTTTCTCATGTCTTAATAGTTTGTTATGGGTATTCAATCTTTTTTTAATTTGAACAAATGTTTATTAAGATAGCTTACATGAGAGGGTGAGAGCATGTTTAAAGTTTAGGTCATGTGATGTGTATTGTTTAACATATACAATATCAATGTAATTTAAAATACATGTTCAATGACACACATATACAATATCAATGAGAAAAAAATAGAGCTTTTCAAGGTGATATGGGGTTGTTATATTATTGCATTGGGTTTAATGATTCATTTAAATGTTATTTGATTAGCTAGGTAACTTTGGTAGGATGTACAATATTTTTGTTGGAATTGGTCATTGGATTTGAGAATCTTAGATTATAATTATATATTATTGAATATAAGTTGATCGCAATATAGGTTATTGGTGGACGACAAACCTAATTTACTTTTAAAAAATCATATATTTTCTAAGTGATGATTGAAATGAAATTTAAATTGAGTGAATTTGCATCTGAACTACGAATAAGTCATTATATTTACCGATAATTAGTAAATATATAAATTAACATAAGACTATAATATCAAACTAAAACTCAATTTGTTAAAAATTTCAACCATAAATAAGTAATTTAACACATGTAAATTGCAATAGTAATATATTTTAGTATATTATTTATATATTGAAGTCATGTATAATATGCAGTGCAATGTTGTATAACATGTTGTATCCTGCCACGTGTCGCAATCTGAGATAATGCGCGTCTCAAATTCGACAGTTCTACATAATTTAAACGTTTGGACATTTTATATAGGTTTATAGCCGAGTGTGCCCTTGTATATATACATATGTAATTAAGTTTAAGATCACTTTGACCAAGAATATTGGGGTCAATGGTTTGAGACCCACCAATACCCAAATGGCAAACAAGCACCATTTATTCATGGTGTGTTTTGATGTTTTGTTTGGCTCTTTTATCAATAAAAATTTGGCCCCATCCATGAATAAAAGGCATATATGTTACCAACTCAATAAATATATGTTAAAATAAACAAACAAATAAAAAAGAATCCCCCAAGGAAGAGAATGGCCATGAGCAAAAGGACATAATTGGCAATATGGGTTTTAGAGCCTCTAGTCTCTAGCCACTTTGAAACATGAAAGCTACAAGAGAAATTTGAATAATCTCACCCTTTGCTTTTAATTAGATAATTAATTATAATATAATATTTATATATTCTTCTTTTTTTTTCAAAAGTGTTAGGTGGAGACATTAGAAGCTTCTAATCAATGGATACTTTTCCATTTTTTTTCACTTTCTCCTTTTTCACAAACAAAAAATGTTTGACAAGTCTTTATTGTTAAAATAATAATATAATAAAATAATCATTATGTCTTCCCTATTGATCTCTCACCATCAATTAATTGGGTAATTATGTTCCATTATTATAATTAAATAGTTATAGCTCCCACCAATATCACATCACATCACATGCATGAATGGACCTTGGTGGTGTTTGTGGGGTCTTTAAATACAATATAATAGGCTATTTTTTCCTTCTAGATCACTACAATTAGCTACATCTAGTTAATAATTATATATTAAAAAATGTTTTGTTTTCTACTATTGAATTATTGCTTTCAATTTAGTAGGTAGGAAGCATGAATCACTGTCCAAACTCCTATCCTTTTGGGTTTTTATTTTATATTGGTGGAATAATATTAGGGTTTTCATCTCAAGAATATGTTTTAATTGAGTTTATATTATTTAAATATACATGGTAGTATGAGTTTAAGACAAGTTTTGCATCTTTGCCTCTATATTATTAATAAAATAATAATATAATAATTTTTGTAGTATGTATCCTCAATTAAATATAATTCAGAATATCAAATACCAATAAACACCGACAATAAGAATGATACAAGTCACGACCTCCACCACGAAGGGTTGGAAAGACTCTGCAACAACATAACTACAAATAAACAAACACGCACGTAATAAATATAAATAAAGCCTCCTCCGAGTATCAAGTGAGCCTCGAAACCAGGACCTGAATCTAAGAAAACGAGTATGCCCCAAATCATTAGGGCAACACTCACTTGGTAGAATTTTTACCATATTTAAATATAATCACTATCATTATATTATTTTTATCTGTGAGAGAAAAATATATCACTAACATGCATATTTTCAAAGATCGAGATTGTGATTATTGTTTGAGTTGGCATTAGAACAGCTTGGTTGTCGTGTGTCCGGCGATGAGAAGCAAGGTTAGCTCTCATTTAATCTTTCGACTAGTTTTTGATTAATTATTTTATAATTTTCGATTGATTTTTGACATGATTTATTTTTCGATTAATTTTTAGAGATCACCTCCGACTCATTAGCAGCGTCTAGCGCTTTTTACAACAGTGAGTGGAAGAGAGGTTGAGGGGTGACTCGGTAAATACCTAAAATGTCGAGGGGTAAATTCGGAAAGAGATTGGACTACCGACACATGCTACCAACTCTCACTATTTTGTTGGGCCGTAGTTGGTTACTGTCCGACGTAAGCACTCATGTGCGATCTTTTTCCGTGGGCCCCTCTATTCACTCTCAGGCCCACCAGCCATCTGTAGGCCCATAACACAAAGGCCCATTATTTCCTCCTCGTGGACTGTTTGGTCAACTCCCTATCCTTTTCAAAAAAAAAATACCCTCTCACATATTAAACAATAAAAAAAGAAATGGTAGAATAATTATTCCATCATACAGTTTAAATCAATAAATTATTTTGGATCACTTCATATATTTTCTTCACGAAAATTAAATGCACAATATTTAATTGACAAAAGAAAATTAACTGTATGACGGTTAAACAACATAATATGACCGTTCTGACTGATCTGACAAATACTTTTCGACCGGTTTTGTTTGAGTTGGTCGATAAAGGATCGTTAGTGTCGACCAGCTCAAAGCTGGTCGGGAAAGGGGAAGTAGTGTCAACCAACATGATGTTGGTCGAGAATTAACTGAAACCCAGTAGCGTACGTGTATTTGTAAGCTTGTTTTTCAATTAATATTTTTATAAAATAGAAAAATATAATAAAAAATTCAATTCTTGAATAATGTTATTCAGTGTTATTTGACTTGGTACCAATATTAAGATTTTGGTGAACCACTACCAAAAAAAGTAAAAAACATGTGTTTGGATTGGTCAATTCAATGTTGTGTACAAATCAATGAACAAAAAGTGTCATAAAAGAACAGAGTTGAGTGTCTTGTTAACATTATTTTCAATACTAAATTAGATGACTCATGAAATGTACTTGCCAACAACTTCATCTAGAACTTTTGGTTCTAGGGTTTGATCAATATCAGTCACAGTCTCTTATAATAGGATCAAAGAAGGGTTAATTGCAATTTTCAACCTTATAATATGCAAGTTTTGCTATTTACAACTTCAAAGTGTAGTAATTTGTAATCTCGTACTTTGAAACCAAAAAAGGCTGGTGGTGAAGTGATAGAAGTCTCATGCTATGAAAAACTAATAAAATAAATATAATGGAGTTTGTTAACTCTTAAAAAATTTTAGGAAAAACTTCAATTACTTCCCATTGCAGAATTGATTGATTGTTGATAAAAAAACTAACGCAATTGAATTTAAGTAAAAATTTAGGCAACTTCAGGGGCTTCACATACCATATTTATTTTTATGTGGAGTTAAGTGAAAATTGTGCAAAATACATGACAGGTAAGTGAAGTTTTCTCAAAAAAATTATAATGTAAGAGTATTTTAATAGTAGATTGCAAAAGTTTTAAAGTTGTAAGTCGTAACAGTTTAAAGTAGGGCTGCCAGAAAATAACATAATCAACTTAGTTCGGTTCTAAACCAAACCGAACTGAAACTCTATCAGTTTGATTTTTGGTTTAAAAAATGAGAACGACTAAAAAATTAAACCGAACAGAAAATCGATTGATTTAAACATGTGACTTATTTTAAATTATTGATATCTAGTAACCGAGACTAAAAATATTGGTCCAAAAAAACATAAGTCAAGACCGGCCAAAAATGTGAAAACTCTATGAAAATCGATTAGAAAATTCAACCAAAAACCGGTAAGTCAATATTAATTCAAATCGGCCTAAAATGTGAAGAATTTCATGAAACTCGATTAATAGAACACTGAATCAGACCGAAACCCACATATTCGATATCAAACCGAACTATCAGTTTAGTTTAAAAGCAAACTGAATCAACTCAAAACCAACCTGGGAGATGTCAGTGCCTTACACACAGTACGGGCCTCAAGGCCCACAAAATAATGGGCTTGGGCCAAACAAAAGAAACAGCATAGGAAATTATATTTCACTTACAAATTTCAAGCCCATGTGGCTTAGACACCCCCAACAATGTCAATGTTCTATTCCAATCTTCAAGCCACAAAGACGCTACACCAAATCTTTTTTAGCAAACCCAAATACTATAAAAATCATAGTTCCAATCAACCAGCAATACACTTCCACATACAACAACAAAAATTCATAAAAACCTCAAAAACCATTACAAATCACAACGTTGTCCGTCAAGAAATCAAGAAAATGACACCAAAACTCACCAATTTGGCAATGTTCTCTGTTCTTCTTCTCTTGATCATCGGATCAAACCCTTCGGTCATGGCTCGCGCCGGGGCCGTAGCAGCACCAGCACCAGCACCAGCCGGTGGAGACGCCGGAGCGGCGCCAGTAACATCGGTCGACGGAGCAGTGGCAGATTCGTAAATATCACAACAATTAATCAAATTTGACTGTAAAGTGTTATGGATATCGGTAAATATCGGCGATATATCGGGGTTTTCTACCCAACCGATATGGTGATAATCGGCCAAAAAACTGGTCAAAACCGGTTAATTGAGCAAATTCAAATTAAATCTAATTTAATATGCTCCATATTAATTGATTTCAATTAAATCTAACTAATTTCGGTTTATTTCGTTTCACCTAATTAATTACGGTTTGAAATATAGGTTATAAACAATTATATAATTTAAAATAGTAATTTTGATATGTTTGAAATTAAAATAATTAAATATCATTAGTTTGTGTTTAATAACTATATATTTAATTATTTATTTATTACAAATTTTTGCGAATTCACCGTGATCTCCCTGAATTTACTAGATCTACTTCTTTCAGCTGGTCGATATATCTCCGATATCCGAGTTCCACAACCTTGTGAAATGCATGTTTTTTTTCGCAGAAATTAATGTATATAATTATGTGCAACAATTGGGTTTCAGAGCATTCGCGGATCAAATCGGAGCTGTGGACTCTGGAGCTACTGCACCTGCCAGAAGGAGACGATAGAGATATGTTATATATATATATATATATATATATATATATTCAACAATTAATCAGTTTTGAACCAAACTGCAGAGAAATAAATATATGTATACACAATAACATCCACTGATTATTTGCGAGTGAATTCGAAGTCTTTGCAATGTTTCGTGTAGTAAATTGTAAGTGACTTTGAAGATCATGGCAATGAGAAATATTCATCGGGTCGTTTTTGGCTGGTCTCGATCATTGTGTCATTTATGGTTTATGTATAACCTATGCTTGGTTCGTATTTAGTTCGCATTGAAACCAAGGCATGACCAAATAAGAGCAAACCAGAGGTTTGTTACATAACAATGATGAATCAATTTGGCTAAAATGGAGCGGATCGGATCTAATGTCGATTTATGACAATGTCGGATTTTGATGACGAGCGCTAACGATTGCGAACGAAATATAGGAAAATTCACTTGCAGAGAAAACTTACATCAGATGTATCATTGTAATTTCTCCCCGAAATAGAATTCGGGTATGGAACTTGGGTTTCTCGAAGCTGCAGTTGTTTCTTAACCTAGCGATGCAAGGTGCATTGTGATCGCCCGACGACACAATCTGTCAGACAGCTCTTTAAGCACGAACACAAAGACAGCGATTGATACGACATAGTCACCGCTCGTGAAACACTAGCGGCAACTCATATGTTTCGGGTTTAAGACAATCCAGACTTAAGATGTCACAACTTTTCCAAAAACAACAAACTCAATTGATAAAAAATAATATTGATATACTGAACAATATGATACACATAATATTGATGTACTGGATTGATGTTATTGATATCTGAATTATAATAACGGAGAACCCTTTACATACGATCAGACGAAATCAAAATAAGAAACTTAACCAACAAAGTGAACATGTTATATGAAACTTATGGACACAAAAGATCGAACCTCAATCATTGATGCTACAGAAAAATATTCAAACAATATAAAGTGCACTTTAAGGTTCTCAAATTAAGAACAGAACATAACAATTCGAATCATCAAAACAAAAGGAGCGGTTTCAAATGACCCAGCCCAAACGTTTTATCCATGGGCCTTGGGCCAGAGATGTGATTGTATTGGGCCATATCAACAGCGGGCTTAGGCCCAATACAGAAGATCAAGTCAACGGAGGCCTCAAGAATCGGTTGGTCTCGGCCCATTTTGTACCGAAAGAGACGCGAATCGAAAACCTTATATTTAGAGACTCAAAACACTATAAAATGATGTCTTGGTCACGATCCTATCATTGCGAAACAAGATTCAACATAAACCTAAAAAATAACAAAACCTTAAAAAAAAACATTTGGCAAGTACGAGGTTGTCGGTCGAGAAAATGGCGTCGAAGGTTATCAATGTCGCGGTGTTCTCTGTGGTCCTTTTCTTGATCCTCGGATCAAACACTTTGGTCGTGGCCCACGGAGACGCTGCAGCTCCGGCCGGAGGCGCTGCCGTACCCGCCGCCGGAGCTGCGGCTGGAGGTGCTGCTCCAGCAGACGCGTAAGTACAAATCACATTTAATTTCGTGTAAACTGCAAAAAGTGAATGTGAACGCTTTTAATTTGTTAAAAGCGATTGTAATATAATCATCTTCTTTGGTAAAATGTGTATGTATACATTTAAAAATAACGAAATGCCCTTAAATCAATTTAAATTGAGTTTGTTAAGTTTTCTCTCGACTAATTAAAGAAGTATCACAAAAAGACATCAACACCGCGAGGTAATAAAATACCAGATGAACTCTAGTTGATTTTTTAAAAAAAAAAATTGGTTCCAAAGACATTTTAATCATATTTAGACAAATGTACATTAAAAAGCAAAAAAATATTTATAATATTAATAAAAATTTACAACCATTTTCTATAAAATTATAATAGTTTACTCCCACTTTTTACTATTTACATTTTTAATTAAGGTGAGCTGCATTGCATTGTACAAATTACAATCACATTTATTAAATTAAATTTTTGTTATGATAGTAATTAATCTCGCGGAATAATGTTTGGGGTTGTTTGGTTACAGGACTTTCGCTGATCAGAGTGGAGTTATGGATCCCGCTACTGCTGGACTAGGAGCCGGCGCACCCGCCAAGTAAAGAGCAGAGCTGCTCACAAGACTGGAACAACATTATTTTCATTTTAAGTTTTAACATTTTGTTTTCTTCATGTTTCTTCTCTTTTTGATAATTTTTTCTTTTATATTGTATACTAATATTAATAAATAAATGAGATGATTAACTACAGGTCTTCGTCGTACATAGTTTTATAAATTAGCATATATAATTTAATTATTTTGGGCGAAAATGTAACGCTATAATGAACAATTATGCAAAATTAAACATTTTTTTATGATAATTAATGTTCATTGTAAATTGACTTTAGAAAAATGATTTTTATACAGTGGGCTAAGCATGATAAAGTTAACCTTATTGTTCGAATCTATATTATAACCAAACTGGTTCACCATATTATAGTTTCGATATGATTCTCATAAATTAGGAAATAAAAGGTTCAGTCCGACTCTTGATTTGTCCAATCCTGAAATTATACCTACCACTCTGTTGGGCCTATATTAAATAAGTGGAAGCCCAAAACCCATGTAGTTAGTATCCTATATGGAAAAGGAAACCTTAATTGCTTGCCTATAAATAGGAGGCAATAGAGAGAAGGAAAAAAGAACAATTCAAGAGAGAAATAGAGTGAAATTCGTGCATAATTTTTTGCTACTTTCTGGGCCGACCAGCAAGGTTCTCGAGTCCGATCGGAGGTCGATCCACCGTTGGATCGTGCTGATTTTTGGACAGCGTGTTCGGAAGACGTGGTACTACGTTCTGACCGTTGGAATTTGCGTTTGGAGGTCCGAGTGATTTGATACGATTTTTTTTATCGTGCGCCATCGATTCGGTGAAGTTTCTCTACTCTTTCTTGTAATTGTGGTTTAAGCCAAGATTGGTTAATCTTGAGATATTGTGATCCTCTAATTGTATTTAGAGAGAACTCGTTGTACCCATTATATTGATAGTGGAGATTAAGCGGCCTCGAGGGTCCCGTGGTTTTTTCTCTCTCGCCTTGAGGAGGTTTTCCACGCTAAAATTGTGCGTGCCTATTGCGTGTTCTTGTTTGCTATATTTGTTAGCTTACTTGATTCGCTCTGCTTGATAGATTCCTACGAGATTTGCACAGGCGGGGAGAATTATTTAATTCCGCTGCATCTAATTATTCTATTAGATTCGTTTTTCTCCCAACAAAGTGGTATCAGAGGGAAGGTTATTTAATCGGTATCCTGTGTTAAATAATGGAAGCTAATACAAGCAGAATGGTTAGTCTGAATGGTTCAAATTATCATGTCTGGAAAGGGAAGATGGAAGATCTTCTTTATGTGAAGGATTATTATCTGCCGGTTTTTAGTGAAGCCAAGCCTGAAAACAAATCTGATGGTGAATGGAATTTATTGCATCGTCAAGTATGTGGCTATATCAGACAATGGGTGGATGATAATGTTTTGAACCATGTCAGTGGAGAGACACATGCACGCAGTTTATGGAGCAAGCTTGAGCAGTTATATGCTCGAAAGACTGGTAATAATAAGTTGTTCTTGATAAAGCAGATGATGAGTTTGAAGTATCATGATGGGGCTCCGTTGACAGATCATCTTAATGCTTTTCAAGGAATTATTAACCAGCTTGCAGGAATGGGTATCAAGTTCGATGATGAGGTGCAGGGTTTGTGGCTTCTAGGTACATTACCGGACTCGTGGGAGACGTTCAGGACGTCCTTATCTAACTCAGCTCCAGATGGTGTTATCACCATGGATTTGGCTAAGGGGAGTGCTCTGAATGAAGAGATGAGAAGAAAGTCTCAAGGTTCCTCTTCGCACTCAGAAGTCTTAGTGACAGAACAAAGAGGAAGGAGCAAGAGCAGAGGTCCAAAAGGTAAAGACAGAAGCAAGAGTAAGAACAGGTATACCAATGCAGAGTGCTATCACTGTGGTCTAAAGGGGCATATTAAAAAGTATTGCCGAAAGCTCAAGAGAGACAACCAACATGACAAAGAGAAAGAAAAGAAGGCAAGTCATGACGATGATGTTGCCACTATTACTGAAGAGTTTCTTCTCTTGTGTGATGAAGAAGATGTTAACTTGGCTTGTGATGAGACCAGTTGGGTAGTAGATAGCGGTGCCTCCATTCATGCTACAAGTCGAAAGGATCTCTTTTCATCTTTTACATCTGGTGATTATGGCAATGTTAAGATGGGAAATCGAGGCATGTCAAAAGCTATTGGCATAGGAGACGTGCGTTTGGAGACGAAAAATGGTACAACTCTTATTCTGAAAAATGTTAAGCATATTCCTGACATTCGTTTGAATTTGATATCAGTAGGCAAGCTAGATGATGAAGGTTTTCATCATACCTTTGGTGGTGGTTCATGGAAGCTCACTAAAGGTGTTATGGTCGTGGCTAGAGGTGAAAAGTGTGCTTCGTTGTACGTGACACAAGGTAGAGTTTATGGTGGCATTATTAATGCAGTCGAGAAAGAGAGTACAACTGAATTGTGGCACAAAAGACTTAGTCACATGAGCGAGAAGGGAATGATGGTTTTGGGAAAAAAGAACCTCTTACCGGGAATGAAAGGTGAACCGTTAGAGAAGTGCGAGCATTGCTTGGCTGGCAAACAAACTAGAGTATCTTTCAAATCATCCCCTCCCTCGAGAAAGCCAGAGATGCTGGACTTAGTATACTCTGATGTTTGTGGTCCTATGAAATCCAAGACGCTTGGAGGTGGTCTCTATTTTGTGACTTTTATAGATGATCATTCAAGGAAAGTGTGGGCCTATATCTTGAAGACTAAAGATCAAGTGTGTGGTGTCTTCAAGCAGTTTCATACCCTAGTTGAGAGACAGACTGGGAAGAAGTTAAAGTGCATGCGAACCGATAATGGAGGTGAGTATTGTGGTTCTTTTGATGATTATTGCAAGGATCAAGGCATTCGACATCAAAGGACGCCTCCAAAGACGCCTCAGCTAAATGGGTTAGCTGAGAGGATGAATAGAACGCTTATTGAAAGGACGAGATGTTTACTTTCACAAGCAGGGTTACCAAGATGCTTTTGGGGTGAGGCTTTGAATACAGTGGTTCATGTCTTGAATCTCACACCGTGTGTGCCTCTTGAATTTGATGTTCCAAATGGAGTTTGGACAGGTAAAGATGTCTCCTACAACCACTTAAAGGTATTTGGATGCAAGGCATTTGTGCATATTTCAAAGGATGAAAGATCTAAGCTTGATATGAAGACTAGACCGTGCATATTCATCGGTTATGGCGAGGATGAGTTTGGGTACAGATTTTATGATCCGGTGCAGAAGAAACTTATCAGAAGCCACGATGTGGTATTTATGGAGAATCAGGACATCAAAGATATTGCGAAGTTTGAAGAAAGTGCTCCGCAATTTATAACTGACTTGATTGATTTTGATATAGTTCCTCCTACAGTTGTGCCAAGTCAAGTTGAAGATGAAGTTCGTGATGACCAACAGGGTGCAGGTGAGGTTGATGCTCCTACAGAGGTAGAGATGGATAATGAAGTTCATGAGCAGTTGCCAGTACCAGATGTTCCACCAGTTGTTCCACTCAGAAGATCTTCTAGAGATCGACAACCGTCTACAAGGTACTCAGCTGATGAGTATGTGTTAGTATCTGACGGGGGAGAACCCGAAAATTACAGTGAAGCTCTTGAAGATGAGAACAAGAAGGAGTGGGTTGAAGCCATGCAAGATGAGATGAAATCATTGCATGAGAATCATACTTATGAGTTGGTGAAGTTGCCGAAAGGCAAAAGAGCTTTGAAGAACAAGTGGGTTTACAGAGTGAAGCAAGAAGAAAATACTTCACGTCCCTGTTACAAAGCTAGATTGGTCGTCAAGGGTTTCAGCCAGAGGAAAGGTATTGACTTTGATTAAATATTTTCTCCTGTTGTTAAGATGTCATCCATTCGGGTGGTTCTTGGTTTAGCAGCTAGTCTTGATTTGGAGGTTGAGCAGATGGATGTGAAGACTGCATTTCTCCATGGTGACTTAGATAAGGAGATATATATGGAGCAACCAGAGGGTTTCAAAGTAAAGGGAAAAGAGGACTATGTGTGCAAGCTTCAGAAAAGCTTGTATGGTTTGAAGCAAGCACCAAGGCAGTGGTACAAGAAGTTTGAGTCAGTCATGGGTGAGCAAGGCTACCAAAAGACGAAATCTGACCATTGTGTTTTTGTGCAGAAATTCTCTGATGATGATTTTATCATACTATTGCTATATGTTGATGATATGCTGATTGTTGGCAAGAATGTCTCCAGAGTTGAGAGATTGAAGAAACAGTTGAGTCAGGTTTTTTCAATGAAGGACTTGGGTCCTGCGAAGACTATTCTTGGCATCCGAATTACTCGCGATAGAGTTGCGAAGAAGTTGCATATGTCACAAGAGTGATATATTGAAAAGGTGTTGCAAAGGTTCAATATGGACAAGGCTAAAGTGGTGAGCTCTCCTCTTGCTACTCACTTTAAGCTAAGCACACGACAGAGCCCTTCTACGGAGAAGGAGATGGACGACATGGATAGAGTTCCGTATGCCTCAGCAGTAGGAAGTTTGATGTACGCAATGATGTGTACAAGGCCTGACATAGCTCATGCAGTTGGTGTTGTGAGCCGTTTTCTGTCAAATCCGGGTAGAGAGCATTGGGATGCAGTCAAATGGATTATGAGATATCTCCGAGGTACCTCTAATTACAGACTTACTTTTGGAAGTGGAGAACCAGTGCTGGTCAGCTACTCTGATTCAGATATGGCAGGAGATGTTGATAGCAGAAAATCCACCTCAGGCTATTTAATGACATTCGCAGGTGGAGCAGTTTCTTGGCAGTCAAGGCTACAAAAGTGTGTTGCACTTTCTTCTACAGAAGCTGAATATATTGCAACAACTGAAGCATGTAAAGAGTTGTTGTGGATGAAGAGATTCATAGGGGAGCTCGGTTTCAAGCAGCAGCGCTATGTGGTTTACTGTGATAACCAAAGCGCGATTCACTTGAGTAAGAATTCTACGTTTCATGCAAAGTCGAAACATATTGATGTGAGATACCATTGGCTCAGAGATGCACTTGAAGACAAGTTGTTTGAGATTGAGAAAATCCACACAGATGATAATGGTTTCGATATGTTCACGAAGGCCTTACCAAGGGAGAAGCTTGATGTTTGTCGTAAGATCGCCGGGATGGCGATGCCCTCCACTTAGTTGAATAAGGGGGAGATTTGTTGGGCCTATATTAAATAAGTGGAGGCCCAAAACCCATGTAGTTAGTATCCTATATGGAAAAGGAAACCTTAATTGCTTGCCTATAAATAGGAGGCAATAGAGAGAAGGAAAAAAGAACAATTCAAGAGAGAAATAGAGTGAAATTCGTGCAGAATTTTTTGCTACTTTCTGGGCCGACCAGCAAGGTTCTCGAGTCCGATCGGAGGTCGATCCACCGTTGGATCGTGCTGATTTTTGAACAGCGTGTTCGGAAGACGTGGTACTACGTTCTGACCGTTGGAATTTGCGTTTGGAGGTCCGAGTGATTTGATACGATTTTTTTTATCGTGCGCCATCGATTCGGTGAAGTTTCTCTACTCTTTCTTGTAATTGTGGTTTAAGCCAAGATTGGTTAATCTTGAGATATTGTGATCCTCTAATTGTATTTAGAGAGAACTCGTTGTACCCATTATATTGATAGTGGAGATTAAGCGGCCTCGAGGGTCCCGTGGTTTTTTCTCTCTCGCCTTGAGGAGGTTTTCCACGCTAAAATTGTGCGTGCCTATTGCGTGTTCTTGTTTGCTATATTTGTTAGCTTACTTGATTCGCTCTGCTTGATAGATTCCTACGAGATTTGCACAGGTGGGGAGAATTATTTAATTCCGCTACATCTAATTATTCCATTAGATTCGTTTTTCTCCCAACACACTCCAATAATAAAAAGCCATACATGTTAGTATTGTTTTCTAGTCACCTACACAAACTTAGATATAAAAATTATTTTATAAATCCTTTTGAATCGTAAAATTTTCCTTGTTATGTGTGAATTTCACAAATCTATGATATCTATAAATCAAAATTTATATTTATGCACATTTGTTATTCAGGTAAAATAAAAATGTATTATGATTACTCAAAAAACGAGTGAAAACTAGTATATTTAAAATGTAATAAACTCGATATAAAAAATTTAGTTTGACTCAGATCACAAAGGTTCAAGATTTTACTTGTACTACAAAATTATCATTTGAGTTTAACAAATTCATTGTAACAAATAGTAAATACATAAAATATATGGACACAAAAGAACCTCAATTATTAATCTTATTGAAAATTAGTCGTACAATGTGTACTAATAGTAATGTTGTAAAAATCTCTAACTTGTCCGATTAATCTTCCGACTATTCTTCGATTAATTTCTTATAATTTTTGACTAATTCTTCAATTCAATTTAGTTTTGAGTAATTTCTGAGTAGTCACAAAAATTAATGTTTGGTGCAATTTAAGATTTAAATTCGCCCAAACCACACAACACCATGATTCAGCAAATCAGCCCATCAGGTTTATGAGTTTATCAATGAATCTGGGCCTAAAGTATGATGATATTGGGCCCGATCTATAACGGGCTTGGGCCGAACATAAGATTTGTTTCAAAATTGCAAATTTAATCATCAAAAACCCGGAAGATCAGGTCAACGCGAAGCCAAAACCTTATTTTAAGCAAATCAAAACACTATAAAAATGTTGTCTCGGCCACAATCTCATCATTGCAAAAACAAGCTTCGCCATAAAACCTTAAACAAAACCTTAAAAAAAACATTCGTCTAGTACAAGGTTGTCGGTTGAGAAAATGGCGTCAAAGGTTATCAATGTCGCGATGTTCTCTTTGGTTCTTTTCTTGATCCTCGGGTCAAACACTTTGGTCGTGGCTCATGGCGACCCCGCCGCCGCAGCGGCCGCTGGAGGAGCAGCACCTGCCGCCGGAGCTGCGGCCGTGCCGGCCGCCGGAGCAGCAGATGCGTAAGTGCTACCATAATAGTTAAGTAAATAATGTGGACATTATAGTATAGTAACAAATCACATTTTTTTTAATTTAAAGTTTAGTTGAATATTAATTTTGTGGAATATTTGGGGCTGTTTGGTTATAGGACTTTCACAGATCAGAGTGGAGTTATGGATCCCGCAGCTGCTGGACTAGGAGCTGGCGCACCCGCCAAGTAAAGAGGAGAGCTGGCCACAACATGATTGGAACAACACTATTTTTGTTTTAAGTTTTGACATTTTCTTTTTTCATTTTTTTCTTTTTGAGAACACTTTTTTCTATTATCGTATATCGATATATATAAATAAACGAGACAATTAATAAATGGTTGTTTATATACTAGATTATACTGGTCATGAGTGAATATGTCAAACTTGCTTAGAAATACGGTTCAAAAATTGAGTCATAAGTAAGTTGTTAAGATGAAAAAAGAAATTAAATAACATATACAAAACGTGTTTAGTTAGATGTACTTAATTGCAATCATTACTTCACCATATTATTGTGATTTTATGTATGGTTGGCCAACATGAAATTGTCATTTCTATTTCAAGTTAAAATTCATGATTCGAGGGAAGAAAATTGTAACGACTTGTTCATATCAAATTTACAGTTTTAATAAATAATAAGTGAAGTGAGAGAACCACTTATTAATTGACTTGATAATCTATATTAGATCAATGTATAATTGTGAGATTTCGTAGCAATAGTGTAATTTTATATGACTGGGTTAATTACATATTTATAATTAAAATATCACTACTATTATTATATCTTAAAAGAAACTTCGAATGCACGGAATAGATAAAAGAGCTTCATTTTAAATCTTAACTTAGATTGGACAAGGCTGCTCGACTAACTCACGAGCGATCTTATTCTCTGATCGCTCTACAAAAACAACCTTAGCATATGAGATTCTACGTGATAAAATCTTATAATCTTGAACAACATGATTGGATCGAATTGCTCAATGTTATGTAATTATTTATTGTGCTATTTAATATTGCATATATAGTATGATTTTTTTAAATTTTAACTACGTGTCATAGACATGACGTACTAGCTGAGATTCGAATTTTGATCCTAATCTCATGATTACTGTGACACTTCGGTTGGTATCTATTTAATATTATAACATTTATAAAAATAAATTTATTTTAATATTATAACATTTATAAAAATAAATTTATTTTTGTGGTATTTTATGATAAATCACATAAATATGAGTAATGCATGTGTTATTTTCTAAATTTTCAATCAATATAAAACATAGTTAATAGGTTTTGGTACGTGTATTTTGATGAGAATCGAACTCGAATTCACGGTACAAATGTTAGGCTACCAAATTGTGTTTATTTTCTTATTTTTTTTTTAGATTGCTTATTTTGTTAATTGAAGATCTTGATGCAACGGTCAAAATAATTGCTTCGATGGAAATCGAAGTCACTCCACAATACTATATATAAAGAAGAAACACAAACACAAACAGAGAATAAATATATTAAGAAAAAAAAAGGTTTCGATGCATTGAAATTGAATATGACAAAGCCCAAGATTTGCAACGGCTAGTGCATCTAATTAAATTATTATATATATTATCCCCAGTTTGGTATCTTGTTGTTGGTGTTGTTATGTCTGTCCTCAGATTTATACTATTTTAGTTTTTGGATTTATTTACTTTTAACAAAATATTTCAGCACAAACTGACAGAACTAGTATTCTTTTTAGATTTGAGGATATTATAAATAGATTGTTAATTGAATATATCTATTATATTAATTCTACAAAGTGACCGTTGTCTTTGAACTACTATGCCAATAGAGGAATTAATTATTATAGCACATTCAAGAAATAATTACTGAAAGTAGCTATGGTACATAGATTTTGAGCAACTTCTAATGGGTTTTCAAATTTTAATTTTCTTATAATAATTAATATTCAAGATTATACATCTATTGGCGTACCGCTTCCTAATTTTTGAAAATCGGGTTGTGGGCGCCAGATCGAAAACATCCCGTCAAAAGTGATCTTGTTCATATGTGTATGGTTGTATGGTTCACAAGTTTTCTGCCGACAATGATAAATCTAGCTAATAGATGTGTATTTACGGTAACGAGTTGCTCTTTCCGTGGAAGACAGGAGGAGACAGATGTCCATATTTTTTGTGAGCGCTTGGTTCTATCACGAGTGTGGGCGGGTGGGGGGAACCACATTTATCGGCGGGACGATTCACTAAGTGGGTTTTTACATTTGTGGGATGTCAAAAGCGAGAGACGGGTGAGACAAATTTGTTCTAATGTGGTGGTCGTGTTTTATCAAGACGGAGCAATAGATGTTTGAGGACAGCCGAAACTGGCCTGCTCTCTTTTCTTCCTTTTATATTTCTTTTGTTAGGCGGTCATGTAATATGGTAGCACATACGTTAACTACTTTAGCCGTTTGAGCTCTAATAAGAGAAAGTTTGGGACTGATTCGTTTTTGGATGCTCTTGCTCGTGCACTCAGAAGTGACAAATCTTAATAATGTATGACAATCATTTAGTAAAAAATCAAAATTACGGGTATATTCAATAATTAAATACAAAATATAGTTTAAATTAAGACTAGACTCCTACATAAAAATCCCACTCAACTAGGTTGACATTGAGAAAGACCATTCAATGAACCATGTTCTTGTCCCCTTCACATCCCCAAATAATGAAATCAACCAACCAACCAACCGAATTAAATTTTTTCCACTATGAGTCAAACAAAAATATTCACTCATTCGTTAATTCATACACGTATGAATATATATAATAAGCTTGAGTATGTATAAACTTCTCAAGTTTACAGATACAACAATCCTATATCCTACAAAAATAAACAAAGCACAAAAACAAAAATATAAAATTAAAGAAAATAAATAAACACACACACACGACACGACCACACTACGTTTATGATCATTCACTAGCACATGATCGGGTCTCAAATCTACAACGGGTCTAGTTTCGTGACCACTATGGGGCTCCGAACCCGGTGCTTCCCGTCGGACCACGAGATCGACCCGAACACCGCGCCCGAATCGTCGAGCACCAGGCTCCGGCTGTTCGCCGTCACCGTTATCACGAAGCTCCGTTTAGTCACGGTCTTGGTGAAGACAAGCTTCGACGGCGAGACCGTCACCGTTACTCCTCTCGGAGCCTGGATCGTCGCCACGTAGACGGAGTTTGTTGGGCCCACGTTCGTGGCCGTCCTGACGAACGTTTTGGTCGTGGGCTTCGACGACGAGGCGGAGAAGATGGCGGCGAGGGAAGGGTAGTTGAGATTCTCCGGCGACGGTTTGTGGGCCGGGCACTTGACCGGCGACCGGGTGATGACCTGGATCACTTTGGGCTCGTAGCCGATCCCGCAGAGGAAATTGACGTAGCCGTCGTTGGTTATGTCGTAGACCAGACCGGGGTCCATGGCCCGGTCGAGGTTGACGTGGCCGGAGCCGTAATCGTACGGCGTCGCCGGCTTGCCGGTGGACTCGTCGGTCATCGGGAGGTTCCGGTTGTCGAGGACGTTGGCGGTGGTCATCATCGCGGACCGGATCGCCGCCGGGCTCCAGCCCGGGTGCGCCGACTTCAGCAGCGCCGCCGCGCCGCTGACGTGCGGGCACGCCATGGAGGTCCCGGAGAGGATGTTGAATTCGGTTTTCCGGCCGTCGGATTCGAGCCCGGTCGGGCCGGCGGCGTCGGTCCAGGCGGCGAGGATGTTGACCCCGGGTGCGATTAAGTCCGGTTTGAGGATCTCCGGGTCCATCCCGTTCGGTCCTCGACCGGAGAAGGAGGCGACGACCGGAGCCGGCTTGATTCCGATAACCGTCCCTTTAAAATCGATCGTCGCGGTGGGGGTTGCTGTGTGCGCCACGTAGGCCTTGATGGCGTCAGCCTCGTCGGATCCGACGGCGCAGGCGGGGAGGAGGTGTGCGTCGCCGACCAATCCCTCGCCGTTGGATATTCCGTTCGCCAGGATCATCCCGACGCCGCCGGCCTTTTTCACGACCAGTCCCTTCGCGACCCTGGCGCTGCTTCCCCTATCGCAAATGACGATTTTGCCCTTCACCAGTTTTGGATCCAGAGAATTCTCCATACATAAGGAAGAGGATAAGACTCCGGATTTTCCGGGGTAGACTAAGCTGTACATTTTTCCTTTGAGCGGCGCTCCGGCGTAGAGGGACACGCCGGAGAGGCGCTTCCCGTTGCCCAAAACGACGTCGGCGGGGAAGTTCCGGTCGATCGTGCCGGCCCCGACGGTGGTGATCCACGGCGCGAGGTTCGTCACCGACATGCCGTTGGGCCCGTCGTTCCCGGCGGAGGAGGAGACGAAGACGCCCCTGGAGGCGGCGCCGTAGGCGCCGATCGCGATGGGGTCGAGGTAGTACGGCGAGGATATCCCGTCGCCGCCGCCGATGGAGATAGAGATCACGTCGACGCCGTCGGAGACGGCGGCGTCGAACGCCGCCAGGATGTCGGAGTCGAAGCAGCCCGAGTCCTTCCAGCAGACCTTGTACGCGGCGAGGCGCGCCTTCGGCGCCACCCCCTTGGCGATCCCGGCGGCGAAGCCCTCCATGCTCGCCTGGAACGAGTTCCTCCCCGCGGCGGTCGAGGCCGTGTGTGTCCCGTGCCCGTCGGCGTCGCGCGGCGACATGAACTCCACCGTCGCGTTGATCCCGCCGCCGATCGGGCCGGCCCCTCGACCGGACGCCTCCTGGCCCTTGGTGAAGAACCGGGCTCCGATCAGCTTCCGGTTACAGTTCTTAGCCGTGAACTTCGCTCCGGCCTGGCAAACCCCCTTCCACCGGGCCGGAATCGGGCCCAGATTCAGATCCGAGAAGCTCCGTCGCTCCGGCCAGACTCCAGTATCGAAGACACCAATAATCACATCAGATCCGTAGTCGGACTCGGACCAAAGACCCCTCTGGTTCCTGAGGCCCAGAAATTGTGGGGACCGGGTCGTGTGGAGCTCCCTCCGGCGGTCCTCCATGACCGCGAGGACGGAGGGGTTGTGGTTCATCGCCTCCGCCTGCTCCGCCGTGAGAGAGGCGGAGAAGCCGTGGAAAACGGTGTCGTACACGTGCAAGATCTGCGGCGGCTCGGCGAATTCGGAGGAGTACCAGTGGTAATGGGTCGGGAAAACGGAGGGCTTCGATTCCGAATCGACCCGCACGATGAACGTCCTCACCGCCTGGTCAGATCCAAAACCCAGAGCCTGATTGACGAAGAAGCAGAGGAGGAGAAACAGATACGCCATTGGAGGTGAAGCTCAGAGAGTGCACTGAAGTGAGTGAGCGTGAGTGGTGTGTTATAGAAGAGATTAATTATTTAATTAGTAGGCGATTAAGACTTAAACACGAACCTCTTTTTGGATTTTTTAAAAAATGTTCTGTGGGAACTGTTGATATGATTTTGTCGTGATAAGGGACTGAGTGGTGACTCAGCATTGTCCTCTGCTCGGGGCCCACCAAGAGAAAAGGAATTTTGATATTTTAATTTAAGAATGGCTAGCTACGACGTCGTTTCGCAGTTAGAGTCACGATCCTCGAATTGATAACAATCGGGAAGCTGTTGGGTTGGGTGGGGACTACGGTAAGTACAATAATTTCGGTGCTGTTTGTGATCAAACACACGTTGATCGATTCTGAGCCGTTCGATCAAGACGGGTCCCACATGGTCAGACTCAGGACCGAATGGTCAAGGATTTGACTTTAGTAGGCGAGTTAACGCACGCGCCTCTCGGGCGCGTGAAGCGGCAATCATGCCGAACTCGAATTGTGTTCGGTTTGCAGCGATCCAACGGTTGAGATCGGACGGTGCAGAGATCATTGACTGGCCCGCCGATCCGCGATTCGTCGGGATGGACGGTGGAGATGGGCGTCCCGTGCGTACTGTTGTCGAGCGGCAGACATGTGATTATCGCGCGGTGGGTCCCGCACCGGCTGGTCCAATGATGACGTCAGATGGAACTGCTTTGAAGAGCTCTGTCTGGCTGGTCGGAGAGTGGACCGGATTGGTGCGTGGACTGAACCGGCACTCGCCGGGTCGGGACTTGGCATTTTACCAAAATGCCCTCAGAACTTTGACCAGCGCAATTGGTGGCACAAACCCAGACTTGAATTATTGCTTATTTCTCTCCCAAACACTATTTATTCAACATTTTTTTTTCCTTTTTACACAAGTAACTTAAACTTTTTGCGAGTTTCGATCTCGATTAGTTAAAATTATTTTTAAATGTTGGTTTGTGTTAATTGTATCAGAAAGAACGAGACAATGTGAATTGTTTTTTATTGTACTTTTCGAAATTATTGTGTTTTTAAATGCTAAAGTTAAGATTTACTTTAGAAAAAATTAAAGTGGTCATAATAATTAAATATGCTAAAGCAATTTATTAAGTGACCCACATGTGTGGAGCAAGCGTTTCAGCTCTGATTGACTTGAAAGCATTTTATGTCTTTTTCATGACTAGTGGGCCTGTGAAAGCCCATAACTTCAAGACTCGCCCGTATGTATTGCGAACTTGTTAACTGGGCTGTGAGGATGAGCCCAACCCAATATCTACTCAAAACAGAAGTGAAGTTTACTTGTCATGTCATTAATTAGTGTGTAAATAAAAAATAAACACTTACTAATCACCCATTAATTACCATATCACATGGTATAATTAACTCTTCTATTATCAAGACCTACTTCACGGTTAGCTGAAAAAAAATCATAAGTGGTTTTTAATGTTGATAAAGTACATTGTTAAGTGAGGTTGACAATAACTCTTGTTAGGATAAGTGAAAAGTGTAGTATAGATAATTATGGAGTTAAGAAAATGTTCAAATTCAAAGACTAGTCTTAGTCTTTTGGGGTCAGTGGTGGATTATAATGCATAAAGCTTCGTTCTCCCAGATGGTGCCATACGAACATTGTTTGATAGGTTTTTCGACAAAGTAGATTGGTACATTTATGATTGACAAAACGTAGACCATGACCGGTTGAAGGTTGTTGTCGTGATGGTGAACCCAGATAGCTGAAGGTAAATTCAAATCGTCATGTTATGGTGAAGGTTCATAGAAAAGGGATGTGCATATTGTCTTCTTCTAGTTTTATCGTATAAAATTATTAAGTAATTTTGAATGAGTTTTTAGTCGATGTCTGTTCATTTTGTTGAGCAGTGTTCTTATGTACATTGATAGTGATTTTGACCAAGGTACTTTATTATTTTGTCGCACAATATTTTTATATAATAACCTTTTTGATCATCTCATCAAAAATTACTATAAGGTAATTTCACTCAAAACAAGATGTAAGATCTAAATCATGATTAAATGCAAAATTTGATAGCTTTTTACAGCATCTACTAGAAAAAAAATCACAAATAGATGGTGCAATGTACATGGGCCACTTGAAATAATGACTTTGGTGAGGAATCATATGAATGGTGGTTGGGGACAGAACAAAAATGTTCATTACATTGCAACAACAAGAAGCCACCTAAAGCCATTAACAACACTTCATGTCCCCTCTTTTATCTCCATTACTTTTTCCATGAAAGAAGAGGTGATTGATAATTTAATTTCAATCATTATGACAAAACAAAGTAAAATGTAAGCCCCATTTTGCAATTTTCCACTTCACATGCCCCATGTTGCAAATTGGTCCAAAAAACAAATCAGTATGATCATGGGTGGATATTTTGGACCCGAAATCGGTCCGTAACCAGGAACCGAACCGGACTCGAAACCGAAATACCAGAACTGTGGTTGATGGTTCGATTTTGGTTTTGAATATGAGAGAACCATTCAATTTTAGATTTTGTTTTGTTTCTGGCTATCAAAACACATAATTGTCGATTAACTGATAAGAACCCGACCAATTCACGTCGCCACGTGTCCACCTCTCGTCCACCAACTTGTATTATTTCATCTTTTATTTTTATATTTTTGCAAATTTTATAATTTGATTGAGTTGTAATAATTAAATCTTAATATTCGGTTTTCGTATGTACTTTTTTTAATTGAAAATTTAATCTTGTTAGCTATAAATCAAATACAACCTATAAATCGAATCTTAATAAAAAATAAAACTAACTACTTTAATTCGGATTGAATCGAAAACCGAACTAAATAACTGCGTTAGAAACAAATCATTTTCTCACATAATGGTTTCCGATATAGTTTTAATAATTGGAGAACCGGAGGATCGGGTCGTTTCAGAACCGAAACAAATTAAAATATAAGTCCCATTTTGCAATTTGTCACTTTATACATCCCATATTTCAAATTGGTCCATAAAAAACAATAAATCTAACTCCACGCCTAACTCCAATGTAACATCAACAATACAATACACAAAGTTTATTATAAATTGCTACTCGCAGTACAAATTAGGAGGTTAACTTGCATTAGTGGCAAAAGGACCTAATTGAGAAAAAAGATAAAGCTGGTGGCAGAAAATGAGAAAAGCACGGTCTGTTTCGGAGTTATTGATAACACAACAACAAAAAAACATTAATAACAAAACGCCACAAGACAATTAAGTAATTAAATTAAGGGCCACACACACTTGTTGGTGTTTATTTTCTTCTACTTGGCCCTGTCCGTGATCAAGTCCATGCCCATCTCCGTCGGGTCCGTCGCTTGCATGTCGTAGTGCACTCCGTCTAGAGCCCCCCTCAGCCCCGCCTTCGACGTCGCGTACAACATTTTCGCCCTGATTCGGGACGTCGACGGCGACCTGAAAATTTCAAAAGCGTTTTTGATGATACAGACGTCAGAGTAAAGTAAAGTCACGTACGAAAGATATGCTTTTTGATTTTAATAACACGATTCTACTCGTAAAATGTATCTTGTCTTTTTATTTTGACAAGAGTGAAAATTAAGGGAAATAAATCGATTGAGTTTATTATCATAATAATACTAATAAGATTCTGTGACTAGTATTAACCAATGTTCTAAAAGAATATTAGACATTAGCTAGACGGGGAGGGCATTCCGAAGAATAATCAGGAATAACTCGGGAATTAATAAGAAAATAAATCAGATTCAAGAATTGGTTGAGAAATAACAGAGGATTAATCGGGGTCTAATTGTCTTTTTATTTTGATCATAGGAGTACAAAAATCAAGGGAAATAATTCGATTGAGTTTATTATCATAGAATACTAGTAAGATTCTATGATTAGTATTTAGTAATGTTTTAAAAAAATATTAGACATGAGTCGGGCGGAGAGGGTCTTCTGAAGAATAATCAGGAATAACTTGAAAATTAATCAAAAAATAAGTCATATTCAAGAATTAACCGAAGATTAGTTGGGGATTAATTGGACAAATTAAGAACTTTTAGAACACAGATATTAACATTCATTTGTATGTTCATAAATTTCAATAATATTATATATAAAAGGATAAATATGTCATTTCATCAGTGCCCTCCAATTCTCCCGAATCTTGAAAGGGATGCGGAAAAAAAACTCGAATCCCAACAAGGATTCAGTATTGTCGATCTGGTGGACAGTTACTAAGATCACATAACCCGCCTCGAACCCGCTCGTCGTCGCTCGAGAGAGAAATAAAATACCATAAACTCTACGATCAGTACCAGTATCACCAGTCTGACAGGGCAGGGACACAATCATATACAAAACCCACAACGCATACGCTCGATATGACTCGGGAGAGAGATAAAATACCCCAAAACCCGACATGGCGAGGACGGGATCACAAAACCCGCTCGTCAACCCCTCTGTCAAGAGAAGTAAAATACCCTGAACTCGACGAAAACCCAGTACCCCCAAGCAGACACAACACGAACGGGATCACAAAACTCGCCCGGTTGCCGTCCCCAAGCGACATCATCCACGACGTCGCGTGCAGGGGTAAAATGGTCATTTCACAAGCACATAGATAGTAACAATCAATTATTTAATAGTGGTAAAGAGAGGAGATGGTGACGGACCATGCAATGAAGAAGATCTTGCTCTTCCGGCAGTTGTCGACGGTGACGAAGTCGAAGTCGAAGACGGCGTAGCGGCAGTCGTCGGTGGGCAGCGACCTGGCGAGGTCGTCGTAGCCCTCGCCGGGGCCGCCCACCTTGTCGACGGTCACCAATTTCGACCGCTCGTCGATCTTGAACACTATGTATCGGTGCACCTTCTTCCACTTCATCTCCATGAACGAGCTCTTGCACTCGTCGGCCACCCACATTCCGGTCGTCGCCTATGTCAATCACCATAACAAGATCGTTCGGTGAGTAAATCATAAATTTTGAGCACGACCCATTGTTAGAAATTGAAAATTGTATGAGGAAATAAAATAATGTTACGTACCATCTTGAAAGCCATGGCCATGGTTGGTTTGGTTTGTTTTGGTTTTGGTTATTGAGAGTTGAGAGTGGGTGATGATGAATCAATGTGTGGACTTGTTTATATAAGGATGTGGGTGATGGAAATGCCCTTGGAGTTGGGGTTATATTACGAGAATGCCATTGTTGGATATGCATACATCCACGTGTCTATTGATGGTTTTACATGGGAGAGAAATTGGCATGGATGACAAAAATCTCGGAACTCGATGAAAATCTGATAATTCTAACCTGGAGAGACAAAAGATGAGAATTATTATTAAATTTACTTCGAGCTCGTCTCGTTCTTGTCTACAGAAACGCTTGACCATTGAGAAACACATCAATAAAGATGCATTAAAAATTACGAGTGAAGTGACACATACGTCATGTAATAAGCTTGAGGTTAACTGGCTTTCATTAAAAAATGTCAATAAGGATGTTCATACACGATCTCACGTGCAAACAGGGTTGAAAGACATGTGGAAGTAGACGAACGAGTAGGGTGCAAGAACGACCTCCAGATTGCGTGCCTTAAAACCCGAAACATATGACACGTGAATGCCACGTTCAAAACAGACCAAACTCTAATACTGCGTCAGAAATCCAACCTACTTAAAATCTTGAGCTAATATATGGACACTCGAACTTTTATTTAAACTGACAAACATATTTAATCGTTCAATGCTTATATTAATTCTTTGTAATTGTAAAATCTCGCTCTTACAAATTGAATTATCATCATACTGCGAGACGATTTCTTATAAACTCGAACTTTTGTATGTTCTGCGCGATTTCTTACGTATCTATTTTATCCGATCTAGACCCATCACCACGAGAATTATGATTATAGTTACGAGTTATTTGAATTGCCCATTAGAAGAGCCCATAAAACTAGACTTTAATGGCGCTTGTTGAGCTACGGTACTGCAAGTGGTTCACTCTCTTTACTCTCTTGCTTATATTGTACTAATACCTTTTCTATTTCACCATCTTCGTGAACAAGCAATATTGACCCGACCCTTTAGCTTTGATCATTTGTACTATTCATTGCACTCACATTGACATGTCAACATCATATTAATACTTCAAAAATTCAATCTAAATTATACACGATATTAGAGAAGAAATTCGCTACAAACTAAATTCGGGTGTCCAAACGCCCGAATTGTAGAACTTGTGGTACAAAGTTGTAGAGCCACGTAGAACGTGCAGTGCAAAGTTATAGAACGTGATGGACCGTGTAAAACTGAAGAACTCGGTAGAATGTGTAGTGCAAAGTTGTGAAACCATGTAGAATGTGTAGTGCAAAATTGTAGAAAGTGATGGACAGGTAGATGCTTTGAGTATATGCGTTGTAGATACTTGCTGCCACGTGTAGCACGCTGAAACAACGCACGTTTAGATCCGTGTTGATCCAATGAGTGTAGAACATTCGTACGTTCAGACGTTCTACAACCGTTTGTAGCTGAATGTACCTTCGTAGAATTAACCTCAATCATTAAATTAATAAAATATTGAAATTAAAATACGTCATTAATGATATATTATTGGGAAAATTCCACTTAGCTACCCTGTAGCTTACCACTTTTTCACTTACTTACCCCAACTTTTCATTTTAGCTTCTAAACTCCCTGAAGTTTACAACTTTTTCACTTACATATCCCAGCATTTCATTTTAACTTCTAAACCCCCTGAAATTTACTACTTTTTCACATACCCACCCATCTTTTCATTTTAACTTATAAACCCCCTAAACTTTACAATATTGGCACTTCTGACTACGACATCAAAATTATAGAGGAAGATGGGTCACGCGTTGATCACGAGTAGGGATGACAACAGGGCGGATTTGGGGCGAATTTGGCAATCCCCATCCCCATTAGAATCAGATCGGGGATTCCCCATTTCTAATAGGGACGAGGATTCCCCGTCGGATTTGGAGTTCCCAATTCTCCGTTTCCAACCCAAAAAAATGTTAAAACATATTTATTTTTAATAAAATTTGTATCAAAAGTTATTATTTTAATAAAATATATACTTAAAATATTTTATTTTTCATTAAACATGTATTATGAAATATTATTTTAACAAAAATAATATTATTTTATTAAAAAAATAATTTTTAATACAAATTTTATTAAAAAATAAATATATTTTAACATTTTTTTGGGTTGAAAACGGAGAATTGGTAATCCCCGAATCCGACGAGAAATCCTCGTCCCTATTAGAAATGGGGAATCCCCGATCTGATTCTAATGGGGACGGGGATTACCAAATTCGCCCCAAATCCGCCATGTTGTCATCCCTACTCGTGATCAACGCGTGACCCATCTTCCTCTATAATTTTGATGTCGTAGCCTGAAGTGCTAATTTTGTAAAGTTTAGGAGGTTTATAAGCTAAAATGAAAAGATGGGTGGGTAAGTGAAAAAATTGTAAACTTCAGGGAGTTTAGAAGCTAAAATAAAAAGGTGAGGTGTGTAAGTGAAAAAATTGTAAACTTCAGGGGGTTTAGAAGCTAAAATGAAAATGTGGGGTAGGTAAGTGAAAAGTGGTAAACTACAGGGTAGCTAAGTGGAATTTACCCTATATTATTTTAGTAAAACATCAGTTTTGAGATTCCAGGGCAAAGAGCCCATCGTCCTAACAATAGTTATGTTTATCAAAAATTTTATCACTGTAGTTATGTTTGTCGAAGAATTTGCCACTGCAAAACTAAAATACCGAAAACTTAACGATTACACATCGTTTCTCTCTCTAATAAAATCCGTTCTCTCTGATACACCATTTCACACTAAAATGTGATATTTCTTAAATACCATTTTCGAACAAAACGTACTTCAATAACGTACATGTGAAAGAAGTCTATCACCGACTCTACCGATAAATTTTTAACTAAACATACTGTCCAAAGAGAAGGCAACAAGAGCAATGGTCCCATCTCGGATCACACACCCACATCACTTCCTTTTAGCGCTTCCACACAAAGAAAGAGCCTTTGCTTAGAAGCAAAAACAAGAACTGCAAAATCAAGATTCATCACTCCTTGCAGCTCCCGCATCCCCAAGACCCTAAACTCTGTCAAAACCGAGATTTTCCCGCCCCGATTGAGGAAAAATGAGATCGGATCTGCAAAATGTCATAGAGAAATGCACAATGAGGACGCGACTCGAGAGGATACAAAACGCTAAAATCCAAGAAAAATAATAACTATGGATGCATATGAGGAGACATGACACGGCCCTCATGGCAATAAGTGACCCTTTATCGTCTACTTGGAGCTACTCGATCGTTTGTTAGTCAGTACTAGAATCCACATCGTGTTTAGGTTGTCTTGGCACAACATTACTCCTCTCATGGTGATGCACATTCTTGAACCAGAATCTCTGCAGACAAGGAGAATTAGCCTGGACAGCGACTTGGGTTCTCGGGTTTTTCCTGTTGGGAGTATTCGATTCGGTGGCTTAGCTTTGCTCTCCTAAAAGGGTGTCGGGAAATTAGAAATGTCCCTTTGCTAGGTTCTTGCAGCTAAATGCTCATAATTTGACATTCTATGTAACAACATGTGGACTACTTGTGTTTTTGTGAGGGGAAATTATGGCCATATGAGTTGCTAAGGGGATAGAGCTTCGGTTCTTATCAAGACACGTCCGAGGAACTTTGCTAATTTTATATATGATCCTATCAATTGGAGAAATAAGACACCAAGAACCAAACAAAATGCATGGGGATGATCTTGAATTCAGTGATTCGACCGACCTACACATATCTCCATGCACAAGAAACGTGCAACAATTTTTTTTATCAGCAAATCAGGAAAACTCCATTCGGGGAACCGTGTTATCAGTCTTTTAATCCCTTTGTCAGCATCCAAAGGAAAAACCCGTATGTTTCTAAGTCTTGGCCATTTTCCATATTCTAAAGGATTAATCTCTTGAATGGAAAATATTTTCATTTGACCGAATATCCTTTGCTGAATGAACATCCAATTCAAATGTAATGTAAAATATATAGCAATCAAGGAGCTAGTTCTATAATTGCTTTGGCATGATTCTCAGAGGAAAAAAACAACAAAAACATTGTAAAGGTTAATGGTACAGGTGCTTGAAATGGTGTGAGCTAAATTGACTCCATCCAAAGAGAAGCTTACCTTCAGCCAACTTCAATATTAGATTCTGACATATCAGCATCGATCTACTATGGAGAATCCAAGATTCATTGACGTCGCCAGAGCTCGCTCAAGTAAAGCATTTTCATCATCCTACCACCGGGAAAATACATAATGTGGATTAACAAACGGAGGTTTTTGTTAGGCTGATCAGTAAAGTGCTGGAGATGTCAATTTCAAGCGATCACAATTTCTTGTCTACCAACATCCTCAGCAGCCCGTTTAGCAACAGCTTCTTTCCGGATTCCACACGTGAGTCCAGGTTCCACATCAGAAGAGTACGGGGGTATAAGGAGAGTTTGTAAACAGCACCTGCTGCAGCTGCGGCAAAACCATTTCCTCCTTCCCCGTCTCCTGTGAAGACAGGTGTGCTGCCATAAGAACGGAAACATACACCATTTGAAACATTTCTTTGATCGTCTAGTAAGCAACCAACGTTTGTTCTAATGAGTACTTTATCACTCATAATTTTCAACTTCCTCGCAAATATAATCTACTTTGCTGTCCTACGCGATTATTCTTTTCTCGGTAATGAACAACTTGGTATTCTTAGCTCTTGGGTTCAGGAATTCTTACAACTTTTCAGGAAAATGTTTTCATGAGAAATACCAAGGTACTTCTGATGGAAAACATTTCCCCAATCACATATTTGACACAGAGGTTGATAATTCGTATAAGGAAAAGGTGTATGTATACCTATTAACCACATCAGAAAGGGCACTTAGACTGGGAGGAATGTGCACAATATGACTACTGCTCTAATTTATAAGGGTCACTGCTCTAATTTCTCAGGCTTGAGCCTTCCCATCCTCATCTTCACCAAATTTAACTATATCAAGGGCCACACTGTTCTATTATAATTTTCTCCCCGTCACATCCAATACCTCGTCGTATTTGACAGGACCCAAATAGCAGACCAGATCAGAAGAATTAATTAGATATCATTAAATGTGAATTAGGAAGCTGGAATATAGTTACATTTACATCACAAACCTTCCTGCAAAATCTATAACTCTTGTTGCTGACTCTTGTTTTGGTGATGTTTAAGGGCTAACTGGGACACAATGATCCCAGCAGTTATGTTCGTCCCGCTAGTTAACTTGGGAAACAAAACACTATTAACTAGGATCATGCTTGAGGAAATAGCCTAGGCTTAACCAACCATTTAACTACCTATTTAACTCTCACAAATGCCATAAGTGTACCACCTATTCATATGCCACCATCACCACATTCTCTTCATATTGATGATAGTCATTTTTCCAAGGAAAGTAATGGGATATGCTAGGAAAGACATATTTACTTGGTAAACAAAATTACTAACTAGGAGCATGCATAAGAATACAGCAGAGACTTAACCAACCATCGTAAGATACCACCTGCTAATTTTCTACTATCTACTCACTCTCTTCATAATTGATAATAATGATTTTTCTAAGGGAAGTTTGGACCTATGCTAGGCATGACAAATCACAAAACATATTTTGCTCGCCTTAAGAGTAAAATGGCATTATTGGATTGACTCCACTTCTCGAGGCTCACATAGAAAAAACTCTTAAGGCCCCCCTCTAGTATCCCCATCTCCGACCTCCTCTACTACACTATACTCTACACGAAAGAGATAGTACCCTATAAACAATACATAGAACTTTTGAAAGCAAGTCAATCAAACTCTTAACGGTAAATTGAACTAGGCCACATAGACATATGCCACAAACCAGATAAACAATAGGGATAATTGCAGTTAGGTACGCTTAACTAAACATGTTTTGCACAAAAGTTCACATTTTTTTATCGTGCTAGCTCACACAGCTCCTAAGTAAGTAAATGGCTTTGTCCCTGACCAGCTTATACGACGGGGATCGGCGTAGAGAAGGCAAACTTTCAAGAGCTCGAAAAACGATTGTGCAAGTGTACAGATGTGCAAAAATATTGATTTTGGGTGAGCTCGCCAGATAAGAAAAAAGTTAGGCGTACTTATGTGCAAATTATGGCTGAACAAAAATGTAACTCTCTGAAACAAACCCAGTTGCCAAATCCCATAGCTGACATGATTTGACGACAAACCTCACGTAAAACCCAATTGTTCAATCCACATTATCACCAAACCAGAATTGAGTGAAGTTCAGAAATCATAACAAAAAAATGTTCAAGCCCAAACCCAATTAAGAAACAAAAGGGTATTGCAAACTAAGACCAACCATGAGTGAAAGCTAAAATCTTGCCCAGATCCGTGGTGGGAGTGACCAACGCCCATTGTCAGAATCCAGAAAAAAAAACCCAAATTAAATAAACAGCAGTAAAATCATAGTTTCCCAAATTAAATAAAAAGCAGTAAAATCATAGTAGGAGCAAAGAAATAAAAATAAAAATAAAAAGTAGCGAGATATTTGAAGCAGAAATCGATACATTTCCATGGCTGACCTCGAGAACCATGGGGAAGAAGGAAGGTAGCTGAAGCCTGAAGAGACGCAACGAGTTTATTACAATTTTGAAACAAACTATGGGCCTGAATTGACCATTAAGATGCATGTGAGAAAGCCCAATAAGGTCCTATCCATTATTCTGCAAAAAAAATTAATGGGCCTCAAATTCAAATATGCCTCTTACGTTCATATTTTTTATCAGTAATTTTGAATAGAAACGTAATTAGCTTCTATTTATTTTTTTACCAAAAAAAATCTATTCATTTTTCATATAAATACGATTCTTTATTTTAAATAATAAATAATTGCTCTCGCAACCAGTATCTAAATAAATGACACTTTAGTACACTTAAAATATAATTTATTTCATGTAACTATAAGTAGTTATAAATTAAGTTGTACGCTATTCTAACTATTGTATTCCATACTGTAAATTAAAATTTTCAGAACAATGCCCCCTCACTCTTTACTCGTGAAATTCATAAACTTTGTAGCTCTTAAATCTCTAATCCAGTCATCGTAATAAAAAAATATATTTCGTCTTCAGTGATGTTGAATTTATTGTTGGATCGGATTTCGCGATCTCGTAATGATTAAAATGTTCGATTTTATTATTACTATGATATGAGAGAGCCCATGTCTCATATAAGTTTCCAGATCTCAACGGGGAGGTAGTGGATACGCTTCATGTTCGTCGCATATGTTCATGAACAACGTGATTGATTTTCATGTACCAACCATGGGTGTTCTCCAATTCAATGTAATCCGATTTCTTTTTTCTTTCTTTAACCCATTGGCCTTCATGAGGCCGGTGCTTGAAATTCTCACCTCCTTCGTCACGATTTTGTTCTTATCCTCTGACCGTTGCAAAATCTCCCTTCTTAGTGTTCTACACTCACGTCAACAACATATCACACTATCGTTTGCATCTCTCTCTCTCTCTCTCCCTCCTTCATGTTAGACAAGTTGGGGTTTGGACAATAGCTTCATTAAATTTGGGTTTAACATTATAGGGAAAACTACAAATTGATATCTCTAACTAAGCGTCTTTTTTACATAACCATTCTCAATTTCACCCGTTAAATATTTGGATAGAAAATATTAAAGTTCAAAGTAAAAAGACAATAATGCCCCTAACTAGAAATCAAACTTTCAGACCTAAAAATTAAATTTTAAAATATAAAATTAGATTTTTAGACAAATGACATTTTCGTCTTTTCAATTTCAAAATTAACATTTTTCATTAAAAAACTTGATGGGTTTTGATACCTCATTGTAAGTGACTGACCCAAATTTTAATTAAATAACTGTGCAGAAAGACCTTCAATCGAGAATATATATCCATACTTCCAATATTATATATAATATGTGATTGCATACAGGGATTAACGTAGTTGAGTAAGCTATAGAAATATAATTAATCAAAATTAAAATAATATTTTCATAATACGTTAGTAAATTGTGAAACGTGTTATAATTATTCTTCAAGTTAATAAACAATTAAGATTATTTATAGAGTAATATAACTCAACTAAATGACCCACACGTGACAAGAAAATCTAAAAATAGAAGCACTCGACTCATCTGACACCCGACTACTTGGCATTTTTGCCGAATCAAGTTTTGGGTCTAGTTTCTGTACCCGAGATTTGTCAGGCAAACTCAAACCTAAACAAGTCTACCAACCCAACCCGATGAACATCCCAACTATAACCCATTGAATTTGCATAACAATGATCTAAATTAAACACTATAACCAAGATATTAATAGATTCTATAACAGGGGTGTTAAAAAAAATCGAACCGACCAAAACCGACCGAATCGAACCGAAAAATAGTCGATTTTGGTCGGTTCGGTTTTGGTCGATTTTGCTCTTGGTCGGTTTGGTTTCGGTCAAATTAACCAAAACCGATCAAAAACCGAACCGATCGACTCCGGTTCAAATTATGATGAATCCTCCGGTTTATGCTTCAATTTAGGGTGTTTTTCAATTAAAATTTTCTTCTTGGGTTCCATTAAGGTTTTATTTTAGCTCGTATAAAATTATTATGTATAATTCATTTAAAACCGATCGAAATCTAATCATTTTTTTCTTGATTTATGATTTTTTTTTGTTTTGTGGCTGATTTTTGGTTCAATTCAGTTCAAACCGAAAATCAACCGAACCGGTCAGTTCGATTTGACAAACCGACCAAATTTTTTTAGTTCGATTTCGGTTTGATTTATTTAAGAACCGAACCGGTCGGTTGGGTTCAGTTTTGATCGGTTCGGTTTTTTAACCGAACCGTAAACACCCCTAAATTCATATAGAAGCATTAACCATAGATTCCACATACCATATTGACGTGTAAAATCAAATTAGTCAAACGCATTTAAATTGAAGCCAAAGCTTACCCAAAAAAAAGTATAAACAAAAACAGAGCACCGAAGAGAAGAGAGAGACGTAGAAACCAAAGAGTCCAAACCCAACGGCCATTCAACAATGGGCCTCCCAAAGCCCCACCTCCGCCACAGCTCCGCCGCCGTGAAGTGGCTGGGCTTCGTCACCGCCGTGTGGGTCCAGTCCATCTCCGGCAACAACTACACCTTCTCCAACTACTCAGGCGCTCTCAAGTCCCTCATGAACCTCTCCCAGCTCCAGCTCAACTCCCTCTCCGTCGCCAAGGACCTCGGCAAGGCCTTTGGCCTCCTCGCCGGCCTCGCCTCCGACCGCCTTCCCACGCCGCTGATCCTGCTCATCGGCGCCGTCGAGGGCCTTCTTGGGTACGGCGCTCAGTGGCTCGTCGTCAGCAAGAGAATCAATCCCCTCCCCTTTTGGCAGGTAATCGTAATGCAATCTGACAAAAAAAAACCCATTTCTCGATTTGGGGTTTTCTGGGGAAAGTGGGGTCGATTGGTTCGTGATTATGAGTTTTTATGATGTGGGTATTGGGTATTGGGTATTGTGATCTTGATTTTACTGTTCTGGGTGGAAGTTGTGTTGGGCCCTATTTTGTGATGGTTGCGCTGTTTTCTTCCGTTTTCTCGGGAGCCAAACACTCGGATTGGGGGTTTTCTGGGAAACTGGAATCGATACGTCCACGCATTTCATGTTTTTTTGAGAAATTTGTTGTTGTGTATTGTGGACTGAATTATACTGTTCTGGGTAGAAATTGCATCGGCCCTAGTTTGTGATGCTTGCGTTGTTTTCTTCCCTTTTCTCGGGAGCCAAACACTCGGGTTGGGGTTTTCTGGGAAACTAGAAACGATGTATCCATGCATTTGATGCTTTCTTGAAAAATTGTTTTGTTAAGTGTATTTGAACTGAATCTTACTATTCTGGGTAAAGATTGCAATCGCCATATTTTGTTCCGTTATGAACAAGTTCAATGATTTGTAGTTCCGTACCCCGTTTACCTCCATTTTCTCGGGAGCCAAACACTCGACCATTTGGAGAACTGAAAAGGGTATTTGCAAAATCAAAATGTAACTCGCGATCCCGAATCTTTCTCTGTAGATGTGCGTCTTCCTCTGCCTGGGAGGCAACAGCACGACGTGGATGAACACGGCGGTTCTGGTGACCTGCATCAGAAACTTCCGTCGTAACCGAGGGCCTGTTTCTGGGATTCTCAAGGGCTACGTTGGCCTCAGCACCGCCATCTTCACCGCCCTCTGCCCCAAAGACGCCGCCACTTTCGTGCTCTCCCTTGCCGTCGTCCCTCTCGCCGTCTGCCTCGCTGCGGTCGCCTTCCTCCGCGAAACCGGCGGCGACGGCGACGAAAATGAAGAGCTCAGATTCTTTGGCGTCTTCAACGCCGTCGCGGTCTCCGTCGCCGTCTACCTCCTGATCCGCGACTTCTTCCCCGGCGGCGGCGCCGCATTCTCCGCCGTGCTCCTCGTCTTATTGGCCTCTCCTCTGGCAGTTCCTCTCTACGCTTTTCTCAAGAGCCTCAAGTCGGGTCAACCGGTCAACGACCGGGATCCAGGGCAAGACCCCGACCCGGAGACCAGGATCCACGACCCGCTGCTGGATCAGAAACTAGATCTTTCGGCGGAGGAGGAGGAGGTGATCGAGCGGCCTCCGGTGATCGGCGAGGACCACACTATCATGGAGGCGATCGTGACCGTTGATTTCTGGATCCTGTTCGTGTCGTTCTTGTGTGGAGTCGGGACCGGGTTGGCGGTGATGAACAATATGGGTCAAATGGGCGTGGCCCTCGGGTATTCGGATGTGTCCATATTCGTGTCTCTGACCAGCATTTTCGGGTTCTTCGGGCGGATCGTGTCGGGTATGGGTTCGGAGTACTTGATTAAGTAAGTTCCCTTCACTCTCTATTTCAAGCTTTTCAGTGTATATTTTCTTTAAGCTTGATTTCTACTGCATGATTTTGCCTCATATGTTAGTTTCTGTCACAATGTTATAAATTTCTCTCCCCATTAGACAAAAACAGCTTAAATTAGCTTAAACTCGTGATTTGGTAGAACTTGGCGAGGTAAAAAATATGGGGTTATGAGAAATCGGTAAAATTCGTTTTGTATTAAAGAATTATTACATACACATACAAAAATAACAATATTTTAGTAACATAAGATATTTTCAAAAAATATTAAGTTAAAACAGAAGCACAAGTTATATAGTAGTTTCAAAGTATAGGTAAAAATAAAAAATAAACTTAAAACAGAAGCACAAGTTATATAGTAGTTTCAAAGTATAGGTAAAAATAAAAAATAAACTTGAACTGCAGAGAAGGAATTTTAAAACTAGGTACATTGCAATCTACTTTATCACCAATTCTCTACTAACTATAGTTGTAGAAATAGAATTTTGCTAAGTTTAAAATTAAGAGTTTTGGTTTAGAACTTTTAAATTTAATCAATTTTCTAGGATTCTTTTTGTTTTGTTTTGAAGAAACTATGTAAGAGTTTGTACAATTTCTGTCATTTTACGAGTATATTGGTCACGAGGAAATGTTTGGTTGGAGGGAAAGTGGGAGGAAAAGAGGATTTGGTTCTTGTCTCCTTTGTCTCTCTTAGGAAACAAACAGAGTTTTGAATAGAAAATGAAATGACAAGAATTTCTGTTTTGGATTTTTCTGTTCAAATGGAAAAGAGGTTCTTCTTCTCCATTTCCTTCGTCGTATTCATGAAAAACAACCAATGGCGCGATATATATGAATGTCTATTTCTGTCTTAATATCACATTGGTGGTGATTTTGATCTGCTATTCAATGCACATATCTTTTGATTGGAATCATGAAAAACAACCAATGGCGTGATATATGAGTATCTATTTCTGTCTTAATATCACATTGGTGGTGATTTTGATCTGCTATTCAATGCACATATCTTTTGATTGGAACTTATTTGATTATTCTGTATACACTCGTTTTCATCGCTACCTGATAGCACTGTCATTACAGGTTTTGAGTCTTTTTGTCTTTCTTCATTTAACTTAAAGGATCGTTAAAGTCTAAGTGGGGATTTTTTTAGAACGCTGACCTGATTTTTATTGTTACTATTTTTTATAGTATATATTCATATTTTGATTGTAGGGATGTTAAAAAAATGGACTGAACCCAACGAGCAAAACTGTACCAGTTTAGTTTCAGTTCATAGCAATAAAACCAAAAAGAAAACAGAATCAACCCGAGAACCAATTTTAGGCTATCGGTCTTCATCAGTTAGACCTAAAACTTTTAGGCTATGGTTCAAAACCAGCTCGTATCAGACCGGTTTGGTTTTATTTTTGATTTCCAACAACCAAAATGATCGAAGTGGTTCATTTTGATTTCCAACTACCGAAATAATCGAATCGGTTCAAAATTGAATCATGAACAACCCTATTTGATTGTATATATGATAATTCATTGAATTAAAGTTAAAATATATAGAAATACAAATCTAATTAATTCCCGAATCAATATCCACTCGACTAGCTCCTAGCGTCTTTTAGAGCTGTTTGTGTAGATGGTACTTAAATTTTGTTCTACTATTTTCTGTCCTGCAGGAAAGCATCAATGCCGAGGCCTCTATGGAACGCTGCATCGCAGGTTCTAATGGCTCTCGGGTACATTCTCATGGCAATGGCCGTGCCAGGATCTCTCTACATCAGCTCCATCGTCGTTGGGGTATGCTATGGAGTCCGTCTGGCTGTGACGGTGCCAACAGCCTCGGAGCTGTTCGGTCTCAAATACTACGGCCTCATCTACAACATCCTCATCCTCAACCTCCCCCTCGGGTCGTTCCTCTTCTCGGGGCTCCTGGCCGGTCTGTTGTACGACGCTGAGGCTACTGCAGCGCCCGGGGGCGGGAACACCTGCGTTGGGGCTCACTGTTTCAGGCTCGTGTTTGTGGTCATGGCGTTTGCTTGTGTCGTCGGGTTTGGTCTTGATGTGCTGCTCTCGATCAGGACGAAGAACTTATATGCAAAGATTCATGCCAGCAAGAGAGTGAAGTGATCATCAACACAAGGTTTAGAGGCGTTTAGGTAGTGCAGTAGTGTATATGTGCACAGTGAAACAGACCTTTTCCATGAACATTCTCAGTTTTGAATATATGTTTGTTAATTAGTTCTGTGGATAAAATGTGGGTCCCCTTGCCATTCAGTAGATTGCTTAAACTTTTATTTATCTGTTTGAATTTTTTGATGAATCAGAGGTTAACGATTTAAAATTTTTTTAGGTGGATTAGAGATTAACAGTTTATGACCTAATTTTGTTATTTTCAGTTTAGAGTTAACGTCGTGTGAATCATTTTACTTTAACGTGCTAGTGAATGTCTGGAATAGCGTCGAAGCTATGAGTTTGAGCCTTACAAGTATGGTCGGTTTCTAATAGGGATGGCAAAATACCTTGAACCCAACAGAGACTAGATGTCCCTGATGAAATTTTTGTTTATATCGAGTGGGTTTGGGGAATGAGCTTAAAATTTTCGTCGGGTTTGGTCAATTTAAAACTTAAATTGAGCTCGAATGTTTGAATCCCAACGATACTTCAATTTGCAGAAAGTCGTTACGCCAATTTTCATGTTGACACATATTGCATGAATCGACGACGAGCCTCTACGAAAAAATTATATTTTAATTTGATAAAAAATCAAGAAATTTTTTGGGATTTCAAGTGTCGTAAAAAAGCGGGACGGTGATGGGTAAAGGCTTTAAATCCGGGGTGGGAAAGGAATCGCCAAATCCGCCCCAAAACCACGCGATAGCCATTCCTAGCTTCTAGTTGTTGGTAACAAGAGACAAAGGAACATTTCCTCGACTATAAAGCAACAAGAGGACCACTACTCTTCTAGTCGTTTTATTTAGTATGAAACATTTGCAGGTAAAATTCCAGAATCTCGTGTTCTTCCAAAACTTCACTCATTTTGTCTACACACAAAAGTAAGAGACAGTTTTTTATTCAAAGAATTCGTAGTGGCGTGTTGTAAAAGCTTCTGTTCAATTACTACTATTTCACCGAGAAGGAAACTTTAGCAATCATTTTAGATCATTGTTGCAAAGAGCTTCGATCACAACCCAATAAACTTTCCCAGTGGATATGCAATTGCAAAGATCATCATTGGAAATGTAGCTTTATGCCCAAGTAATGCAAATGTGTCCTCATGATGTGAATTCCACAGTTCACACTTACATTACCCTCAAACCGATCAAATAATGTGTATTTGAAGTCAATATCCTGAGTAGAGTTTGTCAATCCCGTCTAATCCTCTGTTATTTCCGATTAATTTTAAGAAAGTCATCTTCGATAGAATAGCGCCTAACAATTTTCACAATAATGTTGGTCTGAACTGAGTTTCTATGTTCCCAAATTTAACAGTGATCCACAAGTAATTTTAATGGTTAGGAAAAAAATTATTGAGCAAGTCTGGATTCAGCATATTAGGATCTTATGGGCACTAATCAAATTGAAGATTCAAATCTTGATAGAAATTTTTAAATGTGGATTTGAGTGTGGATAATTTAGGCCTCACCCAGAAATAAAAAAAAGTTGCATATTTTGATGTGTGACCCAGACCAGTTCAATTAGCATTGCTAGAGCAAAAGAGGATCTTATGGGCACTAATCATATTGAAGATTCAAATCTTGATAGAAGATTTTTTTAAATCTATATTATATTCTTAAAGAGCAACATTGATTGGACAAATTGATACTGCAAGAATAACAATTCACTTTCTTGTTCAGAGTATTCAATTCAACCAAGTACAAGATCAATCAAAAACATGAACAGTAGAGTGCACTACACAAGCATCACATTCTCTTGACAAAACCCAAGAATCAATGAGAACAATCACATTATGGCACAATAGATATAGCAGGAATCAACATATTTAAAGCAGCAAAAGATATAAACAAGAACAAGCAACAAGATTGTTGAACCAAACCAGCATTGTATATATGTGCATTGACACCTTCAATACAGCGAGTTCCAATTCATACCCAAAACATAATACCCCAAATTTCTAAAGACTAGATCAACCTTCAAAAAAAAATCCTATCGAAACAGAAGAACAATGACACCAGAGAAGCATCCATGACCGAAACCGAAGAGAACCAGTGACCCATTTCAGAGAACAACCCCAAAACGCCGAGATAAGGATGGGTCACCGAGCGAAACTTACTGCAAAATACGATAAAGACTGACCCAACAAAAACCAAACTGAAAAATAAACGATAACAGAGCGCGAAAATCATAAACCCTAAAACAGGTTTTAGAGATTCGAGATTCACGCCCAGATCTCGCTCACCGGAACCCTAATTCCCTCCGCCGCCGCTAGGGCACTCGCGAGCGAAATGACCAGACTGCCCACAGTTGTAGCAGCTCCCGCCGCCGCCACCGCCGCCTCCTCCACCTCCGCCGTAACGGCCGCCTCCACCGCCACCGCCTCCATACCGGCCTCCGCCGCCTCCTCCGCCCTGCTCGCAGTCCCTGGCCATGTGGCCGCTCTCTCCACAGGTGTAGCAACCTCCACCGCCGCCTCCTCGGCCTCCTCCTCCACGGCCGCCGCCGCCGCGTCCTCCGTAGCCTCCGCCACCACCATAACCTCCTCCACCGCCATAACCACCACCTCCTCCACCGTATCCTCCTCCGCCACCGTAGCCTCCGTCGCCGTAGCCCCCTCCGCCGCCACGACCGCCTCCTCGGCCGCCGCCTCCGCCGCCGCCGCGGGTGCTGCCCTGGACGGACTCGCCGTTGGGGCCGGTGACGTCGACGGCCTTGGTGCGGTTGTCGTCGCCGGTCTCGATCTGGAACTCGACGGTCTCGCCCTCGCCGAGGCTGCGAAAGCCCTCAGATCTGATCGACGACTGGTGCACGAACAGGTCCTCGCTCCCGTCGTCGGGTGTGATGAACCCGAAGCCCTTCTGGTCGTTGAACCACTTCACCTTCCCGCTCAGCCTCTCTCCGCTCAGCCTCTCTCCGCTCATCGTCTCCGATCTCAAAACTCACACTCCCTGGCGGCTCAAAACCCTAACTCTCGATCCCGAAGCGAAAGAGAAAGAGAAAACCCTAATTTCTGTGAGTGAGCCTCTAGGCGTTGAGGCCACGCTATACTTATAACCCAAAACCCACGCTCGGTGTGACCGCCACGTCATCGCAAGAGATCAGATCGTATCGAGGGATCGCGCCCCCGCGAACCGTCGGATCTCGGCAGGGGCCGGATGGTCTTTTCTCGTTGCTCGCGGTGGGGCCACCCACGTGAAGAGAATGTCTCTCAACCCTAGGGGGGCATTTTGGGTATTTTGGGAATGTGAAATTACGGTTTTGGGACGCGCGTCGAACGGGTGCGTAGGGTTGTGTGTGTGAGTGGGGGAGGGGCGTTTTCGAAAATAACTTGTGTTTTGATGGTTTGTTTCGTAACTTGAAAAAGGGAGGGTGCGAATTGGTCAAGGTCAATGGACTTAAATGAGTCAAAATTGAATTCAATTTTTTTATTGAAAAATCGAATAATTCCTCCAAAAGTTTATTTGAAAACTTTTAAATGTCCTCTGAAAGGAAAAAATCGATAATAAATGAGTTCGTTGAGAGAATATTTATACAATTTTGTAATTTCTCAATAATTTGTGATAACTCATTATTTTATTCAATTTATTTTCGGTCAGTTCTTTAAAATCTTTATTGTCTAACTATTGCTTAACATTTTTGTAACATGCAATTTATATTAGATAAGAAACTATTTGCTCATTTCTGAACCATCATTAAGAACAATAAAAACTCAATTCTGAATTATCATTAAGAACGATAAAAACTCAATGTTAAAAAATTTAATACGAAAGTTACTGCAGTAATAATTCATACCAAAGACTCATAGAGCCAATTAAAAAATCGAGAAAGCTCGAGGAGATTCGAGACAGGTGTGATGATCTTCGTCATCTGTTTCGTCTGGTGGAGATCTCGAGCCTTCGTCGAGTACAGAAATTTTTGTCGTCCACAACCGCGTCTGGAAAACAAAGTCGTTCCGAGCTATCTTCATCTCAAGTTTTGGAAGGTTATAAGTAAAGATACAGAGTGAAGGATTGTACAATGCAAATCTGAGGCTATATAGAGCATGGAATGAAGAAATAGTGACAACATTGTGTTGAAACAAATGTTGATACTATGTCAACATTCTCTACTCATCTGGTCATGATGAAACTAATATGAAAGATGCAATTCAATTAAACCATTATGGGCCTGTGTGTCTTGGGCCCATATGTCCTCATACTGGGCTCCTGTGTTAGGCCCGATATGATTGTGACCGTGATTTGATGGGCCTTCACTAATCAATTGAATATTTGAAAGCTCTTGTTACTTGGTGTGTTAACCGGTTTGTGTGGGCCGGAATTGGATCTCTCTCTTTTTATTTTACAATTATTTAATTTTGAGAATCAGATCCGAAACCTAGATATTACGAACGGGTATTATAACCGTTTCAAGTTTAATTGATTTCATTTTGAACTCAATTCATGGGAAAAATTTGTAATTTTGACTTTATTAGCAGATTATGTAATTTATTCACGTTTTCTTTTGATTCTCTATTCGTGTTTGGTTTTTAGTAAATATAATGTAATATATGTTGCATTCCGGGTAAAATGATGTATGATTTTCATTTAAGACTTTAAGTTCTTAATTATTGATAAATTATTTAACATGAAATTATCTTACTTAAATGATGAAATATATTCCAAAATTATTGATTCATTATGATTGGTTCATAATTTACATACAAATAAACTATTTTTTGAGCTCAACAAAGCCTAATAGCATGTGAGCCACTTGCAAGTTGCAACCATATGGAAATATCAGTCTAATAGTTATTTTTCTCGAAAATTAGGTTATTTTTCTATTATCCATAAGACTCGCTTTGAACAAGATTTAAACTCATAAACTATTTATTCATAAACAACATTAATTTAAATAATGTATACTATTATCTTTAATAATATATTTTGGATGAGATAAAATAATAGTTTCAGTTGTTTACAATTCAATTTTAAGCTGAAATATTTAAAATAAAACCGAACCAATCAATTCCGTTATAAGAAAATAACAATTGAAATCAAATTAATAGATTTCAGTTGATTTGGTTTTAAGCTTTGATTGTTTAGATCATTTTATTTATTTAGCGAAATTTTATGAAGTTATCACATTTTGAGACGATTTTGACTTATTATTTATTGGTACAATATATTTAGACCCAATTAATAAAAATGGGTGCCTTAAAAAAATAAGTCACATGTCCAAATCGGTCGCTTTTCACTTTGATACGATTTTTTTATAATTTTATAACCCAAGCATATACAGTTTTGGTTTTGTTCATAACTGAACTGTTTCGATTCTTTCTAATTTGATATATTTCCTTCCGTTTGATCAGTTCGACAATTTATCAGCAGCCTTATCAGCGGTCATAAAAAGTTGAATGGTACCAATGACAAGGATGTCAAATATTCTCCTTCCCGCTCTCATTTGCTACTAATTATTGATACGTAAAAACAACGTGATACGTGCAAGTTGATGATCACAACCATACTTCAATGTCATATCAGAACCTCGACCCACTTAAAAGTATAAAAAAATATGCAAAAGTCCAAACTCGTTACTAAAATAATGATCTAATTCACATTTTTCAGGTATAATACTCTAACGACTAACATCTACATTCCTCGAGTAACTTTTGACACATACATAAATAAAACAATTCAATAGCGCCGTAACTATTTACATAAAGTCACTGTCATCTCGTTACGCCTTTAATAATAACTAAACAAGAACATGGCTCACCATGAACTGCTCGATCTCGGCGTCACCAACACTGGTCAGTCTCCCAATTCTTACCACCATATCCCGAAAAACCCGACGCAGATGACGACGAAGAAAAAGAAGAATTATCACAACACCATCTCCCCAGGCAAAGCCCCCTATCATAATCGGCCCTCTTGCTCGGATCCGACAGCGTCGAATAAGCTGTCTGAATCTTCATAAACTCGCCCGCCGACGCTTCCTTGTGCTTCACGGCGACGACGTCGGGATGGCACGCTCGGGCCAGCCTCCGGTAGGCCGATTTGATCTCGTGACAGCTGGCACTCGCGGACACCCCGAGAACCTCGTACAGAGACAAAGAAGAAGACATGATTTGGGTGTGATTGTCTCTGAGAGTAGTGTAATTAGCCGAGACGATTAGTGTACGAGGTTTTGGGGTTAGTGTAACATGAAGCTGTCTGAAATTGCAATATGAGTTGTGATTTGCTATAGACATTGATATTGGGAGAGAGCCGAGGGTGGTGTGGATATGGAGTTGAGGGGGTGAGTGCAATTTATATGATTTTATTTACGGAAAATTGCAAAAACAACCCCGTACTATTACATTTTAAAAAAAATATGCTCTGTATTTTGTTGATGTAAAAAACGACATAAACTTTAGGGTAAATTTCACATAATCCTCCTTAATTATACGTGTGTCTCACGTGACCCCACTTAATTACAAAATTAATCTGTGAGATGCCTTAACTATCCAAAAATCTCATTTTACCTTTTTTGTTGACATTTTTTTTAAAATTTTGTTAAGTTTTTTTCGTGAAATGACGAAAATATCATTGTATCTAAAAAATTAAAATAAATAAATAAAAATTATTTTGATTTTTTTTTAATTTCATCATACAAAATAAAGTGTAAAATTTTGTTAGTAGTAAAAATAATTTTTAAAAAGTTTTTTATAAAAAAAATTAAAAATAACAATTTTTTTAAACATCGTTATTTATTTTTATAAATAATTTTTTTTTAAAAAAATTAATACTATAATATTCTTTTATTCTTTGTTTTGTAAAAGAAAATAGAAAAAAAAAGTAAAATTATTTTTATTTATTTATTTTAATTTTCAAGTACAAGGGTATTTTTGTCATTTCATAAAAAATTAAAAAAAGTCAACAAAAAAAGATAAAGTGAGATTTTTTAATAGTTAAGACACATCACGGATTGATTTTATAATTAAGAAGAGTCATGTGAAACACGCTTATACTTAATAGGGTTATGTAAAATTTACCCTAAACTTTTTTTTTTTAGAAGTTGCACAGTACAAGATAGTGACCATAGTTTTTCCATAATCTTATAGCAATGCGCGAAGAAAGTGGAGGGGTGGGTTAGGATTTAACCATGGTTAGTTTTGTTGATGGGTGTTGTTTTTAAGATCCTATCCATTTGAACAATGGCAAGAGTTAAGAGGGGATGAGTCAGCCAATTGTGTTTGTGGATAGGTTTGTTCTTTGTTGTGGGACCCTTGTCTCCATTACTCTCCTAAAGTGCTGGAGCATTGGATTCACAACAGGTCTGTTTTAAAAAAAAATTAATTTATGTCTAATTGTTAAATACTTGTTGGGTTTTTTTTTAATAATTTATATACTCAAAACCAAGATTTATATTGGGTTTTCTATTAATGAAATTTGTTTATTTGCATTGGTAGAAGAGCTTTAGGAGGATTCAATGAGTTTACACCAAACAAAATCAATTTGGTTTTAATCAAAATATCGATTTGATTTGACATGATTTTAAAGTTCAAATTAAATTTAAAATCAATTTGATTTAGTTAGAGAATCAGTTAATAAACTATATTGGTCAGTTTTTGGTTTGATATCAATACTGATCCAATTTTAAATCACAAAATTAAAAATCGAATTGACCAATCTAATTTTTTGGTTGAGTTTCAGTTTCGATTAACCAGTTTTAAACAACTTAATTTTAGTAGATATTATTATTTTCAGTTTTAAATGTAAACATGAGATTTTTATGCTATGAATAATATGACAAATATCTTTAATTTATATGAGATAGAATGTTTTTTATCAGTAATAAAATAAATGTGATTACACAATTTTTATCTAATATGTAGCAGAAGGTCTCGAAACCTTATTATTGTTGTGTGTGAGAAGTGATTATCTAAGGTTTGAACAAAAGCATTCAAAATTGGATTGGTATTTATTTGGATGCGAAAGGATAAGAATTGGGTTCAATCTCTATCTCGATATCGATAGTACCATTTTTCATAGGACAAATTGTATGGATAAGATAGTGATTTTGTGTAAATCCCAAATAATTCAAACACCATTATAGAAATTTAGTACTATCTAAATCATTTCCATTTTAGTATCACTTCCAATACAATGATAAAACAAGTTGTAACACTATTTGTTGTTTAGGATAAGACAAATGATTAGGTTTTTTATGTAGTAGACAATGCTTTTATCTACATAGATATTGGCGAAACTCGCCGGTATTAAAATTTTCAATTCAAACACCAGAGTGTAGTTAAAGTTATTCTATATATATATAGTTGGATATGTTTTGAATCAATTTAGATTTACGAGGAATTCAGTACGACAATATATGATAAGGATAATGATATTTTGTTACACATGACTACTTTTCTCTCTTTTTTGCTATCCTAATAGTTTTTTGTGACAATCTATACTAAAATGACTAAAATACCTCTGTTTTAAGAAATCAGAATATAACTGGTCTAATTTGATTTATCAAACCATATTTGAAATTGTTCAAATTTAATTTTAGATTTGGAGGCATAATTGTAATTGCATATTAAATATAAACCAAATTGAACAAAATTGAACCAATTGAGTTTATGGTTTCTTAAACCAAGGGTAGTTTAGGTATTTAAGGCACTTTAGACGTGGGTTGTCACAAAAGAATTTGTCAGTGTACTAAAAAGAGAGAAAAGTTGTTAGGGCATGAAAGTGTCATTTCGATATAGTTAAGTATAACAAAATGTCATCATCTCTATATAATATGTTATGTTTGTAAAAAAAATTGTCGTGACAAATTGTAAGACAAACTCGACTGATTAGATGGTATGTTTGTCAAATTGTATGTCAGAATGAAATGTTCAACAAAGTCGAAGTTAACGTTAATTTTTTCTTGTTTCTTGTGATATTAATTTATTGTTTCATTTTCTGATTAGAAAATTGTGGTACAGTAAATACTACACTAATGTAATCTAGACTCGATAACTAGGTATATATTGTTTTCTCCACACATTATTTTTTTGGTGATCTTATTTACCACTTTTCTTCACTCTAAAGCTGAGTAATGAATGAGCTGTGATTGCTTAGCAACGATTAAGATTAATTAGGTACCTTTAATTTTTATGTCAACGTGTCCCCCGAGTGCCACGTGGGCCCCACATCCTTCGGATGCGCCGCTTTCCTCGGACTGGTTTCCGACCGGAACTGCTTCGATTTGATGATGTCGGGGACACGCGCGGGTGCTCCTCACGCGCGGCGAGGGCGATTGGCTTAAGAGATGGAGATTGTGTGTATCGGGTTGACCCGAGGCTCTGTTCGGGTCAACGTCCAAGTTATTCGGGCTTGCGGGTCGGGAAGTTTTTTTCACTTCTCATGTGTGGACCTTATTTCTAACTAGGAGAGAGCATGGGTCGGATTGGACCAGTAGCCCGCATTCCTGAACCCGACTAAATTTAGAGATACGTGTTCCGATATTGATTCTGCATAAAGTAAAATTTCTAGGTATAACTCAATCTCGAAATCTGCTAAATTACTGGATTGACTTGAATATGTATAATTAGTTGGGTAGGGGTGAGCATAGAGCGGGTTGGATTAATTATTGGACCAAACTCGGAAGGAGCGGGTTCGGGAAAAAGAGGGCCCTTTACCCAATTCGGTTGAAGCAGTTTCTAGCGGGTTGGGAGCATGTTTGACCCATGCGGATTGGGTAAATGATGGGCCATAATTTTCGGGTTTTTCAAACCTATAACAGTTTCTGACTAGTAAAATTAAATTATTTTTTTATTGATAGATTTACTCTTTAAAACTAAATATTGCAAAAAAAAAACTAATAATGTATCATCATATCAAGTTATTAATTAACAAGCAAACAAACTACAAAACATAACTAAGTTACTTAAGATGGGTTAAGTAACATTAAGAGAAGCGGGTTGGGCCGAGTTTTAGATCTCTAACCCGCCACCTGGCCCAAATATAACAGGTTGGATGTGTTTCAACCTGTTTTTTGTCCAGGTGGTTTCGCCGAGTTGGATCCCAAAGCGGGTTGGACTGGATTAGCAGATTTTTATGCTCAACCCTAAAGTTGGGTATAACATTTTTTGGTTTTTAGCACAAATTAAAAATTCCCAAATCTACAAAGAAACACCGCAACAGTTAGAGTCTTGCATTATTAGTGGAGAGATATGAATTTTGAACTCCATAGTGTATAAAAAGGAGAACGGTTAAAAGGTAGATTTAGGAATATGATATAATGAGTAATTCATTTTCATTTCATTACAAAATAAGTATAAGATTGAGTGAACGAGAGGAAGATATTACAATTTTGCCCTAACTAAAAACTGATTACTATTTCTTTTAGTGGAAAACATTGACCATCATAAGATTTATGTGTTAAATTATAATATGCTTACAGTTTTCACATTAATAACAAATATTTTATGTATATAAGTTATATCCTTCTCAAAAACCTTACGTCCTTTCCTTGATTGAATTATTAAATAATTATCATTCAAACTTTGAACATGTTTGGCGAGTTATTGGTTGACAATTTTTCGCTATTTAAAATGATTACGGAGCGTTCATTAATTTATCGCGTGCATAAATTATATATACAACATGGTTGGTGTAATATTATATATACATAATCGATAAAAATAACGAAGCGAGACTTTCTACAAAAACATAAAAGTATTGGAAGAGATTTTCATTTTACAATGTTATCTTGAAATATTACAACTTAATGTGTTCTATTTTAGAGATCATGGTCGACTCCTTTTAAACTCATCTAAACATCGATCAACTTAAGAACTCAAAATAACAAATCTATAATATTATTATGCGTGTGTATTAATTAATAATAATTGAGTTTGACCTGCATGGTTAAGCGCTTAACTACTCCTTAGTCTCAGGACTAGAGTTCGGGTCAACATGGTATCTGAGAAGTCAACGTGTTAAAAAAACCATCTTGCGTACGTTCGGCCTACTGGTGAGAAAATTGTCTCACAAATTTATTCTTCGAATTCAAAATTTCTGAATACACCAACCCAATTGACCTCCTCCAACGTACAAATTATTGTCAAATTCATTTAAATATTTAAAAACTCAAAATAACATATTATAATGTTTCGATTTTCAAATCAATAATATTATACGTGCTTATTAATACCAACTAATCGCTCCCTCTTATAGGGTTCGAGTCACATGATGACCGAAAAAATTAGCATGTTCAGAATAAACATGACACTTTAAGTATACTCGGTTTACGAGTGAGAAAATTGTCCCACAGATTTATTCATTGAAATCGAAACTTGTGAATACACCAACCCAATTGACCCCCTCCGACATAAAAGTTGTTGTCAAATCCATCATATATAATTTCAATTTCTCCCATATAAAATCTTTAGGTCACTAGTAATGGTACAAAGTGACCTTGTAGAGCAAAACCGCATCACCAGTGAGCATATCAATAGAATAAGAGCTGACCTTCCCAAAACCCCTAGCCATCCTGAACCTCCCCCTCCCGCCGACCACCGCCACCTCCCGGACCGCCTCGGCCGACACCGGATTCCTCGAGAACACGCTGAACGAGCTCCCGCCGAACCTCCCGGCGGTGAACCCGAAGTCCGCGTACATCACCAGCGTCAGGTCGTCGCCGCTGCCGGAGAGGTACATCCCACGCGCGTTCCCCACGCGCGTGGAGTTTAATCCCGGGCCCGCCGTCATCGGGTCGTTGATGGCGTACACGCTCCCGAACGACAGCGGGCCCGTGTCGTTGCGGGCGTTGCGGGCCACGCGGACCGCTGTCGGGCCAGGGCCCGACAGCGTGTCGTGGAGGTAGAACCTGAGCGACGTCACCTTCTCGGGCCTGGGCTTGCTGGGCCTGGTCTTGGAGTGGTACGGGGAGGTCTTGGATTGGGCCGGTGAGGCCGCGAAGCACAGGATCAGGAGGAGGAGGAGGCTAAGGACTAGCCTTTGGTTTTGAAGTTCCATTTTCGTGATCGTCAATGTGAATGAAATGGATTTGTGGAAGAGCATTTATATATATAGTGATTTTATGTGGTAAGTTATTGTTTATTGAGTTTTATATTAAATTCATTTATTATATAATATGATATGGACCATATGGTGATCATATTTGGAGGCATGGAGGAGACTTTGTATACATGAATTGTTACGTATTTTAAGGACTGAGTTGTAATCATTTATTGTTATTTTTTAAATGTCTGTTTTGAAAGATTTGTTTAAATATGACAAATATTATTTATTTTATTATAGATTATAATAAACTACAAAAAATAAAAATGAGATATGTTCTTTTTAAAACTTAAATTTATTTAATCACACCCAACAACATCTTGCCGAACTGCGGCCGGGAGATCAGGAGGAATATAAAAACCTCCAAAATATTATGAAGGGTTACACAAAGTAAACTTGGACAGCGAGCCTGATGCCATGTTACAAACTCTCTGAACAAACTTCAAAAAAATATAAGGAAGTTAGTGATATTTTTTCTTTAATTTTTAATTTAATTATATAATATGATTTGATGATCTATTTGGGTTGATTTGGAGGTTAATGTGGATATGGGGAAGACTGTGTATGTATACATGAATTGTCATGTGTTTTGAGGGTTGAGCTGTAATTACTTATTAATTTAAATGTCTTTTATTTTGAAAAATTAATTAAAATGTGTCATATCACATATGATGTTAAATGATTTGATTGGAGGTTTTTCCTATATTTTATATTATTATAACAAATTACATTAATTCAAGGATCTGGAATTATAATACTTATTAAAATATATGGAGTAATTAATAAAATACCCACAAAAGTTGTTAGGTGAAAGCTTTGTTTTTGGCCGCAGGTCGTTTCTTTTACTTGGAACTTGTTTAATCAAATGTATATTTTTTATTAGATATATTGTGTGACAAGTATTGTGTACTTTTTTTCTGTTATATATAAGACTTTGTAGTTGTTATGTTAATTAATTAATCAATATAGAAATTATTTGTTAAATATTATTGTACCTTGTGATTGGCACGGTGTAGTTGATGCCTTGATGGAGAATCACAAATCCAAATAAAGTGTAGTAGACTTAATTTTATATGTTTTATTATTGGAACTTTTAAATTATGATGGTTGAAAACTTCAAAATCTTAAGTTAAAACTATTTGGAAAAGTTTGTGAAAGCTATTTTTTTGTTCTTTTTAAGAATAAGTCATAACAGTTGTTTTAGCTTGATAATTAAGGATATGACAAAATTGTCTATCTTCACAATCGATAGGGGAGTGATATATATCCGTCTATTATTAAAAAAGTAATAATTTATTAAACTAATATATATATATATATATATATATATATATATATATATATATATATATATATATATATATATATATTGTTAGAATATTAATTGTGTTAAAAATAACATTTTGGGGTGGGAGTGAAATTCGAAAAACTTACTCGAATCTAAATAAAAGATGTTGTAATAAAAAAAACTGGTCTGATTTTGGTTCTTAAATTAAAGAGCCAAAAAAATAGGTTCGATTTTGGTTTGATCTATAGCAATTAACCGAGCAAACCAAAAGTGGTTTACCACACTATAAACGGTTTGATAACAATGTTTGATCGCCACAAATCACATCCACGTGTAGCACATAATATTGTGGACACAGGTAGATATCGGCGATATATTGGAATTTTTTATCACCTCGATACGATACAGCAAATATCGGCTAAAACCACTTAACCGAGCAAATTTAGATTTGGTTTGATTCAGTTTAATCCAATTTACCTAATTAATTTTGCTTTGATATTTAAGTTGTAACCAACTACAAAATCCAAAAGTCAAACCCTTCTATATTGAATTATAATTCAATTTGAAAATAGTTATTAATGATAAGTTTGAAAGTAAGATAATTAAACATAATTTATTTTGTATTCTATTTAATAAATTATAAACATAAATATGTATATTTAATTATTCATTTATTATAAAACGTGTTTTGTCGTGATTTTCTCGCGATTTTTTTAAACTTGTGAAATCTCCCTTTTTGTCAGGTGATAAATCTTCGAGTTCCGAGTTCCACAATCTTAATAGCATCCAACAAAATCAGTTCAGTTTGACCTAGTTTTAAACCTTAAATTTTATTTAAAATTGGTTCGGTTTTAATTAAAAAACCTAGTAAAATAATTTCCGAATTTGATATCACTATCAGTATAGTTTTGATTCATGAAATTAGAAACCAATTTAACGAGTCCGTTTTCTGATTTAGGCTTCCAGTTCTAGTCAATCGACTTTGAGCAGTCCTAGGCAGGAAGAAAAAATCCGTCCTATTGTCATTCCTATCAACAACTACAACAAATGATAAGCCAAAACTTACTCATGAGAATGGTTCATTAACACACACACGTCATTTGATACTATTGGGGCAATAAATGGTTCATTAACACACATTGCATTTGATTTACTAAGTCTAAAACATATCAGATTAACACTGATACATTGTTATTAAACGCCAGGAAAGTGAAAATAAATACAAGCGAAAGCTTTCATTTCTTGTAAAAAGGAGGCCTCCTGACCTTGGCAGCTTGCTCAAAGCCATAAGCAATCTCAATGAGCTTTGGCTCTGAGCCCTTTAGCCCTCCAAAGCAAATACCAAAAGGAACTCCATTTCTGTCATACCCTGCAGGCACACTGATCCCAGGGTACCCCCCAATGGCCAAGACAGGACTACCATCGGCACGAGGCGTGATCAGTGCATCGAGTTTCTTCTCCTTCATCAACTTTTCGAACCCGTTCACGTTCAGAGACTCTAAATTTTTCAGCACTATCTTCTCCGCGTCAAGTTTTATCTCCTCAGAAGCCAGGAACAGGGCTTGGTCGTAGTTGTTGGGCATTTCCTGAAATAAGATATAGTTAGTGGATTTCTGGTCTATGATGTTTTTGGAGAGTCTTGGTGTACTATGTTTTTTTCTTTTCAAAAATTCGATTTCTACTTTGTAATTTGTTGCAACGTCAGAGCTACTCTAACAAAAGAGACGGAAATCTCAAAATATATTTATAATCCTGATATTAACCCTCACTACTTAGCGTATACAATTGTAAAAACTTTTCATATACTATTGCACTTGTGTAAAGAGCCTTCATGTACCATCATCTCATATAGGTTAAGGACCTCGTTCCATTGAAAAATGTATGCTTAGGTCCTTAACCTCTACTTGGACAACGAGTTTTTGTACAGAAGAAAAAGGCATAGTATATGAAGACTCTATATGAAAGTGTAATAGTACAAGGAGAGTTTCTTTACAATCGTATACCTTGAGTTATGAGTGTTAATTTCGGGATTATGAATATGATTCGAAATTTCCGTCTCTTTTGACAGAGTTGCACTAACAGTGCAAAAATATTACAAACTGAGATTTTGTGAAAGAAAATATAGCATGAAGAGACTCAGCAAAAGTGCAATGGCATAGGAGTGTTTTTATCATTCTCTCTATATAGTATTTGCATTTTTATAGGAAAAAGGGAAATTAGACAATTAGTTACCAGTTTGTTGTGTTTCTTGTTGTATGCTATTAGATCTGCCAAGGATCGAACTGGGGAGGACACTAGATCTTTTAGGTAGGCATCGATGGCTTTCTTGAACCCAATCAGCAATCCCACAAGTTCTCCGCTTTTTTGTGCGTCCAAAGCTTCGCCGATTCTGGCCATTGTCAGATGGTCTACCACAATTGCACCTCTTTGCCTTAATATACAAGTTCAGAAAACAAAAAAGATATTGTGTCATTCAACAAGATATACACGAGTGGTCTGTGCTGGTGCAATGTGTATTCAAGATTCGCATATAATTATAAACCATGTCTAGTGCAAGTTTCTGATTACACAGGTAATTTTGACATGGTTCTAATCACTTGGCAGTAAGCTAAATTTTCTATTTGGGGTTTGTTGTGGTTTGTTACCTCAATGTCTGTAAATGGCGCTCAAAGGCTTGGCCAACCTCAGGTTCAGTGGAGAAGTTGAAGAAAGGGTTCCTAACAATCCCCAATCTTTTCCCTCTGAGGCCATCTTCCTTCAAAAACTGTTTGTATCCACCGTGAGGAATGTACTTGGATGCAGCTTTGGTTGCTGTTGAATCTCTGGAGTCGAAGCCAACGATGACATCAAGAACGTAAACAGCATCTGCTACTGTCCTACAAATAGGCCTGTTTCATCCAATCCCTTGTCAGCAACAGGAATAACTTAATCATAAGAAAATTTGTCAAACAATTTAACAAAAACTTCATAATAATTAAGAGTGCCATTGCAAATCATGTCTTCCAACAAACTGTTAAATTTCTTGGTTGTTAATCATTCAAATAGATGATAATGGAAAGTTTCAATAAGGTATAGGACACTGATCTTACCCAACAGTGTCCTGTGTAGGAGTGATGGGGATGACCCCAGCTCGACTAGTGAGACCAAGTGTTGGTTTGATGCCAACAACAGAGTTAGAACTTGATGGACATAAGATGGAGCCATCAGTCTCTGTACCCAGCGTCACTGCAGCCATAACCGCAGCTGCTGATATTGCTGGTCCGCTGCTTGATCCACAAGGATCCGCTGACAGAACATAAGGATTCTGCAATGGTAAATGACAAGTCCATAGATTTAGGAGAATAATGGAGATCACGAAAACTCTAATAGACTAATGGAGATTGGATTCAAGCATATTCATGCTCAGTGGAGGGTTTTGACAGGCAAACGGTCAGTTTTATTACTACTTATGAATTCGTAGCAGCTACTTTTTCAAATGCATACCCTACAAAGCATTCCTGTAGTATGATTATCACACTTCTATACCAGGAATCTATTAGGTAAAGTTGTGGGCATAAAGGAGCATTACTGACCTTTCCTTGGCCAGATCTTCCACACCAGCCACTTGGTATTGATGCGCCTCTAAAATTAGACCACTCGCTCAAGCTTGCCTTTCCCAATATGATAGCCCCGGATTTCCTCAACCTGGCAACCACGCCTGCATCCCTTGGGACGACAGAGCCAAGCAGGGCATATGAACCAGCCGTGGTATTCATCTTGTCCTTGGTTGCGATGTTGTCCTTGACCAGAATGGGAATGCCATGCAACCCGGAGTGAGACACAGGTTCATTGGCCCGGCGCTCCTGGTCAGCCTTGTCAGCTTGGTACAAGGCATCTGGGTTCACCTCGATAACTGCTCTGAGCAATGGATTGAGTTTCCGGATCCGGTCAAGGTAGAACTCCACGAGCTGCCTCGAGGTAAGCTGGTTGTTCTTGAACGCCAGATGAAGATCGTGCACAGTGGCTTCCTTGATTGAGAATGGTTGTTGGACCTGGCCAGTTATGGCCACAGACCCAAATGGTAATATGACTAGAAAAACAAGCAATTGTGAGAAAATAGTAGTAGTAGTAGTAATAGCCATAGCAATGTTGATCTAAAGCTTGGACCAGTTTCTGCAGCAATATATAGAGGTATGAATAGAAATGGTGGGTAGTGTACTCTGAAACAGACAAACCTGTAAAATGTACAGAGAGACCATATGGAATGGTTTAGAAGCATATACAGGTTGGCCCAGCTGATATTTTTTGGTCGGGTGGACCATTAGCCACATATTCTTACTCCTCTGTCCTTACCTTTACCTTGTTAAGAGGATTCTGGGTATGCTCAATTCCTTTTGCAGTCAATGAAAAGACGTGTCGCCTATCCCTGATGACAAGAAAATAGCTATACAAGAATCTATTCAACATAAAACAAATTAGAACATGTTATTGTTAAGGAACCAATTTCTGCACAAGGCCATTGTAATATCAGTTAAAATCTCAAAACTTGACTCACCAGTTAACTTGGTCTTTCAGGTGTCTAGAAGATTGCAAGGACCAAATGTTGAGTAGCATACGTTTGGTGAATGCTTCTCTCATACATGTCCTATCCGAAACTCAAAGCCAATCACAAGGTCGGCCACAGAATAAATTATAAGACCAGTGATCGAGACAATTCGTTATATGTGTAACACATGCGCTTAGATTCCTTTTCCAAAACACTCTCATAATGGTAGTTTCCTTTTTGTTACCAGTACCATACTCATCAAAAGAAAAGGTCAACTCGTGTTGCACATTGAACTTTTTCATTCTCGGTTATAAACAAATAACACGAGTACAAATCTCATTCAATAATGCCATGGTAAACTTGATTATTGAATTCCATTGACCTGAACAAAGGGGATTTCCGTACCAGAGTAGCTTTTTCGAAAGCATAAGCTATCTCACTGAGCCCTGGTTCTGTACCCTTCAGTCCCCCAAACAAGATCCCGAATGGCATTCCATTGGTGTCATACCCTGCAGGGACAGTAATAGCCGGGTAACCTCCAATTGCCATCACAGCAATAGCACCAGAACCTAGCATAACCATAGCATCCAGCTTATTTTCAATCATCATTTTCACAAATCCATCCAGAGATAGTTGTTCTATCAACTTAGCTGCTTGCCTCTCTTTCTCCCCAAAAACATTTGTCCTCTCTGCAGCAATAAACAATGTCTTGACCATATTCTTCAGTCTTCTCCTGCATTTAACAACACCCGTTTCAAACCACTGATTTTCAAGAAAAAGTGGTCCAATATTGCTGGAACTTTGTAATTGTTAGAGAACGAACGATATTGCTTACCAGATAAGGGTTCTTCTCAATGAAGGCAATAATGTCTGCAAGAGACCTCACTGGAGATGTGATAAGCTCTTTCAGATAATCATTTATAGACAGCTTGAATCCAGCCTTCATTGACGTCAGTTCACCACTTTGACCAGGATTTAAAATTGTATGAATATTTGCAATCTCTAGATTGTCCACTATAGCTGTGCCTTCTTGTCTACAATTTCAGGGTTGACATTGTTGGAGTACCAATTAAAGGTTAAACTAATGAATCATCAACACACCGTATCATTTGATAATTAGTTCAAAACATATCAGATTAACACACTGATATATTATTTAAGCGTCATGAGAGTACATATGGATGGAAATACAAGTGAACGCTTTCATTTCCTGTAAGAAGGAGGCCTCCTGACCTTGGTAGCTTGCTCAAAGCCATAAGCAATCTCAATAAGCTTTGGCTCTGAACCCTTAAGCCCTCCAAAGCAAATACCAAAAGGAACTCCATTTCTGTCATACCCTGCAGGCACACTGATTCCAGGGTACCCTCCAATGGCCAAAATAGGACTACCATCGGAACGAGGCGTCACCAGTGCATCAAGCTTCTTCTCCTTCATCAACTTCTCGAAGCCGTTCATGCTCAGAGATTCTAAATTCTTCAGCACTATCTTCTCCGCGTCAACTTTTATCGCCTCAGAAGCTAGGAACAGGGCTTGGTCGTAGTTGTTGGGCATTTCCTGAAATAAGATACATTCATGGATTTGTAGATGTGACCTATGATATTTTCACAGAGTCTCGGTATACTATTTTTTTTTCAAAAATTTGATGTCTACTTTGTGTTTTTTTTGCAACATCAGAGCTACTCTTTCAAAAGAGACGGAAATCTTGAAATATAATTATAATCCTGAAATTAACCCTCATTACTTAGTATATACAAGTGCAAAAACTCTACTTATACTGTTGTACTTTCGCAAAGAGTCTCCTTATATGATCATCCACATATAGGTTAAGGACCTCAGTCCATTGAAAATTGTTTGGTTGCTTAGGTCCTTAACCCAATCATGGACTGATGCAAAAATGTTACTAAGTGGACATCAAGTTTTGTTAAAAAAAAAAGAATATGAAGATTCTCTACGGAAGTGCAATAGTATATGGAGAGTCTTTTTACTATTGTATACATTTGAGTGATGAGTGTTAATTTAGCAATCTCAATGAGCTTTGGCTCTGAGCCCTTTAACCATCCAAAGCAAATACCAAAAGGAACTCCATTGTATAAATATGAATACGTTTCGAAATTTCTCTTTTGACAGAGTTGTACTGATGGTGCAAAAAAATTGCAAAATGGACAGCGAGTTCATACAGAAAAAAGCATATAGACTGCAAAAGCGCAAATTTTTTCATTATAGTATTTGCACTTTTTAATAGGAAAAACTGAAATTAGACTGACGGTTACCAGTTTATTGTGTTTCTTGTTGTATGCTATTAGATCTGCCAAGGATCGAACTGGGGAAGACACTAGATCTTTTAGGTAGGTATCAATGGCTTTCTTGAACCCAATTAGCATTCCCACAAGTTCTCCACTTTCTTTTTGGTCCATAACTTCGTTGATTCTGGCCATTGTCAGATGGTCTACCACAGTCGCACCTCTTTGCCTTAATATACATGTTCAGAAAACAAAAAGACAGTGTAGTTTACACACGAGTGTTTACATACAAAAAGACATACTAGTTTACATTCTAGTGCAAGTTTCAGAAACACAGGTAGTTTTGACTTGGTTCGAATCAATTGGTAGGAAACTAACTTTTCTATATGTGGAAATATGAGAGTTTTTATGATTTATTACCTCAGTGTCTGTAAATGGCGCTCAAAGGCTTGCCCAACCTCAGGTTCAGTGGAGAAGTTGAAGAAAGGGTTCCTCACAATCCCCAATCTTTTCCCTCTGAGGCCGTCTTCCTTCAAAAACTGTTTGTATCCACCGCGAGGAATGTACTTAGATGCAGCTTTGGTTGCTGATAAATCTCTGGAGTCGAAGCCAACAATGGCATCAAGAACGTAAACAGCATCTTCTACTGTCCTACAAATAGGCCTGTTTCATCCAATCCCTTGTCAGCAACAAGAATAACCTATCTTATCTTGGACAATGCAGCCAAATATAACCCCATTTCTAAAATATTTTAACGAAAACTTCACAAATAGTCAAGTGTCATTGCCAATCACGTCTTCCAACAAATTAATTAATCATTCAAACTAGTTGATAGTGGGAAAGTTTCAATTGAGATATAAGGCACTGATCTTACCCAACAGTGTCCTGTGTAGGAGTGATGGGGATGACCCCAGCTCGACTAGTGAGACCAAGTGTTGGTTTGATGCCAACAACAGAGTTAGAACTTGATGGACATAAGATGGAGCCATCGGTCTCTGTTCCCAACGTCACTGCAGCCATAATCGCAGCTGCTGATATTGCTGGTCCGCTGCTTGATCCACAAGTATCCTCTGACAGAACATAAGGATTCTGCAATGGTAAATGGCACATCCATAAATTTAGCATAACAAGGAGGATAATGGAGATCACTAGAGCTGTAATAGACTAATGGAGATTGGATTCAAGCATATTCATGCTCAATGGATGGTTTTGACAACCGAAACAGTCAGTTTTGTTACTACTTATGAATTCGTAGCAGCTACTTTTCCAATGCATACCCAACAAAGCATTCCTGTAGTATGATCATCACACTTCTATACCAGGAATCTATTAGGTAAAGTTGCGGGAAAATAGGTGCATGACTGACCTTGCCTTGGCCAGATCTTCCACACCAGCCATTAGGTACTGCAGCGCCTCTAAAAGCAGACCACTCACTCAAGCTTGCCTTTCCTAATATGATAGCCCCGGATTTCCTCAGCCTAGCTACCACGCCTGCATCCCTTGGGACGACAGAGCCAAGCAGGGCATATGAACCAGCCGTGGTGTTCATCTTGTCCTTGGTTGCGATGTTGTCCTTGAGCAGAATGGGAATGCCATGCAACCCAGAGAGAGACCCAGGTGCATTGGCCCGGCGCTCCTGGTCAGCCTTGTCAGCTTGGTACAAGGCATCAGGGTTTACCTCAATGACCGCTCTGAGCAGTGGATTGAGTTTCCGGATTCTGTCAAGGTAGAACTCCACGAGCTGCCTCGAGGTGAGCCGGTTGTTCTTGAAAGCCAGATGAAGACTATGCACAGTGGCTTCCTTGACTGAGAATTGTTCTTGGACCTGGCCAGTTATGGCCACAGACCCAAATGGTAATATGACTAGAAAAACAAGCAGATGCGAGAAAAATATAGTAGTAGTAGCAGCAGCAGCAGCCATAGCAATGTTGATCTAAAGCTTGGATCAGTTTCTGCAGCAATCTATGGAAGTATAAATTGAAACAATGGGCAGTGTACTCTGAAAAAGACAACCCTGGAAAATATACTGAGAAACCATATGAATTGGTTTAGGAGCATCATAGGTTGGCCCAGCTGATATTTTTTTAGTGGGCTGGACCATTAGCCACATATTCTTCCTCCACTGCCCCACCCTTACATTGTTAAAGAGGATTCTGGGTATGCCCTTTTTTATGCAATCAATGAAAGCATGACACCTAGCCCCAATGACAAGAAAATAACTTTACAGGAATCTGTTCAACATAAAACAAATTATCCCCCTGAGCATATCCTCGATGCCTTGATCCCTCCTATTGATTTAATTCCGAGGATTGATCCTGTAGTTTCATTGGGGAAACTCAACTTTTAGATTTACATATTATTTCTGAAGTTCACCGCATGAACGAGGAAGAATCTCGAAACCTTGCTCTACACCCTTTGGCTCCCCCCTCAAAGAGCCGTCCACCGTTATTCATATCAACTTATCTTTTGGCTTGTATTTCCTTATGAGCTTTATATCTTGTTTTTAATTGTTCTTGTATCTTCTCGAGATTGTAGCTCCTGATTTGGGATCCCCCTATTTTATTTCTAATATATCTAGTTGATCAAAAAAACTTCTGGCATAAAACCATAGTAATATCAATTAAAATCTCAAACTTGACTTACCAGTTAACTTGGTCTTTCAGGTGTTTAGAAGGGAGTAGCATACAATTGGTGAATGCTTCTCTAAAACATGTCCTATCTGAAACTAAAAGCCAATCACATGGTCTGCCACTGAATAAATTATAAGACCAGTGATCGAGACAATCCGTTATATGTGCAACACATGTGCTGAGATTCCTTTTCCTCAACACTTTCTTTATGGTGGTTTCCTTTTTGTTACCACTACCATACTCATCAAAAGAAAAGGTCAACTCGTGATGCACATTGAACTTTTTCATTCTAGGTTAGAAGCAAATAACATGAAAGTACATATCTTATTCAATAATGGCATGATAAACTTGATTATTGAATTCCATTGACCTGAACAAAGGGGGTTTCCGTACCAGAGTAGCTGTTTCGAAAGCATAAGCTATCTCAATGAGCCTTGGTTCGGTACCCTTCAGCCCCCCGAACAAGATCCCGAATGGCATTCCATTGGTGTCATACCCTGCAGGGACAGTAATAGCTGGGTAACCTCCAATTGCCATCACAGCAATAGCACCAGAACCCGGGGTAACCATAGCATCCAGCTTATTTTCAGTCATCATTTTCTCAAATCCATCCAGAGATAGTTGTTCTATCAACTTAGCTGCTTGTCTCTCTTTCTCCCCAAAACCATTTGTCCTCTCTGCAGCAATAAACATGTCTTGACCATATTCTTCAGTCTTCTCCTGTGTTTAACAACACATGTTTCAAACCACTGATTTTCAAGAAAAAGTGGTCCAGGTGATTATTAGAGAACGAACACTATTGCTTACCAGACAGGGGTTATTCTCAATGAAGGCAATAATGTCAGCAAGAGACCTCACTGGAGATGTGATAAGCTCTTTCAGATAATCATTTATAGACAGCTTGAATCCAGCCTTCATTAACGTCAGTTCACCACTTTGACCAGGATTTAAAATTGTACGAATATTTGCAATCTCTAGATTGTCCACTATAGTTGCGCCTCCTTGTCTAGAATTTTAGGGTCGACATTGTTAGAGTACCAGTTAAAGGTAGAATAACATTCTTACAAACCCATATACTAAAATGATTTGTTGCTTTACATAGTACCTCAATACATCCAAATGATGATTGAATGTGGATTCCTCAGTGGATCCATTAGAAAATGGATTCCTAACAACCCCCAATCTCTTTCCTCTGAGGCCGTCCCGATTGAGAAACTGATTATAACCACCTGCAGGAATGAATTTGCTTGCTTCTATTGTTGCTTCATCACGTGGATCAGTACCCACGATGACATCAAGCAAATGAACTGCATCGGACACTGTCCTGCATATGGGCCTGTCAAATTACCGAATTGATTACTTTGCAGTTTTACATGCATGGATATTGTAATCTGCGATCATGTGTATACTTTACCCAACAGAGTCCAAAGGAGGCAACATTGGAATCACGCCAGCTCGGCTGGTGAGGCCAACAGTAGGTTTCAAGCCTACAACAGAATTATGATCTGAAGGGCATATGATAGAGCAATGAGTCTCAGTACCAACTGAAACCGACACCAAGTTTGCAGCCACTGCTATTGCTGGTCCACTGCTCGACCCGCATGGATCACCCGATTCAACATAAGGATTCTGCACGACACAATTTGATCTGTTTAGTGGAAAATTAAAATGGACTCATAGCGGTGGATCTGACCTAATTAAATTTATTCAAGAAAATTATATCCCTATTCTCCTTTCTTTGAACCCAAAGTGCTATGTCTAGTGTCCAGATAAAATCAGTATCTCTTCCAGGTAGCTTTCAGCTTGTGTTATAAATATCACTATAACTTGTCCAGAATACAAATAAAGCCTCATACAAGAAACCTGTCCATGTTCTGATGATTATTTTTCCTAAGAAAAACCACTAGTAATAAATTCACAAATTCATCAATTTAGTGCTGATAAAAAGAAATATCTGATTCCATTCCCCAAATTCCGTTCACTCGCTCAATTACAGAAAAACTAATCACAAACCTTTTCCAGATTAAAAAGAAGGATAAGAAACGACAGTAATGCCATGCCTGGATCTCGAAGCACTGAGGATTATAAAGGTCCTTTAGAAAATAAAGCAACCGGTTAGTCTATTTTCTTAAAATCCAATCCCAATGCATGAGCTAGTCGGTGAAGAGTTCAGCTAGCATATGAAACAACCTAACCAGCTCTTACGCCATTACAATATCCTCCAGCCTGAAATACTAAACTAGAACAAGTCGGGAGATTATTCACCTACTATATCAAGTCATTATCAACTCTCGGTTTGGATGGTTTCAGTGCTCTCCATAGCATTTAAGTTCACATCCTATAAAAACTTTCAAGTTGCAAACCAGTAGTCCAAATGTTCTTTCTACAAAATCAACTGTGATCCTTGTTTTAACAATAGCAGAGCTAAACCTTGAAATCATATCTACCTCCGAACCAAATGATACAACTACTGTACCTAAATTTAATAAAATCACAGTTCCTGAACCAGCCAATCTTTCAAGGTTTAGCTCATAACTAGATGAACAAAGAACACACTTGAAAATGTGGCAAGCTTGACATAAACTGATAAAAGCCATTATTAATCCGTTCATCACATAATCCTCAAATTGCACACAATAACAGCATTACTTCCACTAAGAATTAATTTTCTAATTCTACATGCAATGAAAAAAACCTAGCGGAGAGATACTAAACTAGAAAGTGCAGAGAGATACTAAACTAGTAGGGAGATTGTTCAGCTACTATATCAAGTGATTATTAACTCTCGGTTTGGATGGTTTCAGTGTTCTCCATAGCATTTGAGTCCACATCCTAAAAATAAATTTCTAGCTGTGATACAACTGTAAATTTAACTGTGATCTTTGTTGTAAGAATAGCTGAGCTAAACCTTGAAATCATATCTATCCAAGAACCAAATGATACAACGATACCTAAATTTAATAAAATCACAGTTCCTGATTTATCCAATCTTTCAAGGTTCAGCTCAAAATTAGATGAACAGAGAACACTGTTGAAAATGTGGCAAGCAAGCTTGACATATAAACTGATAAAATGCATTATTAATCTGTTTGTCACGTTATAGCATTACTTCACTAACAATTAATTTTCTAATTCTACATTCAGTGAGAAACAAGTACCACTAATTTTCTTGGAAACCAAACAGAAAGTGCAGAGAGATAGAGAGAGACAGAGACTGACCACGCCTTGACCAGACCTAGCGCACCAACCGTTGGGAACACTCTCCAGAGACCGAAACCGGTACCACTCACTAAGACTCGCCTTCCCGAGAATCACAGCTCCGGCTCTCCTCAGCCTCTCCACCACTCCCGCGTCCCTCGGCACCACCGATCCGAACAGCGCGAACGACCCCGCCGTCGTGTTGAGCCTGTCCCCGGTGGCTATGGTGTCCTTGAGCAGCACCGGGACTCCGTGGAGCGGGCTCAGCGGCGGAGACTCCGGCGACCGGAGCTCCCGCTCCCGATCGGCCTCCGCCGCCTGAACCGCCGCGTCGGGGTTGACCTCCACGACCGCCCGGAGCCGAGGGTTTAGGGCTTCGATCCGTTGCAGGTACGACTCCACGAGCTGGCTCGAGGTGAGCTTGCCTTCGGCGAAGGCGCTTCCGATCGAATCGATCGTCGCTTCCTCGATCTCGAAATCGCGGCCGTGGATGGCGCCGAGAAGAGCTGCGAGAATTGCGATCGACGGGAGCAACATTTTCCGATTGTTCATCACCATCTTCTTCTCTCTTCATCACCCTGAAATTTAATATTTGATTTCAAAGGAAGGAGTGATGTGTGACTTTAATATTTTAAATTATCCAAAGTGACGTTAACGTGTGAGTTATTATCTTACTGAAAATGAAACACTCTCCTCTTAGTAATTTTTTTTCACATTGGGAGTATAATTTTGTTTAATTAGACAAACTTTTATAATATTTTTATAATTTCGATTATATCCTTGCTCACCCCTTCATATATATGATTGTTACAACTCTTCAAATATTACTATTGGGTCACTTTTTATGCATTTGAATATATATTTTTGTCATTTTTATATATTATTATTATTTGTTTCAGGACTCTGAATTATATTTTTTGACACGTTATTTTTAAAATATTAAAAATACCTAAATTACTCGTGAATTGAACTAAAATTAAATATGGTTCAGATTCTCAGGCCACAGCGCTAAAATTACCCCCAATTATTTAAGAAATTTTCAAACAACATTGATATTTCCTCTTATTTACCCAACATATTGAGAAAGCTAGTTGTATTCGAATCCGTAGCCTTCTGCTAGCGAACTATTATATGTAGAACTATGTCTTCTTATCTTCCAGTAATCAAAAGACCTCTCCTTCCCCTATCATGTACCAATAGTATGCCACCTCCCTCATCCTCATCCTCATCCTCCTCCTTCGCCCTTCCTCTTCTTCACCCTCGCTTCCGTCCTCTTCTTCGCTACCGCCAAAAACCATTTCGATTCCGTCGAGACCCAATTAGAATTAGAGTTTGATTTGGAGCGGCGAGGTCATGTCACTGGAGGACTCGCCGGAGCTGGAATTGAAGTGGTTAGGTCTCCGACGAGGAATTGTCACCGTGGCGTGCTTGAAACTCGCCGGAGGCTTCTCTCGAATTAGGTCCGACTCTGATTCCGAGTACATGAGCTTGCGAACGAACTCTCCGGCGAAATCGAAGTGGTTGTTGGCGGTGGCGAAGGAGAGGACAGAGGCGAGGGTGAGGAAGAAGAGAAGGGAGGTGAGAGAGTGGCATTCACTTGAAAATTTGATGAATAATCGAGGGTAATTTCGTCTTCTTACGCAATTAAAATTGGACCAGATTAAACCAGATTTAATTTTAGTTCAATTAATAACATATGAATATTTTTTGTAATTGTATATACTAAGTGGCGAGGGTATTTTCGATATTATAAAAATATTTCAAGATTTCTTTTATTTTAACATAATTATAGTGGTCGTGCAAAAAAATACAAGGTAGACGGAGAGTTCTTGCAAAAAACACATATACAAACACTTTTTACAAAAATAAAATTTAGAAATCAATCAATAATTAATTGGTAAGCCAATGATTTTTACAACATTATCATTCGTTAGATCCTTTTCACACATATTAAAAAGCACAATCTACTGACAAATGAGGCGGTGAATGAGATCATTGGCATGAATAAAAGGGATGTCGAGATACAAGTCTGTGCGATCGTCGACATGGCAAAGGAGCAAAAGAACTAAAAGAACCCACCCACATTACGAGACAACTAGTGTGGAACTTGAGAGTGACCGATCAAGTTTTCTTGACTACCCGCTCAGTATCGTCAATGATGGAACATGTGCAATACTTACAGAGGTGGAAGTTAAATACTAACGGATTGGCGAAAAAGTGTAATGCGTTTCTCCTTTTTAAATTTGAGTTCGAACTTTGAATCTAGGGTTTCAATCTTGTACAACAAAACGAAGACTAAAATGATGATGTCATCGCGATGTCACACTCTTTATTGAAAAATACTTTATCTATTTAAAAATATTTATATTACAAAGTTAAGTTCAACTTTCAATATCAGATTTGACGAAGCGAGGTTAAAATTGAGTTTTGTGAATTCCAACCTTATTATTTTATTAGAATGGAACAATAAATTCTCGTTCAATACCGATATTTTGTCTTTATAAAAATAATAACTTACTAATCTGAACTAAATTTTATCATCTCTCATTTCACTCCAATAAAATCAAGAATATTACATCTCCTTTGAATTCCATACACTTTATCATCAAGATATGTTACGTCAAATACAAATTTATGACGTGAAACATAATCATTGACCTCGCATCGCCCTAAATAACAACTCATCCGAATTTAAACCTATGATCTTTAGTTCAACCTTATGAAGACAAAGAATCGATAGTTCATATCTAATATGAGATTATAATAAACGGTTTTTACCCAATACATAAAAGTGTATGTATATATATTTTTATCAGCAAAAGAAAACAATTTTATTAATAAAACCAGCTAAACTTTTAAGAGGAAAATAGGCTGGTCAATTATAACAACAAAACTAGAAAGATACAAAAGAGAGAGATAAGAGAGAAAAAAAAAGAGAAAAGAAGAAACCAAAAGAGACTAGAGATATCACGAGAAATCAGCGTAATGAATTGAAATTGTTCAAATGCTCGGTCTCGACAGCTTCAAACTCATTGATCATTTTAGAGTCGGACAAAATACTAGTAAGAAATGTGTATATATCATATGTAATATTAAGAATAAAGCATGATCATTAACAATAAAAATGACCAGCCAAATCCTGATGGAAGCAATTGAAACAGTTCAGGTGCAACGGCTGAACTTGCAGGCGACGGTACCGGAGCCGGAATTGGCCCGAATGAGGCGATGGGCCGCGACGAGAACCCGCCTCGGGGAGCCCATCAGGGCCCAATTGAACTGCTGGAGGACATCAAGGGGGTGGTACTGGAATTGAAGGGAGTGGTAGGAGTTGAGGAGGGCAGTGGTGGCCTCCCGGAGGAGGGTCTTGTAGGGGTCACCCCTACCCTGCAAGCCTTGCTTCAGGGTCACGTCAGGCCCGTATCTCCGGGCCGCTAGGGCTCCGAATACGACCCCAACCTTCATGTCTGGGTTCAGTACCCTCCATTGGCACCTGTACTCAGGCATGCTCCAGTTCCTGATCATTGTGCATAGATGAACAATGTGTTTAGTACAATTTGAAGAGCAATGTCAAAAGTGATCATATCATACTTGACTTCAATCTAAAAGCCTAAGATAATGATGTATTAGAGGATCGATTCACTGAAAGCACGAGCTGGTAGTTGAATGACTAATTATAAATTTATACTCTTACAGTCTGACACTGACTGTTTTTCTGTTATTATATCAAATTATCAACAAAGCTAACAGATTAAGGTGACGGTCAGTGCTCTACAAATCTCCTTGTTCGATTAGTCTTGATTAATCTTTCAATCCGATTTATTTTTTAATTAGTTCTTATAATGCTCCGTTTGACTAACGTCTAACGTTTTTAAGAAACTTGTGACAATTAAATAACCGATTATAATTTTATATCTTGAGCCAACGAAGAGTCACTGATATCAAAATCTTGTAAGTGTGCGTGAAACATGAATCGCCTTCCGAATTTTTTTTGGGGATTAGAGAAATTGTAAGGTTCTCGTCCACGGTCTGGACGGGGCGGAGAAAATCCGCCCTCCCTATAACCAATTCATTGAAAATGTTATTTCATTTTTAAAATTTTACATCGATCCCTATCTACCCCATAAAACCCTCCACCTTCCTCCCAACGAGATTCAAATCCACAACCATTGCACTGAGAATGTGAAGCTGAAACTGTTAGTGTGTCTACTTAGAGACTTAAAAATGACATTTTAATTGAATAAATATTATTTTAAAATATATCGAGTCGGGTTTCAAATGACGGGTATTTTCCATTCGGATTAGAGCCGGTTCGGTTTAGGGTCGGGATGAGTGAACCTTTTCCCATTCCTATGTTACTATCAAACTGAGTCAACTAATTAACTATCATATGGGCTTGTAATGCTTGATATAGCAAAATGTGCTATGATTCATAACCAAAACGAATAGAGCTCAAGAAACTCACTGGTGTGAGCAAGCTGAAGCTTCCATGAAAGGCGGTCGCGGCGGCGTAGGAGGCAATGGAGGAAGTTTTGGCATTGGTGGGAGCTTAAATTGTGGAACTGCTCTATGCCTCGGAACAGGACTGGCTGATCCTGGGCAGTGAGACACAGGTTGAGGAGGCTGTGAGAGAAGAGGGTCCACAGTGTACATTTCCAGGTCAAGCATCCTGAACATCAGCCTCAAACTCTGGGCAGAACCGGCGGCTAATCCACAGCCCACCGACCCTTGTCCGCCGCCCAAAACTCGAGCATGGCATCGGCTCAGGTTCGGGGAACCGTCGAATTTCATGGCGTAGTTCCCGACCCAATTCGTCGTCTCCTCCCTCTTCGTCGTGACCTGCCCGTCACTGTCCGTGCACACCACCTCCACCTTAACTCCTGCAAAGTTCAAAATTTTCATAAATTCTCTTATGTTTAGTTTTTAGGTGAAAAATTTTCAGTCTTTAAGGTGAAAAGTCTAAAATATCTTTTGATGGAATCTAATTCTTAGACCTAAAAGCATGCTTTTAAATTAAAAAAGTTAACATATGAAAATTCATGAAACTTTGGTATAACTAAATGACCCAAATCTTAACTGGGTACAACTAAGTTGAAATGGTGTACAATTCGGTATGTATAGTTATTTATACTTTAGCCAGAACTACCCGAATATTTCGTAACCAGTTATCTGTATGGTTGTCAAGAAAATCGAGAAGAAGAAAAGAAAAGTACAAGTTTGCATATCATGACAAACCCGTGAGGATACAAACACATTGCTCATTGCTAGGGAATGAGATGGATGCAGCAATAAATATAACATGCATTATAATGATTGAAACATACTGTAAAATTGGGTTGTACGTATCCAATCGGGCTTCACAACTAAAAGCTCAACTTTTGAGATTTTACACAACTTTTTCCCCTCGCACTTCATGAGTGCGTGATAGGGGTGTTCACGGTTCGGTTTTTGAACCGAACCGACCAAAACCGACCGGTTCGGTTCTTGAAGAAATCAAACCGAAACCGAACCGAAAAAATTCTGTCGGTTTGAACCGAAAATCAGCCACAAAACCAAAAAAAATTATAAATCAAGCAAAAAATATTAGATTTCGATCGGTTTTTAGAAGAATTATGTATAATAATTTTACACGAACTAAAATAAAACATTAATGAAGCCCAAGAAGAAAAATCCAATTCAAAAACACCCTAAATTAAAGCATAAACCGGAGAATTCATTATAATTTGAACCGGAGTCGGCCGGTTCGGTTTTTAATCGGTTTTGGTTGATTGAACCAAAACCGAACCGACCAAGAGCAAAACCGACCAGAACCGAACCTACCATTTTTCGGTTCGGTTCAGTCGGTTTTGGTCGGTTCGGTTTTTTTTAACACCCCTGGCGCGTGGGGCTTATTTCTCTTTCACGCTCGTGTACGCAAGAACCTCTACTTCAGCACATGGTAAAACCGAAAAATATTATAATCGCGGAGCTCACCGGATACAGGGTAGTCGAAGAGGGAGATCTTGCCGTCTTTGCACTGGTCGCAGAAGACAGTGCCACTCACCATTGCATCAGCTTGAGTTGCATCAATGGCCACAGCAAGAATGAGAAGAGCTGCAAAGAGCAGCTTCTGTGACCAATCCATGGAACCTTTAAGCTGATATAGAATAGAAGCAAAAGAATAGATCAGAAATGGAGCATAACATGGAATTGAAGCTTATGATCACTTATAAGAAGCAGATCAAAGATGGGTTGTTTTCAACTCTCAACTACCCTTATTTACAATTATGTAGCATTCCATTTAATACTGCTGACTATAAAGACCTGAAACCACCACAATTCACACCAAATCTGGGTTTGATTTAGGGGACAGATCAAGGGCTCTCTCAACTACTAACAACAAAAACAACACTTCACTTGATGGTTTTTGGTGGTGGTTAGGTGAGTGTTAATGTTCTGTGACTTTTGTTCTGTAACAATGAAAACAGAAAAAGGGAAATGACAAATCTTTCACTAAGATTAGGTGAAGTAACAAAAACTAGTAGGTCTGTTTGTTAATGAAACATGTTAAGGACATGATAACCCTACAATTTCAGAAGAGGCAAGAGTTACAAATTTCAAAGAAGGAAACAGAAAAGCTACTCTTGTTCCACCAGTCTGTCGTCGCTATCATCCTCGTTCAGTTACTCATTCGAAAGATTTTCGCCTCTTCGCGCTCCCTCCGGCTTCTCCGGACGAATCATCTTGTTCAGGATATCTTTGCCCCGGATTCTTCCCAACCAGAGGTTGTATAGTCTTCCAAAGTCAATGACAAACTCGATCACACTTCATTTGAAGGAGTCTCCAGAACTTTTGGTTTTATAAAACATATGAGTTTCACAACAGAGCTTAGCTTACTGATGAAGAGACAATCCGTGATATTCAAGAAATGAAGATTGATCGGGTTAAATCACGTCAAAAATCTTCATAATCTCGTTTTCATTTCCATTTCATAATCTCGTTCGTGTTCCTCAATTTTTCAGTGTACGTCACTTTTTTGTAGCCCTCAGTTCTAACCACCCTCCTCGGGTGATAGCTGGCGGTATGGTAATGTTTTATTACTTTTCAATAAAGTTGCTGATAAAAAAATAACCGGGAAAGAGCTTAATTCTAAATGAGCAAGTTCTTAAATTCGAACCACATAACATATTCAGTATGTTTGTGTTTGCACAGTTAAACATATTCAAGAACATGCATGTACAGAAGTGCACAACAATGGATGATCCACAAATGTGAAAAGCAATTAAGAGGATGAAGAATATAGCAAATTGTGTCTCTCCCACCTAACAAATTCAAATTAAAACAAGAAGCTTAGAAGCTACCTCGCATTGATGAAGGCGGAGAAACAGAACCTGAGAGCAAAATATTCCGAGTCAATGAGCAACTGCAAATACGAATCGGATTCACATGCATACATTTCCAGAACTAGAAAGAGAAAACAACCTTTTTGTTGAAGAATTCAATTCACAGCCTCTCATCTCCAGGTGCAGTGATTCTGTCACAGCCTGGATGGTCAGTGGTTGGTCCGGTTTCTGGTGTTTTCAGAGAGACAGGTGTTGTTTAGGCTGTCATGTATGGTTTCCTTGTAAACTGTACGTGCGGATGCTCGATCTTCGTGTGTGTGGGTTTTGTCCCTCCAGTGTTATTATTGAATGAATGAATGGTTCGCTTTAAACAAAACTAGTTTTTTGCATTTTTTTCAATAGTTCATTGGAAGGGAAAATGACACTTTTGTGCATCTGAACATACACTTTTGACACTTTCATAACCTACATTTTTTTCCAATATCCTTAATTTCATTTTGGGACAATAATTTCAAAATACTCATGAACTAAACCAAAATTCAGGGTACTTTCGGGCCATTTTCCCAAAATACCCATATATTAAACCAAAATTGAAGGTTATTTTTGGCAAATAAATTATCAGTTGTCCAAAAATAAAATTTAAGGTACTAAGGAAAAAAAAGATAAAGTATGAAAGTGTCAAAAATATATATTTAAGTGCAAAATGTCATTTTCCCCGTTGAAATAATTCAATTTATATAAACAATAAAAATTATTATATCAAAGAAAGAGGCCGTCAATTCTCAATACGAGAGAAGAACACTCAAAGAACCGGAACATTAATGTGAGATGAAAATAAAAATTAAGACATCGAGTCTAATGAATCACTTGACTAGAGGATGGTTTGTTTTCTGTCTCAATCTGATGAAAGATTTGAATCATGTTGTAGAAATTGCTTCTTAAATTGTAAATTAAAAGCCTATATCGTCTATTTGATAAAATAAATGAATGACATCAGAATACATCATTAAAAATAAATAAATCTATTGATATAACAATTGTGACAAGAATAATTGTTACCAAGTAATCCCCGTCAAGTATAAAACTATTTTATGTTAAACTTTATAATAGTATTAATTAATAATATAAAAGAACAGATTGAAACAGTTTTGATCAACTAGGATTAAATTGAAATGATTAATACATGATGATATAACTGAGGGATTAAATTGGAACAAAACAATTGATTCAGGACTGTTTTGAAACTATATGGAAAAGACAAAAGAAGCTTAATCACACTAAACAGAGTTTGAAATGAAGCTTGACAAAAGAAGAAACAAGGGAAATAGCAATATATGCAAACAATATATACAACAAAACCTATTTGCAAGTTGGGAAGTAATTCAGGTGCACAGCCCTTGAAGAAAAGAGTATGCAAGGACTGCTTCGGCGAGTTCGTTTATACCTGCAAAATTCGTTGAGTTCATAAACCCGACACTTTCTTTGCCGACAGAATTGTTGCTTTGCTGCTCTGGGGAATCTGTTTCTTTGTAGTTCCATCGTAGAGGGAAACAATCAGTGCACGTAATAATCTGAGTTATGGATAGTGATCAGATGTTCGCTGTCAACGCTCTTCAATCGATCCCCGTTGCCGTTGGCGTACCATGCTACAGTTCCTGAAATAGCAGCATAGATGTAGGATCAACTCAAAACATTAGTGTATTGAACAAAATCATAAAACCATAATAGCCAACTTACCTATGAAATATTAACAAAGCAACAATATATAGTTTCAAGGTAACATGGCAGAAACCTGCTCTATACTACTTCGATTTTCTTGTGGAAAATGTGTTTGTAAAAAAATGACAAATTGCCCATGCAAATAAGAAATAAAAATTATAAAAATAATTTTGACTTCAAAATAGTTTTACTACAAAATTTGATTATAGAAATTTTAGTGAAAAGATATTTCTAGAAATTTTTTTATATTTTTATTTATTTAAAAATAATTCTTAATGTTAAGGGTAATTTTGTTATTCTTGTACAAATACACACATTTTTCACAAAAAAATCAAAGTTCACAACATCTTTTTGCCATTAACAAAATACACAACACTCTCTTGCAAAAGTGTGATAGAATACACCAGGTTTTTGCCATTTTTCCTACTTTTAATGCACTGAGAAAAAAATGAGAGTTGCACCGAAGGCATGAAGTTAGCTACTTGTCTTGTTGTTTAACATAAAACTCGAAATTTTGGGCTTTAGTTTTCATTCTAGGTGATTAGTTGTTCTAAAATAGCATCTGTGCCTTAATATGGCAAGGATAAATGACCAAATCAATACTTCACTGTTTCAGCTTTATCTAGGAGGCTCCTAAATATGCATTATCTCAAAGGAATAAGGAGACATGAGAAACGAGATTGGGATTTTTCCTATCACTAAACTGATTCTCTTGTGGTTAATGAGTGACACAGTGTATGATCAGTAATCAAGTTAGATACGGTTAGAATCTATCTAAAGCTAATGCATGCATAACAACTCCAATTTCTTACCTTGATCTCAATCCAAAGACTAAATACAGAAGATCACAAGATATGAACACTATTGATAGTTAGATTCGTATACACCCTAAAATATCTATAACAAATGTAGGGTCTCGTGTTTACCTTGTGTGGATGATGGTTCTTGTTCTTTGGTTGCATGAAGTATAATTGTCCCTGATAGCACAGTGATGAACCCGCATATCTCAGAAGCAATGCTGCTCGCATCTTGTCCTGACCAATCCTACATACAACAGAAATACCATATCGCACACAATTTAGACGTAACATCACTCGTATCTGGAAAAAAAACCCAAAAGCAGAAGATTTAAATCCATATGAATGGGCCAAGCATACCTTGAACATTATTGCACTTGCACTAATAGTCAGCGTTGTGAACATCACATAGTATACTGGAGAAACAACGACTGCATTGAACGTATCCAGTGCCTGCAAAAACAATGTGATCATTAAATTCGCTACCAGCAGTCGATCAGCTACCATTTCAAGGGTAGCCTAACTTCAATCCATACTCATCAAATCAACATGAGAAAATACACTTCTGATGTTTAAATTCAACAGTTTTATCTGTAGAGAAGACCCTCTTATTCAACGGTTAACAGATATTTGTCTATAAGATAGACAAGATTTATGTTCACTTAACAGATACCAACTTAAAATCACACCCATCCTTCCTTGACCAGAGCTAGAACAATTGTGCCTGAATGGTGCTGAAAACTATAAATTATGTGTGGTTTTGCCACAGTTTTCACATATAAGAAACAGGAACTAGGAAAAAAATTAATATCACAGACTTGAAGCATGAAAAGGCCATACTGTCTTTTCTGACATTATAAGGAAAGCCTATACAACCGATCAAAGTAGTAAATCGAATTTAAAGGTGACAGCTCTCTTAATGCATTATTAACTGATAGCTTTACGAAACACGTTAATACGTTCACCGAATTAATCAATGTGTTCAACTAAAAGCAAAATCAACCAGCCAACACTACTGCTAGAATATTGATATTACTAGACCCACCTTGTTCAGATAATTTATCTGTGTAACAATACATATTGCCGCAACTGTTAGAAAAAACCAAGTCTGAGGATAGGCTGCTTGATTCATCCCCTCCACTGTAAGCTTGACAGCTATTCCCACAGCTTTTATGCTCATGACCTGTAAAACGGGAGAGAAAAGGTTCAACATAGTTAAGAAACAGAATTATATGCAAATTCATAACTTCAACAACTATTATTACCGTAATGGAACCCACTATAGAACAAACACCCAAGTAGACCAGCATGTTTGATTGCCCATAGCGCGGTTCTAAGTGCAAGATTAGAGTTAACACTATCGAAAGCGAAGCTGCTACATAAATCAGAAAAGCTGTTGATAGAAAAAAGACAGCAATCGAAGGTAGTTATTTCTCAAGAAAGTGAAGTTTTATAACAAGTCAAAGATAAAACACAAGGGTTAAACCTCCCCGGACCTGGTTGAGTTGCTAGAGTCCATATTTCTTCCACGGAAGTTGGAGTGTGATCTTGAGGCGCATGGATTACAATTACCACCGATCCCACAATACATGATACACACCCTAGAACACCCATTTTTTGCAAACGTTCCTTCAATATGAAGTGTGCCAAAACAGCGCTACTCATGTTAAACAAACACCAAACATATTAGTTTGGTAATAATTAAAAGGGGGAAAGCTCACACGGAAAACAGATTTCTCAGGATATACATTCACCTGATAATAATACTTAATGCGCCAAGAGGGGTCACTAGAACGGCTGGAGCATAAACATAAGCCACAAAATTGGCAACTTCTCCTACAAGCACTGTGCACAAATTTCATAACATGTGGTTAATAGCAACAAAACCAAAACTTTTGGATATGCCTATTACTTCAGACGCTTGGGTATGGAGACCGGTGTAGAGTTATATAGTATCTATGCTTACTTGTGATCATGCCTGCCCACCAAAGTGGTTCTAATAAGTAAGTGTAACCTCCGACACCTGCATTATTCAAATAGACACAAGTTAACAACATCACACAATGGAGCAGCCAAAATCTTCACGAAGAGGATTCTTGGGTGAAAAAAGATGATTGAATAACTAAACTACGATAAAGTACACCACAGAAAAACTAAAATCCGCATACTAACAAAACTGGCAAAATTATCTATTCTATTTAACTTATGTTTTCCAGCAAAAGTAATCATCACTTAAGATAAGAAACAAATATCAAATTTTGGTCTATTTTATGGAAACCTTTCTTTGATACGGCTAAACCATTGCTTTAATTAAGTTCTTCAAGAAAATGGACAGACCTCAACTTGACATTATTTAAAGCCTGCCAAACACAACCAAACAATAAGATAACCACCAAAACACCAAATTGTACTAACATAAAACCAATGCTTAGACTATCCATTGCACGATTTCTACATGCAATAAAAACCAAAAACAAAGTACAACAATTATGAACACATTTAAACCCTTCATTTCTTCATCATCTTCACCCACAGCAATTACAAAACACACAAATTGATTTATATATTTCATTTAACAAATCACACTCAAATTCAAGATCATGACACTATGAAGCAACAGAAACACACTCAAATCGTCAAACAAACACTACCAGAGGTCTAAAAACTCCACGAATCAGATCCGTCACTGACCTGCTCGAGTCCCGTTCGTCCCGGCTCGCTTCAGGCCTTTCTTCTTCAGGATAAAGCTCGTACCTATGAACACGCTCGACACCACCGCCAGTACCAGCCCAATCACGTTGTCCGACATCACCACAGCTCCACCGAGCTCACCTATACGTATATCGATATCAATATCTATATCTATACGCGTCCTGTACAATCATGTACCTCGATCGAGGCTTAAATGCGAAGAACAATCTCGAATTCTCCGCCAAAACCTCTCGATTTCCCTCCAAAACGAAATGAACAAATGTTGCGTTTTCGATTGCCAGCGAATCACGAGCTTCTGCGGAGAGAGAGAGAGAGTTTCTGAAATAGAATCGTTTCTGGTTCGCCAGAGGCCGAAGCGAGCTCGTCGTCTTGTTAGAAATTTCCGGTACAGCACGAGGCACGAGCAGGGTGTGGGAGGGCTTGATCCCGTGCTTCGCGGCGCGCTGGCGCGTGGTACACCTGCTCTGCTTTGGACGGCGCCGATTGGCTCGAGCTTCGCTGACGTGCCATCCGTGGATTGTGATGGAGTGTGTGTGTGCAGTGCATTATTGGGGTCTCGCCGACATGTCACGACCGTACTGGTTGGGTCAATGTTGCTTTTACTGACTAATGAAATGTCGAGAATACCCTTTAAGAGTGTTTGGTATGGAATCTATCAAACTATCTTGCTGACCGGAAATACCCAAAATGGCCTTCAGGCTCTGGCCACGGTGTTGTAAACAATGTGTTTGATGGAAAAATAAATTAGATTAAAAAATAATTCGGAGGGTAGTTGGACTAATCACAGTTGTTAGAGATTTTTACAACATTGTCTTACAAGCCCCTTCACTGCAAGAGAAGCAACAAAAATATATAGAAATTTCCCGACTCAAATACGTGTAAATCACATCTACTCGTATAAGTGAAGATTTATGTGTATTTGTACTTTTATCAATAGGAGGAGAGTCACGTATTGCCCATCATTAGATGGATTTTGTGTTTTTCACGAGAGTCCGGCTAAATCTCAATCCATTTTCGACGTCCTAGCAACAAAGTCTCAAGAGGAACGATATAGTATTTTACAATTTTCAATTTGAACATGCTTACGAAATCGTGGTGAGTTTAGTGATGTCCGTTCCTTATCCATTAGATTGGGATATCGAGTTATTAGTCGATCAGATCAATCTCTTCTTCATTAAATCAAGATACCAAGTTCTGGTCGAATTTAAAATATCAAAATATCGGTTCAGGCCCAATCCCTAAACAAATGGGGAACATAAAACTGGGCTTGAAAAGGCTTCATCACATTACCGATCGAAATGCACAGATCTATCCAAATTGAAATTTTATATTGTGAGTTGTGAACTTTAAACAAAGTACGAAACGTGGGTATTTAAAAATTTATTTCTTTATTCAGAAACTGGAGCAAAAATACAGTAAATAGAATCTGATTTTCAGAGTGTGGGTCATTCATCTTATCCAATCATAATCAAAACACAAAACAATAAAGAAAATAAATTTCACCGAGATCCAAACAGAAAAAAACAAGAGACACAGTAACTCTAATTTTTTTATTTAAATCGGCAGCTTACAGATCAGACCCACCACCGTACGATCACGCCAAGACTCAAGAGACGACTCATAAAAAAAAACCGAAACCACAAAGAAACCGCCTAACAAAGACCCTAAACCAGAAGAGACACCACAGATCTGGATCGGATAGGACCGGGCCGATCGGCTCAGAGCTGGCCACAGTCGGCGACGACGACCGGCTTCGAGGTCCTCCCCGACGACGACCCGACCTTCTCGATCGCCTTCACGACGTCCATCCCCTCCACGACCTGCCCGAACACGACGTGCTTGCCGTCGAGCCACTCGGTCTTGGCGGTGCAGACGAAGAACTGCGACCCGTTGGTCCCGGGCCCGGCGTTGGCCATGGACAAGATCCCAGGTCCGGTGTGCTTCTTGACGAAGTTCTCGTCGGCGAACTTGGCGCCGTAGATGGACTCGCCGCCGGTGCCGTTCCCGGCGGTGAAGTCGCCGCCCTGGCACATGAACCCAGGGATCACGCGGTGGAACGCCGAGCCCTTGTAGTGGAGGGGCTTGCCGGACTTGCCCTTGCCCTTCTCGCCGGTGCAGAGCGCGCGGAAGTTCTCGGCGGTGCGAGGGACCACGTCGGCATAGAGCTCCATCACGATCCTGCCGGCGCTCTGGCCACCGACGGTCATGTCGAAGAACACTTTAGGGTTCGCCATAGCAGGAATCGAGAGAGAGAGAGGTCGAGATTTGGGGATTTTTGTTAATTGGGGGAAAATTGGTGGTGCTAGGGTTTTGGGGGGTGCGGGGGTTTATATAGGTATTGAGAACGGATATGGGCCGTACGCGTGGCGGGATCTGGAGGGGGCGAGGCTAACCAGGGTTAGATTTGGTTGACCGGGGTTGGTTGAGATCCGAGACGAGGGTTTGGCATATTCTGGTGACATTTGTCGTTATGCGGAGCGTGGAGCGGACGCTAGTGGACTTGGTGAAGCGGCGCCGTTTGGGGAGGGTTAAGTATTTTATTATTTTCTTTTATAATAATAATAATAATAAATCGTGGGGTCTAGTGTTTATGGGCCTGGAATAAAAAAAACGTGGGCTTGTGTGGACTGGGCCAGTGTCGTGATTAGAAGGCACTATGGGACATGGGAAAGTAAAAAATACGAAAATTTTGAAATTGGGTTGGGTTGGGTTGGATTATTTCTCGTACATTTCATTGACCCCTGAAACTGAAAATACCATAATTTTAGCTGGTTTCCTCGGTCGAAAGACTGAGATTTAGGGATGGCGCTGAGACGGATTCGAGACTCGAGACGGATTTTCTTCTCTCTCTCTACTGATCTCTCTCGTATTTTTTTTAATATTAGTTTATTAAAATCAACATGAGAGGTACAAACTATACTTTTAAATACTTAGCGTCACAGTATACAGTTTACAAACAAAAAAAGCTAACTAATCGATGAAGCCCAATAATAATCATACTTACAAAAAAAACACTCAAGAAAACAAAAACTTAAATCCTCCGGATGTCACACAGAGACTCGAGCCAGTAAGCTCATTCACCTCCAAGTCAAGACTCGTGCAACTTCATATCTCATATATGAGAATAAATTAGGGAAATTCATGTCCCTCGGCTATGAATTGTCTCGTCGTTGAGACAACGGGCATCGCATGGCACCCACCTGGCCCGCAAGGACCAAATCGGTGCTTGTTTCCATGAGTTACGGTGGCTCGGCTCCGGCTCTCACGAGCAACGCCGACCACCTCCGTCATGTCTCTGACTCCCCTACCTACTCCTCGGTCGTCGCTTGATGCTTGCAACGCATCTCATCGCAAACCGATCCATGTCTGAGTTAGAACTCCAACCTCACATCTCCTCCCAACCTTACTCAGCCTTCTCCGATTAACATTCAACTAGTGATATGAAAATATACACTCACTCAACTATTGTTCTGTTACACTTAGTTTTAATTAGGTTAAATCAAACAAAACTTTAAGGTATAAAATTTTCATTATAACCTTAGCGGCTAGCGCACTAGTAATGTTTATTTGTGTCAACTTTTAATGTTTACTAGGTTGTAGCTCCGCGCGATGCGCGGTGTTATTTATAAAATATTATTGAATGCTTAAAATTGTTTAATATGCTCAAATTTATTTTTAAAAGTGAACTATTATAAATTAAATAAAAATTTTGCAAAAAAAAGAAAGTAATAAATTAAAATATATAAATAAATATCAATAATACTCCAATAACAACATAACGAACAATTCAAATAAATCATTGAATAAGCCTCGCGGATTCCAAAATATCGAGAAATAAAAAATTAGTAGATGATAAACAAATATTTGTATAAAAGTAATTTATATACATGTCAGCGACATTTCACATACAATAGCTTTTTAGTTCCTTGAACTCAATTGATTGTCTCTTAACCGCTATTTCTTTCCTTAATAACATGGAAAAATCAGTTTTAAAACACAAATCGTGTCAGGATTCAAAAAAATTTACTATCTTATATTGCACATTACCAAATAATTCACTTTCTTGCCATCACTGTCAATCTCTGTTTTGTTGCTAAATCTGTTTGAAGTAGTAAACTTCATCAATATTTCTTCTTCAATCCATCATTCGTTCCCTAAAAATCAACACGGCGGATCAGAATATTGCATAACCAAACGTATGAAAAAAATTCATCAAAATTTAATGAAGAAGAAATAGATCGATTTATTTGGTTAATCAATCGTATCTTATATAGAGACACGTGATTAAAATGTATTCAAATTAGTTTAGAAAATGAATTGTAGTCCAACAGAATTCTAATTAATATTAAATTTGTTTGTTAATGATTTTTAATTGACTTTGAAATGTATCAGTATATTACGATAAATCATTGAATTAAAAAAATCAGAATTTTTAATTGAGTTTTAATTGTATTAGTATACTACAATAAACTTAATTAAGTTTAAAACGTATTAGGATACTGCAATATATTAGTGTTTTAATTTTTAATTGAGTTTGAAATGTATTAGTATACTACAATAAGTTATACCTCTCTCACGACTAATGTGTTCTCGTATTTTTGAATGATGTTCAACATAATATACACACACATTACTGTATCTTGATAAATAGAAACATAAAAATATTTAATAAACATAAAAATAACATGAGTAAAATAAAGAATTAAATATCAAACCTTCTTCTGGCGAGATGCTGGGTTAGTTATCTAGTAATATTCAAAGGTTTCTTTCAATATATATATGGAAGCATTCGGCTGAGAACTAATTGTGGTGTGAGAACATGAGAACTACTGACAATCATTTATTCCCATTGGACATTCATTTATTTTTAATGGCTAAAGTCTTTATGTTGGACATTCACTATTTCTGTTGGACATTCACTTTCATTTAATATCACCATTTTCATTGGACACTCACTTATTTCCATTGGACATTCACTTATTTTCAATAACCAAAATTATTTCTCATGTTCTAACAAAAGAGTATGGTTCTCACCTGATTGGTCATATATATATATATATCAAACCTCCTCGTCAATGATGATCATGTCTAGATAGAGTAGTTTATCTATTTTTGGGTTTCGAGCTTCCCACTTCCGGCTGGCCCTAATGACGATAGAACGGTTTTCATAACCAATTATCAAAATTTTCAAAGTAATGTGCTCCAATGATAAATTTTGGTATAGCTAGAAAGAAAATATTTTGTAGGGTATGATTTTATGCACATGACATGCATATATTTATAGTAGAATAAATTGATAAATACTAATTGAGTTCCGAATGAAGTACTCATGATTCATAATTACTGAACAACTTGTAATTAATTTGTGATTCAGAACTAAGAGTACAACCATAGTTTGAATTGAGATTGATGATTAATGTGACAGTTGACTCTTACAAATTAATTTTTGAAATTTTCATATTTATACAATTTCTAATTGATTTGAAGTCTAATCATGTTCTGCATTAAATTAATTCAAAATTTTCGAAATTTCTTTTTTATTTCTATTTCCTATTTCATTTCAAATATAATTATAATGATTTTAAATTTTTTCTTTTTTCTCTAAATTTTTTGAAATTTCCTTTTGATTTCTATTTCTATTTCAATTCAAATCTAATCTTCATGATTTTAAGAATTTTCTTTTTTCTCCAATTGTAATATTAATTAATCCTAAAACAAAGTTCATTCCTAAATTTTTTGAATTTTTTTTAATTTTAATTCTTGCAACTTTTGCAGTTAATGAACTTGTTATGTGTGGTTATTGGATTGAAGTTGGTGAATTTTCTATGTGTATTTATTAGGTTACAGCCTTACAGGTGATTTTTCTGAATTTTTTTTTAATCCTTGCAACTTTTGCAGTTGGTGAACTTGATATGTGTGGTTATTGGATTGCACTTGGTGAATTTTGTATGTGTATTTATTGGGTTGCAGGTAAGTTGTTAGTGGTCATTTTGGGCATGAAAATGGATTCGAACAGATAATTATAATGAAACATAATTAAAAAAAAATATGTGTATATATAATATGTTTGCTATGCATACAATATAAAGATGAATATTTGAGAAAGACAAATAGAAATAAAGAAATATATTTATAATATTTCTTTTTATGTTGTATATACAAAGTTGTTGTGTTTTATATACAAATATTTATAACAATCATATATGTTTTATATTTGGTAGAAGCATCTCCAACTGAAGCAGAATCTTCCCAGGGAACCTGTGTATGATTGAAATCAAATTAATCAGTAAATTGCATGACCTATCTAGAAACAAAAAGGGTTATATTCAGAAGATTACCTGAGAATCGCGGTATAATATTGATTTTTTAGTGTCTGATTTTATGTAATCCATGAAGAGAAAGAATAATGTTCAGAAAATTACTTGAGAAGCGCTAGCATATAACTGGTTTTGCAGTGCATGGATATCCAGGGAGAGAAAGAATTACGTTAAATTACCTGAGAATCACATGGATTTTATGTTTCATGGCAAATAAGTTATGGAGGTTTTGGACTCAGAGGAGAATAAAAGGAAAACTTTATAGAAGAGTTTGGAGGAGTTATAATATAATGAGAGATGTAAAATAGTTAAAATTATTGTTGTAGTTATGTTTTTGTATATATGATTTTTGGAGGATAAGTACTGTGATGTTGATAATATAGTAAATGAATAAATGAATAATAAAATATTTAAGAATGAAGAAATTTAGAAAAATAGGATTGATATAATATTTTCATGAGAGTTGCCACGTGGCCAACATTAGGATTTTCGTTTTATATATATATATATATATATATAGATTTCTAGATTTCTAACAAACCCTAAAGCAGAACTTGTCAAGTCCAGAATTTGGGAATTTCCATGCTACTAGATCTAGACGAGTCATGGGCCGCTCCTTATAGTTATAGCCCATCAATAAATAAATACAAAAAGCCCATTATGATTTAAATCAATACCGGGCCTACGCTTTGCAGCCTATTATAAAAGGCCCATTAGTTGAAATCGGTACAACGTAAGGCCCATTGAGGTTATGGACTAATCATGAAACGACAGTTCACACAGGTCCAACCCGATTTCATTCAAATAAAACGACAAGAGTACCCATGTTTTTTTTTTCTCTCTTACATTAGGTTTTGATGCACTCAATTAACTAAACCCTTGGAAGGCAATTATTGTACATGTTCAACACCAAACTAAGATCATTACACATAATAATAAAAAAGTAAATTGAAAACAACAAAGCACCCATATATATATATGTGACACTCACACAAATTATTTGAAAGTGAAAATGCACTAAGCAACTAATTGATCAAAGGTGGTGTGGTGAGGGTGGAGGGAACTTCCCATACTTAGGGTGGTGGAAGAACTTTGGGGGAGGGAGCTTTGGGAGTGGTGGGCATGGCTTCTTAGGGATCTTCGGGATCTTGGGGATCGGAGGGTATGTCTTTTTGGGAATCTTCGGGATCGGAGGAATCTTTGTGGTTGGTGGGCACGGCTTCTTGGTTGGTACTGGTGGTGGAAGCGGCTTTTTGTAGACTGGCACTGGTGGTGGATGCGGCTTTTTGTAGACTGGCACTGGTGGTGGATGCGGCTTCTTGTAGACTGGCACTGGTGGTGGATGCGGCTTTTTGTAGACTGGCACTGGTGGTGGGCAAGGTTTTTTAACAACTGGCACTGGTGGTGGGTGTGTGACAACTGGCACTGATGGTGGATGTGTGACAACTGGCACTGGTGGTGGGTGTGTGACAACTGGCACTGATGGTGGATGTGTGACGACTGGGACTGATGGTGGATGCGAGACGACTGGCACTGGTGGTGGAAACGGCTTCTTGTGGAATGGAGGGAAGATTTTGGGGAGAGGGTGGTGGTGGTAAGGAGGGAAAGTCACCTTAGGGAGGGGAGGGTGCTTGTAGTGGTGATGCCAGAAGAAAGCAGAAGCGCACAATGTAGGGGAGAATCTCAATTTCCCCGAAACCCCGAAAACGTGTTTCTGCCCGTCCTCGGATCTGGACTTGAGAACTAGTTTTGTAGAGTCAAGCCCGTCGTGTGCGGGGCATGGTATGGCCGACGCGCTCTGGAGCTGCGCGTAGCATTCCTCCTTCAGCTTACCGTCTTCCACGAGCTCCTTCGGGAGGGAGACCTTGAAGTTTCCTTCCCCGTCGAGCTCTCTGGATCCTCTTGTTTCGAAGTTCTCTCCATTTGGTGCCTTGCAGTCTATGTTCACTTTAAGCCCTGTATATAAAATCGTAATATAGACATAAACGTTACTATTATTCTTTTTATCAGCAATAACCGCAAATATAAATACTACCGATTCTTATTAAGTATACACGTCATTACGTGAATTAAGGACAATAGATGAACTAAAAAGAACTAATAAGAAGAAGAAAAAAAAGATTTATGTAGTTGAGAGGTAAAAGTGTATTTTTGCTTATAAAAACAAGGCAAGAAATGACTTTTTGTCCACCACAAAAGTTGACCGAAAATACATAAACTGGAAAAGATCAAAGATCAAACTCTGATATCATATTAAATCACAATCCAATAAAACAAACTCGATATACGAAATAGAAACCTCATGAAACAGCAGTGACAAATGTAACTAATGATGATAACTAACATTCATCTTACATGAAAACTATGAACAACAAGCATTTTAGGACCCATAGTCTCTATATAGGGCCCTATATATATATATATACAAAATTGTCACAAAAGAGGAAAGACTTGTATATAATGTAACCTTTAACAGCATGTGTAGGCTTGAAATTGGTCTCTGCACAATCTGCACATTCTGCAACACCAACCACCTCAACATGATCACCATGGCAGAAGCTAGCAGCAAACAGAAGGGACACCAAGAAACCCAACACAATCCTCATCTGGACTTTGTTCTTCTTGAAGCTATGAGAGCTCCTTGGGAATGTGATGAGCTTTGAGTCTCAAAACATGCCATTTTATAGAAACTATTTGATGCAAAAATGTTAAAGCTTGGCCCACTTAATATGTAGGTGTTTAATTATGGGCTGACTGGATACGCATTTTTTAGACCTAAGACTGTTTAGTTAGTGTGAATTAAAGCAGGAAGACTAAATTCTGATATGCGATGTAAAAGTTTAATTTATCAAAAATTTAAGTTAATAGTTGGATGTTCAAGATACTTAACACATTTTACGGATATGCAATATTAACAAGAATCGACAAGTATTTACCATGACTAATCTGATTAGGTCAAAACACGTGCTCTCTTTTAAAATTCACTATTTGAATTATAATGGGTCATATGCTCAAAAGTAGATGTAGCGACTAAAATTACAGTATTTGGCGATTTCTATCTTGACGAGTTTTTTTATATATCATTTTAAAAGTTGATGACTTGCTCGATTAATAATGTAATATGATTAAGAGTATTCTCAATCAACTCATAATTTATCTTACGTTAATTTTTAAATAATTTTTTCTCAACTTCAGACTAACTTTAACTAATTTTTAAAAAATTTTTTTTTACTGCCCGACTAACGTCTAACTGTTTTTAAGAGTCCTACAGTGAAAAAAAAATGAATTGAGAATTGGGTTAGCCGACAATGGAGTTAAGGACATCACATGAGGCTTAGGACCCTAAGAGAACATAAGATATTAGAGATTTGGTCACATATTCACATTGCTAAGACCATAATTTTGGGAACCAAACGGTGCAAAGGTCATTGTCAACATTGAATGAGGTGTGTGTGTCAACTACACCACAGCTCATTTTTGCTGCCCAAAACCTACTTAACTCTCACATGCCACCATTAATATTTATACCCATTTGATTTTATTGCAACTGAAAGATAAGACATTGGGACATATATATCATGGGAATTTACTGACATGCTTGATCTTTGTTGAACTAGTTGTAGATCTTCCATTCTGACAAGGTCATAGGATTAATTATTTAATGTTGTAAAAAAATAAACTTGTCTTACTATTTATATGCATAGTACAAATTTATGTGAAAGTGTATGCTTTATAGCTTACACTTTATAGTTCAAAATGTGAGTAATATGGGTGGGTGTGATTTTTATTATTTGGGATGACTTTAATTGAGTACCATGTAGCGGATTTAGTATTGATGTAATATTAATTTTCATGTTTTGATAAGTCAAAATGTATATCTAGCTTGAGCGTGGTCTAGTGGTTGACACTGCTCGCACTCTAGCTTCAGTTTAGGGTTCGAAGTTCATCATGGTATTTGAGTGAAGTGAGTTTAAACGTAGTTAGAGAAAGTGATGTAATATTCACTTATGAAGTGTTATTGTGGTGAAAATCGCTCATTATAAAAGTGAAGAGTGTGAACTTGGTATAACACTGATATATAACAGATAAAATAATTTAATCGTAGGACCTCTTTGATTAATCTAGTGACGGCGTTTAAATCTTAGTTTGCCCCACAAAAATAATTGTCCCCTGTATAATATAATGTAACATGTCACTTTTTATCAACAATCATAATGAATTATTGTCATTTTACTCACAAACTTTGATCTGCTTACGTGATTTTATGGTTGTGGTTAGTTATAAAAACAGAAACGTGACAATACAAATTAATAAAAACCTACCAAATCCTTCAACTGTGCAAGAATGTATAAAGTAAAAACTATATCAATGTGCCATGTTAATTGACATTTTTATAAGAGAATGTTATATTATTCGTTAACGTGAAAAAGGTTTTCGTGTTATTTGAGTTTCTTTACATAATGTATGCATTTTTATAAAAATGTCGAAAGTGTCCAGAAAATTAAGAATGAAGACTTTTATAACATAATTTTAACTTAAAATTAATATCTGAAAATATAAATTATAAAATTTGATGATACAAATTTTATAAAAATGTCATATATTAAGATACATTTTTGCAATTTCTCAATGTATAAATATTTATTATGGGTAGTGGCAATTTTTCAATTTTTCAATGCAATTTTTCGATGAAGACGAAGATGGTATAGATAGTGGCAATGGCTCACTCACTTGTCCTAATTAAATTCAGGTCACTTCACTTTCATGACGCCATGTGACCTCAACTGTTCAACAAAGGACAAGGAACGGGACACGTGTCATGGGTTCGCCAAGAAAATCACGGTTGATTAATTAAGAGGGTTAATTATCCGAACAAAAAACATTACTTAATCAGCTATAGTTCATTAAAGTGAAGTAATTAAAAAGAAGTCATTAATTTAATGCGTTGATGTTGTGGTGGCTTTGGTCTGAGCAATAACTGCGTTGAGCTGCCCAAGCATTTCGTAATCAACGTCCAACTGCTATTTTGGGCTTTAATTGTCGTGACAACGAAACTACACCTACAATGCAATATCATCTTCGCTTTCGATCTCTATTTTGAAATAAATCGAGTCACGAGTTACTATTGTTAGTGTAAATGCAAGACAATGGTTTTGGCTTTTGTGAAATATATTTGTATGTGTTATTGAGATTATTTGGAATTATTAATCGTTCGATAGTGTGAAAGTGAAAAGTGAAAAGAAGTATAAACTCGTAGTAGGATAACAAATATTTTTGAACTTGATAGGGTATGAGACGATTTCATTATATTTGTCACAAACATGTCCAATTTACCATCTTATAAGAAGATAAAATATGATGGGCACGAAAGATTGATACACCGACAATGTCAGTTTTAATTTTTGAATTACATTTTTTCTTTAATAAAAAGCGGAGGGTATTACGTAACTGATTGAAGAAGAGGGGCAGTAACTTTACCACCGATAAGATAAATAGCAAATAATTTGTAATGACGAATTCGGGCAAGAGAATTGAGGACATGATAAGTGTCCATGTGCTAATGAAAATAGCAAATCATTTGTAATAATGAATTCGGGCAAGAGAATTGAGAACAAGTGTCCATGTGCTAATGAAGCGCTTCAGAGCCTTCCAAGACATGAAGGAAGAATCTCATTGTTTTCTTACAATTACTATTGTGCGGAGAGTTCGATTGAATCTTAGTTCAAGTGCATCTTTCCGTCCTACCTCTTTGTAAGAATTTGTTCGTAAACTATAAAATGTAGGGTTCATCGAGCTAATGTCATAATAGACGAAAGAAATCGCGGACATAAAAATAAAAAATGTGAATCTTAAAACTCTCACGAGTACAATTTGGACAAGAGTCCAAGTTGATTTCAAGTAAGCGTAATGCTGGTTTCTTAAATAAATAAGTCGAGCTTGAATTTAATCTTTCAAAACCCTATATTCAGTCTACACATTTAGTAGTATATTAATTATATGCTTTTTATATAATAATAAAGGCATAGTTTAATGAATGTTTATGATAAAAATCAAAATAATTGATCTAAATCAAGTTGGGTTCAAATTATTTTTTCCAAAACAAACTCAAACCTGTGTCGTGTAAAAATTGCCTTAACAAAATTATGCACACAGAGTGCTTTCCTTCATTGTAGCACTTGGAACCAGCAAGCATGGACGTGATTCATTCCTAAACAACTTTAAAAACAAAACTGAAACCATGACAGTCAAAAACACGATCCAACAAGAGAAATACAATTAAACACGAGGTTAAAAAAAACCCGCATCATTCCTACCTTAAAGTCAAAATCGCTCAACGGTCAGGCATCTACGGGGAAACTGAAAATGAAAAACTCTTCCACAATGCTACAACCGGAAAGTAAAGTCGCATTTCTCATGAAAGAACTAACGGTTTTGAGGCTTCCTAAGTTTTTTTCTTCCTGATTTCTATCGTGAATTACAAGTGTGCAGTCACCGCGGGGTTTGTGCAGCTTGACGGAAAGAGATGGTCTACTTCTTCTTCTTTGATTTGCCAGAAAGTGACTGAGTATATGCAGTTCCCTAATATTTGAAAAGTCAGGAAGCAGATAATATAAGAAACTGTTGAATAACTATCATTACTTACAAGTGGAGAGAATAAAACAGAAAACAAAAAAGAAATTGAGATACCGAGACAAAATAATAAAAAATGTACAGAATGTAGTTCAGAAATGTTGCATACACACCTGGAGCCATTCGTCCATGGAGGCATCCGTACTCCTGGTTCCAACTTCAACCTTCGGCGACCTCTTAGTTTTCTGGATAAGAAACACAAAATGCATAAGAGCTATATCATTTGGTTCGGGAGAGATGAGAGGGAATGATTTAAAAAGCAAATGCGCATATACTGGCATCAAGATATTATGTAGTAACAGAAGATAAAATGTAAACCGTGAGATGACTAATTATATTCCCTTTGATCTCTATATTTTTATTCTTTGCTCAAACATACAAAGAATATACGTCTTCCCATTCTCAATGTTCCAAAAAGAAAAATATTAATATATATTCCTACATCCTCAAAGGTTTTCTTAATCATCAATGTTCTCTATGACCATTATTGTCAAAATTTGTGCTTTTTGTGATACCGAGTATGCTACAAACTGAGAGCATTTGGATTATTTTATGGAATAGGAATCACTTCTCGTCATAAAATGGTGTGATTCGCATACCCACAAAAATAGTCCAAATGCTCTCAGTGTGTAGCCTACACAACATTACAAAAAAGCACAAATTTTGAAAATAATGGTCAGAGAAACTACATGACAGCTTCCCACTGTCATGAAGGATGCACGCAACAATAGATAAACATGTTCCTCAAAAAAAGATGTGTCATGTTTATATGATTCAACACTACCAAACACGGCATGATAAAATGAATAGCAGCATGTGACTATTTGAGTACGTACCTTAGAGAGGTTCTGGACTTGACCATGTACCCATAACCCAAGGAGCACAAGAAGGGCAATCCCCAGGGTAATCAAGAAGACAGATTCAATACTGATTAAGCTACCGGCATCAACAACTTCAATGGTACCGTTGTAGAAGACGCTTTGGTAGGGGTTCTGGTCAATCTCATAAATAATGGTGCCAACAAGATCAAAAGTGCCGGGCTGCAATAGATCAATTGCAAAATATTGGTTGGTTGCATAATGTAGGATATATCTGAATGTCAAGATAAATAGATTGGCATGAGAATGTTCTAGAAGGCAGAAGCATGTACCTGCAAGAACTTGCTGACAGCAAATATGTACGGGAAAGTGGCTTGAGCTGAAGGTGGAACTGTTGCTTTGTTAAATGCCTATAATGAAAATAATCAACAGCAGGTGTGAGTACAGAAAAACTCACGAATAAATAGTGTAAGTTACACGCGTGACAACTACGATAAAATTAGCATTTCCACATCTGAATAATCAGACAAATAATGATAAATGAAGGGAAAACAGCAAACATTTAGTGTAGTAAACCAATTAGAACAGCCCAACAAAAAACAGCCAGAAATCATTGAAAAGCAAAATAGCATTCAAACAACTGGCATCATATCGGCTCAAGTAGAAGGAAGCTTAATTAGTCACTGATGCTGGCACCTATACTGTGCTCTGTGCCTTTTCTTCTATATTGGACTATAGAAGCTTTGAAGATGATAAAACATTCAGTTATCATATCATTAGACCAACAAATTTCAAGATAGATCCTGATACAAAACTTTGTGATATTTTAACAAAAAACAGCAAAGAGTACATTTTCACTTCCCAAGTACAATGTCAGGCTTTACCAATTTAGTATCTGTATCTGCTAATCCAACATGGTCGAGTATGATTGGAATTACTAATCAGGTTAATAATAGCACAACCATGTCACATCAAAACAAATAGGCTGAAAATGATTTGTTCAAGCATGCCTCATAGACTCATAGTAACTCAGTATAGAATTTCATAAGTTTTGTTTTCTTTAAGAAAAGCCACTACACATTAAAAACTCTTATATAGCAGCTAAAGTGAATAAATTAACTTGAACAAATATTAAAATTTCAGTTTCTGACTAGCCAACTAAAGTAATTTAAGTAACAACTCAAACTATTTAAACTCTGAAAAAAATTACAAATTTACACCAAACAACAACCAAAATAATAGATCTCTGGCCAGTGAAAGATATCAAGGGAACATGAAGAGCATAAGATAGACTTCATATAGCTCCTTTGAGCATTCAATGTCATCCAAAAATCAGGTAGAATTAAAAGCTGTAATAAATAAAATCGCAGCATATTTGTAGAAGTACAAACCAAACTGTTGCATGCAATATTATGCTTGAAAGAGTATGTAAATAGAATTACCTGGGCGGTGAGATTCTGCACCAACAGACGGTGATCAAAAGGAAGATGCACGCTTGCCTTAACGGCTATAACGTTCAAGGTCGATTCCCCTGTTTTCATCAATATTCATCCAGTGAATAACCTTAATGTCCAACGAAACCCGAAAAACACAAATAGCTAATACTAATTAACTATAGTAAACAATGAATATCAAGAATTTCATATGTTAACCAATAAAAATGCCAAAATTACCATCATTTTTCATCCCAACTAACAGCTCACTTTCCTCCCCTGCTGGCACAACTGCATACAGAAATATATCAAAATAAATACACAGGCCTCAAAGGTACACAAGAATACACAAGAATGTTGCCACGTCCATATCATGGATGATATTCTTACTCCGTGCACTATTTTTGGGGAAGAGGCATATTGTCTCCACTCCTGGAGCTGGACTCAAATCCTCACTGCCATAATCTTGTACCTCCTCGCCAACAATTCCTAGATCCCCTCCTTCGGCGCCCTCCACCACTTCCGCATCAGAATCTGACTGACACCTAGCAACTATCAAGAGAAAAACCTTCGTCAAATTACACATAACTTGAAGGCGTAGCAAAATTTCAAATATGCTTTTAAAATTCCATGCAATACAACTATCAACTCAGCAGTTCCAAGTCCACAAATCAATAAACCATCAAGTCCAGACAAAATCTTCCAAATTTAGCTAACCTTACCATTTCACCACTAGCGTACAGAATCAAACCATTAAATGTCTGAGCTGATTCGAACCATTTCGTACAAATATAAAGCAAACATCTTTTCCTCTAACATTCACTTTATGCAATAACAACTTGAAATATGACATTCAAAAGTAACTTTGCAACAACTTTGATTAAGAATCAGAACACATCCTTCTCCTGAAGGATCATTTCCACAAATGAATCGCAATCGAACTCAAAACCAAATCCAAACCACACGCAACAAAATCAAACACCGATAGCGAAAACTAATCATCTCGTACAATTACAAATTCACAGCGCAAAAGTCAAACCAAATCGAAGCCAGATCTCATCACAACAAATCAAACAACTCACATTCCAGTACAAAAACAGATACGAATTCAAATCACGCATCCAGAAAACAAGATCGATCGTTACAGAACCAAATCAAACAGTGATGAATCGAACACAGAAACACACATGCACGAGATTGAGCGCGAATGGATCTAGATCTGAGAGGAACTGAGGTGGAGGAAGAAGAGAACCTTGGAGGAGAGGAGATGCGAGGAGGAGGAGAGCGAGAACGAAAACCCTAAGCTTCATCGCCATGTGAGATTGAGCTCGAATTGGTCTGTGATTTAGTGATTGAGTCTCTGTGTTCCTTAGCAAAGCAAATACGAAGCCAACCTGAACCAGCCAATCGTTTCGGGTCGGGTCGGGTCAAACCCGTTGAATTTGTTTTTTTTGGGACGAAGTAAATACGTGGCCGTTTCGACGTCATCGCAACTCCGCCATTGGCTGCTTCATTATTTTTTCCTTTTTTATTGTTTTATTTTATTCCTCTTGTATTTTTTTTGTTTACATGAACTAATTCATTGGTTTAAATATAATATATTATTGAAAATAATGAAAAGAAAATTGATACTTTTGTGCACCTAATTATATACCTTTCATATATTATTTTTTTTCTTCTTTTTCTCAGTATCATGAATTTTATTTTAGGACAATCTACTCTTAAAATACTCGTACAAAAATTAAATATGGTATAATTTTGTCCAAATTCGATTGTTGAAAATACCAAAATATCTTTAAATTATTCCAAATTTTCAAAACCTACCTCCTACCTCTCCCATTTTCAAAAACTAAGAGTGGTATTTATATACGAGAGAGGAACCAAGTGCTTAGAGATATGAACAACAAATTCTATATAATATCTATAGTCGATAACAACATGATTGGTGAAAGAGAATTTCACATTATTGACTATGATCATTAACATTCTCGCTCGAGTTGATCATTTCGTGGGGATATTTAATTTGCAATGAGAGTATGGTCAACACATTCTCCAACTGATTGTTGGCGGAGATATAAAATACTCGAATATATGCATTTTTGAACTTCTTCACATACAAAGTATACAATGAAAATATGCTCCATTCGAAAATGGAAGGCAAGATTGGAACTTATACTTGTAATTCATAGATTATCACAGTAGATAATTGGAGGCGTCAACTAAAAATGACCTAACTCATCAGATAAAGACATGACTCATTTAACTCGGCATTTTAAAACTTTGTATTCAACTTCAGTAGATGACCTGGCAACCGACACATGTTTTCAAGAATGTAACACATAAGCGTCGTATCAGGGTAGAGAACATTACACGTGGTTGATATGAAATAATTTTAACAGACTCAAACCAAGCTGTGAAAAATAAACTAAAGTTGTGTTAAATTTTTTTTAATTTTAATTAATTGTAAAATAAGTCAAAACAAGTGCAATAATGTGTAATTATCTGTTAAAATATTATATAATACGAACCATTTCCACTGTTCTCACTGACTCTGCAATCGATTTCTGTTTCAGAGATGGACTCGCTACTCGTTCGCATCTCCATGTTCGTCTCCTATTCACTCCTCCTTAACACGATCATGCTCTATTTTTCTTGTCAATGGTGAATTGTTATAGGCTTGTTATTGTAATTGAATCGGTGGTTTGGGTTTTGGTTTTGTTTTTCGTTTGATTTGGTGCATTTAGCTTAGTTTGAGAAGGTTATTGAGATAATTTGGATACATCATGTGTTTGGCAATTGGCATGATAAATTTCTGCAAATGTTGCATTCAGATTTGTGGTTGAAATTGGAGGCATGGAAGAAAAATCTGTAGGAGAGTTTCAATTCACCCAATATTGGTATGTTGATTGTTTTAGGGAACATATGTAATGGTGTTTGTGCTAAATTTACACTGAAATGAGCTACTGTGTTGTAAATCTCCAGATCCATCTGCCTCGAAGGCTTGACAAATGCTGATTTGGGTTAAGTTGTGAGTATTAATGTTGTGCTGATGCATAAATATTTTGAAGTAATGGTAGAAAATTTGGGAAGACAATTGCGATTTACCTATTATGGACATGCTGATTGTTAGGTACCATATGTAATGGTGTTCGTGCTAAACTGACCGGTGTGAGCTACTATGCTGTAAATGCAAAATCCATACACTTTTCAAAGGCTTATAAATGGTGATTTGGGGTAAGATTTAAGTATTAATGTTACGTTCATGCATAAGTATGTTGCTGTGCTTGTGGATGAATTAGTCGTCATGCTTTATTTAATTGGAGAGACCTGGGACAGAAACTTCAAGAAAAAGTCAGAAGGCTGACCGTGAAAAGTCGCGTCTTTGTCATCTTATAGTATACATGATAGTTTATCCAATAGCACGGTTGGTTCTGCAGAGGCTGATTACAAAGACGCGAGACCAGAGAGTTAAGAGAGGGAAAACAAGGAAGGTTATTTCTAGCTCTTGCACATTCGTGATCCGTTGTTTATATTCTATTCCCAATTCATCATGCATACTTTTGATCGTGCATTTAATTAAAATGAATGCTATAAAGTTCTTTCAAGTTGTAGTACCCACATGTTGACATTTGAATTTGAATGACATTTCAAGCAGACCGGAAGAGTAGTAGTTTTGTCAGGCCTACCTCGCATGACGTTGGGATCGCGGATGGTGTGGCTTGATGCCTCTCCTTTTCCTTTTTTAGCTGCGGAAAATACTCTATTGTGGTTGAAATACCAATGCAAATGCAGTCTGTCGGGATGAAGAAGTGAGTTGAGGTTAATTGTGAATCTGTGATATGCTGCCATAGAAGTAGCCACTACTAACAAGTAGAAAACATGAATTTTGAGTTAATTGTTGTAAATTGGGAGTTTTCTTTTTGGGTTTAGTGGTTTAAATACTAGTGTTCATTTCCGTTCATAGTTAATGACATGTTTTGTACTAAATTCCCCAGGCATGAATGGTGTGATAGGAATAAAGTTAAGACTACTGTTGCAGATCATGAAGATATAAAATTCAGTTAGCATTCATATCGATTCGGGATCTGCTCTAAAATAATTTCTGTTTCTACCGAAGCTTGGAATTGCAATTTAAGGATTCCGCTCGTTTTCATTGTTATGGGCCTTATGGCACATACATTATCATAATTTTGGATTAAGTCTTGGAGGAGTTATGATGAGTAAATTTGTATTCAGATATATCCTTGTCTTGTGCAGGTCTTTCGGACCGAAATCAGTTGGCTTGCTGTAGTCGCGCTTGCATTTACATGCTCGACGGGTGGATCTCCATGCCAAAGGTCAGTTTATCATGTTCTTATTTTACATTTTCTTCTCATTTTGTACACCAAGGACTTGGAATCTATCATCTGCATAGCGAGAACCTCTTTAATTCATGGAGTGGATTAAAGTGATGGATACGTGATGCACAATTGTGCACATAGCTTTCTCATCCATTTTTATAGCACTGACCACTGAGTGAGTCTCACACGCACAAGTCGCCATCCCAGAAAAATATCTTCAAACTTGTGTCCCCAATATGTAGGCTGTTTAGCAAAGAAAGACAGAGACAGTAGAGGCCAATTAGTAGTCATAGTCTCAACGGTTTAAACAGTTTTCTTGGAACTTTGTATAAAAGGTATGAACGTGGCATTCTGCTATCGACCAGTTCATTGAAATGATAAAGAAAAACACCAAAATCTCAGATAATGATACATTAATCATACCATGAATCATGATATTGATATTTTTTCCCGACAAAATCTCATGTATCTGCATATCATCTGTTGGTAAAGAACAGCACGCGCACATTACAATTTTGTTCTCTGTAAATGACGCATGGAACTGAGACGGTTTTACATTCCTAAATAGTTCTTGAACCCATTCTTTGATATAACTTGGATCATGAACTTTATCTTGTTTCAATTCAGTCTCAGAATTTGTTTTGTTTCGATTTAGTTCATAAACCATCCAAATCGTTCAAATTTAGTCACTATCATGTCAATGTCCCTAGACTAAATTGGAACTATTTGGATTATTAGGGGCTAATTTGAAGCAATATAGACTAAATTTAAATAAAATTGTTGTGAATAGTTTATGGACTATTTTACAACCTGCCATATTTCTACACTTATTTTACGAACAATTAAAAATCTGTGGGAACTACGCTATTCTGAAACGACATGATCACAAGGTAAGATCGAAAACCTACTTATAGAAGAATCAATACTGAACTGAAGAAGAGCTGGTAGAGATATACATGTACTTAACTTAGACCCACAGACATGAATCTTATCTATTACTTGTCTGAAAATGGGTTGTGTCAATGGTTTGCTTTGAATCATTGTTGGGCCAGTACATAATATATTTAGCTCAGTTTTTGAATTTTCGGGTTGGAATTTAAGAATAACCATCGGAAAGATTTACTTTTAAATGTTACAGGCCGATGTGGAGATGAGCTCTCAAGTCTCAAGGTCGCCGAGAAGAAGATTACCTAGAGGTATGTCAATAACTTAAATAACAGTTATGACAACGTCAATGTTCTAAAACTTGGGATTCGGGAGAACTCGGCAAGATGAAAAATAAGAAGAAAAATAAGAAGTTTTGACAATTCGAGAAAAATTGACAAAGTTCGTTGGCATTAAATAAATAAAAATATTATACATGCATATTCAAATAAAATTCACATGTAGGACAAAAACAATACTTTAGTGAAGTAAGATATATTTAAAAGAAAAACACAAATTATATAACACATTCAACACATTTGCTAAAAAAGATATGAAAATTGATAAGGTTTAACTGAGTTGACGGACGAGAAATTGGGGACTTCTAAACCTCAGTCCGAAACTTGGTTATCTCGATTTTACCATGTTATTGAATAGAAATCGGGGAGAATCAACAGTTTTAGACTTGTATACAATGTTTCTTTCACTTCACTCACAATTTCTAACTTAGGGGGTGTATTCAATTAGGATTTTAATGGATTTTGAATGATTTTTAAAAGTCTATAGATTCTTAAAGTTTACAAGACTCTTTCAAGTCTTGATGATTTTAATGGAATGACTTTGCAAATCTCATGATTTGAGATGATACTTCTAAAGACTTTTTTATGCCTACAAAGACTTTCAAAGTCATTCAAAGTCATCCATTTCTCAAACTCATTTAAAGTCATTGACATTTACAATACCTTTAGATTTTAAAAGTATTTTTAAAGTCATGATTGAATATCAAAAGACTTTAAAAGTATTTTTAAAGTCATGATTGAATACCACACGACTTTAAAAATATTTCTAAAATCATGATTGAATACCACAAGACTTTGAAAAACTTCTTAAATCCATTAAAATCATGATTGAATACACCCCCCCTTAGTTGTGGGTGATAAACATATAATTTCCTAAAAATACATTGATGAGGATTTATATGTACCCAAATGAAGAAATGATTGGTTGATCAAGGAATTGAATCAAAACCTTTGACCCTCAGTTTGAAGGACCGCCGTCGATCAAAATCAAGGGATAATTCTATATACAACTCTCTAAAATATACTAAATCTCACCCAACACTGTTTAAAATCATTATTCTCACTAGCAGTTCCTTAAAATGGACAGAAATTTCAACTGTCAAAAATTAGACAAAAATACCCCACTCCCTCACCATACCCTCTGTCTCTCCTCCCTCTCTCTCTAGAAATGAAATTGCCCCACCGGACCCTCCCTCCACCGTCGCCGGCGAGCCTCCCTCCGACCAATCCGCTCACACCGCGTGTCTACCGTCCTGGCCTTCCAACACAAGAGTACGGGAAGATATTTAAGGTCGAGTTCGATTTTCCGTCGTGGTTCTCGCCGGAAGTCGAGGAGGCTCGTCTCGAAACTCCCGGAGGGAGGCTCGCCTACGACGGTGGAGAGAGGGAGGAGAGACAGAGGGTATGGTGAGGAAGAGAGATATTTTTGTCTTTTTTTCAATAAATTTTTGACAACTGTGATTTTTGCCCATTTTAAGGGGTGCTAGTGAGAATAATGGTTTTAAAGGGTGTTAGTTGAGATTTAGTATATTTTAGGGGGTGATATCTAAAATTATCCATGAAATCAGTCAGGTACCAAGAGTGCTCCCAATAGTTGCCGTTCCACCTAATAACTAATTCGTTTTTCTCTATTCCAAAACGCATCGTTTTAACATAACTCGAGTCTTGCGCCGTTTGTTTTGGAAACTCTGCACCACAGGTCACTCTATGATCTATCCACAATCGCTCAAGCCACGTGGCAGAAGCAGAAGGGCACCCAATATTATCTGCCGGCGACGAAATAAAAGAAAAAACAAAAGACAGGTTATTATTAGTAAACCTTAAACGACGGCGTTGGACATGGTCTCGCTTCTTCTCTTTTTACCTCTGCCAAATTGTCTTTACGTTGAACGACAGCGACAACCAAAACCGTTCACCTCTCGGATTAAATCCAAACCCTCCGCTCAACTAGCGCGTCGTCTCAACCGCCGTTTAAGGTAATATGATCTTCTTCTCTACCTTTCATGGTAAAAATTATTTGAAAATGTTAAATGATAATTTAATATATATATATATATATATATATATATATATATATATATATATATAGCCATATAGGAATATGTGATACAAAATCCTCTTAAAATACAAAATATAAAATAATTTTATTAAATAATAAATATATGGTTTGGTTTCGAACAGAAATAATTTCATGACATTTTATAAAATAACTATACAAAATATATAATTTTATTATATATACATGTAGAGCTATTTACATTTTGGTTTGGTTTTGAACCAAATCATGTTTAAAGAAAATTAAAATTAAAATATAACTGATGAAATTTGGTTCATTTCAGTTTTAAACATATCGATTTTCAGTTCGATTTGTTATGAACTAGATGTCATGAAATTATTATATTTTATACCGTTTTAAGTTATTATTTGATTTATTGTTTTTCGGTTTAACCAATTCGATTTTTCCTTTACACCCCTTTATACATATATAAAGGGACAAATTTAAATTTATTTAGATTATTTAATTTTTAGTAATCACTCTCTACGGTACTAAAAAATTTTGAAATATCTCAAAAATTGTTCGCCTGAAACTGTTGAAGTGTTTTCTAGGTGACAAATTATCTTGATCTGGTTCATCAATTATTTTATCACAGTAACATCTATATTTTTGATGGATAAATGGTTGGATTAAAATATTTATAAGTAAATAGAAACAAATGGGACACTCTAAAAATTAATTGGTTCAAGTCGATTGGTCTCTGGAGTTATCATGGATGCCTGTATAAAACACTCTGTAGCAAGATCACGGGATTTCTCCATCCGTATGAGTTGGAGGCCGTGACTCTACATGATGCTAAACAGGTCCAGCTGCATAATTTTGAAGGAATCATTAGCGAACGGTATTGAGTACTACCAACTATCAGAACATGTGTTCTTTGTTTTAATTGTGATCAAATGGCTCACGAATTGACCATGTTTGCTTTAACTAGCCGTAGCTGTGATTATGGTGAGGGCTCTGTCTCACCAACTGTAACAGCTGTACGGCTTGATGCCGAGTTAGTTGCTATTTAATTAATAAAATTCGCTTTCACCTTCAAAAAAGTTACTGTTTTGGTTGAGAATTGAATTTTGTAGATTAATTAAAGAGGTGCGTGTAGCACACTCGCTCGAGAGGCGCTTGCACCAACCACATATTATCCTCGGGTGCAATTGCAAATACCCTAAAACACAGCCACAATCTAGTTGAGCTTTTTCACAGACTCTCTGTTCCCAACCATAACCAGAACCAACCAAAGGACCCAACAGCCATAGCCAGAGCTCGCTTTCTCTCACCGATTCAACAACAATGGCTCTAGCTTCGACCTCACTCGCATCCCAAATCTCAACCCCGAAGCCCTCAGCCACCGTGCAGCTCTCCGGCCTCCACCGGTCTCAGCCACAGACTCTCTCCTTCGGCCACCAACTCAGCCCCAACCTCCGCCGGAGAGCCTCACGCGCCGTCGTCGCTATGGCCGGCACCGGAAAGGTAATCTATCTCCGGCTAGATCTGAGCCCACCTCACTCTACTCTCAGCCTCCAGTTTTGGGGGTTTTTGTTTTTTTATTTATTTATTTGAAATGCACTACTGATTCTTCAGTTTGGGGCTCTGCTCATGGTTTTGTTGTTTCTCTCTTGTTCTTGCAGTTCTTTGTTGGTGGGAACTGGAAATGTGTAAGCACTCTTTTTTTTTTGCACTAATTTAATTGTCACTTTCTGAATTGTTTGTTACCATAGATTTTTGTATTGGTACCATCGCCCCTTCTGAACAGTGTTGTAAAAATCGCTAGGCACTAATCAGTCGGACAAGGTTTTTTAGGGACTAATAGGTGATTAGTCGGGAATTATAGAGGATTGATGGATGGTTTAGTCGGGAATTATAGAGGATTGATGGATGGTTTAGTCGGGGATTTTTACAACATTGCTTCTGAATAGTTTAATTTGATTGTGCTCTTGTTCGCTGCCTGAGGCATTTGGAGGTTAAAGTTATGTTTTTTTTTTTTTTTGTTGTTGTTGTTGTTGTTGTTGTTGTTGTTATATAATAGATGGACATTAACTATAGTTCACCTTGAACTCATAGAAACGTCAAAATTATCGTCACATGAGAAACAAGTTATAGTGGTTCGTGTTTGTTCTATTTCCACACTCGCGGATTCTTTTCGTAAAGAACAAAGTTCAAGAACTAAATTTGGATCTGAATGCAAAGCAACCCGTTTGTCCAATTGGATATCATGGTCAAGTTGGACTCTTTCGACGTTTGTTGCACTCGGTGCTACTGTTTATTCATTTTTTCCTGTTTTTACTCTCTTCTAATTGCGTGTCTAATGTTATTTAGAATGGGACAAAGGACTCCATCAGCAAGCTTGTTTCAGAGTTGAACAGTGCACAGTTGGAATCCGACGTTGGTGAGCTAAATTTCTATTTCAAATTTATAACTTTTAGTTCACGTCCCTGTTAGGTTTGCATATGCTGTTCGAGTTTCTAGGTTTACTGGTTAGATGGCCTTATATTTGTGTGACTTGAGGTTAGGGACTTTATTAGTGATTTTGAACATCTCTTTCAGTAAGGATTCATTTGACTTGAAGTCCTAAAAACTAGTGGAGCATTGTTCATTAAGGATGCTTGGTTTTGTTTCTATTGAAATTCAAATAAACTACAAGGTATTCGTTTCAAGGCTTCTGACATGTTTGATAAATTGACTGATGACTCATGACATCATAATTTTAAAATTTAATTGTTATGTTTGTCGTATAATCAGTTTGCTCATGACCGAGCTCATTATGGACCATACCAAACCATTTTAATCAAGTTGGTAGACAAGTGTTCTGTATTTAAGCAGTTTGTTGATTTTATGTTATTATATCTAATTTAATATTCTTGTGAGATGCACAGATGTTGTTGTATCCCCTCCATTTGTGTACATTGATCAAGTGAAGAACTCCTTGACCGATAGGATTGACATATCAGCTCAGAACTCTTGGGTTAGTAAAGGCGGGGCTTTTACCGGAGAAATCAGGTTACATATGCTTTTCTTGTTTGTTTCTAGTTTTGAGATATATAATAGTTTTATTAACATGGGCTGACAAGGATGCATTTCTTATTCTTGCACACTCATCGTGTCACAAATTTATCATTTCTTTTAGTCGCTAAATATACTCTTGCCAATCTTGTAGTGTGGAGCAACTGAAAGACCTTGGTTGTAAGTGGGTTATTCTTGGGCATTCAGAGCGGAGGCATGTGATTGGCGAGGATGATCAGGTATAAATGTTTTCATGTTTTAGAGGGGGCTTCCAGTACTAGCCGAGTGGCATTAATGTAAATTTTTCAATATGTTCAAAACTTCGTTGGGATCAGTTCATAGGAAAGAAAGCGGCATATGCTTTATCTGAGGGCCTCGGAGTTATAGCTTGCATCGGAGAGTTACTTGCAGACAGAGAAGCGGGCAAAACCTTTGATGTCTGTTACACGCAATTGAAGGCGTACGCAGGCAAGCTTTCTATTGACTTATCTTTTCCTAAGACATCAATCACTTCTGTTATTTTTCACTGAGAGTTGCGTCAATCTTGCAGATGCGGTGCCTAGTTGGGATAATGTAGTGATTGCATATGAACCCGTATGGGCTATTGGGACTGGTAAGGTGGCCTCACCAGAGCAAGCTCAAGAAGTACATGTGGCTGTTCGTGATTGGCTTGCAAAGAATGTCTCTGCAGAAGTTGCATCCAAAACACGCATCATTTATGGAGGTATGCGAATTGTTATGATACAAAAACAAGTTTTATACATAACCTACGAACTCAATAGTTTCAATTAAAACTAAAAAATTGCAATCAAATCTCTATTTCAGGATCCGTAAATGGAGGCAACTGTGCAGAGCTTGCCAAAAAAGAAGACATTGACGGGTTTCTTGTTGGTGGTGCTTCCTTAAAGGTAACTTTTCCTACATTATGTGGAAAGCAACTAGACTTCGGACTTGGTTTATAACGTTGTTACATTGATGCTTTGTTTTAGGGTCCCGAGTTTGCTACCATTATCAACTCAGTGACATCAAAGAAAGTCACTGCTTGATTTGTGAAGGATGATCGTCAACAAATTCAAATAAATGGTGAAAACTGAGGTGAAGTGAGTCAATTTTATTTAATTGTGCTTTCCCCGAGATTTTCTTACTCGAATAGGAAAACATCCTCTGTATTCTGCGTTTTTTCTTGTGGTGGAAACTAGATTAATACAAGTCATTGTAACAATAGGTTGTTGATGGAGGTTTCTCAATTTATGATCTCGTGTCTGATTTTGAGTTCAAATTCCATGAAAACGCAATGCTTGGCTTAATTTATGCAGAATTACATGGTGCATTGGTGTCTTTTATAGGGATTTTTTTTGAATTTTTTTTGTGGCGGGTCTGTAATTTTTGTTTTTTTTCCAGTGCAATGGTGTTAGCATTTTTGCAGGCGAGTCGGAGTCAGGTGATTAGTTTGGTGTCATTTCAGCTAATAGAATTTTTCTTAGACTAAGAATTTTATTGATTTGAAACAATCCGCAAAACCCAACATTTCAGATTTTCTTTGAACTTGTTGCATAACGAGGATGAAGCAAACAAGATTCAGTAACCTAAGGCCTTAGTCAACAGGAACACGCGTAGAAGAAGATGAAAGATTGATTTATATATAAACATGTTTACTTGGTATTGTCATGCTTGTGACGGCGGTGGTGACCGCGGGGGTGGCGGTTCAGGCGTTTATGTGAAGGTGGTGGTGACATTTCCGGCGTCGAGTACAATTCAGACGCTGGTGTGTCGGAGTCTGGCAGCGATGGTGGAGTCACTTCCCCTGACGAGTAGGGGGAGTCAGGCGGTTGCGGTGACGTGTAGGGGTTAGGTGGCGGAGTCTTCTCCTCCCACGAGTAAGTGTCAGGTGGCGGTGGCGGGGTCGTATCCTCCCATGAGCCTGAGTCAGGCGGCGGCGGGGTCGTCTCTCCCCACGAGTCAGAGTCAGGCGGCGGCGGGTTCGTCTCCCCCCACGAGTAGGTGTCAGGCGGCGGTGGTGGTGGCGGGGTCGTATCCCCCGACAAGTCAGAGTCAGGCGGCGGCGGGGTCGTCCCCCCCCACGAGTAAGTGTCTGGCGGCGGTGGCGGGGTCGTCTCGCCCGACAAGCCAGAATCCGGCTGAGGTGGCGGGGTCGCCTCACCGTACCAGCCAGAGTCAGGCGATGGCGGTGGAGGCGTCGTCTCCCCCGACCAGCCAGACTCATAGTCAGGCAGCGGCGGTGGCGGAGTCGTCTCCCCCCATAACGGTGGTGGCGGCGGTGACCCCCAAAAGTCAAAGTTGAAGGGAGGCGGCGGCGGTGGCGGAGTAGTGCCTCCAGCGGCGGAGCAGGAGTTCTTAACCGTAGATCGGTAATACCCATGGTTAGGGAACTGAGAGTGCCAACAATCCTCAGTCATGCCATTGATGGCCCTGCAACAAGCAGGGCCTACCCGGAAACCCGTCCGGAGGGTCATCGAGTTGATGACCTCAGAGAAACACGACGGCACAGAGTACATAACCGACCTACAATCACCACTCCGGCCGCCGAAACCTCCCGTCAAGAACCAAGCTTGCCCATGACAGGCCAAAAGGGCCATCTGAGCCAACACAATCATCAACGCCGCCATTTTCTGGCTCTCCGGCGATCCTCTTGCCGCCATGGTTGCGATTTTGGGATTCAAGATATGGGTTTTGGCTACGATTTATACTTGGTTTAAGGGTAATTCAAATCTCGAAACGCTACATATTGGTTTAAGAGTTACATTAATTTAATTACTATCGGTTCATATTAGCTCTTCATTGATGGTAAAGGTGATAAATGTTGGTTGATTTGAAAGAGTTTCTTGATATTAACTAACCGTTGAGGGCAAGTTTCATGATCAAATTGATTTTGAACCATCAATTTTTTTGTAAAGAAAGGCGTTTGAATAATAAATGAAACTCAATACCTAAAAGGAACTTATTAATTAGGGAGGACAAGACATATAAGCTGCTCAGAGATCTCATGTTCGAGCGATGTGGGTATCGTATAGATAGTGTGTTATAAATCAGATACACCCTCTTAGTTAGTATTTTTATTTCGAGTTTGAGTTTGAAGAGTTTTGTCCCTAAAAAAACGTGACAATTAAGTTATTGGTAACCACACGTATACAAGTATCTTAGAGATTTCGTGTGTGACCAATGTGAAAGCTTCACATTTATGACAGTTTAATTGAACGTTAAATAAATATCAAATTTTGTATCTCGATAACTTTTAGTACGACAAAAAAAACTTTAAACCTTGTTTTTAATTAAATAAAATAAGAGAGAAATTATTATTTTTTGTAGTTGATTTCATTGTCATTTTAAATTAATGGTACATTAACGACACGAGTCTAACGAACATTTAAAACACGTCAGCAATCAGTCAATTCCATTTTTAAATAGAGTAGGGACTAATCAAGCAACTTTTGATAATCCATGGACCATTTTGGTCTATTCGCTAACCCTTTTTAAGTGTTGAAACTACAATTTCATTGTCACAAGATCCATAACATGAAATGGGACTATAAACAATCACAATCAAAGGCACAGTTTTTTTATTCAAACGGTCCTCAAATGACCCAACAAGTCCTAAGACATTCAAAATCTCCTATTACACAGAGAGCTTGCTTGTCACCCAAGCAACCAGAACACATTATTAACGGTACAATAATTAAACCTAAATACACTCATTAAGCCAACCAAACTAGAGCAAATCAACAACATAAATTACAATAAAACAGCTAAAATGACATATAATAGATGAAATCATCATTATTCGGTTTTCGGGTTTACGGGTCGGAAATCGGGTCAATTCTTGGAGTCCATGGCCAAAATGGTGCTGAGGTTCATGGGAGACATGTAGTCAGTTGAGCCACTGAGGATCTGCTGAACAATGATCCTGTTGGCCTTCTCAGATGGGTGAAATGGATCCCAAAATGCATATTGGTCTCTGTTTGGGCACAAGTTTGATAGCATTGTGCACAGTCCCAATCCATTGTAGGGTCCTTGCCCACAACATGCCACCTTTGAGGTCACAAACCCTGCAAAAAAAGAGAAAATTCCAAAATACCACTTGTGAGCACACTCGATTTTTCGGGATCGAAGTATGGAAGATTTGGGTACGCAGGAATGACAACTGGGCGAGTTCTGGGCAGATTTAGTTATCCTCAACCCCTATCTCGTCATGTCGGGAAAACTGAGGCTCAGTCAAATTCAGAGTGTTTTTCGTGTTTAGGGGTGGCAACAGGGCAGATTAAGGTGAATTTAGCGATCCTCATTTCCAACCCGTCGGATCGACAATACTGGGTATTTTTCGAGTTCATAATTTTTATTATTTTATGAGTAATAAGAATGATAAAGAAATTGCCAGTTCAGTAAATAACTCGAGACTTTAATATATTATATTTATGAAGCGATTTATGCAGTGGTGCAATAAATCAAACTTAAGAAATGTTCAAATTATTATCAAGTAATGAGTAAATTATTACCAAGTAGTGAGTGAATTCAAATTTTTTTGTTATATACTATAAAAAAATAATTTTGGACACAATAACTCCAAAAGTTTTGAGCCACCCTTCATTTTTGAGGCCTGAACCCTATAAATTTCCCCAACTACCCTAATATAGGACCCATCTCTTGTCTGTGGTTTCCAACACTTTCCTATTCTAGAGGGACAAATTATTTAATCAATAAAAGTGATTTATTTTGTACGCAATTTAATGGCATTTCCTTCTCAACGACCAAATGAATGGAACACACACACATATGGTTAAGCTTCCACAAAATCAAGTCATTTTCTACTTAAATCACATCTAAAAATAAATAATAATATCATTAATTATAATATTTGAGGTTTAATGATTTAATTAGTTAATTTAATTACCGTAAGCACGAGGATTGTCGACGAAGTCGTTGTGCATTGCCTGAGTATTGGCGGCAATGAACACGTCGGCGCCGATTTCGCCGTTGATTTCTCTTAGCATTTGGGTCAGCTGCGGGTTGAACAGACCCGCCGCCCGCTGGAGCTCCGGCACGCACTGCCCGTCCCGGCTGCGCTGCGCCAGCTCAGCCGGCACGCACCCCATCGGGCCTGTCCCCGTCACCAGCACCCGCCTCGCCCCGAGATCGTATATCCTCTGCGATCAAAAAAATCTGTTAAAGTCTGATCCACCTAAAATAATATGACATCGCGTATAAGGAACTGAAAATGAGTATTCTCGAAAATGACATAACTGCCCACGTAACAAAAAATATATATATTTATAATTTTGAATATGAAGGGTATTTTCGTCTTTTAACTTCCTTTTTAAAAAATAAACGCCGAGTCTCATCCACCTAAAATATGACATCGTATACAAAGAACTGAAAATGGGTATTCTCGAAAATGACATGATTGCCTACGTAAGAAAAATTAAAAATAATATTTATAATTTTGAATTTGAAGGGTATTTTCGTCTTTTAACTTTTTCTTAAACGCCCGTTTCTACAATCATCGTGAGGAGATACGGTTTCATTTGTTCAAGTCCGATCCACTTAAAACAGAATATTCAACGTAAAAATAGAGAGACCGAAAATGGGCAACTTGCGCGTCACGTTGACCTCCACTTTTTTAGAGTTTGGACTAAAAAAAGTTTGAACTCACGACCTCTTCTTTGAAAGTGTGTGTCTAGTCGTAATTACCAGAAGAACTTTGCGGTACTCGGAGATGAGGTAGGTGACGTAATTTGGGAGAGAGAATTGGAGAGACCGGGCCGAGACGGGGACTAAATAGTAATTATTGACAAAATCATTCCCTCCGAGAGTGATGAGAACCAGAGCTTCGTTCACAATCTGTGTAGCTCTCTCGGACCCGACATGAGCAGCAAGTCTCTTCTGGTACTGCTCGAAAAATAGGATCTGGTGTGGTATCCTTATAATGTTCACCTGAAAATCCCCAAAAATAAAAATAAAATTTTAAGTTTTAAATACAATGTCGCAATAAATCAGGTTATGAGTTCAAGTATTGTATTTTGTTTGATAAAATAACTTACGAATTGAATTCCAGTGTCGTTGAGGATCCCGATCCCCGCAGAAGCGAAATTGGCCCCGACGAGTAGTTTCTCTCCCACGAGCATAGGGTTGAGGTACGGCAATGTGGGTTCCGACCCTAAAGCTTCACCTAAAAAAATAAACGACCCGATAAACAATAATTTAATCTGTCTGACTCGTATGACTAAAAAACTTAAAATCATGACAGTAAGTTAAACACAGTTTAAAATGTTTCATAAAAAGTCGTGCCGGTCACTCAACTGATGAAGTCAGGAATGTTGTGACCGTTGGAGAACCGGCCCGTGGCCCGACGGGTCGGGTAGTCGATGCCATAAGGGGGCGAGTCGGCGCGGGCGGTGGTGGCCAGGAAATTGTTGTTCCCGTTGTCGACCAGCGAGTCCCCGAACACGAAAAAGGCCCGCGCCGCCTCGGATCCCGTGCCGAGGAGCCACATTGCCGTGGACACAATGGCCAGGAACATGGCCAAGGAAGAGGAAGCCATGGAAATTGAGAGCTTGTGAAATAATTTTATTTTTTTCCCTTTGAATAGTATTGGAATGCTAAGAAATGGAGTAGAATGTGTGTGTTTTGTTGCATAATTTGGAGCAATGGGTTTGGGGTTTTATGGGCAAGGTTTTGGGGCCCATGAACACAATTGCAAGCTCATTTTGGTAGTTAAAAGTGAGTTACTGAATTGGGGACCATGTAGAGCTGGCATTGGAGCTAAGCCATATATAGTTGCCTATATTTTTGTACATGAATATCTTGTTATATATTGTGAAAAAATAGGGTTTCGAAATCGATTTCGATTTGAAATAACCTTAAATATGTGCTTGTTGTGTACATATAATGTATAAATTTGAATGTTTTGCTTTTCGATATAGATTTTTGAGTAATATTTATATCAGTGAAAATGACAAAAGGATGAATTAATATAATATGATATTTTTGCGAGAATCTGTTGCGTCGTTTGTTAATGTCAAAGTGTGACGTGAAGTTTACATTTTTTGCGCAAAATCTATATATTTTTATCAAAATGACGAAATTGTATATGGAATTAAAAATATAAACTTTCGTAACATAATTTTTAAAAAATTATAAAATTAATTCACAAAATTTAGTTAGAAGATAAAAAATTTAATTTTAAGATCAGGAACAGTTTCACTATTTTTTTAAATAATAATATACACATTTTGCACAAATATACAAAGTTCATATCACATTTTTACTGATATATAACAAGCACAACACATTTTTGCAAAACCGTCGAACTACCGAACACTTTCTTTGTCAATATCTATTTATATTAAATCACTCGTGATATAAAAACAGAATTTATTTTTATCCCAAGTCCCAACAAAAAATTTAAAAGTTGTGGATGAAATTTAAAATTTTATGATTTTTTAAAAAAACTAATAAATATTACCTTAATGAGATGTATGCATAATACATGACCACTTTATATACTATATTAAATCTGGTACTTCATTTATAAATTGTAATGATAGTTATTAAACCAAGAATTTATTTTGTGTGTGTTGCTTTTAACTCGTATTTATGTTGGGTTTTAGGTGGTCTATGTCCCAAGTTTTATTAATAAATGGTGTTTCATTTCCTTAACTTATAAAACATGTTTTGAAGCACATTTAGTGGCAGATATTTAATAGTGTAGGTGGCAAATAGACAATGTGATCAATATATCATATGTTCACTAACTTCAAATATAAGTAATTGGTGGATATAGAAATATTACGATATCGACTGAATCCGAATATACATTTAAATACGCACTTAAATATATTTATATCGACATGACAATGTCGGTATCACGATTGTATTAAAAAAATTGAATTATCACCGATAAAAAAATATTTAAATATTTATTTCTCGTACCCATGTGATAAATTAATCCAACACATCACATCTACTTAATTAATTAATATTTTAAAACCATTCTTCCCGATAATTTTCACGAATAACATGTCTGTTCTAATTAACCGATGAGATTATATAATCAAATTTGATTACTCGCTAAAGAACATGTATTGCGAAATATGATACTAATTACTGGGTAAGTGAAATTTTTGACATTCATACACCGTAGATCACTCGAACTACAAAAACTTGCGTGTAACGTATCACAGATCAAAAACAATAATTTACCATCTATCAGAAAATCAAGATTCACATATAAATTCTGAAACGACGACAAGTGAACGATCGACAACGACACCGACAGATTTGTGTTGGAGAAGCAAACAAGCCAAGATTGTGTAAAAATTGCATGGCCCAAAAATCTGATGTGATTCATTTTTACAAGGCAAGAGATGAGAGAAGAGAGAGTAAAGGCAGCTACGAAATTGCCTCAAGAAATAATAAACTCAACAATAATTTCAGGCTCATAAATAATATATACCCACCGCACTCTCTGTTACTATTACTTATTGTTACTATTTATTAGTAGCTGCAATTTGGTAGGTGGGCCAAATATTTCTTACACATTCTCTTCTTTAATTTCACTTATTTATTTACTTCACAATCATATGTACTTTCTTTAACTTTTAGCCTGCAAAACCAAGAGTTTGGGTTTAAATATGTCTCTCATATGCACCCTTGTAAAAGTTGCAAGTTTATTAAATTTATATTTCTCATTATGTAATTAATATGAATATATAATATAAATATAAATATAAATATAAATTTTAATTTTAAATATAATAATAACAAATACTTTGAAAGAAATATTTCAATGATTGTTACATGTTTTGAGTGTAAACACTTCGTTAACGTGACCCGTGTTGTTCGTTGATCAGTGTACAAATAAGACTTTCACACACGAAAGCTGATTTAACATGACAGTACAATCTTTAATGACTGGACATAGGAGAGAACGACAAGCCTTTGTCGAAAGGATCGACTTGACGACAACTTGGCAATTTGATTCCACCGTAACCCTGGATTGTTATTTTTTAAATTAATTATTTGAAGTTACAACTGCCAAAATGTGATTAAACCTGGATATCTAATCGTTTTATTATATAAAATTGGGTCGAAGTAGTAACAAATTCACCTGAACGTTGTCTAGCATGATTCTTACAACACTGCTCCTACGATTGAGGTTGTTATTTTTTGAAACAGAACGAGCGCCTGATTTATTAAGACAAGTCATTACACAATAAACGGTTTAGAGAAAACTGGAAACATACCAGTCTCAAAACACAACCAGAGCCCAGCTGAGTCATGCCAACCATAAAACAGATAGCACGAATACCTGACCGACCAACAAACACGTATTACAAAACGCAAAGGAGTCAAACAGCACAAAACATTATATCAACACCAAACCCAGAAACAATCGCAACACAACCCTCCTAAACAGGTACTCCGTCAAAAAGCTTGCTCACTCGCAGCCCAAACCCAACGCATCGCTTCTCAGAAACATCAACGCCTCCACAAGATCCGGCTCAAGCATCCCTTAAATTTTTTTTAACATATATTGAATGTAACATGTCTCTTATGATTCTTGGATTTAATTGTTGTGAAAAAAAAAATTAAAATAAAAAAGTGGGAGAGATTGGACAGGATTGTCAGAGGGTGTGGGCCGAAGAGTAATGGTAAATGAAGTGAATATGGCCCAATAAGCCTCTGACCAACTTATTCGGTTACTTAACCGTACTGGGCAACATTAATAAATGTCGATTTTTACGTTGTAATAATGTAACTTGTAACAACGACAACATGTTACATGTTACATGTTGGGTTGGCTTCTGACTCATTCCCCAGTACTTGCGAGCGTCATGTTATAAATGAGTCGAATCGGGTTTAAATATGTCAGGTTTGACTTAGAGTTTGAACAAGTTTATATATAGTTAAACTCAGAAAAGATAATTAAGTTTAATTTATATGGTTATTTTCATTATAAATATTCGGTAAAACATAATAATAGAATATAAATGCACCAGTGATCCGCGAGTTTAGCGAGCCTTGAATGGTTGAGATCGAGTACAGATTATTTATTAAATAAGTCCACCCTTGACTCGACGATAAACAAAATTCCAACCGAATGTTTTATCGTGCTGAGCTCCCTCCTCGTGAATGGGAAAATGAAGAATGTAGCTCCTCGAGGATTCATTGGGTAACGCGGTGTAACTCCCGATCCGCTCATTTAGCGTTTTTGGGTAATGGTTAACCGATACAGGCTTCCTATCGATCTCTGACTTGGTAGAGGCAAGCCTTTGAAACGACTTATTAAGAATTCGATTTGGTTATATCTCTAACTGCATTGTTCCACTCCAAAATCAGAAAAAATGTCTTGATTTTAATTTTCTGTCGGATACGAGAAAATGAAATCCATGTTCTCTTGAAACTTAATCAAACTATTGTTAATTAATTAGAAAAGTATTACAGTATTAATTTTTATATCGCTGAAAATATAAACTCACATGAAAAGAATTAAAAATATGCACCATGTATGTAGGGAAGGAATAAATCCAACTAATATATATATATATAGAGAGAGAGAGAGCATTAGTCATGTGAAAACATTTATTAGTGTTAGCACATTAGAACAGATATGGACCGTTGAATCTGTGTTGTGATATATATATATATATATATATATATATATATATATATATATATAATCAAAATCAACCTGAATTAGCATGGTATAGGAAAATGGCATTGGAACTAGTTCACCTAAAAGTAATAGTTTAAAGAAAAATTGACAATCTATCACAGTTAATTATGATTGTTACATTGCCCTAACTAGTTTTCCACACTCTACTGCACCTAAATAACTAGGAATAGGATCCCGAGAAAGCCTCGAAACGTCCCGACCCACAAATGAAGAGCGCCGAAAAAAGAAGAAGAGTTAAGATCAATGTGGACGGAGTTGTGGACATCTCAAGAAGAGTCTTTGAGGTGGGTATAGTTATGAGGGATTGCAGGGGAGAAGTTCTAGCGGCCAAATGCTACTCTAGAATAGGGATCGTGGATGCATCTATTGTTGAAGTTGTGACAATCAGAACGACGTTTTCTTGGGTGTCAGAGAAGCAGTGGACTAACGCCAGTGTCGAAAATGATTGCCAAAGTCTCATCCTAGCCATACAGGGAGGCGGTTCTTTGACAAATCACTAGGGTTTGATATTCCAAGATTGCCGCCATTTACTCTCGATAATTCCATGTTTCGATGTTGGATTTGTCAGGCATTTTGCCAATAGAGCGACCCATGATTTGGTCAAAAAGTCTCTTACGTTGTTTGACTGAATTATGAGTGAGAGATATGTCCCACCCGATTTCGAGAAGTCCTTGCTTGCGGACCGTCCTTAATATACCTTTAGTTTTTTTAACTTCCTAAAAACTATATAATTTGAGACATTTTATACTAAGTTTTGTATAGTCAAAATGTGAAACAACCATGATTAGCTACAATGATGCAGCGTACTTTATCAAAAATTCGTTGATTCTTCCGAATACCGAAGATGATAGATTTGATGGAAACCTCGATTTTCTTTATTAAACTTCAAAAACTAAATAATATAAACATATGACAATACTTAAAAACCAAAACCTAATTGCAGAAAAGAAAATCTTAAACTTATTGGAAAAAAGAAATAAATTATAAAAATTGTCAAAAGTGCCCGGAACTTAGAAAATTGCGATTTTGACCCAAGATGACCTCGGATGGCCGAAATCCATCGTACGTTATGACGAAACAATGTGTTTTGCTCATAACGTCGTTTCCGCCCAGAAAACACTAATCTTTTATCGAAATCCGACATTTTCCTAATTTACACTGCATCATACAGTCAACCATATTTTTCAAAATTTAAACTAACAATACAATATTTCATTTATAACGAAATAAATGACCATGAAACTGTCCATCCAAAAAAATATAATAAATAAATTCATAAATTTAAATATTCTCGATAGTGCAACTTCTTCTTTCTATAAAAGTATACAATTTAAAAAAAAAGATGTAAGTTGACAATAATAAATAGTTATGTAACTTCAAATACACAAAAGGAGGTAAACCCAAAACTTGAAAACTGAAACACCAAAAGGACCACTAAAGCATGAGTGATGGTTACTTTGATAACCTCCTTTTTTTTTCTTTTTTTTTTTTCCCAATCTTGATTTTCTTGAGTTTATTTAATTTTATATATATATGTGAAGGTTACAGGCTGTTTTCATGATTAAAATCTTGGACCCATTTGAGCAAAATAATCAAAAACTTGATCATGAATTGCGTGAATCTTGACCTTAATTAATTGATTAACGTTGTCTGTTTCTTTGTTGGGTTGGAGCAAAAACCAACAAGCAACAACAAACCAACTAATCATCTTGCAACAAGTTTTGAAACAGTTTAATTTAGCATTAATCTCGAGATTGCGATGGGCTGTTTCTCGAAACCACGAAAAATTTTAAATTTCAACAAGGTAATAAAATAGATATTTTGTTGAAAAGGACACATATTAAATTACCAATTATGTGTAAATTAAAAGATCAATGGATTTAATTCAAAAAAAAACCCCACAAACATAATCTAAAAAGAGTACTATACTTTCCTTTATAGCCTCATATTATTTGCTTTCACCAAGATAATAGACATATATAATCAATCATCTATATTTCTATCAACACATACACGGTAAAATCTTTATATATACACCATATTAAGATTTAAGATATTATTATTGAATTGATGAAAGAAAACAAACATTTAACAAACCAGAACCACACAAAAATCCAAAACCAATCAAATGATTGTTTTTCTTGAAGTTACTATACTTTCCTTTATAGCCTCATATTTGTTATCACCAAGATCATAAAAGACATAATCAATCATTCATATTATACTAACACATGTATAATGAAATCAACATTTATCTAAATTCAAATCTTTGTACGTACGCCAATACACCATACGAAGATTTCGAATATTATTGCTGATGAAAAAAACAAACATTTAACAAACTAAAACCACCCAAAAACCCAAAATCCACGAAATATTTTCTTCTAAAAACTACTATACTTTCTCCTTTATGGCCTCATACATGTTATCATCAAGTGAATTCGAATCTATGTACGTACACTAATACACTAGATCAAGATTTTCGAATATTATTACTGATGAAAAAAAACATTTAACAAACTAAAACTTCTCCAAAATCCCAAAACCCACAAAATATTTTTTTCTCAAAACTGCTATATTCAACTGAGTTCGAATCTCTGTACATACACCGATACACCAGATTAAGATTTTCGGATATTATTACTGATGAAAAAAAAACATTTAACAAATTAAAACTACTCCAAAATCCCAAAACCCAAAAAATATTTTCTTCTCAAAACTGCTATATTCAACTGAGTTCGAATCTCTGTACATACACCGATACACCAGATTAAGATTTTCGGATATTATTACTGATGAAAAAAAAACATTTAACAAATTAAAACTACTCCAAAATCCCAAAACCCAAAAAATATTTTCTTCTCAAAACTGCTATATTCAACTGAGTTCGAATCTCTGTACATACACCGATACACCAGATTAAAATTTTTGGATATTATTACCGATGAAAAAAAAACAAGCATTTAACAAACTAAAACCGCTTAAAACCGCAAAACCCACAAAATATTTTCTTCTCAAAACTATTGTACTTTCTCTTTTATGGCCTCATATATGTTAGTTATCATCACTAAGATTTATATCATATACACAATCAATATACAATCAACTGAGTCTGAATCTTTGTACGTGCACCAATCCACCATATCAAGATTTTCGGATATTATTGCTGATGAAAAAAAAACAAACATTTAACAACCCAAAATAGCCCAATAACCCAAAACCACAAAATATTTTCTTCTCAAAACTACTATACTTTCTCCTTTATGGCCTCATACATGTTATCAACACCAAGATCTATATCATATACAGAATCACTCTGCACGTACACCGATACACCAGATCAAGATTTTCGAGCCTCATACATGTTATCATCACCAAGATCTATATCATATACACAATCAACTGAGTTTGAATCTCTGTACGTATACTAAATACATTAGATCAAGATTTTCAAATATTATTACCATGAAAGAAAAAAAAAACATTTAACAAACCAAAACCGCCTAAAAATCTAAAACCCACAAAATATTTTCTCTCAAAACTACTATATTTTCTCCTTTCCGGCCTCATACATGTTATCACCACCAAGATCTATATCACATATACACAAAACAAAACAAAACTTAATTCAAACAAGCCAGCCATCAAGAAACACCGACCGGAACTGGACCATGACAAGAACGAGCACGATCACCGCCGCCACGCCCCACGGCGAGCTCCCCTCCGGCGGCGTCGGGCGTTGGTGCGCCCGCCGCCCCCGGTCCCACGGCGAAAAGCCCCCGAGCAGCCTCTCCGGGTTCTCCACCGTGGACAGCCACCTGACGACGAGGACCAGCAAAATGGGCGTCGCCAAAAGGACCCAATTGATCTGATCCTCGGCCTCCTCGACCATGGCCTCGTACGACATGTACCATGATGTCCCCAAGAAGACGAAGATCACTGAGAGTATCAGCAGAACTGGGTATGGCAGAGGATTCAGAGTGAAGGAATCGAATATTGAACTGTCCCTCCTATCATAGTAACCCATTTTTTTAGGCTAGTGTTTGATTAATTAGAGGGTTGTTGGGAATTGAAGGGTTTGTGTTTTTTTATAGCAATAATGTGTGGTGCACATTTTTGTGGGTGAGTGTGTGGACCATTGAAAATTTTGTGTTGAGAGTGGTTTGATTTTGTCACGCAATATCGACATGTTAATTAATTATTTCATGATAAAAGTGATTAAGATTGTATACAGTAATTAAATTGCGGGATAATGACACTACACCTAATAACTACAGTGAAATGACATTTTCATATCATAATTATTTTTACCTAGCTCTAAAATACTTAAACTATCATTGGTTTAAGAAATCATAAATTGAATTGGTTCAATTTTATTAATCTCTAGTTCAATTTGGTTTATATTTAAGTTGCAATTACGATTATTCCCCCAAATCAAAAATTAAATTTGAACCATTTCAAATCTGGTTTGATAAATCAAATTGGATCAGTTCTATTATGATTTCTTAACCAAGGGTATTTTAGTCATTTTAGCATAAGTTGTCACAAAAAAATGGTTAGAGTACTGAAAAAGAGAGAAAAATAGTTAAAGTATGAAAGTGTCATTTCGCTATAGTTAGGCATAACAAAGTGTCATTATCTCTTAAATTGGGTCAAATTAAATTTTGTTGTTATTCTGAGGTCGTGTTGATTGGGTTGTTAATTTTGGATTGAGGAGTGGTTTCAAATCGAGAATCGAACTGAACTGCAAATAGAAAAGCTGAGAATTATAAATAATGTTTTGTCATGCATTATAATGAATTGGCCAATTACGGTTTAGATATAGTTTTTATAAATCAGTCGGGAAGAATCGATCTGAAATGATGTAATTATAAAGTATAATTTTTATTTTGAATATATATCTATAACTTAAGTATATATCTTGGTATTGTGTGTAAAATTAAATGCTTTTTATTTCATAATGTTCAATTTGGACCAAAAAAACAATTCTAGAACTATATCAAAATGGATAAATTACCTAGTTAGTTCAAAAATGAAGGCCAAATGGCTAATTGAGTCCATAAATCACCTTTAAAATGAAGGTTTATCAAATTACGATTAGGTCTAATTATAACCGAAGAAATATTCAATTACTACAAACATGAATTACTCCATTAATTTCAATTATGGTTCGAGAATCAATTAATTTGATTTAGTCCAGTTTTTATTCAAACAGTTCGAGTAACATGTTCTTATAATATTTTTGTATCAATAATAAATTAAGTATTAGTATTGTAACGTGAGAATTGAAATCAATAACATCATGCTTATAAGCTGATAAAAAAGTGTATTCATTGCTCGGGTCTCGTGTCAAATGACAATATTTTGAATTCAGTGAAGATTGACAAAATTCGTACCAAACATTTTCAGATGTCATGTTTAAAGAAGGTCAAATATCAAGAATCTTTAACAAAACTCGACATCTCCAATCAAAATCGATCAAAATCGAACGAAAATATAAATCACGCAATACGTCTCAAACTCGTCTTGTTACTGAATCTCACTCTACCCAAATTCCCAAAAGTCTACTACAAATCAAAATTGGTTTTCTTAAATTTTAGCATACTAATGGGGACCAATTATGATCATTCAGATCCAATTTAAAATTTAAAACTTATCTATTCTTGAAAATATTCAATTTAATCAAACTTACTCTGAAAGCCGCTAGGGTCTCTAAAGTATTTTGACCGACTTTGATTAGATTGAAGGAATCAAGTTTTGTTAAGTATATTAATTAGGAATAATGTGATTTTGTTACACCTAACTATAAGAAAATAATACTTTCATACCATAATTATTTTTCTCTTTTTTAGTACACTGACAATTGTTTTGTGACAACCTACATCTAAAATGCCTAATATACCTAAAATACCTCTGGTCAGATCAATGAATCTGATTTGAACCGACCCAATTTGATTTTACTATTAATTCTATTCTATTTTTTTTCAATTGAATCAGGGGTATTTTAGATATATCAGAGATTTTGGAGGTAGGTTGTCATAAAAAATTGTCATGGTATTAAAAAAAGAAAAAAATAGTTAAGGTATAAAAGTGTCATTAGTTAGGTGTAACAAAATGTCATTATTTATATTAATTAAAGGTAATTGTTACTTGTCATTGTTGATGACTTTTTGTTGACTAAAATGATTAAATACTTGGTGCTCTTCTTGTCAAACATTATCTTATAATAAGATAGAGATGATATTTATGAACTATAGAGCACACCACTCTTGATGATGATGATGATGTCAGCCTCCACTAAGAATAGTCCACCATGAATAATCTAATAGGCACAGGTGCTTCAATTGTGCATGGTATGGCTCCAAATTAATCAGCTGAGAAATTTAATCTCAAAAAGTAGACTGCTTGATTTGGGTTACAAGAAACCAGATTCTTGTCTAAACCTTAGATATTGAATTAAGAATAGTCCACTAATAATGTGTCCGTGATTAAAGGTGTTTGATTATAATCGTATATATTATGGGTGATTACTTCAATTCCAACATGATCTAACCGGTTGGCTTTTGATTCATCTTGAATCTAATTTATAAGTCGAATTAGCATATAAAATTTAGGAAACATTTCAGTTAATTACTCCTAGATTTGACCGAGTTTCATTTAACCCATCTTAAGTTCAAAATCTATTTGTAGAGTCCTTTAAGTTTATAAAGTCTCACTTTACCATTTTCAGTTAACTTTTTTGAAAATTCTGTTAACTTTTTGTGAAATGACAAAAATATCCTTTCATTAAAAATAATAAATAAAAATGATTTTGAACTTTTTGTTTTCTTATTTTTTTTTACAGAAGCAAAGAATAAAAAAATATTTTAGTATTAATTTTTGTAAAAAAAAATTCATAATAAATTTAAAAATAAAAAAACGATGTTTAAAAATCATTTTAAAATTAAAAAAAATTTATAAGAAAAAATTTTTAAAAATTATTTTTACTACTAAACTATTTTTATTCTTTATTTTATATAATGAAAACATTATATAAAAAAGTTCAAAAATCATTTTTATTAATTTATTATAATTTTTCAATAAAAGGATATTTTTGTTAGTTTGCAAAAATTTAACATAATTTTTTAAAAAAATTAACAGAAAAGGGTAAAATGAAACTTTTTCAAACTTAAGGGATTTCACAAGTTAATCTTGAAGTTAAAGAGAGTTAAGTGAAACTCGACCAAATTTAAGAAAAGCTAAGGGAAATTTTCCCCAAAATTTATTTTCCAACTAATTATACAATTTTTTCCATGGATTACTAAATTATACTGTAGAACTATAAGTAAACAATAGAAATTAAAAAAATATACAACTCAATTGAAATTTTAAGTGCAATTATTGAAAATAGTAATAAAACCGAATGTCATAGTTTAAATAACATTCGGTTTGATTTTTTCTGATTCCATCATGATTCTAATTTATAAGAATCATATTTAAACTGCGATTGTACGTTTTCTTTTGAAATTATAACAAAATTTTAAAATTTTTGGGTACAGTTCGTCTCAATTCTCGTTTCGAGACCGACTTCGAGTCTAAGATAACACCTTTAGATACATTCCTTTCATTTCATATTAATAGTTTAATTATAGCTTTATTTTATTTTACTTTAATTTAATTACGTTACTAGAAATTTAAACTACCCAATTAAATTTCTAATAACATGTTGTCATATATACCTTTAATCACGTTCTTCTTGGGCAAGGGTTAACTTTGTATATAACGTAACAATTTGGATTACACAAATACACTATTAAATTCGAGATTAAGTAATAACGAATAAACTAAATTACCCAATTTAAATTCAAATCGGTCTCCTTTTCACATGGACTAATACTAGCATATAATCTAATTAACACCGTCTATATACGTATCAACGCTTGCTTGACTAACTGGTCGAACACTCGAATTCGAGAGTCTCGTTAAAACATACATGATACTGATTAATTTCCTCCTCCCCGAAAATCTATGAAATGAATAACTTTGTGATTTATTGACCGTGCCTTCTGTTGATGGTGGAAAGAAATTTTCATGATTTCTTTTCGTTATGAATCCACGATTCACTATCTAGACGGGCAAAATATGTTTTCATGACACATATTGATTTTAGTTTTATTTGTTTTACCTTCATACACGTAAGCCGCTAGTCTAAATATTTATTCAATACACGAATAAAATAACAAATCAGAATATCATTTTATTTTCTTTATACCAGCTAGACGGGCTGGAGAAAAAACCCTAAATAATTTAGGAGCAAAATAGAAAGGTTTAGAAGCATTATTTTGCCAAGCTTTGATTATCATAAAAGGCTGAGCTTGATTATCCTACATGGATTGAGTTAGTATATGCGGGTGGGTCGGGTGATCCACGGTTCTCACATGTGTGACCCGCAACACACCCATCATTTTCCGGGTTGAGAGTATTTTGGCCCGTGATTCACCCAATAACTCGCGGGTGACGGGTTGATTAAGGTTCGGGTAAATTTGCACACCTAATTATTACCTAGGCAATTATTAGTAGGGCTGGGCACGGTTCTGGAACCGAACCGAATCGACTAAAACCGAACCAAACTGAATCATTCGGTTCTCTATTTTGGAGACCCAATTTGGACCCGGTAAGTGGATATCGGTTCGGTTCTGGGGGCAGTTCTATGGTTTGGTTCCCGGTTATATCCAATTAGGCTTAATTGAATGATTACTTGTGAGGTTAAAAGTCCGGTTCTCTGGTATAATTGTATAGTTTTGCCCAATTAGACCCAATTAATGTGACATTCAGATATTGTTCAATTTATGGTGAAAATTATAAACTCTTTTTTAGGCAAAAACATAAAATTAAAATACAAAAAATACTAATTAAAACTCCCAAAATCGGTTCGGTTCAGAACTGGTTAATTAGGGGTTTTATACTCTCAGAATCAAAACCGAACCGATTTGATTTGATTTGATTTGGTTCTCAATTTTCAGACCAAAATCTAATCCGATACCTATGGTTCTCAATTCTTCGTTTCGGTTTTAGTTTGGATCTCAGTTCGGTTTCGGTCTTGGGTAATAGCGCCCACCCCTAATTATTAGTTGAGGCAGCAGTAAAAATGGACTACAGTCTACACCATTGGGAATAGGTATAATAATGGTGGAGCCGATATCGATTAACATGCAATAGCAGCGGAAGTTGAGGCTCCGTCGTTGCTTAGGTATACTAACGACATATTGACCCAATCTGTCGCTACTGAGTTACTGGTGGCGGAGCCTCTTGCTCAACAACTATAGTACAGCAGCCGCGTGAAAAAACATTCTGCGGCTACTAAGTTACTAGAGGCTCAGCCCCGGAATGTTCTGTGACTATAGTTTAGTAGTAGCGGTTTGGTTCATTCTGTCGGTAGTAACTTAGTAGGTGTGAAGAAGATAAACTATTTGAGGTCACCACTTTATTAGTATCGTCACAACTGTTTTTAGATTGTGCGTGTAGAATGGAGTACCTGTAATCGAACCAATCAATTCAATTTATGAAAATAAAATCTAAAATCAAACCGACAATATTCAGTTATTTCAATTTTGAACATATCAGGTTTTGGTTCGATTCGGTATCTTATGAATTGAATCTCATCAAATTTTAACATTTAAAACTATTTTGACTTATTATTTGGTTTATCGGTTTTTGGTCAGATTTACTTTGAACCAGTTTTCATAAAATTCTCAATTATAAGCATTTTGCTTATTAACTTACTTTCTTTTTCTCGTCCAAGTATTAATAAAAATCGATGAGTTAAAATGAACCACTTGTCCACGTCGATCGGTTTTAGGTTACGTTCGGTTTTCCTTCGTTTCTCATTTTATAAACTAAATCCGTATCGATAAGGTTTTGGTTCAGTTATTTTTTGACACCCCTAGTCTAGTCGGGCCGGGTAAGATTTGACTAATAGTTTTTCCAAAAAAAATCATACACAAGATAGAGTCGTTTAATTTAGGGACAATAACACTCTGCTACACTTAATTATAGCGAAATGACACTTTCATACCCTAACTATTTTTTCTCCTTTTTAGTACCTTAACAATTTTTTTTGTGACAACCTATCTCTAAAATACCCCTGGTTCAATTGAAGAGAATTTGAATTGAAGTAGTAGTGAAATCAAACTGGTTCAAATTGGGTTGGTTCAAATCAAATTCATTACCCGATCAGGAGTATTTTAGGTATATTAGACATTTTAGAAGAATAGTGTCACAAAAAAAATTGTCAGAATAGTAAAAAAAAAGAAAAATAGTTAGCGGTATGAAAGTATCATTTCGCTATAATTAAGTGTAACAGATCGTCCCATTAATTTAATACCAAAAATGAAGCAGCCAACACTCTCAAGTATCGATTAGTTGTCTCTCTCTTTCTCTTTCTCTTCTCTCTTTCTCACACTCTTCACGGTTCATTACTCTCTCTCTCTCAGCAATAGCGTGATGCCGAAAGCAAAACCAGAGTCATCGATCTCTTGTGGTGGGCATGAGAATGGGTCTGTTTTAGCCACCAACTCAAGCCCTTGTTCGGCTCTAGCGACCGTACACGTGCCCAAGCTGACACAATCACACCCACTTTGTCAGAGAGCGAGAGGGTCCAGCTTTTGGGTCCGAGAGAGCCTCTGGTCCGTCCGCTTGGGTTTGTTCCCTATGCTCATGGGGATCAATCACTCACCTAAAGTTTCTGTCTTTTACTGCAACAATCGATCCCTCCAAAAGGACACACAGAGACCCAAATCCGTGCTCATTGTGATTTCTAGCTCCCACCTGCTCTTCTTCTTTGTTCAGCTAACAATACAGCTGCAATTGGGTTTGATTGAGGTTTGTGGCTCTCTATTTCTTGACCCGTGTTTGATTTTTTGATTTGTGGCATTGTGTTGTTTGTTCCTGGCAAGTTCTGGAGTTAAGGGGGGGTTTTTGTTGGTGGGTTTGAGTTCAATTTATCTGGATCAGCCATTTCTCACAGCATTCACCCTTTTTGTGTTTAGGTTCAATTAAGGTTTGTTGTTGAGTTTGATTTGTGCCATAGTGTTGTTCTTGGCAAGTTCTGAGGTTTAGGGGGGTTTTTGTTGGTGGGTCTTAAGTTCATTTTGTGTGGGTCTATCATTTCTCAGGGTATTGACCCCTTTTTGTGTTTGGATTCAATTAAGGTTTGTTGGTTCTCTATTTCTTGACCCATGTTTTTTTTCTTCTTCAGTTTGATTTGTGGCATTGTGTTGTTCTTGGCAAGTTCTGAGGTTTAGTGGGTTTTGATTTCCATTTTTCTGGTTCTATCATTTCTCTTGAGTATTGACCCTTTTTGTGTTTGGGTTCAATTAAGGTTGGTTGGTTCTCTATTTCTTGACCAGTGTTTTTTTTCTTGAGTTTGATTTCTTGCATTGTGTTGTTCTTGGCAAGTTATGAAGTTTATGGGGGTTTGGTTGGTGGGTTTGAGTTCAATTTATGTGGGTCTACCATTTCTCACAGTATTGACCCTTTTTGTGTTTGGATTCAATTAAGGTTTATTGATTCTCTATCTCTTGACTTGTGTTTTGTATTGTTGAGTTTGATTTGTAACCTTGGCAAGTTCTGGAGTTTAGGGGATTTTAATGGTGGGCTTGATTTCAATTTATATGGGTCAGCCATATCTCACGGGATTGACCATTTTTGTGTTTTTGTTTCTACTGCAATTGGATCCAATTAAGGTTTATTGGTATTGGTTCTCTATTTCTTGACCAGTGTTTTTTGTTGAGTTTGATTTGTGGCATTTTGTTGTTCTTGGCAAGTTCTGAACTTTATGGGTTTTTGTTGGCGTGTTTGATATCAATTCATCTGGATCAGCCATATCTCAAATTATTGATCCCTTTTTCTGTTCTTATTTCTACTGCTTATTTTGGTTTTGATATTTGGGTATGTTAATGGCATATTCTGCAATTTATAATATAGGCATTATCAGATTAGAGTAAGTTCATCCAATTCCCTCATTCTTAGCATCTAGGGTTTAGTTTTGTTCTGTTTTTTGAATTCACAAGTTCTTCAATTTTTACCACTTATTATTTTCTCCTCATTTGGGCATTTTATATTCTATGGATCCATATATTTACATTTAGTTAGCTAAACTGAGTAGTGATGAGTTGGTTTTCTTAGAAAAAAAATGATCTTTCATAATTGGAATGATAATTCTATGGTTTGTTTTGTGTATCAGCGCTTGGATTTTCGGGGTTGATTGGTTTTCTCCGAATCATGTCCTAAGATGTAGTCTAAAATCATGCATGGTTGTGTTGTTTTTGCTTGAATGATTAAGCACAAATAGTTTGTTTGTTTTTCTTGTTGGGAATTTTCATGTTAGTTTGGTTGGAGAGAAAACACTAGTAAATCAAATGGGTTTTGTATGCTTTTATGCCCCTTTGTTTCTGAAATTTGATATATATCTGAATAAAACCGCCCGAGTGTTATAAATAATTAGTTAGAGTACAAAACTCACTCCCCATTCCTAATTTATCCCTAGAAGCAAACAAATTTCTCAAACATTGGATATAAAGTACTATGATTTCCATAGTTCTTTAACCACAATGTTATAATACTACTAAAATAATTTTTAATCATAGATGTTTCTCGTATGAGAGATAATTCGGCTTATGTTTGTCCTTTTTATTGAAATTCAAGGTGTTGAAGAACCCAACTCGATCATCACCTGTGAGTTCGTTCTGAAACTTTGAGGATGTCGTCGGTCATGGCGGACTTGTTTCAGAATGGAAACCTAGCCAACGGCGATTCCTTGTGTTCTGTAGCTGAAGTTGAAGAATGTGATTTCTCAAAACTACTAGACCGGCCGAGGCCACTGAACATAGAGCGACAGAGATCGTGCGACGAAAGGTCAATGAGCGAGCTGTCCATTGGGCTCTCGCCTCGTTTGTCTTCCCGACACCCTGACAGCTCTTCGCGAATAATGGACCATTTGGATTATATCTGCTCACCGGGTTGGAGGTCGGGCGCGAACACCCCGAGGTCGCAGAACGGGTTTGAGCCCCATCCGATGGTTGGCGAAGCTTGGGAAGCGCTGAGAAGCTCGTTGGTGCATTTCCGTGGCCAGCCGGTCGGGACAATTGCAGCATTGGACAATTCCGATGAAAAACTCAACTACGACCAGGTGAATATCCATTATCCCATCCCCTTTATATTGGTGTTCTAAAAATAGGCGTATACAAAGATTTTTAGAACAACGACCCGATTTTATACAATCCGGCGTTTTAAATCAACGGATCAATTTGTTGGCAACTAGACGAGTCAGTGCTCTAAAAATCGACCAAGGCAGGGCCTAGGCAGAGATTTTTAGAACACTGGCTGACCTGATTTCATACAATTAGACGTTTATTTATAAAATTAAAATAAAACTAATATTATGAAGAGGAAGAAGAGTTAGGGTAATGTTATTTATCTGATATTTTTAAGATGTGAAGGTAATAAATATAAAAATATTTGTATTGATATTTTAATCATATATTTATATTGTATAACTTATGTTTTGATTGTATAAATATTATAATTTAGTTAATAATTTTTTTTTAAAAATAGAAAATACAAATATGATCATATTGAACACTGCTTTTGATATACTTGTATTATATATACATCATCAAGAACTGGTCTTGTTTCAATCTGAATAGGTGTTTGTGAGAGACTTTGTCCCGAGCGCTTTAGCTTTCCTGATGAACGGCGAGCCAGAAATAGTCAAGAACTTCATCCTGAAGACCCTCCGCCTCCAATCGTGGGAGAAGAAGATCGACAGGTTCCAGCTGGGCGAGGGGGTGATGCCGGCCAGCTTCAAGGTGCTCCACGATCCTGTGAGGAACACCGAGACGCTGATGGCGGATTTCGGGGAGAGCGCGATAGGAAGAGTCGCTCCCGTGGATTCCGGGTTCTGGTGGATCATATTGCTCCGCGCGTACACCAAGTCGACGGGAGACTCTTCCTTGGCGGAACTGCCAGAATGCCAGAAGGGTATGCGCTTGATCTTGAGTTTGTGTCTTTCGGAGGGTTTTGATACGTTCCCGACGCTTCTCTGCGCTGACGGATGCTGCATGATTGATCGTAGAATGGTGAGTTTCATTCAATTCATGTCAAATTTGATATTATAGATAACTGCAAAATTAGCTGTGTAGTATAGTGATCTTATACTTTGTTGATTGCAAAATATTGCCGTGAAATTAATTTTTTGCACAGTTAAAAATGACTTGAAAAGACAATTATTTAAAAAAAAAACTGCATGCAACGAATAAAAAAACTTTTGATATAACTGAAAAAATATTCTTCACTTTTAAATTTTGTCATCCATTATATAAAAAGGAGGCCGCCTTACCTTCACATGAGTCCTTTTTCATATGTTTTGACGGATTTTGATAAATGATGCAAATTTTTGGATAGTGCACGACATGATTCTGCAATTAACGAAGTATACTCCAATTCGTTTCAAAAGTAAGGTACTACTCCGCTAGTTTTGTAATTGTGGCTTGATATTATTGATACAATACCTAAATCTGAAACACGAAGATGATGTTTTATAGCTTATATTGTTTATCCCGGTTATAGGGTGTTTACAATTTGTCAAAACCGCCAGATGGAAAATGGGTCACATGCTAGTCATGTGAAGCTCAATTTTTTCAAAATGACATAATTGTCATTCTGATACTTTTTTAATATGTAATACTTTGATAATAAATATAATTTTTTATTCTACATGGTTTTTAATTTGTAGGTATTTTTGTCTTTTCAATTTATTTAAATGGAGTTATTAACAGTGTAAAATATGTAAGTTCATGGGTAGTTTTTTTTTCTTTGTAATAACCATAGTAAATATGCATTCCTAAAAATGAGATATTACACAGCTAGTTTTTGCAATAATATCTCTGTAAATATTGATACAATCTCAACTATAATTATGTTGGTTATTCGGGTTTTTATAGGGCGTTTACGGGCACCCCATCGAAATCCAAGCCTTGTTCTTCATGGCTCTACGATGCGCACTGGTTTTGCTGAAGCAAGACGACGAAGGCAAGGAGTTCATGGAGCGCATAACCAAACGGCTCCATGCATTGAGCTACCACATGCGTAGCTACTTCTGGCTCGACCTCAAGCAACTCAACGACATATACAGGTACTAAGGGGTGTTCATGGTTCAGTTAATTTTATTCAAACCGATTTTAATGAACTTTGTACATTTTTTCTTGCCTATTTTGACGTAAAATTTGATCTATTTTTTTCTTGGCACAATAATTTTATTCCCAATTGTTGAAGATTCGTGGCCTGCAATGATTCAAATGATAAAACAGCTCAGTTCTCAGTTCGGGTTGTTTTTTGGTGGTTCCGCCTTTGTGAACTGTAACTGAAACGGTTCAAATTCAGTTTTATCTCTAACCAAATAAAAATGAATTAATTCTATTCAATTTGGCTTTGATCTCTTCGGTTTGGTTTAGGCCGGTTTGTTCAGTTCGGGCATTTTTTGAACAGGTACAAGACAGAGGAGTACTCCCATACCGCGGTGAACAAGTTCAACGTCATGCCGGACTCCCTTCCGGAGTGGGTGTTCGATTTCATGCCCACGCGCGGTGGCTACTTCATCGGGAACATAAGCCCCGCGCGAATGGACCTGCGCTGGTTCTGTTTGGGCAATTGCGTGGCGATCCTGTCCTCGCTGGCGACCCCCGAGCAGGCCACCGCCATCATGGACCTGATAGAGTCCCGGTGGGAGGAGCTGGTCGGGGAAATGCCGCTCAAGGTTTGTTACCCGGCGATCGAAGGCCACGAATGGCGGATTGTCACAGGTTGTGATCCCAAGAATACGAGGTGGAGCTACCATAACGGAGGGTCATGGCCAGGTATGTTTCTCGATTTCTTGTGCACTGTTTTAAAAATCAGGCCTGATTTTATAGTCGGGCGGTTTAAATCAGTAGAACTTATCTTGGCAATTTTTTTAAAAATGAAAAATGCCGAAAGGGAAAATAATTTATATTCATCGATATATTTTCTATTTTTTAAGAATATGAATGTAAAAGTATTGGTTTGGTTTAATTGATTTATTTTCCAAACATGATTTTCATGCCCTTTTCATTTTTAGGCTTCTCTATACTTATTTTTAGTCTCAGTTGTTTTAGATTTATGGTCTGTAACGGTCCACAGCAAAATTAACCAGTTCTTGCTTTGGTTCGATTTCGTGACGATTTCACCTCTGTGAAGCGATCCGATTCTACTTCGGTTTTGTCCAACCAAACAAAGCTGAATCGATTCTATTCAGTTCGGTTTTTCTCAGCCAAACCTTACCGAGAGTTTTTACCCTTGTGCAGTGCTTTTATGGCTGCTCACGGCTGCGTGCATCAAGACGGGGCGGCCACAGATCGCGAAGCGGGCCATCGAGCTGGCGGAGACGAGGCTGCTGAAGGACAGCTGGCCGGAGTACTACGACGGGAAGCACGGGCGGTACATCGGGAAGCAGGCCAGGAAGAACCAGACGTGGTCGGTGGCCGGTTACTTGGTGGCCAAGATGATGCTGGAAGATCCTTCCCATCTGGGCATGATCTCGCTCGAAGAAGACAAGATGATGAAACCCCTCATGAAGAGATCCAATTCTTGGACTTTCTGAATGTTTGAGAATTCAAGATTTGATTTTTATTCTGTGTTCTTGTACCATATATGACATGACAAATGAAGTTGTAGGACTGACTGTTCGGTTCAGAAATAAGATTTCAATCTTGAAAACCTTATCATTTGTACCAAGTAAATGGCTTCAATTAGGTTTAGAGAGAGACATTGAAATAAATTTGGTTTGGTTTGGTTTTAGGTCATAATGATGGAAGCCAACATATGATTAAATTTGAAGTGTTAAAGTGATGAGTTATCGAGACAAATTTAGTGATCATCGGATGGAAACGCTAGGTTGATGTCTGATTTTGGGAGTGATGAAATGCGGGTTTAGTGATCACCGTCTTCTTGTTGGATCGAAGGTATCAAGTCCCATCAAGTTCAAGCCTAGGGTTGAGGGTTGAGCAAGAGTCAAGTTGAGTTTATCTTTAGACCTAATCTTTGAAAAGGAGCAAGTTAGAGATACGAGAGTCCATCATATAACCCAGTTGAGACAGATTCTAATTTTCCATGATTGTTCGGCTATTTGAGACCTCGGGCTCGTCGATCAAGATGTCGGGCGCATGAATCGGAGCGCCGATCGCAGAACCCGAAACGTTGATGGCCGAAATCGAGGCAACGAGCCGAACCAAAGGAAATGAGACTCTGGCAAGAACCGAAGGGAATGTTGTCGTAAGGCGAATAGCTCCTTATGTACTCGCACTGCGCTTGTACCTGCGGGTTCCCGAACTCTTCATAGTTGAGTTTGGTCATAAGCAACTCTGAATCCAACAATGTGTTGCAGGCATCAAGTAACGGTACCTGACAATATCATGTCAATAACAAAATATTGGAAGAAATACATACATATGTATATATGTTATGGTTCGTAAATGGATAAATAAACATTGAAAATGGATTCTACGCATAAATATTTTACATAAGGGTGTAAACAAGCTGAAGCGAGCCTTGATTTGTCAGAGGTCTCAACTCGAGTTCGACTTGAAAGGAAATAGTCAAGCTCGGGTCCAGCTTGACTTGATTTGGTTCGTTTACTTTCATTCTAAGTAATTATTAAGAGTAAAAAAATATGTTGATAAAGATATATAATTAATTAAATACTAAACAATATGGTTCACGTGCCTTATCGAGCCTTGGAAGGTTAGGCTCGGGCTAGTTTATTAAAAGAGCTCAACCTTGAGCCCAAATTCGGCTTAAGGTCGAGTATAACGAATTTGGACCAAATATTTAACGAATCAAACTCGTTAAAAGCCCAACTCATTTCGGCCAAAATTATATGTATGCTCTATGAATAAATATAGTGTTCTAAAAATCACCGTCTAATCTAATCAGTCTCTGATTAATAGTCTATTAATCTAATTAGTCCAGGGTTTTTTTCTTAAGACATTGTCGAGGAATAAGAAACATTGTAAATGAAACGAGATAATGATCGTTATGTTTCATTCAAAACTAAGCTTCCTATAGTTCGAAATTCCCTTACCGAAACCCTAATTCGGGAAAGTTCAAGATTACTACATATTATTTTACTGTGTTTCTTCAGAATAATAAATAAACTTACCTTCAATACAGCAGCGCGAAACAAACCAGGATACATGTTCGTCACTGCACCAACAAGAAGACCTCAGGCGCTACCTCCAAAAGCACAAACTCGGTCTTTTTGAACATATCTCTCGTTGAACAAAAACCGACTACACGACACAAAGTCGTGCATAGAATTTAGTTTCTGGAATATGCTCCCGGATTTATGCCACCCAGGGCCGTTCGTACCGCTCCTATCGAAAAAAAAATACATATAAGCTATAACAACCGAAATAATTCTAGAACATGTTGTGAATTCTTACCTCACATCAGCAAACGCGACAACCCAACCGAGATTGAGTAGGCAGAGACGGTTTGGAGTCAAACTTTTGTCGAGATCTATCCCGTACGCTCCATACCTGTGTAAGAGACCCGGAGAGAAACCCCTGTGCCATGCTTCTGGGGAATACATGATCAGTGAGGAACATTGACTTTTCCATCCCAAGAAACAACTTGCTTAGTCTCAACACAGTACTTATCATAGAACTCGTTCCATCTCTGCACTTCACTAACCTCCTGCTCGACTATGGTGTATGTCCTTTTCGCCATATCATAGTCAACAATTAAATACGGCCTCTGGAATAAAAACACAACAACCAAACATTTTTCAGTGAATAGCCCAAGAGAAAAGCGATTAAAGAGTTGCAAGGCTATATATATATATATATAACTTACCCATCGAAATGAAAACACGGCTCGGAATTTAGAGTTCATGAAGTCGTGATTGTAGCCTGGTACAAATCTACCACGACTCGAGGGCAGAGGAAAATACAATGGATTGAGATTCTCTAGCTCTACAAGACGCTGCCCAAATAAATTTGAATATACAGTTTTCTGCCGGAGATTGGCAGCCGAAAGAAATGGTTTTGTGAGGAGTCTTCTCAAAGATCTCGGAACGGTGGAGGTTTTGCTCGACCCGAAAAAAAATTGTTGAACAATACGGCAAGCTTCTTATTCATCAGTTTATTTTTGAGAAAATAGCAAAAATGTGTTGTAAACTAATCTTATTATTGCAAATGGCAAAAGGATGCCGTGAGTTTTGATTTTTTTTGCAAAATGTGTGTATTTGTACAAAATAACGAAATTGTCTCTATAATTATTTCTTAAACAAATTCTTAAAATATGTTTTAACTAAAATTTGGGTAATCAAGTTTTGTAATTTTACTTTTTTGATAATTTATTTTTAAAAATCTTAATTTTAAGGGCAATTTTGTACAAATTCATACAATTTGTATAAAAAATAAAAGTTCACATCAGATTTTTGCCGTTAATAAAGTAGGTGCAATAGTATGTCATTTTTCCTTTACTTTTCATTATTGTAATTTATATCAACATTTCTTCATATTATTTCATCTTTAGGTTATGTGGACATAGGATTATATGGCGTTTCTCTAGATCAGAACTTCCTCGCGTACACACTCGACACTTCGGGCAGCGAACGCTACATGCTTCAAATCAATGACCTCAGAGACGGGCGTATCCTTCCAGATTCACAAGTGGATGATGTCCATGGCTTGGCATGGGCTCAGGACGGCTCTTTGCTCTACACATTATCAGATGACAAATTACGGCCTCACATGCAAGTTCTATATTTTTCCCTACCAAATCTTTTACACGTGGGTTGTAAATGATTTCTCACCCATTTCTAATATCTCGATTCTCAGCGTCATGTGCAAAAATCAGGATCCGATGATAGTGATGTGCAGCTGTTCGCAGAAAACGACTCCAACGTGTACAGAAGATGGAAAGTTCATTATTGTGGATTCCAATTCAGATACTTCATCTGAGGAAAGTTCATTACTGTAATTAAATATTTCTCTCTTGTTTGTATTTTCAACTATTTATAGCAAACGCAATTTTCTTGTGTTGACGCTTATATATATTCTATTGCAGGTGTACGTAATCGATACAGTCAATCCATTAGGTGGTCCGCAGATGATAAGAAAACGAGTTTCTGGTGTGCAATATTTGTTACAACATCACGATGGTTTATTCTTCATTCTTACAAATGCACCTTTAGCTAAAAACATGAAATGGTCTGGTGAATACTATTATTTGGTTACATCGCGAGTTTATGTCTTGAACTCGCGATGTTACTAAATAATAGTCGCGATGTTACCAAATAATAGTCTTCACCAGGCCATTTCATGTTTTTAGTTAAAGGTGGATTTGTAAAAATGTAGAATAACCCATCGTGATGTTGTAACAAATATTGCACACCAGAAACTCGCTTTCTTATTATCTGGGGACCACTTAATGGATTGACTACGTCGATTACGTGCACCTGCAAAATAATACAAACAAGAGAAAAATATTTAATCCACAGTAATGAACTTTCCTCAGATGAGGTATCTGAATTGGAATCCACAGTAATGAATTTTTCATCTTTCGTACTCGTGATGTACACGCTGAAGCTAGAGTCGCTTTCTGCAAACAGCTGCACATGACGCTGAGAATCGAGATATTAGAAATGGGTGCGAAAATATTTACAATCTATGTGTAGAAGATTTTGTAGGGAAACTAGAGAACTTGTCTGAGAGGTCGTAGTTTGTCATCTGATAATGTGTAGAGCAAAGAGCCGTCATGAGCTCATGTCAAGCCATGAACATCATCCACTTGTGAATCTAGAAGGATACGCCCGTCTCTGAGGTCCTTAATTTAAAGCATGTAGCGCTCGCTGCCCGAAGTGTCGAGTGTGTAGACGAGGAAGTTGTGATCTAGAAAAACGTCATATTATCCTATGTCCACATAAACTAAAGATGAAATAATATGAAGACGTGTTGATATAAACTACAATATTGAAAAGTAAAGGGAAAATGACATACTATCGCACCTTTGCAAGAGGGTGATGTCTACTTTGTTAACGACAAAAATCTGATGTAAACTTTTATTTTTTATACAAATTGTATGAATTTATACAAAAATGACAAAATTGCCCGTAAAATTAAGAATTAAGATTTTTTCAAAATAATTTATCAAAAAAGTAAAATTACAAAACTTGATTATCCAAATTTTAGTTAAAACATATTTTAAGAATTTGTTTAAGAAATAATTATTAATTATAAGGGCAATTTCATCATTTTGTACAAATACACACATTTTGCACAAAAAATCAAAACTCACGGTAACCTTTTTCCATTATCAAAGTTTGCAAAAATGAGATTTGTATACAACACATTTTTGCTATTTTCCCAAAAATAAAGTGATGGGTAAGAAGCGTGCCGTATTGTTCTACAATTTTGTTCGGGTCGAGAAAAACCTCCACCGTTCCGAGATCTTTGAGAAGACTCCTCACAAAACCATTTCTTTCGATTGCAAACCTCTAGCAAAAAATGATATATTCGTTCTCCTGCGAGTCGTCTTCATAGTACAACCTGTATAAGAATAATATTAATATCAATGGACCCATCATGATTAATACATATAAGCAAAGGTTCCTCACAAAAACAGAAATTCGCAGATAACTAGAAATTTAGCTAATAAGAGTGAAGACTTAATTTAATTATGAAACAACACATAAAAAAACAACTGCGAGTGAAAAGCCCATAACTAAATTAAGTGTTCTAAAAATTCCCGACTTGTACGACTAGTCCTTGATATATTCCCGACTAGTCCCCCGATTATTCCATAGTTAATCCTTGAATCCGAAGATATTAGTCCCAAGACAGCCTTCTCGGGTCAGCTAGCAGCTAGCATTTTTTAGAACAATGATTAAATTAACCCTAGTGCTATGGTAGAGAGCAAACGAGAATCCACAAAACAATCAAAATAATCAATCAATCTCATAACTTGATTCCAACACTTACTATTCACCAAATGCACATCCCACACAAGTTGTCTGTTGGTTCACAAATAGAATGGTCCCTTCCTTCTCTATTGACTTTTTTCTAATGAATAGACCTGAAACAAATCAGTAGTTGGGTTTTGGGTTTGGTCATGGTTGGTGAGATGAGAAGTGACGAATCATCCCTACACGTTGTTAAGTTTAGATGAGTGGAAATTATATTGAACCTAAAATTCAAACCCCAAAATCTGAAGAAGAAACCCAAACTAAATCGAAAACTCCAATTCCAATCAGAACCCTAATTAGTAATTCCTAATCCAAACCCCCAATTTGTAGACCGTTAAATTTGAATACTGAAATTGAAAATAAATTCAAAAAATTGAAGCTCTTGAACAAACTCAAACCCTAAAATCAAACTTACCATAGTTGAAGACATATCGTCGCCGTCCACCTCTTTCGGGCGTTGTTTATAAAGGTTTTGTGAAATGAATCTCCACTGGAGAATCGGGCCGTTGGAGATTCTCCTCTCCACCATCTCTTGATTTATAGTGGTCTCGTGGTGGTGGAGAAGAAGCTCCTCTAACGGCTCGATTTGCAACGGTTACTCATCACCTAATCGAGCCGTTGTGACTGTGAGTGAGATGGACGTGATCGTGGCTGAAGACGGCGAGGAGAGGACTCTGCTCTGCTAGGATTTTCAGAGATCGGGAGAGGAGAAAAGATGAATATGTCACTGCTGTGAGGAGAGAGAGTGATAAGAGTTCGAGCTGTGAAGGAGAGGTAACCACGTCGACATTAACGGACGGTTAAGTTCATTTATGTGTTCACGATGGATGGTCACGGAGGAGCCACGTCTCCAACTCAAACGCGAGCTCTTTTTTCTCTTCACTTTATCCCACATCGAAGCGTATAAAACGTTTCAAACTTTAAAGTTTCCTTGCAAGACCAAATGTTAAAACCTGAGAGCTAGGCTGGGTTTGTGATTTGTTGTGGGCTGATGGTCTGGGCCTTGTGATGTAATTGGTTGGCCCCTTTTACTAGGGGGCTCGTGTTGTAGGGTTACTCGACGGGTGAGCATGTCTCACCCAATTTCACATCAAGTTAGGTCATATATGACTCATTTTATTAATATTTATTTGTCGGGTCGGGTGAGTCGGGTCTCGGGTAAAAATCGACACGGACAACCTTAATCAAGCTCATGTGTTTAAGCTTTTGTTAGAGAAAATATAATTTTTTTGAAGTAAATGATAATAAAAAATTTGAAACAATCAAAACACGACCGATACAAATTCCCAATTTTATGTAAATATTAATTGTGTAATTTTTTATATTTGTTTCGTATTTGACCAAAATTTAAGACATGAATAAGTACCTTTAACGTTAACTTGTTTCCACATTTAGAAATTGCTACCATTACCATTTAATTTTCTTTCTTCTTCTTAAAGTGCTATTTTTTTTTGAAAGAAACCAAACTTCATTTAGTGATATGAGCAAGACATAAATAAAGTAAGAAAGACGGAACATTTTTTCCGTCAAACACACCCAGAACCCGACAACATAGCACTTACAAAAGAATGAGCTATCTTATTTTTTGAGCGTTTTACAAACATAATAGAGATACATGATGATAGTGACAAGAGCCTCCTAACCTCTAAAACAATCTGCCCAAAATGACAACGCAACGACGAATTTCCGTTGATGGATGAGACAGCTAGGAGACAATCAGACTCAATCGAAACAGGGATAGTCATAGAGTCCCTCGCCCACTTGACCGCATGCAACAGTCCTCAAGCCTCCACCTTGACCGGACTAAGTACCCCCTCCAACAAGAAGCCTCTACCACTAACAACCTCCCCTATAGAGTTCCTCGCCACCATCCCGACTCCCTACGAGCCCGAACCCATAACACCGTCCACATTAATTTTCAAACACTTGGCCGCCGGTCTCTCCCAACGAACATCCACCGAATCCCGCCTCGAACGCCCCGAGAAGCCATGAGCCTCCCTCCAATCCCGCCAATACCTCCTCACCCTCACAATCATGGGTTCTATGTTGAAAGAAACCCCGCAAGCCACATCTCCCTTGAGATCGACATATTACCCTCTCAAACGGCCCTCCCACACCCTCTGGCCAACACCGAACCTCTAGCCTCTAGTAAACTCCTCCATATAAAACTGGAATTATGCCCGATAGAGGCGCTCATAAAGGTTGTCGAAGGAAAATACTTAGCTTTATAAATTCTCGACAGTCAGGAAGAATCGTCATACAATAGTCTCCATCATTGTTTCGCCAGAAGAGCTAAGTTAAAGTCATGCAGGTCACGAACTCCTATCCCTCCCATGTACTTATGAAGGGCTAGATGATGCCACATCTAACGCCTCATGCAAATTAGCTCCGCAGTAAATATAACTATCGTCAGCAAAAAATAGGCGAGTCACCGGAGGAGCTGATCGGGCAATTTTGCATCCTGTCAACCGGCCCCGTCTTTCTTATTCTGAAATCAACGTCGAGAGCCCCTGCATACAAAAAAGAAACAAATATGGGGATAAAGGGCCACCCTTGCTGATCCTTCTACCCGAATAAACTCTAATTCCACCATGTCATAAGCCTTACTCATATCGAGTTTTAATCCCATAACTCCGACCCCTCCAACCCTTTTACACATCATAAAATGGTTTAGGGGTACTTACAGATCAGTACACCCGCTGAAACCTCATTCTAGAATCAGTCCTCTAAGTTAAAAAAAAATTTCCCGGTTCCCAAGCTTAAAAAGTTAACACTTTAGTCCATTCTCTAACAGAAACTGTTAAATTTTTTAATGACTATAATGCCCCTCAATGTATACATTCAAAAATGCATAATTATTGATAAATGTGAAAAGACTATTTTACCCTAACTTAAATGATAAACTAACTTTATGTTCCAAGGGCATATTGGTCTTTTCAAGTAATAAATTAAACAAAACTAAAACATCTCGTGAAATGACCAAAATGCCCTCAATTATTCATCAAATTTTCAAACAAATGCCATCAATGTTGAAGACTGATTATTTTCTATCTCTTAATTACTTCTTCCCTTTTCTCTTAATTATTTCCTCTCAACCTCTCATCCGGACGAAGAGGATAATTAGCAGTGATTCACCAAATTAAAACCAAATCCAAATTTCTTAGTATGATTTTATAACCAAATTAAAACCAAGACCAGATCCAAATCTAAATTTGTTTCCCAGAATCCAAATCACCACCTCTCTGCGACTACAATTCTCTTGTAATAATTTTTGTGTTTTATAATAATTGATCTGTAAAATCCAAGTAACGGGGAGGAACAGGAGGAGATTAATTATTCATTTTAATTCCATATATATATATATTATATACTTTTCATTTGTTTGTAAATCTTAATATTTATTTATTTGAAAAGACTAAAATACCCTTGCATTATAAATTTAGGTCAGTTAGACTTTACTGCAGTTTTGTTATATAGTCGATTTAGCTACATTGGCGACGACCTTATGGGTTATTTATATGGAAGAAAAGGACAACTTTGCGATATATTATGTGGCGAGTGTTACATGTTAATCCGAGGCCGTAATTGAGGATTATCAGGATTAGCTTTTGTTGCTACGTTGAGGTCTCAACTCGAGTTCGACTTGAAAGGAAATAGTCAAACTGGGGTTCAGCTTAACTTGATTTGGTTCGTCTACTTTCATTTTAAGTAATTATTAAAATTAAAAAAATATATGTTCATAAAGATGTATGATTAATTAAATACTACACAATATGGTTCACGTGCCTTATCGAGCCTTGGAAGGTTAGGCTCGGGCTCGTTTATTAAAAGAGCTCAACCTTGAGCTCGAATTCGGCTTAAGGTCGAGTATAACGAATTTTGACCAAATATTTGACGAATCAAACTCACAAAAGACTTATTAAAAACCTGACTTATTTCGTTATTTCTTTTTTAAATAAAATTTGTATTAAAAATATTATTTTAGTAGAAAATATACTTAAACATATTATTATTTCATTAAATATGTATTAAAAATATTATTTTAATAAAAATACATATTTCAAGATATTATTTTTTTATTAACAATGTATTATAAAATATATTTTGTAATTAAAAAATATGGATAATTCCAGATGGATACCCCTAGTTATGTCCCATTATCACATGACATACCCTAGAAATTTTTGTATCAGGGTGAATACCCTAGCATTTCATTTGTCTCACCGTTACTCATTCCGTCAAATTCCATTAGTTTTTAACATTTTTGACATGTAAAATGACTAAAATACCCTTCAAAGTAAATAATTTGTTTTTGAATTGAATGAAATGACACAAATACCCTTCACTAATCATTTAAATTTTAAAAATTGCCCCACACACTCTCTGTCAGTTCTTTCTTCTTTAGAACCAGCCACATTCAGAGTTACTGAAACTGTCGCAATTTGGGGCATCCCTTCTTCATGAAACTTATCCACATCACCGCCATTTCCATTTTCCGAAGAATATGGATTGCCAGTATTGAACTCTGTGGAAAGGGGGCAAAAGGGTAAGAATGGGCTAAATTTGAAATGCAAAACACAAACTAGACTATAACCCCCTAACTCAAAAACAGAAGTACGCATTGTCAAAGTTTATGCATCAACTCAGTTTTGTAAAATGCTCCTAGAGTAGCAGGACACCGCTACATCACTTTTGCTCACAAATTTTGTTCCCTAAGATAAATTGCACGTCTTATAAAACTGTAACAGCTTAGTTATAATCTAACAAACTGTCATCGCTAGGACTACTAAATATCATTTAGAAGAGAAAAGGACCATCTGCACTACAGTCAAACACATGAATTTAAATGATATATCAGTCAGTGTTCTAAAAATCCCCGACAGGTCCAATTAATTTCTTATTAATCCCGACTAATCCCCGCTCCATCCTGATTATACAAGTCTATATTGTTGCAGAAACCAATCACAAATCCACAACAATTAAGTTCACTCAAGAGTGACCATTCTGGATGCTTGATTCACTAATCACTAGCACAAATCGAAATTTTATAAAAATAAAAATGGGAAATTGACAGTATTTACCATTAGAAAAAGACAAGAACTCAAGGTCTCTCGTTTTCACACGCTTACAAGAAATCTCGTCTTTTCCTCCCAATTCAACGCTGCTCTGCTTCTCACCTACCACCTGAGAATCAGAACAAGCGAACAAATTAATAAAAAAAATTGAAATTTGTGAACAGAAACAGCAACACGAGAACAATAGGAACCAACCCTTGAATCGGATCTCTCAAACGAACAGGATCGATCCGATTGATCCTCCATAAACCCCCGAAAAATCCCAATACTGAAAAAAAAACACCCTTTTATCAAAACAACCGCAACACTTGGGGTTTTGCAATTTGTCGATTTCGCTGAGACCGATGATGAATCGATTGGATCGGATTGATCGAAATGGATGTTTGCTGAATCGAATTGATGAATTCGGAGAAAGAGATGAGTTAGGGTTCCAAAGAGAGCAGATCTGGGTTTGTTTATGAGCAAGTATTGATTTTGATTTCAAATTTACGCGCTTCTTTTATTATTCTGAAATTGAATTTGCCGGAACGATTAGGAAGAGGCTGCTCCGGCACTGCTCCGGCCCTACTCCAACGCCGAGTTGTGGCTTTGGGATTGAAGAGGAAGGAGTGGCAATTTTTGAAAATTAAATGAACAGTGAAGGGTATTTGCGTCATTTCATTCAATTCAAAAACAAATTATTTACTCTGAAGGGTATTTTAGTCATTTCACATGTCAAAAATGTTAAAAACTAACGGAATTGGACGGAATGAGTAACGGTGAGACAAATGAAATGCTAGGGTATTCACGCTGATACAAAAAATTTTAGAGTATGTCATGTGATAATGGGACATAACCAGGGTACCCATATGGAATTATCCCTAAAAAATATGTTTTAAATATATCATGGCGGAGTGGGGCAGGGATACCTCATCCCGTCCCCACCCCGTTCATGTTCGGGTTCGGGGATTCCCCGCCCGTTCTTGTTCGGGTTCGAGAATTTCCGTCGAGTACGGACTATATTGCCATCCCTAAAACATACTTAAAATTTGTATTTTTAACTTGATACAATCAAGTTTTATTTTACTTTATTTACGTACCCGACTTATCAAAAATATCCGTCCATTATCATGATTAGTCTTTTATAATAAGAATAAAGTGTCCTCTAATTTGTTTTAAATTTACAAATGTGTGTCATAGGTAAAAAAACATTAAAAAGAGAGAGATAATATATATATTTCGATTTTGGGCCTAGTGAACCAATTGTAAAATTAAAAAGAACTCACTTAAACATAAGTAATGTATTATAAACAACACTGCCACACCAACAATTGTGTTATTTTGAAGTCTCATCTTTCTTTACCATCAAGCTTATGTGTGTAAGTTTTTAATCTTACAAATGTATGTCATAAGTAAAAAACATTAAGAGAGAGAGAGAAAAAAGATACAGAGAGAGAAGGGTATTTCGATTTAGGGTCTATTGAATCAATACTAAAATTAAAATGAACACTTAACATGTACAAATTCTCAATTTTATGTAAATGTTAATTTTGTATTTTTATATTTGACCAAAATTTAAGACATGAGTCGGTTTTGTGCGTCGAGTCGAAACAGACAGGTTCGGTGGGCAGGGCAACATTCTCAATTCAGCCCGCTTGGCAGGCCCCAAAGTAAGGTATATTTAAAATCAACGTTGACGGTGCGATTGATCGGGACCGAGGTTTATGGAGCGTGGGCCTAATTTGCTGAGATGAAAGAGGAAGGATGGTGAGTGCTTTCAGCATGAAATTCACGGGGTTTCTTCGTCCGGAGGAGGCGGAGGCCGTGGGAATGCGAGAAGCGTTAGGATAGAAAGGAAAGGATGGGCTGGGACATGGTATCCGTCGAGACAACTGCCAGCAGGTGGTTAAGTGTATCTCCAACCGGTTGATTTAGGTAAGCCGTTTTGGGTGTATTATTTTAGATTGCATTTCCATTCAGGATAGGTCGCCTCGACCGATTCCTATTTCTCATATGTCATATTCCTAGATCTTGTAATGGTGCAGCTCATGCGCTGGCTAAATTTGCTTTGAATTTTTCAGATTATACTCTCGAGGTGAGATCTCTCCCCCCCATAAATCGATTCTGTGTTATAGCAAGATGCCGTTTTATTTGTTTAAATAAAAAATTATGTTTTCTAAAAAAAAGTAATTTAACGTTAGGACTTTATTTTGCAAAAAAAATATATTAGTTTCCACATTTAGAAGTTGCTACAATTACCATTTAATTTTCTTCTTCTTAAAATGCTATTAAATGAATGGATAATTGAAATTTCCGAATTTATATCTTTGTCATCAGAATTAAAATTTAACACCCGCCGTCCGATTTGACGCAACGGTCGATGTCACTGACACGTGTGTTACTGTAGCCTTCAAAAATAAAACACAGTTATAGACTTGGTTCGGAAACTAATAAACGCATCGATGACCACTCACGTTTCTCTTTGATTTTCCCACACTTTCTCTCGTTTTCTCGGCAACCAAACAACAACTGAAGAAGAGAAAGAGGAGAAATCGGCGAAGAAGCGACGCCATGAGGCCACAGAGGACGCCGATCCAAGCCGTGCAGATATGGTTTCGGCGGCAACCGCCGAGAGTGAAGGGGTTGCTCGCCGTCGTCGCGGTTCTGGTGGCTCTGATCGTGCTCCGATCCATCGTCCAAGATCACGACACGCTCTTCATCGTCGCCGAGGCGGTTCACTCCATTGGAATCTCGGTGCTCATCTACAAGCTCATGAAGGAGAAGACCTGTGCAGGTGAAAATGAAATTCGAAATGCTTTGGAATTTGAATTGATCGCGTTTTTGCTGTTTTCCCGGAAAATTGAAGGAATGTGGAATGAGAGTAAGTGGATTTGATGGAATTGTGTTGAGTTTTGGGTTGCTGGCGAGATTGATCAATCCTATTAGAAAGTGATTTGTCTGCCAATTGGCAATTAGATGATGATCTTGTTTGTTTGTATCTTCAAATTAAACAAGTGGAAGTGAAAAAAAGAGGATATTACGTTGTGTGGATTAATTTTTCAGTCCTTTGTTTGGTTAATGAGAAAATTATCTTTTAGATTTCTGTTTGTTGAGGAAAGGAAGTGAGTGTAGTGTGGTTAATCAGCTTAGCTTGGCTTCTATATTAGGTAGTTGAAATATCGTATAGAAGATTAAAAAAAATTAAATGCCACTCTTTTTCGGTTTCTTAGTTTTTTACTCGGCAGTTGAAGAAGGTCTATGAGCTATGTGTTTTATTTATTTGGTAGTTAGCATTTGAAACGTTTGTATAGGTTTCCTCCGTAAAAAAAGAAGGTAAATTCTTTTCTGCATTTAGGTTAGAGAAAGTTAATCTCTTATTTTGTTATTATCTTATTAAAACTTCTATTTATCACGCCCTATTCATGTATTTTACAATGTGCATCAGTTTGTGTATTGGAATTGATGTTTTGTTGCAAGCTGCTGCTACATTATGCTTAGCGCGGAGAATTATGAGAAATTCCTGATATTTGGGTTGTGTTTCATGCTCATTCTTTCGCTTTGAGTATTGTGCAGGACTCTCGCTTAAGTCTCAGGAGCTTACAGCTTTGTTTTTAGCTGTTAGGCTTTACTGCAGTTTTGTTATGGAATATGATATACACACCATACTTGATTTAGCTACATTGGCGACAACCCTGTGGGTTATTTATATGATTCGCTTCAAACTAAAGGCCAGCTACATGGAGGAAAAGGATAACTTTGCGATATATTATGTGGTGAGTTTTACGTTGTTTATGTGAGGTATTTTGGTGAAAATAGTTATCATAACTTACAGCCAGATAAGATCCGACTTGTGTATCCTTAAGGAGATATAATTTACAGTCAGCATGCAAAGTCAGGGTGGGAGAAATGGCAGGGTGGTATATTAAGTACCCGATTACTGATTCTTATCCCCATACACACGATTATTGTGTATAAAAGAACCATAAAGTTGGTATTTCATGAAAGTTGTGATAATATTGATCATTAGCATTGTCCAAAGAAGCTGCATAGTTCGTGTATGGAGGTGAATATCAGGTAACCTCAGTTGGGAATTATCAGGATTGGATGTAATATGATTATGGCACGTTAGTTTAGTCAAATGTATAGTTCTATAACTTTTAGCTTGAACCATTTGCTATGTTCGTTTTATTTAATATTTCCTTTTTTATGACTAATCTGTTATTTTAGAATTTATCTCCTTGTTATTAAATTTTGGTGCAGGTGATACCCTGTGCAGTGTTAGCCGTACTTGTTCATCCTTCAACTTCTCATCATATTATAAACAGGATTTTTTGGGCGTTCTGTGTATATGTGGAAGCTGTTTCGGTATTTCCTCAGTTGCGCGTCATGCAAAACACTAAGGTGCCATTTCATGGGCTTAAAAGGAATATATTTGTGAGGTGATTCAAATTACATATGCCACTGTTTTCCTCTACCTCATATTTCTCTTTACTTCCAGATTGTCGAACCATTCACGGCTCATTACGTATTCGCATTGGGCGTTGCAAGGTTTCTTAGTTGTGCGCATTGGGTCCTCCAGGTTTGATTTGAATAAACTGCATCTATAACTCAATTTTGATTACATTTTGAATAAGTAGGTCCTCTCTGAGCAATATTCACCTTAGACGGGAGTATGTTGTGCAATGTCCCCGTAGTGTTGGGTGTAGAGTTGATCATTTAACTATGCATTTCATGGGAAGATAACACACTAAGTGATTATAATTAACTCATACAAATGATATAATTGGTAATCCATGAATAACCAACTTCCTAAAAAAAGAAAGTGAACACTTATTTTGATTTTTGATACATCCAATTTAAGAAAGAAAGTCACTCTGGGACTGAGAGGGAGTAATCATGTGATTTAAGTTAATGTCTGAATATCAGTGTTCTAAAAACGCTAGGCGGTAGTCAGGCGGATAGAGTCTCCAGGGACTAATCGGGAATTATTTGGGGACTAATCGCACTAATCAGTGATTTTTAGAAAATTGTTGAATATTCTTGTGTTAACCAATTGAGATCCTTGTTATGTACCATACGTTTTAGAGGGAGAATCCATGTTGATCAATATAATAATGCTCATTGATGAACATGCCCTGTACATTTTTCTCAATTACAAACATTTTGAACAAATTTGTCCACTGATGTGTTTCAATGAGAAAAAGAAAGCGATATATTGAGTTTGTGACACCTGATTCCTACACATGGTTGCTGCTATGTTGTGTTTCCTCTAATGGAGACTATAAACTCTTCAGATGACTGGTTTAACCATAATTCTGCTGTTTCCAACAGGTTTTAGATAGTGGTGGACACTTGCTTGTAGCATTGGGCTATGGATTATGGCCCTCTATGGTTCTCATCTCGGAAATTATCCAAACTTTCATCTTAGCCGACTTCTGTTACTATTATATGAAGAGGTTGGCTCCATATTCTCAATTCTCTCTCTCTCTCTCTGGCCTACGGATTACATAAAACCACAATTCAAGACTTGTTTCTGAAACTGAACTTTACATACTTATCTGTGTGCAGCGTTTTCGGGGGACAACTTGTCCTACGGCTTCCTTCTGGAGTTGTGTAATCGAAAACCCTCCTTTGATGTATTCTACGTGCACCCCCGCCATCTTTAGCTGACTTATTTAGGCAATTTTGGCGCGTCGGTTGCTCATTTTTTAGTTACTTTGCTTGGTTCTTCGACAGGGTTCTCGCTTTCGCTTGCCCTCGCCCGCCCGAAAATTTGAGGGTTTGTAGAGTTAGGGCTGCAGGAAATCTGGGGGTGGTGATTTATATACATATTCAAAAGCATCATTTTCATAGTTCCATGAACTTTTCTTTTTTCTGTTGACACTAATCTCATATATTCATTTATATTTCAAAATGTGTTGATTGTAACAAGTAGTGATGTTTTTTGTTCATTCATTCTCCAACCATAAATGGAAAGTAATGCTGTTAAAGCCTAAACTCCAATATTGTGCATTGTTTATGCTTACTTTTTGCAAGCTTTAATTTTAGCCAATTTGGTCCTTTTGGATTGGACAAAACAATGTGTTTCATAATTCATGTAACGATTGATGAGAACGTAAACGAGTTGAATCGAGTGTGAGTAAGATTGTGAGTAAGATTTTGTTAAGGTTCGACTTGAGTCCGAATAAACTCATATAATTGAGATCGAAATTGACTCGTAAAATAATAGTCGATCTCAAATTTGACTCGATTCATTTAATTTTCAATGTATATATTTATTAAAAATTAAATTATATATTTTAGATGTATAAAATAAAAATGATAATTAATTAAATACTACGGGTCAGCTCACAAGTGTATCAAACGTTGATAAGTTCTGATTGAACTTAGCTCCTTCTAAGGTTGTTTACGTTCGTTTTTTAACTGAACCTATCAATTAGATTTTAAGAAAATAAAAACAACATTGAAGTGACAAATTTGATTCGGTTTGATTTTAAACGTGTCGATTTTTTGTTCGGTTTGTTATGAACCGAATTTTATAAAATTCTCAAAATTTAGACCGTTTTGACTTATCGATTTTCAGTTGAATTTACTTTGAACTGATTTCTTGAAATTCTCACGTTTTGGGCCAATTTTGACTTATTAATTGACTTTATTTATGTTGACCCAATAATTTTGAGCTCAATTAATAAGGATCGATAACTTAACTGATAGGTTTTAGTTCAGTTTGATTGTGAACCGAATCAAATCAATTTCTTTCAGTTTAATTTCGGTTATTTTTAACAACATGGCTCGAGTTTTGATCGAACTATTGGTGAAATATCCTCTAAATCAAGCAATCAACTCATGGTCAAGCAATCAAATCATGACTGATTTGGTGCATGATCCATGCACATGACTTATGGGACATTTATCGTAAATATCTCATTACCTATTGTGTAGCCTCTCATTCTTATATAAACCTGTGCACACTACAAATGAATAAGAAAAGCAATGATCAATATCCTTTGTTTTCACCAACTTTATTATAATAAGTTCGAGAATATTTAACAAATTAAGCTTAAATAGTTGGTTCCTTAAATGCTTATCTCGTTTTACATGGTGAGTCACAATCAATGATCTCTTTATACTTGATTTCCAAAATTCTGAAAAACACTAAATTTTGTGATGATTAATTATGTAATAATTAATTAATGTTAAATATTAATTAGAATTATGATAGTGATTATTTTCGCAATCGGTATCGCTTCTTTTTTGCGAAATCTGTTCTACCAAGCTCAAACTCTAGAACAATATAGTGTGAGTCGAATATTTAACGAATTTAGCTTGAATAATTAGTTCACTAAATACCCATCTCGTTTTACATGGCGAGTCACAACGGATTAAATCTTTAGACCTGATTTTTAAAATCGTAAAAATCACTAATATTTGTGATAATTAACCCTATAATAATTCATTTATGGTAAATTATTAATCAAAATTATGATAGTAAGTGTTTTCGCGATCAATAATATTTGTTTTCCCAAACTCTATATTATAACAAGCGCGAGTCGAATATTAAACGAATTGAGCTTGCATAGTTAGTTCACTAAATACTCAACTCGTTTTACACGGTGAGTCACAACCGATGAACTCTTTAGACCCGAATTTCAAAATCGTGAAAATCACTAATTCCGTGGTAATTAACCATATAATTAACTCTTTTTTACCAGCAAATCAGAAAAACCTCTTTTTTTTAGATCGATTTTCGGGGAACCGAGTTATCGGTCTTTTAACCCCTTTGCCAATATTCGAAAGAAAAACTCGTACGTACCAAGATTCGAACTCAAAACCTGATGCGGTGCGGTCGAGGAAGTCGGTATGCATAAGCTAGAACAATCAGAGTTATCGCGAAAGTGTCAGATTTGGACAAAAGTCTAGTGTTTTCGGGTAGAAACAGCGGTATGAGTAAAACACATGGCTATGCCATGATGTACAACGGATTTCGGCTATCGGAGATCATCTAGAGGGTCAAAATTGTAGTTTCTTAAATTTCTAACAGTTTTTGCAATTTTAATAATTTGTTTCATTTTCCAATAAGTTTAGAATTTCTTTTTCTACAATTAGAGTTTGGCTAAGTTTTACCTATTTAAGCACTCTTATACGTTTCTAGTTATTTAACTTTTTAAGTTTAATAAAAAAAATCGAGATTTCTCAAATTTATCATTTTCGGTATTCGCTAAAATCAACGAATTTTTGATAAAAAGATCTTCCTAATCACGTACCCTTCATCATAACCTCACGTACATTAGTGTGCCACTGATGTTTAAATTATTAATCAAAATTATGATGGTAGGGGCAAGAGAGAGAGGGGCATTAAATTGCTTGCATGCCAAGAAAGGAGGCTCATAAAAAAAGAGGTTAACAGGTGAAGTCAATTGGGTTTTCTTGTAAAGTAACCAAAACTCAAAATTCAAATTACTAGCTTGAAAAAAGGCACAACTGCCTCTAACATGGGTCTCAAAAGTTGGGCCATTTTGGTTCAATAATGTTTATAAATGGAGGAATCTTCATAAATGCATCATCTTTATTGATGCTACATTTAAGACACTCTCCAACAGCTATATTGCCAACTTCTTCGGCCAATAAAAATCCTCAATTCAAATTATTATTATTATTATTATTATTATTATTATACATGACAACCATGGAAAATATATAATACAGATCATTTTATTGACTTTTATGTTGGCTTAGAGATCAAAACAGAGTATATTTTAATTACAGATCAAATCGGTATATTTTAATTTAGTGACTCATTCCATTTGCACGTTCTCAATTTTTATGATTAATTTAGGATGGTTTAATTAAGTTTTAAGTGGGATTTGATTAGCTTATCTTGTTTCTTAGAATCAGCTCATTTGGTTGTATTTGAAAGTTTAAAGAGTAAATAAGTAAAGGGAAAATTACAAAAACAAATTGTCAAAATTAGTTTTAAATCATATTATTGACATTTTATTACATTTAATTATATCGAAATCACACTTTCATATCCTAACTATTTTTTTCTCTTTTTTTAGTAACTTAACAACCTACATCGAAAATGTCTGATATACCTAAAATACCCCTCGTCAGATCAATGAATTTTATTTGAACCAACTTGATTTCACTATTCGTTTAATTTTATGTTTCTTCAACTGAATCAGGGGTATTTTAAGTTATTAGGCATTTTAGAGGTAGGTTGTCACAAAAAATTTGTCATGCTACTAAAAAAGAAAAAAAATAATTAAGATATGAAAGTGTCATTTCGCTATAGTTATGTGTAACAAAATATCATTATCTCTTATTTTATTTTTGCATGTTTTAACCTTTACATTTTACACCCAAAAACTGTTAAAATAAATAGAAAAAGAAAACCATCTAATAATAAGACACATGACAAACATATATGTTAATTAATGGTGTAGTTTAGCGATTAGCATACATGCATTTTTTTCTCTTTTTTTGTATCATTGACTCTTAATTATTGTCATGGATCATGATCTTGAACATAGTGGACTTGTTTTGTTTATTTTGATTGGATATCAAATCAATATATTTTAATTTAGTGACTCATTCCATCTGCATGGTTCTAAATTTTTCTGATTAATTTATGATAGTTTAATTAATTTTTAATTAATTGAGATTTGATTAGTTAATTTCTAAATACTGTATCAACCCTACTAGTTTTCCTTGATTTTTGGAATACAGCTCATTAGCTCGTTTTTAAAATTTTGAAGAGTAATAATAATTAAATAAAGAAAAAGTTATCGAAACTAACGGTTAAAATTAATTTTTTAGAATTTGTAATGATGTTTTTGTTTTTTACTTGTTTTAGCCTTCAACTATTTTACACTCACAAATTCTGTTTAAATAAATGAAAAAATATGTTTGATAATATGTTAATTAATTTTCATTAATTACCAAATTAACGATTGATTTATCATATAGTTTGTGATTAACATAGGGATTCATCAACTTATAGAATAAAAGCAATTTATAGATCATGATCTTCGACCTATTTATTTATTTTGACATTACCTTTTGTTGTGGAGATAGGAGTATATAAGTAAGATTTATGGTGCTTGAATTTATGTATTAGTATAAGTAAGTTTTGTGTTGTTTGAAGTTGTATTAGTATAATAATTCTTGAAGATATTGCATGGAAGTAAATTTTGAAAGTTTTTTTTAGAAAAATAGACAAATATTATTAATTGTCAGCAAATTACAATGAAGGTAGCATGACAACACGATCCATATCTACGCCAAGCCAGAGCCCTAATAGAGCAAAATGGTCTTAGGTTATAGGATGGTTGAGAGTTAGGATAAGTATTTTAGAATACTTGTAAAAATCTAGAGTAAATTTTATTTTACTCCACTTAACTATACACAAATTTGACAATGTTAAATAATTTAACTAGTTTTTTTTATCTCTTCCGGTATCTAAACTAAATTTAATTCTCGTGGTGTTTAACTCTATTAGTGTGATAGTTAAAAGACGAAAATACCCTCATGTAATAATCAAGTTTTAAAGGGTGACATTTTTCTTGTTTTCTTTTCTTCTCTATCATTTCTCCTCCATACTTTATTTTGCTCTACGTTTAATCTCTGCAAAAAATTCAATTATAGAACATCACTTCTTTGCAATTAATTTCAATTTCAAGTTCAATTTCAGTTAAAGAATTAATTTAAATTACTATAATAAAATTACAGCTTTCGAAAAGTACGTGACGTCTATTTGTGCGAAGGTATCGAATGGGGTGAAGAGCTCGAAAATTTCTAGAAGAATCTTGTTTGCTTTGTTGAAGTTATCGTTAGAGACGGCCTCAACGCACTGGAGGGGCAAGGTCTAGAGGTGCAAGCCATCTTCGTCTCTCTTCTACAGTTAAGCCTCCTCTTCTGCATCTTTGTCGGCTATGAAGCTATCAAAATTTTTGAATCTGACGAAGGCAAATTGCTAGAGCAGTTGCGACGGAGGAGAAGAGTGATCGGAGCATGTGAGGGTTTTGAGATCCAATACTGATTGGCACTTGAATCTAAAAAAATTTCTAAATAAACTTTTCTTATCGAACACAATGACAATTTCGAAATCATCCACGACGTGTGCGCGACGTATAGTCTCATAGAGAAATTAAAATTTGTCAAACCTTAAAATTAGTTTGACCATAGAGAAATTCTTTTAATCAGGTATATGAATGTGAAAATAACTAATAATTAGGTGGAAAAATAATAATATTTAACTAAAAACCTAATTGGAACTATTACCTTTAACAATTTTCCCATATATAAATTCTTAGATGTATTACATATTTTAATTTCATGCAATAAAACAAATTTGTAAATTCAAATATTATAAGTACCCTATATTAAAACTCGATTTAATATTAATTAATAAATAAAATAGTTAAAAATGATGATGCATGAGGTGACACAATCTTGTTGCTCCACCAAGTTTCTTTTTGCTTCACCAAATTTCATGGGTCTTACATAAAATTAGTTGGATTTTAGTTACCACCCCAACTCCAAATCAGTAAATAATTGAATTATACATGCACTAAAAAAATTATTTGACACAATGAAGAAAAAAAGAGAGTAAATAATGGTAGCCGATAATGTAGTTCAATGAGAAAAGTGAATAAAAATAAAATAAGAATAGTTAAGATGGCTCAAGAATAGAGGTGGATAGGATAGGGACATTAATTAATATCAATATAGTTGAGCATTTTTATGTATAAATAGGCCATGAAAGTGAAGCAAACATTTATAGTTGAGAAACTCCAAAGTCAGAGCTTCAAATATGGCTGCAAATTATGAAGGTGCTGCTCCTGCTGAGGACATTGAAGGTTTCTACAATGGCCACAGAGTTCAACCTTTCTCCTCCACACCAATCCATGTGCCAAGGTAATGTCAAGTCGTGGACTCGAGTCGAAAAAATAATATTCGCGTAAAAGATGAAATTAAAGTTATGTGTTCGTTTGAATTTTTAAAGCGGAAAGGATATTGTGCAACGTAGACTGTTGCAGATTAATCTTTCGCGGTGATGGTGTATGAAAGCACGTGTAAGATTATGTAACTTTTGATTTTAAAGTATTAAGAGTCTTGTACATGGTTGTTAAAAAATATTGCGAACTGACCAAGTTGAATTGCAAAAACCAAACCGGATAGAGCTGAAAAGAGGCTAAGAAAATTGATCAGTTTGGACGCGTAGGTCATTTTATGTCATTTATCTCCAGTATAGTTGTGTAAAAAAATTGAGACAGGAAATAATGAGTCAGAAGAGGCTCAAAAAGTGAAAACACATTAAAAATAATTTAAAAAAACAACCGATTTAGTTTGTAAAAATTGAACGGACAAAAAAGGCAGACAAAAAATTGATTTATTTGGACACATGACTCATTTTAAGTCATTTATCTTCAGTAATTGTGTCTAAAAATGTTGGGGGAACAAATAATAAGTTAAAAGAGGCTCAAATAAGGTAAAAAATACGTGATAAAAGTGATCGAACAAAACATTTGTCAGTTTAAAATTGAACTGAACTAAATTCTATCAGTTCAATTTTTATAATTTTCATTTCCTCTAACCAAGCTTATGTGTAAATTTCTCAATTGTGGCTAATTTTGCAGGGATGAGGAATGGAAGGGGGAGCAAAAGAAACAATTTGGTGTTGTTTTGGGGCAGAAGTTGGGTGTGGAGGAATTCTTCTCTTTGAAGGTTTGCACTTTTCAAGAGAAACTTATATTATTAATATATGTAACACTACATTAAAATATCATAATATTGAATATTCACATTACTTTTAAGACTGAGATATTATCATAGACCTTGACATAATATATAATTCAATTTAAAATTGTGCATGACAGTATCTAATTTATTATGATTCACTTGGATTTGAGTGCAACATGTTTGATATTCTATTACTTAAAAGGTAAAATTCTCTTTCACTGTCGTTAATTATACCACATTTTTAATCGACTATGGTTAATTATTTTATTTGTCAATTGACTACGGAGAACTTTTTTTTGCTATCATTTTACTCTAACGCCATTAAAATAAATAAATAAAAATATTTTGTTGACTTTCAACTTTTATTAAATGTTGAAAAACACTCTTGTATTAAAAAAATTAAAAAAATTATTTCAAAACTTTGTTTTATTAACTTTTTTATAGAATAAATAATAAAAAAACTTATTAGAATATTATTATTTTTAAAATATTATAAATAAAAAACATTGTTAAAGTTCGTTTTTATTTTAATATTTTTTAAGAAAACATTTTTTTTAAATGTATATCAAAACCTGTTTTTTATTATTCATGTCATAAAAAATTTATTTATTAAAAAAGTTAAAAATAATATTATTTTTTTCATATCTTAATACATAAATAATATGGACATTTTATATCAAATATAATTTTGTTAGGTTCGGCGAACCTTAACGAAACATTCAAGTGAATTGACTGTGAAAGTAGTTCAACGTAGTGAATTGAAACTTTCCCTTTACTTAAATACGACATCCACACGTGAAAGTATCACTCAAAAATAGAAACTAAATTTCTATGAAAATAACAATCATATGTAACATTCATATATGTAACAATTATATGTAACTTGATTCAATGTGTTAATTTAAACGTGACTAAAATATTGTTGACAGGTGTGGCGAGCGTCTGTGGCAGAGGTTGTCGGGACAGCGGCCCTCGTTTTTGCCCTCGACACCATCGTCATATCCTCGTACGCGACCACCGAGGCCGGCCACGGAAACACCCACCTAGTAATGTCCGTGATCGCGGCGATCACCATCTCGATCCTCCTCCTCGCGACCGCCCCCATTTCCGGGGGACACCTCAATCCCGCCGTGTCCCTGGCGGCCGCATTGTCGGGCCTCGTCTCCTTCTCGCGGGCCGCGGTCTACATTTTCGCCCAATGCGTAGGGGGCGTGATAGGTGCCCTGGCGATCAAGTCGGTGGTGGATAGCGCCACCGAGGGCACTTTCTCCCTCGGGGCCTGTACGCTGCATATCATAGCGCCAGGCCCCGATGGGCCCGTTAGGATTGGGCTCGAGACGGGCCGGGCCCTATGGCTTGAGATCATATGTACCTTCTTCTTCCTCTTCGCCTCCATCTGGATGGCCTTTGACGGTCGCCAGATCAAGGCTTCGGGCCGGATCGTCGTGTTTTTGGTTATCGGGCTCGTGCTGGGCCTGCTCGTGTTCGTGTCGACGAGCGTTACGGGGGCGAAGGGCTATGTTGGGGCCGGGATGAACCCGGCGAGGTGTTTGGGCCCGGCCCTGGTGAGGGGAGGGCACTTGTGGGATGGGCATTGGGTGTTTTGGGTTGGGCCTCTGATTTCTTGTGTTCTGTTTTATTTGTACACAAAAATGATTCCAAGTGAGCTTATCCATGAAGAATAGGCCCACACCAGTTTCCATGTTTTCAGGCCATGTGGAAGTTTCAGTACTTTGAGGTCTTTGGTTAGGAAGGTTTGTGTAGCTTGTGTGAGTGTTATGTAATAATGCAATGGTTTGGGTGTGCAATGACCACTTATTAGTAACTGATCAGTTCACATTTAATTTCCGATTAATTCTCTATTAATCTTTGATTAGTGTATTAATCTTTGATTAGTTCGATTCGTCTCCACTGATCTTATCCGCCCAACTAGTCTCTAACGTTTTTTCTTAGAACAGACTATGCCTAAACATTGTAGAGTGATTGTTCTAATTTTTCTGGTCCTAATGTCAAATTTTCTCAAGAAACAAACAGAAAATAGAATGTAGAAAAATGAAAAATGAAAAATGAAAAAGAAAACTCATTTGTATGCACATCCCAATCTCATTGAAGGCAGAGAAAATCCAGATTTACAGACCATGGATTCATGGTGGATCTCTGATCAGCAAGCAGAGAAATTAAAAAGGCCTAGAAAAAACAAAATTGTCAACCTGTGTAAATTTGTGACATTCACACCATTACATTGGTATTGCTATTTCTACATGTGTGTAGTAACCAGGCTAATCTATTATCACCTTTGAGAGACAAGAACATCTCTCTTTTGCTGGAATCGTCGAATACGTCTAATGCTGCAAAGTAGAGCCAATCGCCGATGTCTTCAATCTCATCCAGCGCTCGAATGCAGTTAGTAATAGAGTATGGGTTTATGCTTTGAGTAGTAGCTGCGCTTGCCCTCAATTTCGAAGAAGAAATCATCTGTGTGAGAGCTTCGGCTATTGCCTCTCTCAATTTGTCCTGGTTTGTTGTGCAATGGCGCGGACTGGGTGAATTCCCAGATTGGCGTCTTTTTCTTCCATTTGTGACATTCTTGGTCATTCCTGTTGTTTGTGATGAGGCGTTGGTCTGAGCCGACAACCTTGGTGTTCCAAGATCTGCGCTTGCAGTTTCAAGACACGACCTTGATCCTGGTCCGTCAAATCCTGATGTTGTAGTTTCCAATTTTCCAAAGTGACTTGACTGCGCGTATCTCCCATCAGAAATTGGCTCGGTGAATATAATGCAAAGCTGGTCATAAATGGGACAATCCTTGGTTTTAAGATTCTCTGGCCTAGGGATCTCCTACGAGCAGATTTTGTACAGAGCATGTAAGGCAAGTAAATATTTCCAACAAATTATGCAAAAAAATATAGATGTGTAATGTGTGTAATGTGATTACCCCTCATTGCATACAGAAAAACCTCGATAAATCCATAATTTCCCAAGTTGAGCTGATATAAACGATCATAAAAAGTTATGCCGAGATATACCTGAATGATCTCATCCAACAGTCCATACTCGGGCATTAAAAAGACGTGACTGGATTGTTCCACTTTGAAGTCGCGTTGTTCAGAAGCTGACAATAGATTATGATATCGTAATCTCAGAACATCCAAGTGCTTCCTCAATTGTTTCTTGTTAAAGTTGAGACCTGTTACTGCATTGAATTGTTCTCGAATATGCTTCCACGCCTTCTGGTCGAAAACATTGTCTGTTCTGTTGCCAAGCTGTATCTGCTCCACCACCAGGTCAACAAATATCTTGTCTTGGGACGCCGTCCATCTCCTCCTCAGCCGTTCCTGCTTGAGCTGTTCACCTTGACCATCCATCAACGCTTTCAGCCTTTCAGGAATTCTACTATATATACTGTATGAAGCAACATGCTTAGACAAATTTGGAAAAGTTGACAGCATGGGAGACAAAACAATCAAGGAAAGAATAGCACAAGGAAATTTGGACACACAAAATCATAAAAACAAATTCAACTAGCCATGTTCCTCTATGCATTCCAGTAAAACAATTGAATGGCAAGTAAAAGAGGTGATTACGGTGTGTATATATACATAGTAGGAAGATTCATCCCCAAAACCCATTTACCACATTGGGTAGATGGGGAAGCATTTGTAACGAAACTTCAAAAGGAAAAAAACTGAAGAATAGAGAAACTCAATATAGCTGAGTAAGCTAATGAATAATGGCATAAAACGTGCTAAACATGAACCGTACCCAGAATGGCTCTTCGCCTGTCTAAGCAGCTCACTGACATAACGATTTCATTTTAAGGTCAACTTTTGTGCATGACTCTAAAGCTAGCTGTTAACAAATACAAGGAATTAGCCACCCTTCATTTCGATAAATGGTAGTTTCCCCTGGCACCCATGCTAGAAGAATCTGAATATCTACTATCTCACTGAAATCAAACTTAGCACTATACACAAAAATGAGACAACCAAATTTTCCCTCCCCAGTCACTCCAAAACTCAAAAAAGCAAAAAGATACAGTACAGATAAACGCTCATGTTTTCTCCGTGATCACCCATCACCCATCACCCATAACTTTTCGGATCACCGTGATTGTGGCTAAAAGGATCAAATGAAACATAGTAAATGTTCTTTCCATTTCAAAAAGAAAGAATGGGAGCTTAGGAAGGTAGAATCTTTGAGGATTTAGCTTTTGCCAAAACAGATTCGAAACATGGAATGCTTGATCAAAAGGTGAAACATCTTTGCTCAATCCCCCAATCAGCCATTCAAATTCGATCAAAGAAAGATAATCAAATCACAATCAAACGCATTTTCACTTCATGTTTTTGCAAAAAATAGTATGACACATCCAGCAATCAAATTAAATCACAATCATCTCATCATGCACAAATCAACATTACACACACACACACACACAATATCAAAAGAGCTGTAAAAACAACAGATAAGCACATATATTCACTCATACTATCATTTCGGTTTCTGGGAAATCCCCGGACGAACAAATTAAACCATAATTCTGCGAACAATTAAAAAAAATTTTCTCCTTCCCCACAATTTTCTCAGCAACCAAACAGACACAGAAGGAAAATTCAAACGTACCTGAGCACCTTGTCTCCGATACAAATTCAAATTCGGATTCGCAATTCAGCTCTGGTTCGACGGAGAGCAATAAGAACCCTAAAGCGCGAACAAAACCCCAACGGCAACGGACATTTCGTCACGTCTCTCTCTTTCTGTCACGAGGTTGCTTCAGAAGCTAGAGACGAAACACCAAACGGTGCGTTTTGGTGGATAAAACGGGCCGTTAATGGGCCATTACCAACTTAAGGCCCAGCCCATACCATAAAAAATAATCATTTATTTTTGGGTTTCGCTGCGCTTCTCATTTTCACAGTATCGAGTTTGTTTCATGAGTTAGAGACAAAATGCCAAACAGTGTGTTTTGGTATCACCGTTAAAGAGACCATTACCAACTCATATGATGAAAAACAATTATACGTTATTCTTGGGTTTTGTTGCTTCTCTCCCCTTTACAGTATCGAGTTTGTTTCATAAACTAGAAACAAAACACCAGACAATGCCTTTTGGTAGATAAACTAGTCGTTAACAGATCATTACCAACTCATAGTTCAACCCATATCATGAAAAATAACCATCTATTCTTGGGTTTTGTTGTGTCTCTCTCTTTCACAGTACCAAATTTGTTTCATAACGTGTGTTTCGGTAAATAAACTGGCCGTTAACAGGTCATTACCAACTCATAGTCCAGTTCATATCATGAAAAATAACCATTTATTCTTTGAAAGTGATTATATTGATGAATAATTGATAATTACAATATAAAATATGATACAAATGTCTTTATATATAAGTTCGATGATCTAGAGTTCACATAAGATATGACGGTTAAGGTTTACACGAAGAGATAGAATACAAGTAATTGACTTAAGCCCATACGTTAACAAGTAATATAATAATTATTTAACATTCTTGAGTTTTGTTGCGTCTCTCTCTTTTACAGTATGATAAATAGGCCATTAACAAGCCATTACCAACTCATGGCCCAGTCTATATCATGAAAAATAACTATTTATTATTCTTGAAATTTGGTGCGTCTCTCTCATTGCGACAAAATATCAAACGGTGCGTTTTGGGTAGATAAACTGACCGTTAATGGGCCATTACCGACTCATGGCCCAGCCCAGCCCGTGTCATGAAAATAACTAATTTTATTCTCGGGAAAAAAGAAGAGGAAAATGGTGCCACGTGGACAACAAACGGATGAGCTATAACCAACAACGAGAGGAACATATAACTTCTCTCATCACTCCCTCTCTTCACTATCCTCTCTCTCTCTCTCTCTCTCTCTCTCGCTCCCAATTCCATGGATTTGAGCTTCTTCTCTGCAAATCCACAAACCCTAAACCTAGTCTCATGCGCTCCGATCTCCTCCACCGGCCTCTGCTCCGTCCGGCGGGAGTTTCACGGCGGCGCGCGCCGCCTGAGTTCTCCGTCCTCCGGTCTTCGCGCCAGGAGGACCTCCAGTAATCTCGGGTTCCTCCGATTCCGATCTTCTCCGTTCCGGTTCAGAGCAGCGCTTGGTTCTCACTCCGCTCTCGTAATCGGCGCCGTGGTTGCTTTCGCCGCCATTTCTGTGGTCTACTTCAACCATTACCAGAAACGGAAGAAGAATGGAAAAGAGGTTCGTGAGCTGAATTTCACCGTTTTATTGTGTTTTTGGTTGGTTTTTGTGGTGATTTTGGAGAAATTGGGTTTGTGGATAGATATGTGTGTGTTTGTTTATACCCTTTAGCTGTTTAATTGGTTGCATTGCCTCGTGTAGGTTGGATTCTGATATTTTCAGTTTTTGTTAATGGCGATGTATTGTGAATAACTGAATATAGAGTGCAGTTATTTACTTAACTTACTACTAAATTGCATTGTGCTCTGTAGTTGCCTCAGTTAAATTTGTCTCCTTTCCCGATTTGGTATGTACTATTTGCTACATGGAAGGGGCATGTTGGTATGGTTTTGGAATTATGTAATCAGCCATGTTTTTTTACTCCATTTCCCAAAACATGTAGCTGATATGATGTTCACGTGTTTATCCAAAAATAGCTAGTTTGTTCTTTTTATATTTTGTCCAAACAGCAGGGGATTTAGTTGAGGGGAGTTTTATAAGCCCTTTATGTGGTATATGTTGATGTGTAGGGTATAGCTTTATTCGTCATTGTCTTCTTTGATACAAGAAGTAATTTATAAGTGGAACGTTGACTGTTTATAAATGTATGTTACAATTTATGACAAACTAGATCAATCAAAATTCTTCCTGACATATTTTTCGATACCTTTTCTGATTATAGGTGTCCGGATTCCGTATCTTTTCCCTGTCCCGTCTAGGAAGGGACTTCTTGGGTCGAGTCGTTGAGATTTGGATTATGGGTTTAGGAGATCTTCGCAAGGAAAGCTCTGTGAAAGAAAGCAGAGCTCCAAGGGATAATGCTATAATTAACAGCACTCCCGAGAACAAAGTGGCCCCGGTGCATGTTAACTTATCTGTTGCAGTGCGTGAAGAAACTCATGTCCCCAAAACAGAGGTTCCAAATGGCTTTACTTCGTGTCCTTCTAGTGCCAATGATTCTGTGTTTTCAAACTCTAGTATAATGCACGAAGAAGCTCATGTCACCAAAACAGAGGATTCAAGTGGTTCTGATTTACGCTCTTTTAGTGCCAATGGTTCTGTGTTTTCAAACTCTACTTTGATGCACACAGATACTCTTATGACCAAAACAGTGGATTCAGTAGGTTCTAATGTGGTTACATCAAGTGCCACTTTGGTGCATGAAGAGACCCTTATGACCAAAACAGGGGATTTAGGCGATTCTAATGTGATCTCATCTAGTGCTAGTTTGGTGCATGAAGAAACTCTTATCACCGAAACAGTGGATCCAGCCAGCTCTTATGTTATTCTCTCTACTGCTTGCGATTCATTATTTTCCAATTCTACTTTAATGCACGGCGAGAATATTATCACCAAAACAGTAGATTCAACAGGTTCAGATGTTAGTGATTTCATAATTTCAAATGAATCCCGAGTCACAAATTCCCCTTTTTCGCCTGTGGCTTCTGAGTCAGGGGAACTGCAAGATCTTACGTTCCCTTCAGAAGTGTCAAACTTGCAACAGGAGGAACGTATGGACGAAAACAAGTTCAGGCATGAGTTGGAAAAACTAATGTGTGAAAGTGCTGTGCTGAATAATGCACTTGCAGAAAAAGCTAAAGATAACAAAGCAAACAATGAAGTTGCTGGAAAGACTGATGCTACGAGCTACAGTGGGGTTCACAAAGAATATATCAGGGCAGAGCTTTACACATTTTATGAAGCCAAGCAGCCTTTAACAAAATCTAAGAAAAGCATAAATGGTCTAAAATCAGCATCTTCCCGTGCCTTTCTGGAAGGAAATGGATTTGCTTCAGCGGTGAGTAATACTTTGATGGAAGGAACAGAGTTATCAGCCCAAGATTCTGTCCCTACGACAGGTTGCATACTAATTACAGTGTGATCATGTGTGTTCTTTTGAACGTATACTTGTTATCTTTTTCATGTTTTAATGTTATAGGAAATGTTTTGTTTATATTTAGAGGCCGTTAATGGAAAAATGCCTCTAGCATATCTCAATGGAAGTTCTTCCTACCAAAGAAGAGAAACAAAGAAAAGTAGGGGCTATCCAAGAGACGAGGAAAGAAGAGAAGTGCCTCACAGAACCGTTAGAAGGTTTCAGCAGTCCTATCACCCAGATAGGATGCGTGTCAATGAAAAATTAGACCCTTCAGAGAAATCCAGTACTTATGACCGTCTCCTAAGAAATGGGAGGTAAGGGTCATCTTTCATCTTTACAGTTCCATTGTATAGCACTGTGTACTTGTTCACCTTTCCATTTCCCCTCTAGAGGAAGTTCATAGCAAAAATATACTATTTTGAATTTATGAACAAAATGAAGAATACTATTTAATGTACTGGTAAATAGCAATGTCGTTATTCTGTACATCTTGAGTCAAATATTGAGCAAGTGTGGCTTTATTAGGGTAACAGAGTGCGTGGAATTGCTTGAAGGTTTGGAAAGAATCGGCTCGTTAGATATGAGCAAGGCAAGGCTACTACCTTTAGATGCTACTCAAAAATATGTTTTTTTGTGATTAGTTTCATTGTCATTTTTTCTAATTTCGCTCTTTCTGGTTTTAGATTTACCATGCAAGGTTTTTCCAAACCTGCAAGAATCTAAAGGCAGTTGAAGAAGCTTTTCGTTTCACCAAGCTGATTTCAAATCCAACTTTAAGTACATTCAATATGCTTATGTCTGTATGTGCAAGTTCTCAAGATTCAAATGGTAAGTCATAGATTGTTTTGCACGCGGTGCTCTTCTTGGATATATTTACAGGTACTTCATATTTACTTGTGCTTTTGTGCATGTAGGAGCTTTCCGTGTTCTGCAACTTGTCCAGGAGGCTGGACTTAAAGCTGATTACAAACTTTATACTACTCTAATATCAAGTTGTGGTAGAAATGGAAAAGTTGACGCAATGTTCGAAGTACGATAACTTTCTTCTTGGTTTCTCTTAGTTTAGATTACCATTGAAAAGGGGTTTTAATTGGACATGTTCATGATTTTTTTATTTGTACTATTGTTTTTTATTTGCTTTTCTGTCATTGGCCGTAATGTTCTTGCCAAGACATCATATATGGATGGTAGTTGTACTGTTATGCCTACATTCTGTTTCCTCTTTACAACTAGGCTAAGATTATAATTGTGGTTTTTTTAGCATTCGTACTGCAAATCTAATGATAGCTTAATTTCTTGCAATAAAGCTTTGATGTAATTTCTATTAAACACCTAATTTTATGTTTTATGCCAATTATGAGTGCTCAGATGGCAAAGTTGTCTTTTTGGCGGTATCAATTAAATATGCTGCTTCATTTTCTTATCCATCAGATACATTATTTTCATAAATGTTTGGATTCCCCACATTCATTTAATTACATTGAAATTGCCTCATAGGTGTTTCATAAGATGGTTAATGCTGGAGTTGAACCAAATCTTCATACATATGGGGCCCTCATTGATGGTTGTGCCAAAGCTGGACAAGTGGCTAAGGCATTTGGTGCATATGGCATAATGAGGTCTAAGGTACATAACTGCTGTAAGCTATATCTTATTATCACTAGTTTATTCCTTTTCTCTATCACTGTTAAGTAGTCATATAATCTCGACGGGTCTCTTGTTTATGTCCACTTATGTTTTGTTACATCCAATAAGTCTTACTTGGATGAGATGTTGGATGCAGTAGAAAGTGAAACCAGATCGAGTTGTGTTCAATGCGCTTATCACTGCATGTGGTCAATCTGGCGCAGTGGATCGTGCTTTCGATGTATTAGCAGACATGAGTGCTGATGAGTCTCATCCTATAGAGCCCGATCATGTTACCATTGGGGCACTGATAAAGGCATGTGCAAAAGCTGGGCAGGTGGGAATTCCTTACCATTTTGTCCTATCTTCTTGGTTATTGTAAGCACTATGTCTTATCACGTGTTCTTGACATCTATATTTGGTTGACACAAAATAATGCACTGCTTACAGATTGACCGGGCACGAGAAGTTTACAAAATGATCCACAAGTATGACATCAAGGGAACTCCAGAAGTTTACACCATTGCAGTTAATTGTTGCAGCCATACTGGTGATTGGGAGTTTGCATGTCGTGTAGATGATGACATGAAAAGGAAAGGCATAGTCCCTGATGAGGTACATCTAGGGTAAAGCGGCACATCAATGGTTTAATGGCAAAACTGCTAACTTCAAATTGCTTTGTAGTTTTTTTATTGTTTCCTTCCAAAAGGTTTGTCCCCTTCGGATATTATAATTATTTGCTCCACAAGTTGCAAGGCAATTACTCGGTTTATTTGCTTGATGGTCTTAGCATTTGATTCTAGTTCTGCTAGGCACTTTACCGTCATCACTATGCTGGGATAACATGTCGGTATTTCACTATTCTTGCAGATGTTTCTCAGTGCATTGATAGATGCTGCAGGACATGCTGGAAAGGTGGAAGCTGCCTTTGAGATCCTAGAAGAAGCCAGGAAACGAGGAATACATCTTGGAAATATAACATATAGCTCATTGATGGGAGCCTGTAGCAATGTATGTTCCATATAATATTGTTTTAGTATGTTGTTAATGTTCAATATCTGGTCTTGAAATGCACATTAATTTGTAATAGGAACTTAGGATCCCTTGCCGGGTACCAAAACTCTGCAAGTTAGCTTGGAAAAAGTAATTCTCATCTGTTCATTTTAGAACATATTAAGAACCTGGTTGGACATATCTAGTCTAGTTCTAACTCAAACCTTTTGGGAAACAGTGAAGCATCTCCTCAGAGCTTTATTAGCATCAGACCCTTGACCTCTTCTTGTTATGCCCCTCCCTTTTTAATTCAGTTTTTAGAGTCCATGATGGCTTGATCCCATTTCAAGATAAATTGTAGTAGAGGAGGTCGTAAATATTAGGAGAATAGAAAAGGTGAAAATTGCAATGCATTCATTTCATTACGTCACACAAGAAAATTGTTCAGCAATGCACCTCACATATTTTTCTTTTATGATCAAATATTCATTTATAATTAGCATAGCTTCAAATAGACAGCTACAAATTCCGAAAGAAACCTAGACTTTAGAGTCAGTGCTACTGAAGGTAAACCTTGATTTACAGAATTGCTTATGAGTAAAATTTATGAATTTTTTCAGGGAAAAAACTGGCAGAAATCACTTGAGCTCTATGAGTATATCAAGTCGATTAAACTTAAGCCAACAGTTTCGACTATGAATGCTCTGATCACTGCATTGTGTAAGTCTATGATCCCTCTTATTCACCCTGAAAGATAATCTGACACTTCCATAGCATTTAAGGGTTTGCATCTGTGGTAGCATGAGTTTCCTCCCCAGAAAAGCCACCTGAGAGGATGGGTGGGTTAGGGAATATGTACGAAGTGTGAATTTAGATACTCCTGTTGATGCAAGTTTTATTATGTACTATGATGGTATTAGAGTTAAAACCATATATACTAATTCTAATTGAATTCCATCTACTTGGTCCTGACTGGAACTGTAAATAGTTGGAAAGATGGTGAATTAGTGTATAGTAATATCATCTGAATAGTATGAGGTCACGAGTTAATATGAAGATTCTGGACTCTGCGATTATTTGCACGTGTTGTGGGACATGACAGGGTAGAAATTGCAAAAGAAAGGAATAATATAGCAACCTATAGGATACCATGCTGGATGTACTACAAACTGAAAACAATCAAAATTATGTCAACTAAAAGGGATAGTATAAAGCCTAGAATGGGAAATGACAACATCCAAATCTTCTCTGCAGGTGATGGGGGTCAACTGGAGAAGGCTATGAATGTTCTGTCTGAGATGAAAAGATATAATTTGCGCCCAAACAACATTACATACACTATACTTCTAGTGGCAAGTGAAAAGTAAGAGCTCGGAGTTTCATTTTATTTTCTATGATTGTCGTTAAAGAGTTGATCTTTTCCTAGTGAACTTTCAACAGTGTCCATTATTAATTCTCCATTCCTCTTGGCTGCTCTGCTCTGTAGAAAAGATGATCTAGACACTGGTCTTGTGCTCTTCTCCCAAGCTAAAAAGGATGGAGTCAGCCCTAATTTCATTATGTGTAGACGAATAGTTGGTCAGTTCATATGCTCTGCTAATCACTAGTCTCTATTTAATTACTCTGAATTGAATTACATTTCCTTCGTTTACATGGCATATCAATTGAGCAAATCCCTTTTGTTGGCATATTATCAACATAACTACTATCATTAATGTTTTTTGTGGTATATTTGAAGGCATGTGCTTAAGGAGATTCGAGAAAGCTTGTGCACTCGGTGAGCCTGTTTTGTCTTTCAATTCAGGGCGGCCACAAATTGAAAACAAATGGTACCCATTCTTTTACCACTCAAAATTTAATGTTATAAATGCCCTCTTTTCATGGTCGAATCAATAACACATAAATGGATGGACATGTTATGGACTAGCTCTTAATAACTTTTCTGTATACACAATTCATATACTCCTTCCATCCCGTTTTAACTGTTCGCTATACCAAAAAATATTTCTCTATTTAAGTGATGACTTTTCTTGATAAGCAAGTTATGTTTTCATTACCCGTAATGCCCTTCAGATAAGTTTATAACCTTCAAGTTTGTTACAAAAACAGCACATGGGAAAAGTAGAGCACTGATAATAAAATTCATCTGTCATCTACCCCCTATACATGAGTTTTGTCCGTTCGCCTGACTTTAACTGGTTCTGCTAAAATTCTTGCTGACCCGCATTATGATTTACTCCTTTTTTTTTTCTTTTTTGATCAGAAAAGTAGAAATTTATAATTGAAAAGAGAATCAGGTTCCCAATAGACTGATTATTTTCCATTCAGGACTTCACTTGCTTTGACAGCATATCGCGAGACAGCAGCTACGGGTGCGATGCCTACCATGGAGGTTGTTTCCTTAATTCTGGGATGCCTGCAGCTTCCCTGTGACAGTTCCTTGAAACATAAAATGATTGAGAACCTAGGACTCAATGCCGATGTGTCAAGATACCATAAACTGTACTCACTTATAGATGGATTTGGAGAATATGACCCCTGTGCCTTGTCATTATACGAGGTCAGTAGACTGCTAAGATCAGTATCTTTTGCTGAAAATAGTTCATAATCTCTCTGGATGTTGCTATGATGTGAACCTGACGTAGATACCATATTTGATCATTACTGTCTTCAGGGAGCAGCTTCACAAAGAATTGTTCCATCCATATCCTTCAAACGAAATCCTATTATAGTCGATGCAAGGAAACTGGAAATTCACACTGCCAAGGTAAGTCGGACACGACACTGTCCTAGATAAATTTCATAAACTTCTGTAGACAAGCATTTCGATTTCCCGAAGTTCTCTCTTCTTAGATTTCCCCTGAAACTGCATCTCACAAAGATAGGTGTAACTGTGATTACTAAGTTCATTTTACCGATTTCCTGTCAAAAAACATTGCAGGTGTACCTGCTAACAGTTTTGAAAGGTCTCAAGCATCGCCTTGCTGCTGGTACTATAATCTACACTCGTTTTTCTTATGCTCGCATTTGCATGAACTTTTCCATACTTGACAATTGGTGGAAGCTAGCATGTAGCCTGCAGAGACCAACAAATACTAATCACTATTCTTGTTCTTGCCATCTTTAAACATATTTCTTGCAGGTGCAATGTTACCGAACATAACAATTTTACTGCCAACAGACAGGAGGAAGGTTTTCTCCTCCGGAGGCGAGAAAACAGTCAACGTTGCAGGAAGGTCAGAACTTCTCCTCGTTAATACAACATATATGTATTTTATAAGCCAACCTGAATATCTTATTGAAAATGAAGATGATTCCCGATAAGGGAACACCGCATAAATACTCAGAAAGTAAATACGATAATGAAAGTGAAAGAAGTGAGACAATGGATTCATGGAGCCTTGTTCCAAGCTTGAATTCTCCGAAGTTCTTGAATACAATATATATCAATATATATAAGTTTAGAATCTTCTTTCATGGAAATAGCATCTCTAACTTGTACCTCTGGAATCACTTGGTAATTTCTTATGTATTTACAGGATTAGCCTTGCTGTGATAGCATTATTAAGAAGGATAGCTATACCTTACCAAGGGAATGGGTCCTCCGGAAAGATCAAAATCGACGGGCTTTCCCTGAGAAGGTGGATCCAACCGAAGCTCACTTCTCCTTTCAGCGCAAGACCAGAAGAGTTAATCGCACCACCGCAAGCACGATTAGGAAAAGGAATCGTCGATCAGCAGCGCGACATACGGTCTGGATATCTGTCTTGGGAATGAGAGCGGAACGAGTCTTGTACTGCACGCAATTTTGAAACATCGAATTCCTAACACAAACTGATGCTCACAACGGTCGTCAGAAAGCTGAAAGTGCTTCCTTCTGAGGACATAGTGGCAGGGAGTGTTTGGGAGCTGAGAAAAAAGCTGCAAGAACAGGAAGTTAGAATTTTTCCATTTGGAATGTAAAGTGTACAATGAGGTGATCTTCTAGATTGACATTCTTGTTCCTGAGGAGCCTAATAGGCTGATGGGACCTGTATAAGTACTGTAAAGTATCAGAGATGTTTCTGTAAGTTTTCTGGGAAAATATTGTTCTCCCAGATATGTATTTATTTGTTTGAATAAGAGAAAAATAAAGTGTTGCATTACCTGTATTTGGATCTCTGTCTTCGGAGACTATGAAATGTCTAAATTGTATACAAATGTTAGAATCATAAGGAAATGAATTAATAGTGAAGCTTTAGTTTTAGAATTTAAGATGTTTTGTTTTATAAGTTAAAATATCAAACGTTCGTGTGAAAGCGTACTTGGCGCAGTGGTTTAAGAAGGTTTTACACGACCACGACTCAAGAGTTCGAGCCGATTTGCATTTACATAAGAATTGAGTTTGGGTGGATTGTTCTTTAAATTTTGTAAGGGCAGCTAAGAAAATTAAAGAAAAAAAAAATATCAAACATTTGTTTATATAACATCAATTGACAATTGTAAATATCTGTAGATCATTTAACTTGAAAATAAATAACGATATTCGTCGTGACTAGAAATTTACTAATTTTTTTAAGTTATTTTAATAAAATATTAATACTTGCATATTTGGAATATTATTTTAATTTGTTAAACACTGTGTGGAGGTAATTTAGATTTTTAAATGAAATAAGTAAATTGTTGTAGGTATCCTTAAGGTAAATGATTTATTTTACCTGTGGAGATTGACAATAAGTTCATTAGCAAATCATGAAAAAAAAATATATTGATCAATTTTTTTTCATATATGACAATTTTAAATATCAATCTGAATTCTATTACAATAACATTATTATTCAGTGATAATTTTAAATTCCTAAAAAAATTGTAATTTTCATCGCGGAAAATGAGAATCAGAAGAGGAAGGCTCCGAGCTGTTCTGATCCCAGGTTCGTCGATTTCTGGAACATCATGTCGATTATTTTGCAAAACAACAAATAAGTTCGATTGATTGATCTCTGGTTCGCTTTCCATGATTTTGATTCCAATTACGTATGTGTAGCATCTGAATCCAAATGTAATCGAAATCTAGCAAACCCTAATTCATTAGAAATTTTGTTCAAAATTGGGATTTGTGGGTACTGTGAGTGAAAGATTGTGTGAAAATGAGTTGGTGAATATGGTAATTGTGATAGCTGGTTATTGCTTGTGACTTGTGAGTGGGCCATGTGGCTCAGCTGATTGCTATCATTATTGAGTACGTACATATGAGCCACGGCATGAGCTCCAAGCCTTGTTATTGCGACTTCTCTTGTTTGTATATATAAATGCAAATAGCGCTGAAACAGTTTTGTCACATGAAAAAACTGAAAGTGAAAGTGATTTTGTTTTTTGGCTTGATTTTTTGTTTAGTTGATTACCCGGAAACAAGAACGTCGGCTTCATTTCACGTTACGTATCTTAGAAGGAGAAGATGCTAATCTTGGTGTCGTAGGATGTTATGTTTTGGGATTAAGACATAAGATGACTGGTTTAGAGAGCTAATTACTTAAATATGTCTTTGGTCTTGACTCTCCAAGTCTGATAATCGCATGGCTTGTGTCATATTGTCTGGAGCTAATTGCATAAGGCATGGAATTCATAAAAATTAGGCGTTAATTATTGTTTATTAAACCATTAGCAAGTCTTCGTTATTCATTGGCGTCTGCCATGTTTTCTGCTTGGACGGACGCCACCAGCTTTCTCCTGGTTCCGTGTTACCGATTTTTATATATTTATGAAGAATGTGATTTGGTTTGTTGAAACCGTATAATAACATGATCTCCATGCACCCACTTGTTTCTGGGCCCATATTGTCCCCCCCTGTGTTTTTACATACATGCCAATCTGTATCATAATATCACTGTATAAAGAAATTGAGTGAAAGGAGAGATGTATAGTCCAAAAATAGAACTGAGGTGAACCATTCATTTACATTTACATGAGAGGGACATCCACATGGGATGAAATTGAATTGGCAATATACCATTTACAAAATTTGAAAAGTCTCGCTTGATTTGCTCCACTCTTCTTCCTTTCACTTTCAGTGTAGGAGAAATTCGAATAATGGCCAGAAAAAGGTGGAAACCTTAGAATCTGGAGAGATTTTTTTATGAACAACCAAAAGCTGTTATTAAGCTAATGAAGTAGTCTTCGCTGCATGGAATCGTGAGGCCCCCCATTGGATGGTCGAATCCAAATTCTTCCTCTGCCCGGTTTAGCAAGTCTTGAAACAAAGGATGGTTCAAGTATGATATTGGGATCACAAACCTTTTCTTTTGGCTTTCGCCAACGTAAACAGCGATATGACCTTTTGGAACGTTAGATGAAACTGCCCCGCTTCTCATCGAAAGACTTCTTTGTAGCTTTTGCTTCGCTTGAGCTATACCCATCAGGCCCATGTTGATGATATTTAGTAGCAGATATGGAGCGACAAGAAGTTTTAGAGAATAGAGTGGAAGTAGAAGTTTGAAGAGCAAAAAACTTGGCTTGAAATGGTATAATTTAGAGCTAATATATATAGGGGTGGTTATATATGGTTAGGTCAGGGTATCAAACCTTAATGGATAGAAATATAGAAATGTAAGGACTTATTGAAGAATGTCGAGAAACATGGCAGGTGGAGTAAATGGTGAAGGTTCACATGCTTCTGTCTTGTCTCTTGCTGGACACCATGCCCTACCACCAGCCTGAGGGACAAAGGAGGGTCACAAGTTGTGAAATTAATGGAAATCTATTTTCTCATTTTGAAATAATATAAGGCACTTAATTTGTGATGCTAGGCATGTCCTTGATTGATGCTAAAGACTCTTTTGGATTGTGGGGGATACACAAATTCAAATTCCGTATTCAGAAGCACTGAACTTAGACTTGGTGATATGATCAGTGACCTTTTCTACTGCAGGTAGCCAGCCAAAGTCTGTGTATTGTTGTGATGACCGTAGGTCCCCACCACATGAGCAAAACCATATCAAGTTGCAAATTTGCCGTTTTAGAGATGAAACCTCCTTTTGACTCAGTCTCTTGGACTCGTCGTGTCTTGTTAGCTATACTAGTCAACTTGCACTAACATTACTTAATTGTTTGAAGTTCCTTACAGTTAATGATCATTAATTTTTCTTCCGTCAACTCATCTGTTTAATTTATATAGTACACAGTTCTCCGTTTCTATTGTTTAAACAAAGTTAGCTGCTGGAGGCTTGATTGCTACTATTGAAAAAATATATTTGCAGCCTCAACTATGATTTTTCTGCTTAACAAAAGCATGTTACTTTTTACTTGCAGTCAGCAGGTTCTGCACAGAAGTAAACAAATGAAATCAGGCAGTTGTGTTTTCCTATTAATTCATCATTGCATGTTATGTGCTTTTTTTCGTGATGTCGTGATCAAGTATGCCTAAAATGATTTTTTTCATATTGATTTTGATGTAAGCTAAAACAATTTATGGAATTCAGTTTGTGGCCCAAAAACCAGAACTCATGGATCATCCGAGCTGACATTAACACATCAGTCGGGTGGCAAAAAGAATTTGATTGACAACATGAAAACTTAATTCTTGACTATTTGTTCAATGTTAGAAAGTATAAACGTTTAGACGTGGGTTAGTCCATCAACGTAACTTGGAGCGACAAAATCACTGCTCAAGTTTATCCAGTCACAAGTTAATACACATATTAACTCGGCCATTTTCCACTATTTTTCCAACATAGACATTCTGGGTGCATGTGTTATACTGTTGATATGTGGCTGTAAAGCACCACCTTTGGTTGATGAGCTGTGCCAAGGCTTAGAACCATTACTGTGGTTGATGTGCAACATTGTTCATACCATGAGCTTTCTTTCTGATCTGACAGTAGCTTCAAGGTGTTTAAATTTCATGCCTGTGATTTCTGCTTTATTGTTTTTCTTAACACATGCATATAGAGTAGACATTATAATTCATAGGCGTGGGAACGAACATGATGTGCAGTTGAAACACTGGAAGTCACATGCCCCTGTCTTGTGGCTCATGGTTTCAAAATGCTAGTCCTAGTTTACTGGAATTATTGGTTTTGAGGGTTCATGCCATATGTGTTTGTGTGGTGTAGTAGCATCTACATTTTTACCATATTCATACCTGAACCTAGGATCACAAAAATGCTCCAATTATTAGTCTTCGAGCTTCTCATTCATTTTAGTTGGAACCAGGTCATGGTGATCCGAGGTCACTAGTCAAAAAGAGAGAAGATTTTGCCATTTGAAAGTTAAAGCAATCAGAGTGAGACCATGAAACCTTTTGAGAAGGATGAGTGATTCCCAGCTAGGCTTGAAAAGGTACTGCTATTACTTGCAATGTATTTAGACTTCCTAATAATTATTAAAATGATTTTCCTTTAAACCCTCGTAAAATTGGCGGGTAGAGCTAATAATTCATTTCAAATAGATGGGTCGAATTATCCACAATGTCATCATCCAGTAGATGATGCATCTTTTGGATGATTTGTGATCAATGACACTTAATGCGAGTTTAAGCTTAACTATTAATCCTTAATCAATAATCATGAATTATTGATGTTCTGCTATCACCTAAACATTCCTTATCCAAATACTTTAGTTAGGTTGGAACTTGGAAAAGAAATTAATGATCGGGATGGTCAATTAGTATGACTTTACAAAGATGGTCAATCCAATAGAATATTAGACACCACACCCACTTGGGTGGAACCATATACTTTTTCTAATTTCATTGATTGTGGACGATTAAGATCTAGACATCAGGATAATGTATAATTGTGAATGCAAGTTTGGTTGGTTTGTTGTTTCCATTCAACCTATCATCCCATAAGATGCAGCCCAAGTTCCTACAGTGAATGATCAATTCTTGTTCTGCTGTGTCATTAGACAGCATGACATGAATGCACAAAATATATGTTTGTTAATTCCTATGCTTATTTGGTAATGACTGTACTTTTGATGGATATGTTTATCTTGTTAAAACCAAAACGAACTTATATATGATAGGGTAAATAGTAAAAAGTAGCGGTGTACCATTCCAATTTTGCAAAAAGGGGATGTGTAATTTTTTTGTTGCAAAATATGTACATTTGTTCAAAAATGACGAAAATGCCCTTGAAATTAATAGTTTTTTTCAACTCGAATCTCACCGATTTCTTTCTTCTCTAGCATGCTATTGGTCCGTGAAACTTCGGATCTAGACGAGCTCGAGTTGGAAAAATTGACTTTCATGGACATTTTCGTCATTTTTTGTTAAATATACATATCTTGCAAAAAAATGATTGTAGGTTGACAGTCACTTTTTGCAAAATTGGAATAGTACAGTCAGTTTTTGCAATTTACCCTGTAAGATATTCACATGGTTTGCTGAATTTTTTTATATGACATATGATCCACACAACAGTGTCTGCTGAAATAATGTAGCACCCAAATGGATGATCTGGGCCACCATGATTGTTTTCTATGTGGTAGGCCATGGCAAGGTTCATAGAAATCATAATCTCTATGAAAATCATACTAATAGTTGGGAGGCAAAAGCATGTGATATTGCATGCCCATGTCTTTTGCAGGTCTTTTCTTGACCACACAATTCATTTAAAGAACAATGGCCATAGGGCTTTTGATCTTTCTATATAAACCTCTATTCCAAGACTCTCTGCTCATTGCTCAAACTTGTAGATACCCATTTTGCTCCCTATTAAAAGCTTCCTGAAGAATTTCACCTGATAAATAATGGGTTTCCGTTTACCAAAGATTGTTCACGCTAAGCAGATTGTGCAGCACATTCTCTCGTCTCAAGAAACAGCAACTGTGCCTAAAGGCCACGTTGCTGTTTATGTCGGGGAATCACAGAAGAAGAGATTTGTGATTCCCATATCTTTCTTGAAGCACCAAATGTTCCAAACCTTGCTAAGTCTGGCCGAAGAGGAGTTTGGGTTCGATCATTCCATGGGTGGCCTTACAATTCCTTGCAGCGAAGAAGTTTTTGTTGATCTAACTTGCAGTTTGTAGTTCTCATGAAGAATGACTCTAGAAATGACTCCCTAACACCAATACTCTAATTCCCAATTTTGTAGAGAATAGATATACAATATTTACTGGCTTGTTTGCCAACACCGTGTAAACTTCTCTGTTTCTGGAAATATATTAATCTAAACATTTTCTTTGACATATGCAATTTTCATTTTCTGTGATCCTTCTGTTTTTGTTTGTATTACCATGTTCTGCCAGTGATTGAATGTGTACTTGCAACAGATAAATTATACACAGAACTAAGCATGGTTGACGTTGTTGATTGAAAATTAACAGTTCCATAGTAAAACAAAATTACAGTTCTCAAAAGAAGTAGCTGTGATGGTAAATTTTGTTCTTGTTGCAGAATTCACAAGACATGTGAAAGAGAAGTTATGATCTAATCATCATATACGATTCCTTGAGCATCAGTTATGTTTTAAACTGAGTAGGTAAGGAGTGGCACTACTGATTTCTCTGTCTTAGAAGATTTATGCATAATTTCTTTTTATTTGACAATGAAACAAATGACAGCAAATTTGTGTGTAATTTCAGCATCTTTCATGAGAGGGAGGTTTAGGTAAAAACTCTCCCTTAGAATGCAAATTATGAACTAAGAGGAACCCTTAGATTGAATTTTTAAACGGTTGAGATTAAATCTCACTTGTTTACACCATACAAATACTGAGTTTACAATATTTGAGATTCACTCGTTCGTGTTTAGATTATTGCGTGTTTACATCATTTATACTGTCTCTTTACATAACTTATGTTGATTGTTTACGTCGGATTTTAGCTTGCATTGTTAGAAGGGTTTTTACCTGAACCCTCCCCTCTTTCATGATATCCCTTTGGTAAGAATTTGCACGTCAATAACCGACGTGTTCTAGCAATTCTCCTTTATTTGAAGTCTAAATTTTATATCGTTGCTTTGACCTGAACCTGGTCGCTAGACCGAGAATTTAAGCACTTGACTACTTGGCCAACTAAAGCTTTGGCTTGTCCTAGCAATTCCCATTATATGGATTTCTGTATATGGTGATCTAAAATAGTTATTTACTTAGCTATTGTTTTAGCCTGTGCCATGAGAGGTACATCTTAAGTACCTACTCATTGAGTAAACCTGTGATATTTTCAGATTGTAATGTCCCTGTAGGAACAAATGATTGGCTTATACAAAAAAAAGAATCATCTTTCATGATACATAAATAGTAAATTCTACTGAAGTTTGCCAATAGTAGGGCAGTGTTCATGTGATCTTCATGTGGTCCGTCCTTTAAATAGCTATTTCTCTGTGTTTGATTTTGACTGTCACATAAATGTATCAAAATCGAATTATAATGCGCTTGAGGCCATATGTTTTCAAAAACCACTTTGCATTTTGCTTTTCATCTGCACCATTATGGAAATATACATATAGCATAGTTGTAGATAAATGTCTCCAGCTATTTGTGCTTCTACTCACTGCTCTTTACAATGCAATCCAACAAAATGTAGGGCTTGGTGCTTTTTTTATGTGGTGTAGGGTTTGGTCAAGCTTAGTTTTTGGTTAATGTTATGTGCATTGTTGATGATGATTGGTTGGAAAACAAGTCCACATGATAGATAGCTTTATGAGATTGTATCTTAGATGAGTCCCACAGTATAAGATTCTCTGCTTTATGATTTATGGTGATAGAAAGTGAAGAATATGCAATTATGCATCTGAGTCTCATCAACATGATGATACCTTCCTCTTCCCTGGGACTCCTTATCCTTTGATACAGTGGAATATTAGAGTAACCTCAAATCTGTATTTACTATTTACTATTGACATTGTTATATTTTTTAAGTTATAATTGACAAAACATGGACTATATGATATTTTTGCAACTTGTTGCTGTGAACTTTACTCCTTTTTTGTTATTGCAAAATGGGTATATTTTTTCAAAAATGACGAAACTGTCATTCTAATATCTGGAAATTAATAAGATATCCCCGTTAGAACAAGTCAGCTTGGAGCAATAAAAAATAGATGAACGGTGCCTCTCACCGGAAAAATCAAACGGCGACTCACAACTTTTGTTTTTTTTCAATTGTTAACTAGAAGGGCAATTTTGTCATTTAAAAAAATATACCTATTTTGCAAATGGAATGTAAGTTGACAGCACTTTCTGCAATTGGTGCTCATCAACTCCCTGCAAAAGTGTAGTACATGACATTATTTTCTTGTAATTTGCTTCACTGTTAGTGTTAACTATTTGAGTGAGTATTGGTTGTATTTTCTGTGATATCTGGAATTCTGGATGATTGTGACTCATGATTTGGTTACCATTTCTATGCAGTGAACAGAAATGGGTTGAAGGGCAACACAGGTGAGTCGGTGCTCTGCATCAGGTTGGTTAGGTAATCGATACTGATCATTAACCAACACTTGGTTATATATCTCAATCATTTATCGTATCCACTAAGAGTTTATTCAGCTGAGTCAAAAGGAGATTTTCTTTGTCCCACTCCTTGTTGTTCTCGTGTACATGTCGGTAAGGGATCGTTAGATGATGAGTACCTCAGGTCGTGTGCAAATGGAATCCATTTGTACACACCATATCGACCTCACAAGTGTCCCTGTCATTGAGTAGTGCCACTTGGAGAATGATTAAGCTTATCACCTCAGGTTTAGTGTACATTTTCTGAGAATAAACATTCGCATATTCTTGGTTGGTGTCCCGTTTCTTCTGTTCAACGTACCATCCTTCAAATTTGATGCATGCCCAAGTTCATATAAGTCATCACTATATCTAATACATATTCGTCTTTAGACACCATCATGATATAAAGTCCAAAATATACTACTGGCTGTTGCTGCTTATTATGATTATCCGATTGGAAACTTCAACAAAAACTGTACACTGAGACTGACTTGTTTTCTCAAAGAATGCAATGATATGCGATCCGCGTCTGTACGTGCCACATAGTTTGTTTTCTGTGTGGTAGGCCACAGAAAAATCATTGAATATCAAAGGCCGGACCGCCGGAGTGTTTTAGAATTCCAAGTCGGCCAAGTTTTGGAGCGAGTTTTAAAATTCAGTCTCAGTGATTCAATTTTACCGAGTTTTTACTGGGTCAAATTGGTAAAAAATATATATTTTTTTTAAATATGCTTTAAAATTGTTCTATAATTTTAACTCTCTTTAGTTTTTGCATCACCAACTTCTCCTCAATCCCAAGTTTTCAGACCCCTCTACCATATGGTGTACCATTCAAAAATGGTCCTAGCCACCATATTTTGTTTCCTTAGTGGTAGGCCACAGCAAGACACAGAAAAAATCATCTCAAATATGTGGAAATCATAGGGTTGGAGGCAGAAACATGTGAAGGTGCATGAATCCCTCCATCCACAGACCCCACAGAGCCTCATTTCTTGACCAATTGAGAATATTGGTCTTTTAGCTCCTTTTGCTCTGTATATAAACTAACCCTGAGTTTGTTCTTTCACACAGCCATAACTTCTCTTCTTTAACTCTCACATATCCTCCATTTTTTGTAGTTTCATTGACAAATCATGGGTTTTCGTCTGCAGAGACTCGTTCGGGCCAAGTCTTTGGTGCCGAGAGGCCATATAGCTGTGTATGTTGGGGAAACGGAAATGAAGAGGTTTGTGATTCCCATAGCTTACTTGAAGCATCCTTCGTTCCAGAGCTTGCTGAGTAAGGCTGAGGAAGAGTTCGGGTTCGAGCATCCCATGGGTGGCCTCACTATCCCTTGCAGCCATGAAGCCTTTCTTCATCTTACTTGCAGTTTCTGATTCTCCTTCCTTGTGATCATGACGATGATGATGAGGCCAAGAAAGTTGTGTGTAAATTGCTGACTCCTCTGTTGATGTGAAAAGCTGCTCGCTCGGGCTGAAGCAGGGGTTGTTGGGGAGAACTGGGTCTTAGAGGAGTCGAACCAATGATGCGTACCCAATATTCCCGAACCCAACGTGGGCCTAATATCCTCAATCTGATGAGGCAGGCGACGGGATCACTGAATCTGTCCAGAACTCGCATCGTTGCTACTCTTAAGAGAAGTAAAGTACTGTGAATCTGACGGGAACCCAATATTGAGACCGAATCATTAAAAGCAAAAGTGCACACCTAACACTTGTTGGGTTGGTGATCTCCTAGGGAGTACCAAGTAGCAATATTGACAAGTAGCAACATTTAGCTAGAGAGCCATTGTTCCATGTTAACCTCTTATTTGAGCATGTTATGGTCATATATTACGTGGTCATGTTGAGATTATCATCTTTTTATTTACCAACACCAATTATCTAACCATCGAACTCTTTCTATTTTTTTCTAAGTTGTGATTTATGTAAATTGTGCGGGTACTTGTTTTATGATTATAGTGTTTCAATTAAGATTCGAACTCAATATGAGTTGGTGTGAGTTCATTACCATTTAGGCCAACTAGTATTGGTATTATAAATATATCTTCATTTAATGAACCATCGGAATCATCATTTAGTATATGAGAAATGACGATGTTTTGCTGTTTTTGTTAAAATTTGTCGGGAGAGAAATGGAAATATTTGCTGATAAAAAATAATTAACGAAACAAAACCATTATTTTTTATCACATTATAAAAAGAAAATGAATATATAGGGCCAAGATTCCGTCATCGCCTATGCCAACGGACGGCCAGGATTGAACGACATGCTTCGCCGAACAGTTGATGATCTTGACTCTTGAGCTCCTCTCATCTTCGCGCTACTCATCACACGCAAGGACGAAGCACCAGAACGACACGAAACGATGTCGTTTGGGTCGCCACTATCGTCGTCTCCGTCTCTTTTCTTCTCCCAAACCAAGCCTTTCCATGGCGGAGCTGCGAGTTGCAGACCCGTGTCCTTGTCCCTGAGTTCCCGCGTCAGAGCCTCCGCTGACGTCCCTGATTTTCTCTCTGCAGATTGGTAAGCAACTCCTCTATGTATGTATTGGTAGCTTAATTTGAGGGAATTAGCAGCTTATATATTGTTTGAAATTGGAAGGTAGGTTGAGTTGGTGAGTTTTGATGAAATTGTGATTTTTCATCACTTGGGTTTTCCTTTTCCTTTGTTGGGTCAATAATGAATTTGAAAAGTTCTGATTTTCTGTTTGGTATCTTAGAAAAGTGAATATATGAACAGAGACACTGATCATGTGAAGTTTTATGCTACTGGTTTAATTTTTATGCATCATGGAAGTTATTCTTCTAGCTGAGAATTGATGTTTTAGTGGACATGAATGGAATGGGTTTGAAGAATATTATGCATTTTGGAAGGTAGGTTGGGTTGGGGAATTCTGATGAAATTGTGAATTTTCATCATTTGGGTTTTCGTTTTCCTTTGACGGGTCAATAATGAATTTGAAAAGTTCTGATTTTCTGTTTGGTATCTTAGGAAATGGATTAATGAACAAAGATCGACCATGAGAAGTTTTATGCTACTGGATAATTTTATATGCATCACAGAAGTTAATTTTCTGGCTGAAAATTGATGTGTTAGTGAAGAAAAATGGAATGGGTTTGAAGAATAGTATGCGTTTTGTACTGCTTAATCAGTTAATCTATAAGAAATACTCAATAGTTTCTTTGGGCGTTGCAGGCTTGAATCACGCAGGAAGAGACCTTTTGGTCCAAGACTAAATGTAACTTCCTTGATGTGAATTGAATGTTTAGTATCTGTGTTGACGTTGAATTATCTTAAATTCTTGCTATAGTTTAGTGCAGAAGAAGCGGTTCATCACCAGCTTGATGCGCTGAAGTTCAACGATCAACCCCGTCAAGATTATGGGATTGAGGTTATGTATAGGGTAATTTCTTATTCCTTGCCCTGCTGGTTATTGATGTTCTTCACTGGAAATGTGGTATTTTTAAGTTATGTTAATGGTATCTCTTGACAAACAGTTTGCTGGGTTCGACCCGTTTGAAAGGTCCACGTATTTCGGGCCCTTCTTTGATTTGGGACAGGTCAGTAGATTTGGAAATGTTGATTGTCCTTTGTTTTAAGCTCTGCATATGCTGATACCTTGGAGGTTCCTTCACTATTTGTGCAGTTTGAACGATTTAGGCGAATTTTTCACCATTCAACTTATCGAGTCTTACTTGGTCACAAGGAAAGAAAGATCATGAGCAGTTTGTGCGTGAAAGAGGTACATGATTGTTACATTTCTTGCTCATTGGTGAGGTTATTATTGGTTTTGTTAAATCTGCCATACCCTTCATAACCTGGTATGTGCTTTTGAACTTAACAGAACAGGTTTATGCAGCGGGTTTGGATACGAGGAGCTCGCCCAGATGAAGAAGAGATTTTCCAGTTTACCATGGTTCAGGTAAGGCTAGTCTAGTCGTTCATCTACAAAGTCGGTATCATAGTCATAGGCAGCAATTACTAATGTCGATTGCTTGTCATAGAGTTGCTTGGAATGCAATTTACTTGGTTGCGCACATTAGAACACATCTGAGTCACTCAAGCTCTGTATGTTGACACGGGAACAGTATGATATTACCATCTGAGTTGATTTGTGAACTGTAATTGCAGAGGGTTGGTGGTTCATGGGATGGTTATTGGTTAACAGAATCCGTACTTCACGATGGTGATGCATTTGCTGGTGGTTTAGCTTACTGAAAAGCTACAACAATGATGGCGAAGAACCTATTATAGTTAAACAATGGCATAGTTTTTCATTTCTCCATCATAGAGTCTGTACATACATGATATGAAATCAAGGTCCACCCAACCACGATCAGCCTCTTGAACTTTGTGACTAAAACTTGTATATTGTAAATCCACATTCTGCTTCAATAAAGCAATGTCTTTAATTATTTCTTGTGTAGAGGTTTTCCTATTCCTAATGTAATTTCCTTTGCTTAGTTCATTTCCTTTTCCTAGTCATTTCTTATTATTAGTTTGCTATCTATTGTTATAGGATTATTGGTCACTCATTATATTTTATTAACAATGAATCATCAATGAAGTATCTTGTTACGAAAATCAAGCTACCTCTGGCCCTGATCAAAACACATATTGTGTAAGAATCATATGAATCTGTCTTCTGAGTGATTGATACTTCATATATGAAGTTATAGACCTGCTGATAGGTCTCTTAAAATAGAAAGAAACAAGTAGCAACAGATTATATGTTGATCAATCCAGAAGATGTATAGAAACAAATGTCTAAAACAGTTATTTTTCTATTCATAAGTTCCTTAAATGGGTAGACTTTTGCCACCCACATCTCTTTTCTGATGAAAAGGAAAAAAGGAACAAAAAGTGTGACTGCATTTACATTCTATTTGCTAAGCTAAACTATGAAGTCTTCTCCCTGTGGTTTCTATTGCAGGCATGAAGTGACATTGAAGAAAGTCTCTTCGTCGCAGGGAATTGTTAAGCCGCCCATGGGATGGTCAAATCCGAATTCTTCTTCAGCTTTGCTTAGCAAACCAAGAAATGAAGGTTGGTTCAGACAGGACACTGGAACGAGAAACCTCTTCTTCTGGGTTTCTCCAATGTAAACTGCTAAGAAGCCTTTTGGTACATCTAAAGATGCCGAGTCCACCTTATTTGGCCTCCGGAGAATTTGCTTGGCTAGAACAGCACCAGGTAATCGAAAACCTATCTTCTGTTCTTGATGTTGTGTAGCTTATTATGATTGGAAAGAGCTGTTAAGAGGTTATGAAGAATTGAGCTGGCTGTGAATTGTGATCCTAACTTGTGCATATTTATAGATGAAATGAGATATGAGAAATCTTTGAAAGTCTTGATCGAGTGGTCATGAGACAGTTGTTGGGATCAGTTAAGAGCATAAGGTCATGAGTAGGCATCACATGGTCCTGTCTTGTAAGGTATTAACAGCTTTTGGGTACTGAAATCATATTTTATCTACTGATTGAAGGGAATCATGTCCTACAAATTTTCAGATAAGCCAAATCGCAGGACCATCTAAATATCATAGTCGGATTGAGAGGCCAAGAGAAGCTTGATTGGGTTTTGCTCTCACATGGTCTTGTCTTTTCAATAATTTGTGGCAAATCGATGACCTGAAAATTGAAGTATCTTATTGCGTCTATTTGTTAACGAACAACATGTCTGGCAAGCTGGCAAGCTAGTAACCATACACTTGGGTTGGTTTGGGAACTGTGATCCTAGTTTTTGCACATTTTTTATGAAATAGAAGATGGAAGTTCTGAAGATGATATGGGCACAGATCATGAATCCATCACATGGTACTGTCCTGTAAGTATGTAGCTGAAAAAATTATATTGGTCTACTGGTTGAAGAGCATCATCTATCCTACAAATTTTCACAGATATGCATAGGCTCAGCTAAAGTCGACATCACAGTGCATGCATCATGTTATAAGCTTATATCAATGCGTAAATTATGAGCCTTGCATTTGGGCCATCCTCAAAATGTCATGAGGCACGCAATTGTGGATTTGTTTAGAACATAGCTCAAGATGGTATTCTTAGGATTTCATATGTGAGTCTTAGTCCCAAATCGAGTAAATGCAGGGTTTAAGTGAGGGCTATATACATTTTAGACTCATAATCTACAAACCGTCAAGTGGTATCAGGATATGGCTGCACGAATCTTATTGGACTAAATAGGTCCCCGCTGAGCCTGGAACCATGGGGGATCAGGCCGAGTGGGTAATTGTGCTAACCTACAAGGAAGATTGTTAGAAGTTTACATATGAGCTTTTGTCATAAATATAGGATCAAATCAAAGGAATTACAAAAGACAGATGTAATTTTGAGAACGCAGCACTTCTGTTTCATTGAATATTCTTTTTTCTAACCCAAACTCATTTACAAAGTCGTTGGCAAATCCTAGTTTATTTCTTTCCCAGTCTTTTCTTATTACTAGTTTGTTTTCTATTTGCTATAGGACAATGGATCACTTATTGTATTGAATTAACAATGAGTCATTGATAAAGTACCTCTTACAAAAACCAGATATTCCTGGCCATGATCAAAACGTATATTGTGTAAGAATCATATGGACGTGTCTTTTGCATGATTGATGGTTCACAAGCTGTGGACATGCTGATGGGTTTCCTTAAAATAGAAAGGAACTGGTAGCAACGGTTTATAAGTTGATCAATCCAGATAGACAAGATGCATAGAAACAAATGTTCAAAACCGTAATTTTTCTATTCATAAGTTCCTTGACTGGGTAGACTTTTGCCATCCACATCTCTTTTCTGATGAAAAGGAAAAAAGGAACAAAAATTGAATTTACGGTCTATTTGCTAAGCTAAACTATGAAGTCTTTTCCATGTGCTTTCTATTGCAGGCATGAAGTGACATTGAAGAAAGTCTCTTCATTGCAGGGAATTGTCAAGCCACCCATGGGATGATCAAATCCGAATTCTTCTTCAGCTTTGCTTAGCAAACCAAGAAATGAAGGTTGGTTCAGACAGGACACTGGAACCAGAAACCTCTTCTTCTGGGTTTCTCCAACGTAAACCGCTAAGAAGCCTTTTGGTACATCTAAAGTTGCTGAGTCCACCTTATTTGCCCTCCGGAGAATTTGCTTGGCCAGAACAGCACCAGGTAATCGAAAACCCATCTTATGTTCTTGATTTAGTGTAGCTTGTTGTAATTGGAAAGTGCTGTTGAGAGGTTATGAAGACTCAAGTTTGCTGTGAGTTGTGATCCTAACTAGTGCATATTTATAGGTGAATTAGGATATGAGAAATCTTGAAAAGTCTTGATTGAGTGGTCATGAAACAGTTGTTGGGGTCAGTTAAGAACATAAGGTCATGAGTAGGCATCACATGGTCCTGTCTTTGTAAGGTACCAACAGCTTTTGGGTACTGAAATCGTATTTTCATCTACTGGTTGTAGGGGACCATGCTCTACAAATTTTCAAATAAGCCAATGTGCAGGACCAGCTAAATATCAGTATCAGATAGCTGGACTGAGTGGCCAAGAGAGGCTCAATAGTGTTTTGCTTAGAACATGGAAAAGGGTATCACATGGTCTTGTCATTCCCATAATTTGTGGGAAATTGATAACCTGAAAATTGAAGTATCGTATTGCGTCTATTCGTTAACAAACAACATGTCCGGCAAGCTAATAACCATACACTTGAGCTGCTTTGTGAATTGTGATACTAGTTTTTGCATATTTTTGATGAAATAGAAAATGAAAGATCCTATGAAACGTCGAATTGAGTGGCCTAAGACAATTTGTTGGGGTTTGATATAGGCACAGGTCATGAGACCATCACATGGTACTGTCCTGTAACTGAAAAATGTAGGTCTATTTGTTGAAGAACATCATTTGTCCTACAAGCTTTCACACCTATGCATAGGTTCAGCTAAAGATGGACATTACAGTACCTGCAAATCTGCAATATGTATGCTTATATAAATGCAAAAACAAACTATGAACCTTGCATTTGGGTCATGCTCAAAATGTCAAGAGACAGTTATTGGGGGTTTGTTTAGGACAAAGCTCAAAAGGGTATTCTTAAGATTCCATATCCAAGTCTTAGTCCATATTGAGTAATTGCAGGGTTTAAGGAAATGTTGATGCACATCTTGAACTCATGACCTATGAATCATCAAGTGGTATTAGAGAGTTACACGGATCCTTTTGGACTAATAGGTCCCCGCTGTTACGTAAATTTTGGATCAAAGTAAATAATAAGACACATGTAATTGTGAGAAATCAACATTTCTGTTTCATTGAATTTTCCTTTTTCTAACCCAAACTCATTTACATCATCTTTTGCGATTCCTAGTACATTTACAAAACTGCCTCTAAAGATAAAATTTCATGCCCTTTTTTGTCTCATAATCTATTCAACAGAGAAGTGACTTGAAGAAATGTGTCTTCTCTGCAGGGAATCGTCAAGCCGCCCATTGGATGATTGAATCCAAATTCTTCTTCAGCCTTGTCCAACAACTCTTGGAACAAAGGCTGTTGCAGATACGACACCGGAACCACAAACCTCTTCTTCTGGCTCTCCCCAACATACACTGCAAAGAACCCTCTCGGAACGTCTCCAAAAGAAGACATCTTCGTCAAAGAGTGGCAAAGAACTTTCTTCGCATTAGCAAGAACCGCGCCAGGCAAACGAATACCCATGATTCAGATTCAAGAACAAAAAAGCTTCAGTTATTTATTTTTTTTCAAAATTCAGGTTGTTTCAGGAAAAGCTATGATCTGAGAGGTTGAGTTGGCTATGATGATAATGTTTCTGCTCTGAGAATTTATAGATCTATTTTGGTATGAAAGTGTTAAGAGATTCACATGGTTTTGCCTTGAAACTGAAGAGCAAGATTGGGATTGACAGTCAAATTGTGACCATTTGTTGATGAACAGCATGTCCCACAGCAATAGGTTGAGCCAATGGAAGGCCAGCTAAAGATTGAGATTGAGATGCACAAATCACAATGGTTGGTGATGATTGAAATACAGAGCTAATTGGGCCTTGGATATGGGACATGCTTGGGACATATGTGTTGGAGGTCTCAATTGCTATTGTCATTGTGTGGACTCTATGATCTTTGATGTTGTAGGGACCTGGCATTTGGGGACATGATTTAAATATTCGAGAAATCGATATGGTTGATGACAATTTCTAACTTTAGATAAGGTTCTAAAAATATTAGGCGCTAATTAGGCGAATAGAGTCTCTCTAAAAATTGAATTTGAATTTCTACTTTTTCAATTTTTATCCAATAAATTGTTATATATTCGCATAATAAAAATAACAATTATAAATATTTAGGATATAAATACTTATTAATATAAATTATTTTATTTTTTGGCATATATTTTTATTTCTCAGTAAAATAGTCTAAATCTGCCTAGGTTCGTCTAGCCGCCTTAATTCTCCCGATTATGTAAAATCAGGTCTAAAAATTCTAATCTAGACAATTGACTAACTCGATTTTTAAAACACACTAAATTATTTGATTGTTAATGTTGACGTATCGAATTCGATGCCAATATGACAAAATCAAGTATCCATCGAGTACATGACCCAAATCAAAGAAAATCTCAAATATGGCATTTCATTTTCGAAGGGCACTCAAAATAGGACCACCACAACAAAATTAGCTCTTCACATTCTCTCAAGAGTCACAAGTTGTCTTTTACAACATACTCCAAAAGACAGACCATGTGACCCAATTCAATGCTTGTGGCTCTGCCCGAAACCAAAGAAAAATGCCTCAAATCCTCTCAAGACATTACCCTTTATCGAGATGGTAACGGGGCGGGTTTTCTTCAACTCTGCCTCGATTAATTCATAAATTTCCCGACCCCGTCCGATTCTTGAAATTGACAAGATATAGAAAATACTTAAAAAAAATATTTAAAATTTAATAAAAATATTTCACGTGAGTCTTCGTGTTTCCATTCGTAGTGGTGAGTTTTGTAATTTGGTGATTTATGCGATTGTGGTATGTGGGCTTGCAGGCCATTTGCACGCGGCATGCATTTAGTTTTGAATTTCACAAAATTGTATTAAATTAAATTTGTGTAGATATTCGAAATTAACTTCTCCCTCAGACGGGATTTACTTAACTTCTCTCTTTTATACTTGTGTACGCGTAGGGCTTATTATTTTTTCACGCTCATGTACGCATAGGTTTTTATACTAACACTCCCCTCGCAGGTAGCCTTATTTACATGGCAACATCTCTCGAAGTCCTCGAACGTCCGACTCAGGGTAATACCCGACGACCCAGAGAATCTCCTTTAGTTAATGGGCCTCGATTCTCAGACATGAAATCCTCCTCAATCCATACGAGGAGGCGCTTGAAGATGGGCAGTTTCAGGTACGTCGTGCACACCACGAATCTCATGCATCTGGTCCACCATCAATTGGCAATTTCGCGGGTTCAACATCTCTAACTCGCCAACCGGCCCATAAACGTCCGGTTGAGTTTTTCGATATGTCATCCATTCAGATCGCACCGAATTGGGTCTACCGGCGAAGGATGGGCCGGGCCGGGCCCAACTCACATCTATATACCCCTTTTATGATAAGAGTAGCCTCATGGGCCCTACAGGCCCACAAAAGTATTGTGGTTGAACAAGTAGCCCATTGGGCCTTTTGTTGAGCCCACCAAAAAATCATGATATCCAATCAATCAAGTTCAAGACCCATGTGACCATCATTCAAATCAAATGCTTTTCAAAGAAAAAGAGGTGCAAAACAGTTGAATTTATTGTTGTGTGTGTGTGGAGAGTGGTGGGGTACTAAACCTTGAACAATTTTCAACAAAGAAGCAATGATTGTTGACTACTTATGCCATGTTAAGTGTTGTGCAAGTATTGATATGCTCAATTTTGGAATGATGAACAATTGTCCCATTTCCATAAAAGAGTCAACACATATGAGAGTGTGAAGCATGCTACTTAATAATAGAGTGAAGTAGGATCAAGATAATGATAAGGATATGAAAAGCATATTTAGATTTGGACTTTATATTGGTAATTAAGCACTATACTATTTTCTTTTCTTATAAGGAACCTGATCTATACTTTCTCCTTTCCATGTGTTTATCTTATATTGCATCCTATTATTATCAATCATTTTTTTTAAATATTTTAAATTTTGTTGGATTTGTAAGCATTCATTTATAAACAAAGTTTCTTTAATTAGACATTGTGAAATTCATTTGTTTATCGACGTAATAAAAAGGTCACACATCAGGTAGATATTACGTGAGACTCAAAAACACAATATTCACTTGTACTGTATAATTACTCATTATGATAATAGTAATTTAAAAATTCTCGACTTGTTTAATTAATTTCTGATATATTCTTTACAATTCTCAATTAATCATTACATCATATTTATTTTTCGATAAATCTCTTATTAATTCTTACAAGAATCTCTCTACCCGATTAACACCTAACATTTTAAAACACTGCAATAATGTCATCTTTCGGTACAACTTTAAAAAATATTTTTTTCCATTTTTATAGATCGTGCAAGTGAAAACATTGAAGCAAGATAGAGAATCATTTCGATATATATATTTTTCGACCGTGTATCCTTTTGAAATATCATAAAGTTTAGCACTATAGGTACTTTATCTTTATTTACACAAAACTTTCTTTTTAGCGACAATTAACAAAAAAATGTACAAAAAATCAAATTTATTTTAAAATTAGTAGTAGTGATAAAAAAACTTAGTAGTAGTGATGAATACATTAAAAGGTCAATAAATTACATGAAACAAAAACCACTGCCCATCTTGAAAGCCTAAACAAAAACTAATTACCTAAAAATTACAGCAAATTCAAATTCGCTTAATTAAATTATTATTATTAACATACGTGAAAAAATACCAACTCGGCCGATACGACCCCGAGTCGCCTAACACACCGATTTATCGGCGAGCCCATGAAGCAACGGCCTGGATTCACCCAGACTGGCGTTCAAGCCCACGTGGCAGCATCTCTGGAAGTCCTCGAGGCTCCAGGACGCGTCCGGGTCGGGCCGAGACGCGACGACCCGCAGAACCTCTTCGAAGACCGACACGTGGCACGGGATCGTGAGTGGGCCTCGGTTCTCGAACCCGAACTCCTCCTCGGCCCGCACGAGCAGGCCCCTGAAGATGGGCAGGTTCAGGTGCGTCGCGCGCACCACGAATCTCGTGCAGCTGCTCCCCAGCCCCACGCAGACCGCCACGTGTCCCGTCGGCACATCGGACGGCGCGGACAGCCCCGCCGCCTTGAGCCGCCACCTCTTCAGCATCTGTCGGATCCTCACCACGTGGCAGATCTTGTTCCCCGATTTTCCGATCTCCGGCGACATATTTTCCGGGAAAATGAGCGAGAAAGTGAGAGAAAGTGCGAGAAAGTGACGAGTTTAAGGAATGAACGTAAATTTCGGAGGAGAGTGTTTATAAGTCAAAAAAGTTGATGAGACTGAGGGAGAGAAATGCCACTGGATATGGACATATTTACGATATTGTCCAGCTTTTTTTTGGGATTGTGAAGGGTTAGAATGGTAAAAGGGACTGGGATTTTCTTCGTTCGTTCCAAAATTCCTCTTATTGCGAAAACAAATAAACGTTTAATATCTGAACATGATATTTTGTCTTTAGGTTTATAAGGACTTATTTGTAATTCGCAATTATAAAGAATTATTGAATAATGTACAAATTATTATTTTTTGTGCTGTAAAATTATTTGATGTCTGCTCCTCTGAGATCACAAACACATATAAGGGTACACTCTATACAAATTAGTTCATATGTCTAAACTGTCCGAACCAATCTCAGACGTTAGATCAGTGAAAATTTGTGCGCGCGTGGGACGTGGTCAGAAAGGCTGACATGCTGTATTTTTTCAGGTCGCAAAAATTTCATCCTCAACACAAAAGTTCCACATGTTCGAACAGTTTGGACACTTCACCCAATTTATACACGATTATTTCTCTCTCTCTTTGTATATATATATATGGTGTGAACCAAGAGCCTCCGTGCGAATCACGAAAGTGCGATATTTAGTAGTATGCATGTTGATGTGGCAGACCGAAAAAGAAAAAAATTCTTACAATCCTTGTTACACCATTCCCACGACGAATTACATTTATTTTTCTTCAAATCATGTTAAAAGTAATTAATAAATTAAAATGCAACCGACTAAATAGTTTTTAAATTTAGAATAAATTATTGTACCGACAAAATATATTTGTAAATCTTACCTTGACTGATAAATAAGTGCTTATTTCACCTTTGGGTTGGTGGCATTTCCAGCTGTTGTGCTTTGATGATTTGGTTAGTGTGAATGCAAAACATTTTTTTGGACCAAAACACTAACAATTTAAATATAAACAAATTCATAGTTCCAATATTTTTTTTGGAACACATCATATTTTAAATTAGTTTTTTAATTCTTACGTACCATGTCATAATTGAGTTCGAAACTCATACTTCTTTATTAATATTGTGAGGCTCAAATCAATGTCTCCTCAAAAACATAATTTTAATATTCAACATTCTTCCCTGTGTGTAAAAAAATAAAATCGACCCTTGAATGTAAATGAGATAAAAATAATCTTAATTAATTTTTGTAAAATTAATTTATATATGTATTTATGATCAGTTTACATTTATAAGAGCGTGTTTAATCGAATTGAAACTAAGTTATAAAGATACGTTATTCTTATATAAACTATATCATAACTTATTAGAAATAAATTTAAATGTAGTAAAACAATTCCTAATAATATTTTACAATAAAATTAAAAATAATGAGATCGTGAACCACAAAGAAATAAATCGTCATTGCTCCACACCAATAAATAGTAGTTGATAAAAGTTGGTAAAAATAGGGCCTATTTAGCTTTTTGCAGTGAATAAGATTAAATGAGTAATATACATATTTGTTGGATTTGGAACGGCTATCAAAATCATCTTTTAAGCAAAGTGTAATCTTCATTAAAATATTAATTAATTAATTAATTAATGCAAAGATTTTCAGAATATATTATGGGTCCATGCTTCACAAAAATATTATATAAAGTTCACTTTTTGGGTCCCATAGAGAGGGAACATAGGTAATCTTTATACAAGAAAATTAAGTGCCCATACTTTATAAAGTATATGATTAATTATTGATTAACACTTTTAGGATTAATTACTAATCTTTGTGCTTAAAGATAGCACTTGTGTAGGGTTGGTTTTGGACGCAAATAAGATAATAGTTGGATCTTCAAAAACATGCACACGTCTATGCTTTACTAATTGCAACATCTATTATAATTTAAATTCATGTTTAACCATATATTAATCTTGTAATGATATTATATATCGTTAGATATAATAGAATTAAATCGGAAAGTATCAAGATATTCATCTATTAATAAATATTGTCAGTTTGATGATGTTATTATATTTATTGTTCAACTCGTATTTACAATTTTAAAATTCGACAAAATTAACAGTGTTAAAACTGACGGTGCGTAAAATGTTTTGGAGAATTGTTCAGATAAAAACTATTGTTTATAATATAAATTACGAATTGTTCTGAGTAGGTGAATAAAATATGTTATTAAAATAAATAAATAAATAAAATTATATCTAAGTTTGCACAAATCATATGTGATTAGTTGAAATGAAAGTTTAATATTAGACACTTATGTTATCACGATTTGCCACACTAATGAAAATAGTTGCAAATATGATAAAATGTGGGCCGAACCTAACTGTTATAACCGTTTGAAAATGTGAGAAGCCCAACTGTAATAATGTTAACACCAAATCATCAAATCAGCCCAATAGCGACACCGTCTGGGGCCCAACATAGGATATCAAAGTGGGCCATTATATTTTAGATTGGGCTTTGATAAAAAAATTATGCAAGTAAATAAATGAATAAATAAAAAAATGACGTTTTTGTGCACATAACTGCCTAACTACCTTTTCACTTTCGTACTATCATTAGTTATTTCCTTTTGCAGTACATGACTATAGGGTTGGACACTGTTCTGGAACCGGACCGAATTGGTCAGAACTGGACCGGACCGAATTAATCGGTTTTCCATTTTGGAGACCCAAGTCCGGACTCAATAAGTGGGAATTGGTTCGGTTCTGGGCGCGGTTCCACGGTCTGATTTCCGGTTCTATCCAATTAAATGATTAATTGTGAAATTAAGGGTCCGATTCTCTGATATATAGTTGTATAGTTTTGTCTAATTAGATCTAATTAATGTGATATTTATACATTATTTAATTTATGGTGAAAATTATACGCAATTAAACCCTTTTGAGACTAAAACATAAAATTGAAATACAAAAAGTACTAATTAAACCCCCCCCCCCAAATTGGTTTGGTTTTGAACCGATTAAATAACGGTTCTGCACTCTCAGAACCAGAACCGAATTAATTTGGTTCTCAATTTTCGGACCCAAATCCGATCCAATACCCACGGTTCTCGGTTTTTTGGTTCGGATTCAGTTTGGATCCTGGTTCGGTTTTAGTTTTTGGTAAAAAGTGTCCACCCTTACCTATCTATCAGTTTGGGACAAACTACCCTTAAAACACCTAAACTACCCCTGATTTTTAAAAAACAAGTCTAATTGGGTCGGCTCAAATCAGTTGGTATGGTCAAATCCATTATCTCCTAAAGGAACTCATGTGATGTCTTCTTCTCAGAGTTGCCGGAAGAGCTGACTTTTCTGATAAAAATTTTCGAACTAGGCTGGTTTCCTCGATTGGACTGGATCTAATTGCAGTTCAATCAATGGTAGTTTAGGTATTTCAGGGGTAGGTCGTCTCAAAATAATAATCAGGGTACAAAAGGAAAAAAATTTGTTAAGGTATGCAAGTGAAAAATTGATATAGTTAGTGTACAAAAATGATATTTTCTCATAAGTATATATATATATATATATGTATATTAAATCACGAAAATAAATAAGATATTTGTATAGGCAAATATCCATTTCTTTCTCCTTCACTTGTCTCTGCAAAACCCAAATTCTAAGCTCTCTCACCGATAAAGAAGCAGCAATGTCTCGCTCAATTCTCCATCTTTCTCCGCCAATCTCCACGACCCACTTCCCCAAAACCTCAATTGCTCCCTCCATTCTCTTCGCGAAGCCACTGGGAGCTCCTATGCTTCAGCTCCCGCCATTGATTCTGAGGCTCGGCAGAGGAGAAACGGTCAAGTGTATGGCGAACCAGAGGAGAGTCCAGAAAGTGGCGAAGCAGGTGATGAGAGAGATCTCAGAAATGCTCGTCACCGACGATGTTGTGAAAGGCGCTATCCTCCCAGAGTACGCCCTCGGCGCCGACCTCAACCTCTCCTCCCTCACCACCGTCAGCGACGTCGAGATGTCCAATGACTTGCAGGTACTTTGGTTTCATGTGGGTCTTTGTTTTTGTGCGATTTGCGGTGGTGGGTTTTGTGATTTGATGATTTCTGTGGTTCTGGTAGGTGGGAGCTAATCCAAATTAGCAAAATCATGGTTTTTGTTTAAATGGTATGGGAAATCTTGTGATGGGTTTTGGTTACTAGTGGAAGGTGAGATAGATCATTGCTCATGGTGTTGGGTTTCTTAAATTTTCTGTTATGAGCTAATTCAAGTTAGCAAAATGATAGCTTTTGGTTAGATGGCATGGAAAATCTTATAATGAGTTTTGGTTGATAGTGGAATGTGAGATAGATTGTTGCTCATGGTGTTGTGTTTGTTAAATTTTCTGCTTCTGTACTTTCATTTAAGTACAAGCTAATTCAAGTTAGTGCAATAATAGTTTTTGTTGAAATGGTATGGAAAATCTTCTAATGGGTTGCTTACTAATGGAAGCTGAGATAGATAGTTTCTCATGGTGTCGGGTTACTTAAATTTTCCGTTTCTGTGATTTCATTTAAGTATGAGCTAATTCAAGCTAGCAAGATGATAGCTTTTGTTGAAATGGTATGGAAAATCTTCTAATGGGTTTTGGTTACTAGTGGAATGTGAGATAGATGGTTGCTTGTGGTGTTGGGTTTCTTAAATTTTCTGTTTCTGTACTCTCATTTATGTATGAGCTAGGCTAGCAAAATGATAGCTTTTGGTTAAATGATATGGAAAATCTTATTATGGGTTTTGATTACTAGTGGAAGCTGACATCGATGGTTACTCATTGTGTCGTGTTTCTTAAATTTTCTGTTTCTACGGTTTCATTTAAGTATGAACTAATTCAGGCTAGCAAAATGATAGCTTTTATTTAAATGGTATGGAAAATCTTATAATGGGTTATGTTTACCAGTGGAAGCTGAGATAGATGGTTGGTCATGTGCTGGGTTTCTTAAATTTTTGGCTTCTGTGGTTTATGAAGTTTGAGCTAAATCAGCAAAATAGTTGGTTTCTATGGAATCTTTGCTGTTTTTGAATGGTATAGGAAATTTTATAATGGGTGTTGGTCCTTTGAGGAGGAAGATGAAGTATGCAAGAAAAGGATTGGTTAAAGGTTTTTCTATTAGAATGATATCGGGACAATATGTATATTTTGTGTGCTTCTGCTCTATTGTATGGCTCTTTAGTCTTCATGGCTGAGTTCTATAAGTGAATGTTGTTTTTAATGACGCTTAACAGAACACAGGGTTATGATAATCCTTACATTTCACTCCAAAAACCACTCTTGCTATATTTTCAAAGTTACGCTTCTTGTAATAAATGGCCAAGATTCTTAATCTCGTATTGATGGTCTTGTGGTTTCAGAACTCGGGTATGGTTGCTTAGCTTGTTTGGAATGACTACACCGGTCTTATCAATTTTACTTGACCCTGATGATTGTTCACTAGATTTTTTATGGATGTTCTTAGGTAATTGACTGTGGAAATTAAGACATTGTAGGCTTTTGATTGTTGCTTTAACTATTTGTCCAACTAGCTACGGGAATAGCTCCATGTCCTACGGCATTTGTTGCCTTTTACGAAGATGATCGGTGGACGGAATCTACTCTCACCATATATAGGGTTATTCACCACCTTACAGTACAAACTTAGTACCATTTTAAGCCATTGGATTGATAGAATAAAGGGCAGACTAAAACACGTTATTAATGATAGATAAATTTAATTGAGGGGGTTTAATCTTAGGCATGTATTGTTTTCCAATCAAACGGTTGATATGGGTTCCTAGTTTCCACCACAATGATACATTTCCCCATTTTCCCGTTGGGACTGGAGTTGATCAATGTGTACATGATCTCAAGGTGTTTTGGTGCCTTGGGCTATTAAGATATATTTTTGCTTTCCGTCTCTGTAGGTAGCGAAAGTATATGTCTCGGTGTTCGGGGACGAAAGAGGGAGAAAGGTTGCTATGGCTGGATTGAAGGCAAAGACTGGGTATGTTCGTTATCAGTTGGGGAAACGTATGAGGTTACGGATGGTTCCCGAGGTACGCTTCATAGAAGATGATTCCCAAGAGCGCGGAAGCAGGGTAAGAAATTATACCCTTTTCATCCCATTACTTACAGTTATTTTACATATGAAAAATATGTCACTGTGAGGTCAAGCCATCTTTTAGTTCCGTCATTAATTTCTTGACGACTGTTCTCTATCCCTTGCTTTGGACTTTGTTTATAAAGGTTGAGGGAAATATGGTTTGTTGGTTGAAATATGGTAGAATTCTTCAATGAGAAACCATAATCATAGAGAATCAGATACTAGTAATCCTTATTTGTAAAGTTACCAACATAATCACTTTTGATTCTTGATCATGAGAATATATTACCCTATCTCTTATTCCAAGTTCGGGTTTGAAATTCTCAGGTGATTGCGATATTAGATAGATTAAAGAGGGAGGAGGAAGAAGAAGCTGGAATTTATAACGACGAGGAAGGGTCCGATAATGGAGAAGAGTCCAAGGACGGTTACATTGATTATGATGATGACTCTGATTATGATGATGAAAACGAAGAAGAATATGAGGAGGATGACTTTGACTCAGATGACGAAAAAGAAGATCCTAAAGGAAAGATTATTTACGTGGATTAGTTGCATGTCAAAGTCTATCCAAACTGTTCTTTTTCGGGTTCGAAGGTGATTTCTGTTAGCAATGATAAACCTCAATTGCCTGATCATTGTTAAATTTTGCTTGCTCACCTGATAGCAATGAAAAAATCGAAATGCTATTTGTAGATAACATCAGTGAATTGTAGACAATTTTTGTTGTTGTACATTAACTTTGTTTGTAGTGTCAAAATGCTAATTGTGTGTATAGCATTGAGCAGTAGCTTTATCTTACTTACATTTCTGAATTATAATGACAAAATCTCTGAAATTGACGGAGACTCGATATCACTAATGAAACGACAAAATTTCTGAAATTGACCGAGACTCGATACCACCAATGGAACGACAAAATCTTTGAACTTGATGGAGACTCGATACCACCAATTTATCAGAATAACAGAGTAAGAGACAAGTATCCGAACATTATCAATCAACTGATGTTTAATGACCAGTTCTAAAAATGCTAGGCACAAGTCGGGCGAAAAGTGCCTTTTGAGAACTAATCGAGGATTACTCAAAAAATAAATTGGATTGAAAGATTATTCAAAATTTATAGAGAATTAATGAAAGACTAAACGAAAATTTATCATACATTAATCAACCAAGTCGAGGATTTTTAGAACATTGCTAATGACTCAAGATAAATGTACAATCAAGATCAGCAAATTCATTTGATGGCACAGTGGCACCATTATTTTCTTCCAATAAAAAGGATGAGAAAAGCGTCACGAGCGCAATTGTTCACTCAACAATGAAAACGGAATTGCCATCACAGTTGCAATAGGCAAGAAACTTGGAATCTGAAACAACTAGACAATCAATACTGGGAAAATTTTTAAGACCTATCAGCAATTACATGAATGCTTTGTGCCAAAAAGTTGGGCAAATCTCTATTATTCCTACATTGAACTGAAAATCAAGCTTCAATCTTATCTCCTTCAGTGATGAGCCTTTGCTGCAGCTTTCTTTGCCTGCGACTGCAAAGGAAAATATATCACATAAATATGTAGACGAATTGGCTTCAGTAAAATAAACCAATAACTAATCAAGAAAACTTCATGTAAGACTTTGATCCTCTTGATATCACATGGTTAACTTGAAAAGATAAATACTATTTGAAAGCGAGCATAGAATGTGTACAAGACGCCAACTACAACTGACAATGGTTATAATAACCTTATTATACATCCTCTAGATCACAAGATGCAATTCATATGTTTCAACATATCAAACCTAATACATTGATATATAAATATAAGGACATTTACTCCATAAAGACTAGCAAAATCTTCTTTCACAAAGCACAACCAATAAATACAATTTGAGAGAAAATTCAAAACCTAATTGACATAAAAGTGCAATACTCTTTCCCTTCCTACACAAGTGTCCACTGATTTTTTTTCTTTTTTGCAAAAATTAAGGGGTAATGGAGTTCAAGTGTCTCTTCCCGCTATGCTCTCATACCCTCGTACTGTCTAACTCTTAATAACTCATGCAAGGGTATCACTGGTAATATATGCACAGTTCATTTTTTCAAAAGGAAAATTGAATGCTTATATGGGAACATTCATTTTAGAGATGAAGACAATTATTTGGGTGTTGAGGGAATAGTATTTATGCTAACATGGCTAAAAGCAAATAGAAAACCTTCAAATTCAAAGATCAAAAGATTATTCCAAGAGTTTCAATAATTAAAAAACAGAATCAAAGTTCTGCCAAATGTAAATTCACATTAGAAAAACGAAAACAATTAAAACACTCAACTTCACATTCTTAGGGAATCAAAGAAAAAGACCAATACCTACACCACTAAAGCAATCACAAATCTCACTGCACGAAACAAAATCAGAATCTAAGAAACCAAACATTCCAACAGAATCAAATTTCTCACACAAATCAGACACGCAAATCTCATCAAATCTCAATTGCAAATCACAGAAGAAAAAAAACTGAAATCAAGCTGATCAGCAGACAAATTTTCGATGCCAAACAGCAACACGGACTATATACCTTAAGGTACTTCAGCTTCAAGCTCCCGTAAACGATCCCGAAAGAGAAGGCCGAGGCACGAGCCACCTATCGCCCAGATCCAAAACAAAACACAGTTACGATCCGAAACAAAACCAAAAATTAAACCAAATAAAGCTTTCTCGGAGCACATTTTCTCAGGAAACAAACAGACGAGATCGGATTTACCAGAGCGAGTGTGCTGGTGCCGGAGTAAGGACCTGGAGGTGGAGCCATTGGAGATTCTCGAAGAACAAAGATCAGCGATGAAGATTGAGATAGAGAGACTCGTAGCCCTAGAAACGCTTCAGCGAGACGAGAGAGTCGATCTTGACTCTGGTTATGTACGAGGATCCACAACAACGACGTCGTTTGAAGGCTTTGATATTGGCCGATATTGGGCCTATGACTCGGTCCACAATCGGATTCTCGGATCGGCCCATTAAAATATCCAACCTTGACTATGGATGCCCTGCAACATTTTATTTTCTAAACATGTTTCATTTTTTCAGTTCCATGAGTTAAACCAATTGTAGCGACTAGCGAGGGAAGAAGCGTAACGAGATGTTAAACCAATTATAAATAGAGGAGAGTTGTAATGAATATCCCAAATTTTATATTATAGTCAATGGGTGAAACCTGTTGAGAGAGAGGTGTATCGAAGGTCGTCGGTCAAAAGACCAAAATAAAATCTCCACCTAAATACTATATCAGGTGTTTTAAAATTGATTAGAGTTTAGTTATTGGAATGAGTACAATTTAAATCCCTTAACAAGAATTCATTGGAGGGAAAATTTGGTCCCAGCAGCCACGGTAATTCTAGTTTAATAACATAATGACACTTTGTTACACCTAACTATAGCGAAATGACAATTTCATACCCTAACTATTTTTCTCTTTTTTAGTACCCTCACAATTTTTTTGTGACAACCTACCTTTAAAATGGTTGATATACCTAAAATACCCCTGGTCGGATAAATGAATCTGATTTGAACCGGCCCAATTTGAACCAGTTTGATTTTACTATTAGTTCAATTCTATTTTTTTTCAGTTAAACCATATGTATTTTAGGTATATTAGACATTTTAGAGGTGAGTTGTCACAAAAAAATTGTGAGGGTACTAAAAAAGAGAGAAAAATAATTATTGTATGAAAATGTCATTTCGCTATAGTTATGTGTAACAAAGTGTCATTATCCTTTTAAATTATTGCAGTTAGTAAGTTTGTATTCGAAGAAGATTACATCTTTATAACAACGACGTTGTTTTGAAGACTATGGGCCTGGTTTTGGTCCACTATCTGATTCTCGGGTCGGCCCATTTAAACACCCAACCTCCGAAATCGAACAAACACAACCCTTCTTCCCCTTAAAAATCCCTCCTTTTTTTTCGCAGTCACTCTCTGCAACACACAGAGCTCCTCCCATGGCCGCCACACGCCTCTCCTCCATCTCCACACTCTCTCACCCCCAACCCCACCTCCCCAAACCATCTCAATCCTTCTATTCAACCCCTCTTCACAAAACCCAAAAAACCCACAAATCAATCTTCGCCACCTCCGCCGCCAAAAACCCCATCTCCGCCGCCAAACCCCACCGCCTCGCCGGAGAAGACGAATCCGACGGCGGCGACGAGAAGCCTCGCGAGGAGTGCGGCGTCGTGGGAATCTACGGCGACCCAGAGGCCTCGCGGCTCTGCTACCTCGCCCTCCACGCGCTCCAGCACCGCGGCCAGGAGGGCGCCGGGATCGTCTCCGTCGCCGGCAACACCCTCCACTCCGTCACCGGAGTGGGACTCGTCTCCGACGTCTTCACCGAGCAGAAACTCCACCAGCTCCCCGGCGCCGCCGCGATCGGCCACGTCCGCTACTCCACCGCCGGCTCCTCCATGTTAAAGAACGTCCAGCCCTTCGTCGCCGGCTACAGATTCGGCTCCGTCGGGATCGCCCACAACGGCAATTTAACCAACTACCGGACGCTTCGAGCGAAGCTCGAAGAAAACGGGTCCATCTTCAACACCAGCTCCGACACCGAGGTCGTGCTCCACCTGATCGCGACCTCGAAATCGACAAATTTCCTGTTGCGGATCAGCGACGCTTGCTCCCAGATCGAAGGGGCTTACTCGATCGTGTTCGCCACCGAGACACAGATCGTCGCCGCCAGAGACCCGTTCGGGTTCCGGCCCCTGGTGATGGGCCGGAGGCCCAACGGCGCCGTCGTGTTCGCCTCCGAGACCTGCGCGCTGGACCTGATCGAGGCCCACTACCTCCGCGAGGTCTCTCCCGGCGAGATCGTCGTCGCCGGGCCCGACGGGATCGAATCGTCCCTATTATTGACCCAAAACCCCCAAAGCAGCCCCAAGCAATGCGTGTTCGAGCACATCTACTTCGCCTTGCCCAACTCGATCGTGTTCGGGAAGTCGGTCTACGAATCGCGGCGGGCGATCGGGGCGATCCTGGCGGCCGAGAGCCCGGTGGAGTGCGACGTGGTCATCGCCGTGCCCGACTCAGGCGTCGTCGCCGCCCTCGGGTACGCCAATTTCTCCGGCGTGCCGTTCCAGCAGGGGCTGATCCGATCGCATTACGTGGGCAGGACGTTCATCGAGCCCTCGCAGAAGATCCGTGACTTTGGGGTGAAGCTGAAGCTGTCTCCCGTGAGGGCGGTGCTGGCCGGGAAAAGGGTCGTCGTCGTTGACGACTCTATCGTCAGGGGAACCACCTCATCAAAGATCGTCAGGCTGTTGAAGGAGGCGGGGGCGAGGGAGGTGCACATGAGGATCGCTAGCCCCCCGATTATAGCCTCGTGTTACTATGGAGTGGACACTCCTAGCCCGGAGGAGCTGATATCGAACAAGATGACCGTGGAGGAGATTAGGGATTTCATCGGGTGCGATTCGCTCGCGTTCTTGTCGATCGAGAGCTTGAGGAGGTATATGGGGAGCGAGTCGGGGAGTTTTTGCTACGCCTGCTTCTCGGGGGAGTACCCGGTGGAGCCTAGGGAGGTGAAGGTGAAGAAGGTGGGTGATTTTGTGGATGATGGGTTGATTGGGAGCTTCGAGTCGATCGATGAAGGTTGGGTTCAGGCTGTTCCCAAGCAGAAACTGGGTACGTTGTAGTTGGGGATTGTTCTTGAATCGCTTTTGATCGACTTGGTAGTGGATTTGACATGTTTTTTAGTTTCATAGTCTTGATGGTTGTTTTTTTGTTTTTATGATGAACTTATGTTTCGATTAGCTTCTTCATAGTATTGTAATGCCTAGTGGTCGTGTTTATTCACTATCATGATGTTCTTTTCATGATATGATCACTTCGAAACAAGAGTTTTTTGTTTACTTCTTGGAATGATACAGTCATGTTGAATTCGGATTGTTGATTCTCGGGAGAATTTAATGTGGTTTGACCATAATTGCTCGAATGTCATCATATTTAATTTTTGTCGGCGACGATGAAATGATTTGATTTGACTCTGACGAGATAGAAGACGAGATTATTTTTTAAAGAAAGTGTTGGGTACTTTATTAATAACAAATAAAAAAAAATATGATATACTATTTTAACTTTTGTACAAAATATGTGTATTTGTATGGTTAAATTTCATAATATAACATTTTACATAAAATTTTGTTAAGCAATCTTTTATATATAAATATTTTTTTTTGCTATTAACAAAGTATAGAACACTCTGTCATATAATATATAGAACCCTTTGCTATGATAAAACAAGACAAATCCAGTTTTGAGTATCAGTTGGAATAAATAAATAACTGTGATGGTCAACAAAATAAATATGTTATGGTTTCTATATGATATAGGTTAATACATATAGTCCGAGATGGACATGTAGATAGCATTAGGAGACTTCCTTTTGAGGACAAAATCAATGAACGAATGCACTAAACAAACTAGAAGTAAACATAACACGACAACCTACTGATTCGACTCTGGCTTTGGACTCGTGTTATGGTTCTGCTGCTGCATGTGGAACATCTGCGCGTTTAGAGAATGCGGCTGAGACATGAACTTGGAAGGGTGAGACTCTCCCTTCATTTCTGCAGTGGCGATTTTCAGTCGTTGGACCTCCCCAGTCAAAGCTTCGTTCAGAGCTGTAATGCAACAGGTAATAACATTCCTTTACCCTTCAAATGGAGTAGAAGTAGAACATAACAGTATGAAATCAAACCATTAAAGCATAACGATATGAGGTTGAATCATTATAGATCGCAAGACAATGTGATCTCTATAATCTAAGTGGGCCCACAGATTAGTCTCCACGACTATTTTTTCAAGAGAGCAGTTATTGATGTATGGAAATGCTGCAACAGATGTGCAAGTGCAATATCATAATGCTGTATTTAATGGGACATTGGTTGCCATGTAAACAATTATTGAGGCTGATATCTAGGTGATGGTAGTTTATACTTCTACCATTTTAATGCTAGACCAGTATTTGGACGCTTCCACTATCATGCCAAATGTGAGATCTCCACACCGTTTACTAAGTTAAATGGTCAAATATCAAACAAGCAAAAAGTTTAAACCCGTTTATGTGCCCAAACAGTCAAATTAGCATGATAATTCAAAATGTTGATTCAAAAGAAGAAGTGTTTGGTAAATAATTCATGTGTTGTATCTGTGGACTGCAAATATATAGATAAAATGAAATGGGGCAAAATGATCCATACCATCCCGAAGTTGTGCTTGTTGTTCCATGGCTTGAAGGCGATACTTCAACTCATTATTCTGGTTTGAGAGTCCAACAGAATCTCTCTGCACGGATGAAATATAGAGATACGGGCCGATAAATCATGTTTTTTTTTTTATAAAAAGGATGTTATAATGAAAATGAAACTCAACTTGAGCACCTTTAAATTCTTACCTGTAAAAGTGTGAGCTGGGCAGACAACGTGGTAGCTTCTGTCTGCAGAGTCTGAACCTTGTGTTCTAGTTCTGAAATGTAACGCGTTTTCCGTTCTTTGGACCGGGCAGCTGATTGCCTATTCGCCAAAATCCTAAAATAGAACATACAATTGGATAAATAAGATATTGAAAGAAGTAAGTTCTTGGTGACTTCAGTTAATGTCATTGACGTAGAGGTTGAAGAAATAATTAGTATACCTCTTTGCTCGCTTTGGATCAGCTAATGCGATCTCAGCAAGCTTATCATTTGCCATGATTTTTTTCAGTTCAGCTCCGCTAAATTCACCATTCCCAAACTCCAAACTGAAGGCAGCTGAATTCTTATCTATTGAATCACTGGGTGAAAGTTGTCCTGGAAGCGGTCCAGGAGATGGTGGCAATTTTGGCGACTCGTCACCGAAATTCAGTTTATCCATGAAACTATCCATGGAAATACTTCTGAAGTGTCTGGTTGTCGGAGCAATATCTCCCGCTGCACTCCTCTTGACACCCTCCCTCTTCTCTGCCCCTCTCTTCCTGCTGTTCCCACTCTCGTTCACACTACTCTCAGCCTCGTTATCACTACTATCAGCTCCATTGGTCTTTGTCCCACTCGCCCGACTATCCAAATCTTCACGATTCTCATTACCATTCTTGTCATCGGTCCCAGTAGAGTTGAATGCATCGATGCTATCCAAATTCATGAATGCAGAAAAGAAATCATCCACAACTTCACCTTCAGATTTCCTCTCACCCGTCCCTTCTGCATTGCCATCCCCACCTTTCTCCCAGCTCGTCTCTCTTTTAACTAAATGAACAGACCGTTCTAAAGCTCCCGAACTTCTCAACGGAATGTGAGGCGGCCCGGATTGCATCAACGAAGAAAATCCAAATGGGATATCACTGTTAGACCGCCTATGAGCCTTACGAGGCGGCAAGCTCTCGCCAACCCTGTGAGCACCGCCCCTTGTAAATGGAGTGGGCGGCAACAAAGAATGAGAACTCCCGTCTCTGTCCTCCATTGGTACATCAGCAGATACCTGATCCGGAACGGATGAGGAGTCCTTATAAGGAGACGGGCTCAAAGGCGGCAGGGAATCGAGGGAGAAAAACGTGGGTTGAGATAAGGATCGAGAATGTGTAGGTCCCGGGCTAAAACTCTGCGAACCCATCTGCTGGTTCCCCGGCCTGGACACTGGGATCTGGGAATAAGGCGAAATGGGCGGGGTTTGGTGTGGATGAGAGGGCGGTACCCCAACCCGTTTGTTACCATCTCCACCAAAACTCTGGGCAAAATGGCGCACAGGCGCACGAATTTGAGATGCATTCGAATTGGGTATCTCAAGCTGGTTCATTGACAAAGGCTGTTTAGGGATTGAAGAACTAGTCCCATATGAAGATTGAAGCCTCTGCATCATATCAGCACATGATGCTTCCTCAGTATCCCCCATTCTCCTCCAATCACTATATGTATATATTCTACAATGTAAATGAAATGAAATCCCCCAAACCCCACAACTCCACAGACCTCCAAAACCTCAATTTTCAGCTAAACCCAGCAACAAAACAGACAGAAATCCAAACCCCACAACTCCACAGAGCTCCAAAACCCCAATTTTCAGCTAAACCCAGCAACGAAAATGACACAAGAATCCAAACCCTACAAGTCAAACAGCGAAATCAACACGAAATTACAAAATCAAAAGCAAAAAAGAACAAATTTTTCATTGACGCAATAACGCAAACACTTGGTGTGCATTATATACCTTGAATCCAACAGCGACCTCTCCTCTCTGAAGAGTCCGTCACATTTGGTGGCGATTCGCTGTGGTGAAAGCTCAAGCTCTTCTTGGCGACGGTAATGACGAAGCGAACAGCAGGAGCAATCTGTGCAGTGAAGTCGTCGTCTTCGCAGTGTCTCTCTACAGAAGATCAGAAATTAGCTGTTTCTTCTCTCTCTCTCTCTCTCTCTAGAGATGCTTTCTCTCTCTAAACCGCGAAGAAAGGCTACGTGTACACAGATTTCATGACTGTTACGTGTGAATTTAATAAGAATTTCATTTCGCTTGAGTTTGAGTTTGGGTTTGGATTTGAATTTTGTCTGAATCTCAATTTCATTCCGACCTCATTTCGGGCAATACCAAACCTCTACTCTCTCTCTCATTTTCATTTTCATTTTTTTTTCTTCTCAATTATGTTTAAGTGGCAACTAAATTCTCCTAACAAAATGTTAATTCTCTTTAAATGGTTATATATCTTCTTATTTCAATTATTATTTCTCGGTACCGTTATCGTATAAGCTCGTACGACTTATTTATAATTAGTTTAAAATTTTGCAGGTTCACTGAAATTTAAATATATAACATCTTATAAGATAAGATGTTCACTTGCACGATATGTAGAGATGGCAGAGTTTGATAATCTTGTCTGATATCATATTGGGTTGGATCGAAATATCGAGTCAATGATCAAGTTTAAAATATCTTTACATTTTTATTTGTGATAACAACGTGACGGGTTCTGATTAAGCTTAATAGTTTTATCGATTAAAAAATTTCAAACTCACGTATGACTTATAAAATTTTGTCATTCCCACCATTAAGTAAACCATAATTAGGGATTGACACGGTTTCGAAACCAGACCGAGCCCGTCATGAATTGGACCGTACTCGGAATCATTACATATGAGCCTGGTTTAATTTTAGACCCGAATCTCCTATTCGGTTTTTTTATTCTACCCGTTAAATTGTTTGATTCTATATTTTTTAGTTAGTCGATCTATGGTCGGAATTAGACAATTTAAATTTTGGTTTATGGACAAAATCTTTAAATTTCAAATTGTTAAAAAATTTAATGAAAATCGAACGAGAAAACTTAATCATCGTAACTCAATTGAATGTTAAACTTTGCAAATAAAATACTGGTAAATGATCATTTTTATCTAGAACACGTTTTTGTTCTTGCTAGTTACCCAACGATTTTGAATTTTAAGAACCAGAACCAGAACCAAACCAAGATCAAATTATTCTCTCAACTTAAGAACCCGAATCAAATTCATCAGCCACAATTCCTGATTATATATTCGGTTTCGAGTTTAAATTAATCTCACCCTCTCTGATCATATCAAATTGTTTTTTTTTCTAGTTTTCTTACATGGTTACAATACAAGTTGTAGATTTTTATTTGATTAAATACCAAAGTATCAAATTTGGACGTCGAATCGAATCATACAAAAATTAGACTTTTCAAAAAATTATCTTCAATTAAAATCATTTCGTAGTTGTTGGAAGCATTACCTATTATTTTGAATTGTACTTAATTATTTAGCTATTTATTTAATGGTAACACATGTTTTTAAAAGCATTGAATGATGGCCAAGCACACTCTTGAAACAAAAACTTGAATTTTGGGTGTGTACGTTAGTTGAGATCCACCAAATAAATTCAAAATGTAGGAGAGATCGGGAACAATGATTAATTTTGAATAGTGACTAAGACTTAAATAATTGGACCTTTATTTCTAATCAGTGTTAAATATCAAAATTATGACTTATTCATATCTCATGTCCTTTTTGTATATATGTATATAAACAATTTAATATGTGAATTTCAAGACAGCCAATGATTTTAGCTTTGCTTGAAGGTGGTGGTGGACAAGAATCTCATTGAGAGTGATGGGAAATTTTCACAAGTACATGAGGACTGGTGTAATTCTATGGGGAAAAACTATACAGGTAGAGTATGTATCAAATACAAATCAGGAGAAGGCGTCCAAACATTCAAATTGTATAATAAACAATGCAATATTGCATAACATTTTTGGTAAATTTGTATTAGAATGCTATATATATTTGTGTGTGTGAATTCCACATTTAAATAATTAATAATATATAATTTCATGTGAGTCCATCGATAAATTTCTTCACTTACGTAAATAAATAGGAGAACCCATTGTTACATTACATGACTATTGACAAAGTTGTTTTTTAACAAACATTCAAGGTGATGTAACTTTATATCAGAAGTCTAACTCACTTAAAAGTTCAAGCTGATAGGTAGAGATTCAAATTGTTATATAAGTTATTTCAGATGTGAGACTCTAACACCCACACTCACGTGCAAACCGGTTCGAAATGCGCACGTGAAAACAGACATCGGAGGGTAGATATAGAGCGATTTTAAGCCCGATGGCATATGGGCAGATATAAAGCGATTCAAATCTTTCAGATGTGGTACGCTAACACTTTATTTCAAATATGTTGTTGTCTTTAATTTTTTCCAGAAAAAAAATATAAGTTATGTCTTATATTAAATGGCTACCCATGATAATAATAAGGGAAAATGATACTTTTGTGTACCTAAATATACACTTTTGACACTTTTATACCCTAACTTTTTGTTTTCTTTTTTCCATACATGAATTTCATTTTGGGACAATTTTCTTCATAAATTTTGAAATACTGAAACTACCCCTGAATTGAGCCGGTTCAATTTCAACCAGATCCAACCATAATTTATTTAATATTAAATTATTTTTTACCCTCCATTGAATAACAAATTTATGACACAATTTAATGGTATATTGGTCTTTTCAAATAACAAATTAAAAACTGAAAAATAAATTATTAAATTATAATTATGCCCCCTCTCTCCACTGTTCATCATCATCTTCATGTCTTCTCCGGCGTCCCCTCCGGCAGCCGTCGGCGAGCAAGCTGAACTCATTACAGAGCTCCACCATGAGACCTTCCCCACCCAGTTTCTCCCCCATCACCGGCAAGAATCGTGAAAATTCTTCACCTCTGATTCGTCACCGGAGCACCACCACTTGGCCGGTACACCTCCAATCCACGGCAAACGCCCACCACCAACAACGACTCCATAACCTCTAGAGCATCTCTACCCCGAACCAGATCTGGCCGAGCAGACAGCTCCGCCCAAAACCAGATCTGGTCGAGTGAGTCTTCAAGACCACCAGCCCAATGACCCTTCTCCGAAGAGCTTCTCGGAGTCGACAACTCGCTCCCAACAGCACCATCAGCTTGCCAGAGGAGAGGGCGGTGGCAAAGGAGGAAGAGGCCTGAACGTCGGCGATGGATGCCGGAGAAACGCCAGCGAGAAGGGGGCGGCGGCGGAGGAGGAGAGGAATAGTTGAGGGTGACATTCACTTGAAAATTTGATGAATAGTTGAGGGTAATTTTGTCTTTTTAGACTTTTTAAAAATTGGGCCGGTTCTCTCCATTACACCAGATTTAATTTTGGTTCAATTCATGGGTAATTTCGGTAATTTTGAAATTTTAAGGGTAAGTTGTCCAAAATAAAATTCAGGTGTGAAAAAAAAAAGAAAAAAAAAAGAAGTTAGAGTATGAAAGTGTCAAAAGTGTATATTTATGTGCACAAAAGTGTTCTTTTCCCCGATAATAATACACGTGAGTGTAATTTTTTTGCTCATTTAAGTGTTTTTATTAATAAAGTTACCGATTCTTTTATCAATAATATTCAAATAAAAAAACATGAATTCACTCATGAAAACTAATAAAGAAAATGTTACTTGAGGCAAAATATGAACAATAATATTCGAGGAGGGTTTTATATATTGATGTACAGAGAAATGAAATAAAATTAGTTTGGAAAAAGTTTTAATCTAGACACTTATTTTTTGAATCTATATATATATGTTCTAGATTTGTATCCAATAAGTGGTTTTTACCTTAATATTCTTCTCGTATTTACGCCCACAAAGCAACTAATTTTTTATTCATAAACTCAATATTGAGTTCACGTCTAGAAAAAATAACCAACTCTTGTTACTCGTATTGACAAGTCTATTTTAATTATATTGGAGGTTTGGAGAATAAGATTCCAAATTGATCGTTTAAATAAATAAGAAATAAATTAGGCACTACGTGGTAAGTGGTCCTATAAATTAATAGTAATCTTTATCATAATATTTGGTTCACTTCACATCAAAACTTCTTTTAAATTACTCTTTTTAATAACGAATTAATCCTTCATCCTATATTTATATTCTCAATTACCAATTACTGTAGGATATACATATAATAAAATAATTCTGAGTTTATACATATGAAAATTATCATATTCGAAATCCTATTAATTCAAACAATAAATTTTACAACTTTTATTGTTATTGAACTAGGTAAAAACGATCAAATATATGATTAGCGCGAGTCTTCACGAAATTATCGTTATAGTTTTTATTGTTTTTGTATCTTCTTGAAATAAATATACATTTATTTATTTACTTAAAAGTTATTTCTCAACATTTCTAACAAAATTTAATTACACAATTTCTTATTTTGTTAGTGTTTTATTTGGTTTCTGAATTTTAATCCGATTGATTTTTGTGGAGTTTGATTTTCATCAAAATATGTAAATTTTGCTCCAAATACTACTAACCCTACACTCACTCTCATAATTAAAGTTCCTCAGCTTTTTTTATCATTTTTGTTTTGTTTTGTTACTTTTGTACTTGAAAAAAATTAGAATTGTCTCAACCTCCTGAGATCTCGGGTCGTCCATCTCCGAGAAATGCGGGATTGACGACAAGTGGCGATAGTTGGATCACCCGACAGCGCTCCCAATAACATGTTGACTTCGTAAGCGGTGGCCCACTGAAGAGGCACGTGGCGGTGCACGTGAAATATATGCTCAACACGTGTCGACTTTGCAAGCGAACACGTAGTGCAAGCTTATCCACTTCTCTCTCTTCCCTACCGAGAAGTGAGGAAAGCAATCTCATCTCGTGGTACAGATTTATTTACAAGCTAGTCTCTTGAAACGACGTCGTAGCCTGATCATAATGGTGTTCACGTTGCTCAGTTGCTGTATCAATCATGCTATGTATTATAAAACGAAACAATATAAGTATATTCGGAGTTTGAGTGTCAAATTTATTCCAAAAGAGTTCTATCAATTAAATAGATTTTTTCAACTCCGACTCATATTAAATGAAGAGTATATCTGTAAAAAATTGTTATAAAAAATTATGATGACAAAATAGTCGCGAACTTGAAAGAAGCCCGATATTTCCAAAGTTAGAGAAAAAATACTTTAAAAATTCATCAATGATCCGGGCTATACTCTATTTTGAACTCAATATATTAAAAAAACATATTTTGATGATAAAACTTGTTTGATTAAAACAACAAAATCCTCCCCCCTATCCAGTGTTATAAAAAAACATCACGCACTTGTCGAACCAAAAAGATATAAAAAACACTAAGTGCTTGTCGGACGAAAATAGTCTTCTAGCAACTAATCAAAAATTAATCGAAAAACAAATCAGATTAAATAATTATCAAAGAATAATCAGAGATTTTCATCACATTGACTCAATCGGATCGGGGCGAGGTAAGTTCAAAGACCAAGAACAGAATTCTATTGAGTCAAGAAATACAAAACTCACCTCAAATTCGCCCATAAAATTATATAAAGGAAGAATGTGATTCTTAGTTACGTGACCGATGAACATGTCAAGGATTGATTCCTAATCCACCTTGTGATTCTCTTCCAGATACATAAATCAACCAACAGTACAATAGATAATGCATGCGAGTCTTAATCAAAATTAAGCAAAAACAGAACACTTGCACAAAACTGTGGACTCGGGTCTGAATCTTCCACAGCCTAAACTGTCACATTCATATATACATACTTTTGATAGATTACAAAAATCCCAATTAAAGGGTTAACAGTCATTTGCTCTAAATAGTAAATGTTCCCTTCATTCAAGAGGCTCTGCCCTAGCTAGGTTTCATTTCATGCAGTTCAGTTCAGCCATGTTTCCTAAAGACTATCTGTTAAAGCTATGCTGATGCGAAGGGAGGCGGAGAAGGGGAGAGACTTACTCGATCCTGCATATTTTGATTTTTACACGAGCTACTTGATGGTGATGTAGCGGTTTGTCCCGTGTCTGGCCCAGTAGTCTTTTAGGTCCACGGGGACTAGCAGGTCATGGCCGTCTGCTGCCAGCCGGCTGATCAGTCTCGCAAAGACACTCCCGCTCATCTTGCGCCCGCCCACGCGGGTGTGGCGCTTGTTTTGCATCTGTGGCAGCGGGTACTGCGACATGGTGGTGGTGCAGCAAGACGACTGCCACCCACCATTCCCCCACTTGTAGCATTGGTGAGGAACTCCGGTGCATGAGCAGACCGGCCCGGGCATGATGGACTCGTCGAAGGCGATCAGGTTCAATCCCACATCTTGACTGTCCCACTCTGTCCTGTACTTCTTCCCTTCGGGAATTACATGTTTGTTCAGATCTTCGCCTATTGTCTTTGCTTTTCTCGGTGACTTGGATAAACCCGTCTTGCTCTCCTTGGGTCGCTTTCTCTTGTTACATGACTTGGCTGCTTCGGAGGATATGGAAGATATGGGGAAAGCATCGGTTATGTGTACGTGTACACCTCCCATGTAGTTCGAAATGTCAACCATGTCGGCTGGATGGTTCGGGGGATGGTGCATGCGCATTGGGAAGTTGATGGAACTTTCCCGATACTGAAGTGCAGCTAGAGCGTTGTCTCTCTCCATTAGAGCTTCGTCTCGTTCTGCAAGCGCTTTGTCTCGCTGCGCTAGCGCCACGTCTCGTGCAGCCAGGGCTTCCTTTTTTTCAGTTAGTGCAAGGTTCCTTTCTCGAATAGCAGCTTCCCTTTCGGCGAGGATGGACATTATTTTCTTGTTCTTTGCTAAAGCATTTTGTTGTTCTTTTCCTTGATGCTGAGGCATCATATTCCACTGCACATTTAATTTGTCATTTCACAAACAGATGAAAATTGAAATTGCATATCAAAACAAGAAAATATGTGTACAGAATGATTGCTGTTTTTTTATTACCGGATAGAGCGATCCTCTGTAAGAATCCGACTTATGTCTCCCATTTTCATGCTGTCCGCCATCATCCATCTTTAGGCTTCAAGCTACTACTCAAATTTCAATGCTCATAAATATCTGGAGCCACCGAGCTTCAGAGGAGGTAGATATTCTATTGTTAAGACGAGAAAACTGAAGTTAGTTTCCACTCAAATAACCATACTATAATGTTAAATGAAACTTATTTAAACAATTAAAATGAAGTTTCAGAAGTAGAGCCATCACACAACTTCAGCAGGACGAGCAAACAAGACTAAGACATGGTCAGTCGGCCAACCCCCTATTTAATGTAAACCTATAACTGGACGGATGTACTCCAAAAATGAAATACAAAAAAAATTTAATCACGAATTGAACTAAAATGTTAGCATGGTGACAGTCACAGAGACAAACTCTATATAACATTCTAACTCTCTTGTCTTATCGCCAATTATCAGTAATAATAAGGGAACACCTTGCTAGATTAGTTGAACGCAATGCTGAGATCATGTCATAGGATCTAGACAGGCAAAGTTTACTTGAGTGAATATAATACATAAGAACAATATATGATGCTTAATAAGTTATTAGCATGTAGGGTACCAGTGTTTGGCTTTTTATCAGCTATTTAATTCATATTAGGTCCCCAATTCATAAGATATGAAATCACTAGAAGTCAAACTTAAAGGGGAGATATGGGGAAAGAAGAACATGTGCAAATCAGCTGTTGACTATACATAGTTCCTTTGTTCGGGTACTAAACTACTCAGATATTTTACTGAACACTAGCAATTTCAAATGTTTAACAATATAACCTCAAATTAATTTCAACTAAAAAGACAGAAGTACAGATTTTCAAACTGTCACGCATACAGACGTCAATGAGCCACATTCTCAATCATTCACCATAATTAATAACTCAAAACCATATAAGATGACCCTCAAATCCAGCCTTTGTCATGTTTTTCTACAAGGGGTAAGCATCCTAAACATATGAAATGAAATGACAAACAACTGCTGAGGTTTTCCCAACCCTTCATTGCTGTCCGTCATTTTACCATGATAAGGGATACCAAAGCTGTCATAAACCTTGAGACCATAGCCATTATCTGATCATCAATTTCACAACAGTATGTCCAACTCCATGAGAATTGTTCACATCCACCATTTTGTAAAACCCATTTCCTAAGCAAATTTTCTTCTTCTAAAGTTTCTATCTTTCTCCTCCTATACAAATAAAGAAGTCATCTCTCCTCTCCCCTTAAACTTACAAATGCTACTGAAGTTAACTCCATAATCCATTTGCAACGGAAAATTGAAATTCTCATGCCAACAATCAACCCACATTTATGCCATAGTCAAAGGCAAATAACACTTCAATTTTAACCTATTCCCACATTTATGAACTGTTGAGTAAAACAGATCAATCAACCAGGTCCAAATATGTGTATCAACAACACTTCTTTAACCCTATATTTACCCAAAATAGGACAAAAACTCACACATGAACTCCCATGAACTACCCATTATAAGCACAATCTTAGCCATTCCATAAATGCACAACAATCTCCACCCATACAAGCAAAAACCAACCTAAAAACCAATACAAAAACACAAACCCCTCATGATGAACAACAAAATCAGTGAAAATTTTCGTTCAACTCAATCAAGCAATCACAAGTAATCAACAAGAACAGGGAACGAGAAACAGAACAACAAATCTAACCTCAATCTCTTGAATAGAGCTAGGGTTTCAATAATGGAAGTCCCAAATCAGGAACACCAGGCCCGCTTAAACCTAGAATGCTGATGAAAACACAATGAGAACGACACAGAGAGAAATCGAGATCGAACGGAGGAGAACGATACTTACATGTCGCTGTGTGTGTGTTGAAGAATCGAAGAAGAGAGTCAAAATCGTAGCGTTACCTGAGAAAATAAATACAGTGAGAGAGAGAGAGAGAGAGAGAGACGGAGATGGTGGCATCATCCATTAGGCTTAGTGGGTTGGGTTCGGTTTCTGTAGATCTTTTCGATACGGTGTCGTTTCTTTGGATTAATGTGTTTGCTGAATTTTTCTGGCCCGTGAGACTGGGCCTGCCATACGAGCCCATTTTCGATATTATGGGCTTGGGCCCATAATGATGATGTCCACTCCACTTACGTGAGAAAAAGAAAAAGTTCGGTTCGGTCCGGTCCGGTCCGGTCCGACTTTTGTTGTTGTTGTTGAGCAATTATACATTTCTCATATCTACCCTAGAAATTTTCTCTTACCTCTCAATGAGATTCGATCTCACGACCTCCCTTTTAAAAGTGTGAGTTTGAAATTGTTGAGAAATAGAACAAAAATATAATTCAATCAAATTATTACCGTCGTGAGTTGAACCTAAAAATAGTGGCAGATCCGGGGGGCACCCGCCCCCCCTTGTCCCGGTAATTCAGAAAAAAAATCATATGCAATTTTTTCAAAAAATTGGATGTATATATATATATAAGTGGTTTAATATAAAAAAATAAAAGTTGTGTAGCTTAATGGTAAGTATTTAATATTTTATCCACACCCACGAGGTCATGGATTCAAATCTTGGAATTAGCGGAGCATCTTTAATCGTCACTTTATTTATTAGTTCATAATTATAATTATTTTTTTACTAATTATTTTATTAATTAAATTATTTTTTCAATTTACATTAAAAGCATTGTTTTGTCCATTATAATTTATTTAAAAAAATTTATTGAATTTTCTAAGCAGAGTTATGATGAGATTAAATCAAATGGTGAGTGAGTTGTTTGATAAACGAATCAAACTCGAATCCAATCCATTAGAATTTGTAAGTCGTCAACCGACTCACTTCGTATGTATATATACATGAAAATTAAATTTAAAATCAACTAAAAAATAATTAAACTTGAATTAGTTTTTGTTATTAAATTAAATTTTAGTATGAAGTTTTGTCCCCTATTCAAAATATTTCTAGATCTACCACTGCCTAAAAACTCCAACTGATATATGGAGGTTCAAGCAATTAATTTAAGACTAAATAGATTCACATATTTAAAATATAAGTACTTTAACCATTATATTTGTTTTTATCTATGAGCATTTATTTTGTTCAAAATAACTATTCTTAATAAACATAGGCTATGCTTCAATGTGACCTGAGGCCTATGCTTCGAACTAGGCCCAATTGGACAAGATCCTCCATGGCCCGCCACGTGTCTATTTCCAGCACACCATATTCGTCCAAAACACTAGCAACTTTTCCAACTCCTGTGGAAGCAAATTCAAAATTTAAATCAAAAATCGATAAATAAGATTAAAAGTTTACGTCAATGATATTAATTATGTCGATTACGTTAACATATAGAAAAGAAAAAGAAATACGAGTTCGGCTAGAATTGCACAACGATAAATTTATATATCCAACTGCATTAGATTTTAACAAAAAAATAGAAGACTAAAAACATAAATTTAATAAACGACGAAATTAAACTGACGCTTGATCAACGAATTCCAAACATCATATTCATTAAGTTTATAAATAATTTATACATAACTCATATTCACATTTTTTTCAAAAGTGGTGTCAGCGCGCATTAGCTTTAATAGATAATGATATTTCTTTATTAACCAAATTAACATTCGTAATAACGTCATAATTATATAGTTACTTCAAACTTGGTTTAGTTTGAAGTTAGTGTGATAATATCCTCGTTCTTAGAGGTAAGTATCGATGTCGTTTTATCGTGACATCAAAATTACAAAATTGATAGTCTCTCGGAACAAAGAGAAAAACTTAACCTTTTAGTCGCTCTCATAAGTATTTTTTAGAGTAAGCATTTTTCAAGGTGTTACTGATCACAAATTATGCATACATTATTATATTAACCCGTTTTCAAAACCCTATACCTTATCAATTCTTTAACGTGATATCAAAAATGAATTCGTAAAGTATTTTTTAATCTTGTTAATATTTTAAAATGATTCGACTAGTCTTTGACTAATCTTTTATCAACTCATAATTAATATGCTACTCCCATGATTAATCTGTAGAGTTCATGATGCAGTATACGTGGTTAGGAAGAATTCTTTATCAAAATTCGTTGATTCGCAAGAATACCGAAAATGATATGTTTGAGGGAAACATCGATCTTTTTATTAAACTTCAATAACTAATTAACAAAAACGTAGAAAAGTGCTTAAATACCCGAAACGTAACTGAAGAAAAATGAAATTCTAAACTTATTGGAAAAAAAAGAACAAATTATTAAAATCGTAAAAAAATGCTGAAACTTTAAAACTTGTGATTTTGACCCTCAAGATGACCTCGGATAGCCGAAATCCACCGTACGTCATGGCGAAGCGATGTGTTTTGCTCAGAACACTGTTTCCGCCCAAAAAACACTAGTATTTTATCGAAATCTGACACTTTCTTAATTTGTACCGCATCAGTTCATCTACGTTTAACTAACACCTATCGTTTATGTTATATGTCTACTTACTGGTATGGTGGGTTGTGGCAATTGGAAAGTGAATAAGGTAAAGATCCAAGTAATCTAGCCGAAGCTTCTTCAAGCTATCTTTGCAAGCCTCCATGACATGCCCATGATCTGAGTTCCATAGCTGTACAGTTCGAGAACCATAAGGTTGTCAAATTTATGTCCGTACGAGGTAGATTAAATAATGTTGTCTTAAAAATTTAGATACGCTAACCTTAGTTGTAATAAAAAGATCTTCCCTCTTCACTCTATATTAAAAATAAGTGAATTGTATAAAATGGATTTGTATTATTTGGTTTTTGTAATTTACAATCGCTAACTTCGTTTACTGCGAAAACTGTATTTGATCTGACTGTGTTTTTGCAAAGCGCGTATACTTTTCAAAAAGTGACAACAATGTTTCCAGAAATTAAATTTAAAAAAATTCAAATTCGTTGTCTTCCAACTCACGATCGTCGATTTTTCTTTCCTTTGACCGACAATTCCTGACATGCAGGTCGATAGCAGAAAATAAGAAGAAGAAATAATCAAAAACCTGAAAATACGGAGGTATTTAATCAACAAGTTTATCCCCGTAATTGTTTTCCTTTGTTTTTGCTTACTTTTGTGAAAGTGTTTTTTTAGAGAAAACTTTATGAGAATTTTTTTTTCAGAAGAAAAAACTCGGTGAGCTAGAATTGGAAAACAACATATTCATTTTTAAAAATATTTAGTTTCACGCACATTTCCGTCATTTTTTTAAAAATGCACGGATTTTTTACAAAAAACGATAAATTCCAAGCTAATTATACACTAAATAAAATTCATTTCTAAAAGTTATACACAACCACTTTTTATATTTAATCATTAAAAAATATAAGTACTAGCATAGTCGAAATGACGATAACCGATATTTATAGCATTGAAGACGAGGCTCTTGATTTCTTTGCTTTCCATCCTCCAAAATCCAAGACCCATCAATGGCATTTCGTAGCCATTGTTGAGTCTCATCGCCATTTTCGGACCTCCAACAATACCCATTTGGGAAGGTTTGAGGAAAAAATATGAAACTAGTGTACTTTTTTGTGTCAAAATCGGTGTTCAATTTATAACAGAAACTAATGTTACAAAAGTGACGTAGCCTATATGCTATTTAATAATCAATTGATTCAAGTGAAAATTGCAGGTGACTACGTGTATTGTATATGCAACTTTTTGTATGACACTATTCTCTACTTCTTTTTAGTTGCATGTCAACACGGTAAGGTTTCATTTATTTGCACCGTCCATCACAGAATAAAGTTTGATGTAAAAAGTCCATAATACCCTTATATTAAAAAATTAAAAAATATATATCTTTTGAAATATTTTTTTAAGAAAATATTTTTATTAGATAAATAATTAAATACTGATTTCAAAATTATTATTTTTTCAAAAAACGGTTTTTTCAAAAAAATATTAAAAATAAAAAACCACTTTTAACAACATTTTTTTTTATTTTTGATATTTATTTTTAAATTATTTAAAAAAATAATAATAATATTCAATTCAGTTTTTTATTATTTATTCCACACAAAATTTTTTAAAAAAATAAGTTAAGAAAATGATTTTTTTTTTCAATTTTTAAATAATATAAGAATAGTTTAGTTATTGAATAAAATTTAAAACTGAAATATATAAATGACAAAATTACCCTTGTATTTAAAAAATGAAAAAATTAACAAAAAAATCATTTGTTTAACTTATTTTTTTTTTTAAAATTTATTGAATAAATAATAAAAAACTGATCTAAATATATATTTTTTTAAAAATAGTAATTTTTTTAAATAATATTAAAAATAAAAAACGTTGTTAAATGCTGTTTTTTATTTTAAATATTTTTTGAAAAATACTGGTTTTAAAGAAAATAATTTTGGAATCAGTGTTTTACTATTTATCGGATAAAAAAAATTCAAAAAATACTTTTTTTTTAATTTTTTTTCATATAGGGGTATTTTGGACTTTTTACATCAAACTTAACCTATGATGGATAGTGCAACTAAATGAAACCTTACAGTGGTGACATGTAACTGAAAAAAATAGAGGTTGGTGATATGTAAAAGTTGCATAGTACGTGGTAGTAACCTGCAATTTTCCTTGATTCATTGGTGACACTCACGTGTTTGAAAAAATAAATCAAATTTATTTAGTCAAATTGTTACCGAGTTTGTGGGTCTCGCACCAATCACGAGTCAATTTGTTTTTATCGCAATTGACCAATTATCGTTTTTTTGTTTCGGTTTTATTTGGTTCCACAGTAACTTCTAGAATTCACTAATTTATTTTAGTAAAATACTATAGTGTCGGTAGCATGATAAAACATAGTAACGGTTACATACATATCGCATGTTGCAAATTTGAGTAAAATTAAATATTCTGAAGATTAAAATAAAATGAAGTAATATTTATGTATTAAATTTGAATATTAATAATTTTAATATGATTCTTAGATTAAACATTGTATCTCCTCGTAATTTTCAGTCATTTTCATCTTATTTTAAGGATTTGAAATTATAAATTATGATCAAGTTCATGCTATGTGACAATGGTTTCATGTTTATTATTGAAGTGAATTTATTCATTAATTCTTTGATAATGAATTATGATCAAGTTCATGTTATGCAACAATATCTTTATATTCATTATTGAAGTGAATTTATTTATTAATTCTTTGATAACTTTATCAACTTAAAACCTTGTGACCTTGAATATATTCTTATAAGGTTTTAAACAAACTAGATATTAACTAATCAAATTTGATAAATTAAATACTCCACTCGATCCGAAATCAATTTTTTAAGATTTGACGAACTCATGACCTAACTCCTTTATCATCCAATTCATTGTACATATGATATTTCATTCTAATAAAAAACAAGTCTAAGGCCATCTCCAATGCTATATCTATATATCCAAAAATTATTACCAATGATTGAGTCTCTATATCTATTTCTCTCCAACCATATCTCCAAAATTATCTCTATCTGTCACATCAAATATTACTTTTATTATTTAATAATTTTACGTATTATATTTATATAATTCTAATAAATTATTTAAATATATATATTAATTTACTAAAAATAAATGTCATATAATAATCAAAATTTTATATAATAAAATATTAAAAATAACACATCGAATAAAACACAATTAATTCTAAGAGTTAGTATACTCGTCCCAACGGGTAATTTAGTCAATATTTCGATTTTCTTAGTGAATAAGACAAATAATCGTGTTCGTTTATTTATTATTATAATTGAAAATCTATGTTTGTTGTTGAATTTTTATTTAAAATACTTGTTTGTCGTCGATTCTAATGAAAAATATATTTTGCAAAATAAATTACAAATGAAGTTATAATGCAATAATTTTTATATATTCAATTTACAATCAAATTAAATGAATTAATTAATTTCTTTTCAAAAACAATACACATAAATTACACTCATTCATAAAAATAAATATAGATACCCATTTATTACACTCATAAATAAAAATAATAATAGTCTTTCACTCAACACCTATTTATTCACTTTTGGAGATTGCTATAGCAAATATGCATATTTGGATACCTGCGTTGGAGAAGATAATCTCTAAATATGCAAAAATTTGCATATTTGGAGACAGAGTTGGAGATACCCTAAGCATGTCGAGCTCAAAACTTACCATGTATTTTCGAACCAAATATAGGTTTAACTTTTTGGGCACATGCACAAACCAAGTCCAACCTAAACCAAAATATGTAATCGGTGTTCTAGAAATCTTCAACCTGTCTTGATTAATTCTCCTTCATCACCAATTAATTTCGAGGCCCTCTTTATCTGCCGGGGCTTAATATTTTTTAGAACACTGCTCCTAATATGTAACATGAGGTTGTGCATCTTTAAGCTGTTCAAGAGTTCACTAAGCAGTTTATGAGTCTTAAAGAGAAAAAAAAAAGCATAACCAATTAAATGCCACCGCAGAGAACAGTAGTTCAGTTTTTCGGATCAAAATGCATGAAAAAGTTCAAACAAGCTTTCTGGGTTCTCACAAAACACTAATTGCAAACCCTAAGGTTCATTCAAGGTTTCGCTACATTACCCCTTCATATTTCGTCTTGAAACGACGAGCATGGCTAGGCGTATAGATCGACGCCCCAGAACTTGGCAGGTTGATTCGTCCGGTAATTCCTATCCAGACTCTTTATCAGGTCCATGTCCTCTTTGGTCAGTTCAAAGTCAAATACTTTGAAATTCTCTTCCAGTCTCCCTAACTTTGACGTCTTTGGAATCACCACCGAGTTCCGCTGGATGCCCCATCGGAGAACGATCTGAGCCACCGTCTTTTTGTACTTCTCGGCCAGACCCTGTTTAATCATGCAACATTTTATAGTAATGTGAATAGAGGCAACATAATTTCACGGTAATTACAGAAGCGGGGAACTTTGTTTTTGATAAGCGATTTTCTATTAAAAATAAAGAAAAGAGAGTCAATTCCCAAGATGGGAAAAAGAAACTCTAGAAACAGTACAAAGAAAGTGAATACATGATTGAAACTAAAATACATAACTGATCCATTGAATAAGAGAGCAACTTACTTTGAAAACTGGATCATCCAGACAAGAGACTGTACCAAACCACTCAGTGTTGGCTGTTGCGCCTCCAAGAGGAGTGTGGGCTGTAACACAAATCCCGTGCTTCTGGCAGAACTTCACAAGGGATTCGCGTTGGAAGTAGGGATGTGTTTCGATCTGATTCACCGCTGGTTTGATTTTGGAATAAGCTAGGCAATCTCTGGTCAAGAAAATATCATAGTTGCTGCAAGCAATTGTTTTTTTTATCAGATATGTACTTCACATATGAACCGACTTCCGGATTCACTAATTCTTTGGTCAGAAGGGTTACAAAGATATAAGAGCCCGTGTTTAGTTTCAATAACATGTAAATTTAGCGATTTCTTTATGGTACACAAGATTAGAACGAAATTCCACTAATATTGGCAATTTTCAGATATAATGAGACTGATGAATAATATCATGTTCATGGTAGTTAGATATTGTTGTCACTGGCCATCCTATTGTCATTTATACTCTCCAAATTTATTGATCAATTCAAAAGCTTGCATTTCCACCAGCAACTTAGGAACTAGATAAAGTTAGGACAAAAACCTAGGACTTGAATCAATTCTCACCATGTACTCAACTTGCATACCCATGATGAATCTGTGCCACATTATTAGCCATCATTCAATTTCTAACCACCAACATGTCTATTCAAGGGGAGCATACACATTGAATAACATAGATCATGTAACTAGATGACTACTAAATACGAAAAACACCCAATTCCTTGTTTGGGCTACATAGGAAAAGCATCTTGACTCAAACATATTACATACTTGAAAATCTTTTCTTAGTTGTATGCACAAAATGAAGTGTGTTTGCATCAAAATGCCCTATATTCTATTAAATTGGGGTAGAGAGGCAAAACTCTAAAATCAATTTTTAAATGAAGTTAGTACAAGCTGTATATAGCCAACATTTGTACGTCTGAAGATATCCACTAGGATGCATTAGAAGATTCGGCAAGATACCGCAAAAGATGTTGATATAAAATTAAAAATATATTATCTTATTAAGTTTGACGTGTTTTTTATATTGCATTGCAACATACCTGATCCCAATGCTGCGAGCTAAACCCATGGAGACCAGATCTTCCATTGCATGCCAAGTAGATTCCAAGGTTATGGTTGTGTCTATTTCCAGGACCCCGTCCTTATCCAAAGCACTCCCAGTTGTACCAACTCCTTCACACATGAAGAATGTGAAAATTATTGAGAAACCAACTTTTCAGGTAGAGGAATTAATATTAGAGTAGATATATAGCTCCTTTTAACTGCTTTAAAAGCATTTTAAATTAAAAATGTGATCCACAAACTGCAATGATAGTTTGTAAACCAAAAATGAAACAAGTTGTGTGTTTCAAATGTACTTTTCTCACAAGTTACAAACTCCCTGAACTGACTATCCCATTCTAGTATTCTACGCATCACCTTTTGCTTTGACATCATTTTCAGTTAAGTGCCGTGGATGTTAATCCATCTCGTGTTTTCTTAAAAAAAATAAAATTGGGTGAAGCAATGCAGTATACCGGTTCTGCAGCTCAGCTTGCTTAACGTGGGTTAAAAAACGGAATGAGATATGTGCATGACTATAATGCCAGATGGCAGGAGGGAAGCACCTGTATGCTTTGTGGCTACGGGGAAGTGAATGAGATATAAATCAAGATAATCTAGCTGAAGTTTCTTCAGACTGTCTTTACAAGCCTCAACAACATGTCCATGATCTGAGTTCCACAGCTGCAAAATGTAATACAAGGGAAAAACAGTCATTTACTGTAAAACAGTCTCTGCATGTTGGCATGTGACTTTTTAAATTACATTGTTCATAAACTAACCTTGGTTGTAATGAAAAGATCCTCCCTCTTAATCAGACCTGTCTTAAATGCTTCAGCAAGAGCCTCCCCGACTTCCGCTTCATTCTTGTAGTCAGCTGCAGTCCATGTAAAGCAATCAAACAATAAATCATGTGCATCTTATTATCACCCATCATACAGTGAGGGGGAAAATTGTTCAGTAATTGCTACCTTGATATCCTGAGACTCTTACATGTGTAGCTTTAACTTATTTCACTATATGATCATTATAACAGACGGAGAACTAAGTTGTGAGAAATAGTCAACTCAACAAAAATAAAATTACAATCTGTAATCACTCAACCAGTCCAGTGCAATATAACAAGTACATGGTTTTTCGAATACACTTCAGTCAGCTCCTTTGAATTAACTGTGAAAAGAATGACTTTTGGTGCCAGATAGAGCTTTTAGCACGTAGTGGAGCCAGTGACACGCGGAACCTCAAGTGGGGAAGAAAATTTATGTGATAACTTTCCTTTAAACATCTAACTCCCTTTTTAATTACGGGTAGGCCTGAGCTTGAGCTACACAACTAATAGTAGCTCTGTCATTTCCATTGACACTTGTTTTCTGGGACACACTAAGGGACTAGTGTCTGGTCCTTGCACGTTTTCAACCTATAACAATTTCGAAACATATGTAAGAAAATAAAAATTGACCAACTTTGACAGAGTGAGAACTCGGGAAAACTGAACCACCAAGGGAGTTCTAAGACTCGGTCCAAAACTCAATCAATTACATTTTACCAAGTTCTCGGAGGGGAATTGGAGCACTGTTTTGAAGGTAGTCATATCCAGCTCAGTAAAGCTAGGGCCTAAAGAATGATCCTCGGTAAAGAGCCAAATCCAGAATTGCAACCACACCCAGAAGAGTTCAAACTCAAGATTCAAGACATCAATTGCAAGATTATGAGGCTCAAACAATCTGGATATGAATTAACCAGTTTAGCTAGAAAATGGTACCTACCCTACTCACAATGAGCTGAATCAAACTGGAATCTACATGAACAAGTGAATAAACTAACAACTAAAACTAAATCACAGTACAAAAAGTAACAAATCTAGATCCAAACCCAGATGCTAAATCAAACCAACAAGTATACAAAAAACGAAAACCAAACAATCCATGACCAGGAACACGAAAATCAACAAGATACACGATACAAATCAGTGGGTAGTGAGAATTGGTAAGTACCGGCACAGTCGAAATGGCGATAACCGATCTTGATGGCGTTGATGATGAGATCTCTGACCTCTTTCCCCTCCATCCGCCAAACACCCAGACCCACTATCGGCATCTTCAAGCCATTGTTCAGTGTAACCTCCATTTTTCTCCTTTCTGCTTCTATTTTGGAGCTCTGAAACGATGAAGAAGATGGTGTGATTTGTGTTTCTGTGTTGTCTTCACAATCTGTATCGGTTTGTTTTGGCTCTTTTCGCTTACAAAGGAATATGCTATATTTCAGTCCAGGGGTGTTAAAAAAACCAAACCGACCGAACCTAGAAATGGTCGGTTTTGGTCGGTTTTGCTCTTGGTCGGTTCGGTTTTGATTTAATTAATTAAAATCGATCAAAAACCGAACCGACCGACTCCGGTTCAAATTATAATGAATTCTCCTGTTTATACTTCAATTTAGGGTGTTTTTCAATTGAATTTTTCTTTTTGGGCTTTATTAACGTTTTATTTTAGTTCGTGTAAAATTATTATACATAATTTCTCTAAAAACCGATCGAAATCTAATCATTTTTTGCTTGATTTATGGTTTTTTTTTGTTTTGTGGCTGATTTTTGATTCAATTCAGTTCAAACCGACCGAGTTTTTTCATTTCGGTTTCGATTTGATTTCTTCAAAAACCAAACCGGTCGGTTCGATTTGATTTTAATCGGTTCGGTTCAAAAACCAAACCGTGAACACCACTATATCAGTCCAAATTCTGGAGAAAAAAAAATCAATTTAATCCTGAAATTAAATTTGGGTTTTCACAATCACATTTCAAGTTTTCTATTTAATTTCAAATTATTTCAATCTGTTTCAGTTAAATCATAGTTATTTATCTCTGACATTTATTAGCTATATATACACACTTCTATTTATGAATAAAAAAAGAAAGTGAACCCAATTGGAATTCTAATATATAAAGATGACAATTGGGTAAGTTTTCGATCCAAATGTTTTCATTGTCATTCGTACTTGTTTTTACGGGAGTAAATAAGTTGAATCGAGTTTCAATTTTTAAGGAGTCTGATTGATTATTTAACGAACTGAACCCGAGCAAACTTTTAAAATTTGTTTCATTTACTACCACCATGACAGTTGCATTATTAACATTTTACGAATTTTCCCTTCTCATCACTGACAGAATATAAATTCTTCATCTTAAAAATGTTATTTTAATAAAATTTATATTTTAAAACATTAATTTTTAATAAACAAATATATATATATATACACACACACACAAATTAATCATATAGGGGCATACTCGACTACAAACCTATATAAAACGTTCAAACAATGTAGAACCGTCGGATTTAAGACTGCGTATCTCAAAGTACGACATGTGGTAGGGTCCAACATGTTATACAACATTGCACTGCATATTGTACAGTTTGGACGTTGTGGCATTTTTATTGGTTTGTAGCTGTTATCTCCTCTAATCAAATATAAATTAAAACTTATATTTGTAATGTATTAATACCTGATCTTGAAGAACAGTCCCGGCTTTATAGTAAAGCACAAGAGGCAAAAGCTTTAGGCCCAAAAAAATAGAGGCACTTGTACATATACAAATTTAGGCCCAATTTCAAACATTAAAGGCCCAAAATTTATGCATACCCTATTTGTCATTTGACGATTCACGTCTCTAGATTTAATGATGCGGCGCCGTGCTGATCTCCTTTCCGTGTGCGCCGCGACCATTCTATTTCCAAAATTTAAATCAATTTAATTTATAGATTTTTTTTCTTCTTTTCTCTTACTCCAAGATTTAATCAATTAAAGTTGGAAGATGAATAGTCGGCAGAGTCTTCTCGATTTTTCTATTCAAACGTTCAAAAATCAATTGGGCCTCTCTTTTATCTATAAATTCATCTATCTGATACCAGATTCAACAGGTTCTTATCCTACTCAATCATTTGCAGTTCGTCTCTCTGGTAACAATTATTTGTTGAATTAAACATGTTCTTCCCAAAGCCGGTTCGAATCCGTGACAACGAAACTTGAATTGTGCCATCTGTCATTCTTCAATTCAGTGTTTGAGGTAAAATAATTTATTTTTGTATTGTGTTTTGTAGATTGGTTGAGAAATATTATATATGATACTTTTTATGTATCATTAGCCATTTTTATCTGTTTCGTTTCTTTTATACTTGAACATGAAATGAGACATATACGTTTTAAACTAATCATATTTCTAAACTAAAAGAATCCTGAAAAGAAATTTCAGTTCTGTCTTAAATGTGTGCTATTTATGTATAAGATGGTTATACATATTTTATTTACCAAACACCAAATTATTTGAGGTAAATGATTGTCTGCATTTCGAAAGTAACAAATGCATGTGGGAGTTTACTGCGTTCCTCTCACATTTATGATTCTGATAGTACTTGCTATGATTCTATAATTTTCTTGCTCCAATTTATAAAAATAGATTTTTCAGAGAAGGAGAGATGAAGAGAAGTTACCAAGATGCAAGCATAAAGCCTGTATAGGATAGAAATGAATTAAACTTTATATTGATCAGCTAGATCACGTTGCATAAGTACGTAATTAAATTTTAAAATACATAATGTATATCATATACTGGGATGAATTGGGAGAAGTACTTTTCTATTTTTTTTATTAATTTTGTACTTCATATATAAACAAAGGCCTGAAATGTAGTTTTCGTTTTAGGCCTGAGAAGTTGTTGAGCCGGCCCTGTTGAAGAACTGGATAGAGGTGGAGTTTGAATCTGACTGTCTTAGGGTGGCGGGCCATGTTCGAAAAGAGAAACAAACGAGAAACATGTTTGGGGCACTATCAGTGACTGTAGGCGCATTCTTTAAGGCTCCCAGTTTGATTTCTCCTTGTTTTTTACTCATCGTTTTTGTAATAAAGTGGTTGACGAATTGGTCAAGTTTTACGGTAATTGAGACTATGGAGTCTGTTCCATCATCTATATCTTCAGCTGTTTGATGCCGGATTGGTTGCTATTTATTAGATCGTTTTCCTTTAAAAAAAATGGTCGGAACCGAATCCACGTAATGGGCCTCGTACCTGTTTGCATACGACACAGGGTCTTTACTACAGAAAGCCCAAATGTGAGCCCACTAAATAGACCCATTTAGCTTTCCATGGCCCATGAAAGGTTCGTTATCACGGGTCGAGCATGAGAGAAACAGTATAAAATGTTTGGGTGATTCAAGCCATTTTTAACCAGAGAAGAAACAGAGAGAGAGAGAGCAAAAGATCCAAAACCTGTGTTGATCGAAGCTGAATCTGTCAAATTCAAACGACACCGTTTCGATGGCTGGCTTCAGCGGCGACGAAACCGCTCCGTTCTTCGGCTTCCTCGGAGCCGCAGCTGCTCTCGTCTTCTCCTGTAACCATTTCCAAACCCTAATCGCTTTTTTTGTTTTTGTTTTTGTTCATTTTGGTTTTGATTGGATTTTATATTATTATTTTCAATTTTTTGGCTATCTGATTGTGCGTAATTCAATGATCATATAAGTTCATGGATAATTAAATTGATTGATGCATGTGGGTATTGATTTTCTGGTTGATTTAATGGCACAAGCTACAAAAGTTATGATTTTTTTCATCAACATAAACTATAATCGAATTATTTGCCATTTTTTGGTCCTTGTGGTGGTTCCTAGATATGTGTGTTTTTATCATATTGAAGTTCAATGATGTGGATGCGGATTGGATTGGATTGGAATTTTGGATTTTAATTGTTCGTGAATATTATATAATGATTGGGTTGGAACTAGAATGATAAAGGGTAGGTACCGATTGTGATGTTGAGGTAGATTGCTGATTTGCGTGGCTTGTTAGGTATGGGAGCTGCGTATGGAACAGCCAAGAGTGGCGTGGGTGTGGCGTCGATGGGGGTGATGAGGCCCGAGCTGGTGATGAAGTCGATTGTGCCTGTTGTTATGGCTGGAGTGTTGGGTATCTATGGGCTCATTATTGCCGTTATCATTAGTACTGGGATTAACCCAAAGGCAAAGTCCTACTATCTTTTCGATGGGTATGCTCATCTTTCTTCGGGTCTTGCTTGTGGTCTTGCCGGGCTCTCTGCCGGGATGGCGATTGGGATTGTTGGCGATGCTGGAGTTAGGTATAATTTCAAACTCTACTCTTGTTCTAAGAAGAATGGTAAATATATATTTGGAGTTATTTATCAGTTATGCGTGGTTTTGGATTACTCAACTCAAGTAATGGTTGGCTCTGTGTTTATTGGCTGGTTATTGTCAGTTTCAAGTTCATAGTATCATATATCATGTGCACCTTGTGAATGTATGTGTGTTAATTTGCTTATAGGTAGCAAAGTGCGGGAGTTTTTGGTTGTGCATATGGTTATTTTTCATGTGCCCTCTAATTCTCTTTCCTATCTTTCTGTCTAGAATAGAAACAGTCTCCAAGTGTACCCGAGACTGAGAGAAGACATAACTGATCATTGTATTAACAATTACATAAAAAGTTGTGGGGTCATTAAAGAATGATAGGAAAATTGAAATGGAGACCCTTATAGACCTCTAAAGTTTGATCATATGCATATCATAAAATATGATCTATAAGGTTTAATGATCATTAATTTTTTAGGGGAATTCAATGTCATACCATGCTTAATGCTATAGAAATTTGTAAGACTCAATCAGTCTTTAGCATAGTTTCCATATGGGACCTTTTCTTGAACGTTTTATTTTTTTTGTTCTTCCCTAAAACATGGCTTCTTCATAACATATCACGTACAAGAGTCATAGCAATTTCCGTACCTTCACTAACACATGATTATTCTCATTTACAGAGCAAATGCGCAGCAGCCAAAGCTTTTTGTCGGAATGATCCTTATTCTCATCTTTGCGGAAGCTTTGGCGCTCTACGGCCTCATTGTCGGCATCATCTTGTCTTCTCGTGCTGGGCAGTCCAGAGCAGATTAAGAAGGAAGCTATTTCACCCAGTATTCTTTTGGTTTGTCCCTTATTGACATTACAATTAGGGGAAAGAACTTGAATTCTTCTCGACCTAGTAAATAGTTGCAAGGCACATGCATGGTTCCAAAATTTCTTCCCGCGAACTTAACTGCTTTACCAGTGATCTGGTGATTGCACTAAGTAGAAGTAGGATTGAATTGAGCTTCTCTGCAGAATAAAAGCATGTTGAGTTTCTGACTCTCTTATTTGGTTTCATCATGGCTGCATTTTGCAACAAGAATTTCAATATATGTTGTTTCTTATCATAATCTTGGCATTACCCAAGTTTACTGAAAATTTCTCGTTATCTAGTCGGGCGAATAGAGTTCCTTGAGAACTAATCGAAATTTAATCAAACTAAATGAAAATTTATGTGAAATTAATTGGACTAGTAAGAAAATTTTTAGAACACAGAATCTCTCAACAAATAGAAAAATTATAAGTTGTGCTCAGAAAGAACTTGAAATGGAATCTGATCTAATATGACAATTAAATCTATTCAAAAATTGATTTTTTCCCCAATTCAAACATTTGAGGAAGAGATTCACTAAATTGAAGAAATTAATAGTTGATCAAGCCGGGTTATAGAGTAAGAATAAATTCAATGATTCTGCCATCAGCTGTTTGGTTGCTGGGAAATATTGTAGGAGAAAAACTAGGAAATCAAAACAGTTATGTTCTACCAATATTTGAGCTTGCAAAACTTGAAAATTTATAAATGATTCAAGAAACTGGATGAAAGTAAACTGAACAAGCATAATAGAATTTATCGCTAGAATGAATATAATGGTCTCATCATTCTCAGTTTCTTATGGAATGCCAAGAAAAAGAACACAGCTGGACATCTCAATAGTTTTGATCCATTTCACATAAATAATGTCGGAAAAGCAAATAAGCTGTCTCGAATCTTGATCATTTTTGTCTGCGTCAGTCGTATTTGAGATATAAATCTGCGTCGGTAACAAAATACGAATATAAGCTTCAGGAGAATAACATCTAATTTGAACAGCTAAAACCATTTTTGCATTTCGGGAGAAGACATGAGTGTGTATGCGGCAAATGGTGCTCGGAAGTCTTAATACAAGCAAAACGGGAATGCAATGACAATACTTGCACTACTTAACATGATACATAACCTTAGCAGAAACATAAATGAACCGATCAAATACTGAAAAAAATGCTAACCTTTTATTCGTTGCCACAAAAAATAAATTCAGATCTTAGTCATTATCTTCTCTGCCATAGTCGTATATTATTTCTATCTGCATGAGCACACAATATCAGAACGTGCCAGAGAAATAAAGCAAAAAGAGAGTTTATTCACGTGCACATTAATCAACATCGTGTTTCTTCTCGGTCAAGCTAGCAAAGGGGAAACATGCATCATAAACCAATTAACAGCGATAAAATAATCACAACACAAATAATGAGCCGTGAAGATAAAATTACCCCGGGTGGCGGGACCGGGTTTCGGGTGAATTTGGAACCACCAGGAGCCCAGGGAACTGCGCACGAGAAAACCAGTCAGCTTTAAACATCAAATAAGAAGTAACTTGAGAACCAAAAGGTGACGCACCACCAGAGGGTTTTCGCACATTCATGAAATTATATTAAAGGTATATAGGTTGTATCTCTCTATCTCACCAACATAAGGATCGGGGTGACGCCACTTGTTATGGCTTGCTTCTCCATCGGCTATCATTCTGTCAATCGTGTCAACATCATCCTGCAAATTAAGCATAAGAAATAATCATAGATCAGCACACGTATAGATCAGCATTTGCCGGGACCATAAATTTAGTGCACACCTGCTGTGATGTCAGCCCAAACATTTGAAAAGAGTAATTCATAACTATCATCACATTATCTTCATCTATATAATTACTAACCTCAACAGAGGGTATCCTAAAGGTTCTTAAGCAAAGACACTAAATGATCCCCACACAGTAAATACAATGTTGTAAAAATCCCCGGCTTGTCCAATTAATCCCTGATTAATCCTTTAATCCAACTAATTTTCCGATTAGTCCCCGACAAATCCCTATAAGGCCCTCTCCGCCTGACCAGCACCTAGCGTTTTTTACAATACTGGCTATATACGACCCAGATTAGCATGGTATGCAACTTATCCATGCAAACTCTCCATTTCACATCACATTGTACAATATAGAAGCCTAAGTGGAAAATACTCTCTATCTCAAAATAATTGTCCTCTTCCCAGTAACAAATGTCCCAAAACAAGTCACATATATGTTTTAGCAACAGATTATCAATAATATCCCTCCATATGTGTTTGTTATGCCAACTTGAATAGGGGGAACATGAAATAAAGGGTGCACTCTCAAAACACTAAAAATTGAACCCTTATTAATTTTTCACAAATAATCAAACGAGACACTCATTTTGGAACCAATGGAGCACTATTAGTATTAACAAAGCCGAAGTTTCCCGACAATAACACATACCCTTCCACTTTTGATTACTAAAGAACTTGTGCATTCATCATGACTTAAATGGATAGATTAAAAAGCAGAAAACCAGTATCCTTCATAGTAAAGCATAATGTTTTATATAACCCACTTCATAACTATCATCACATTATCGTCATCAATATAGTTACTAAGCAGTCTAAGCTCAACAGAGAGTACCCTAAAGGTTATTAAGCAAAGACACTATATGATCCCTCGACAGTAAATACAGCTATATATAACCTGTATTAGGCCGCATATCAATGGTAAGTACACAAACTCTCCATCACATTGTACAATATAGAAGCCTAAGGGAAAATATATAAATACTCTCTCCATTTCGAAATAACTGCCCTCTCCCCTATAATAAATGTCCACAAATAAGCCACATTTATGTTTTAGCAACGGATTATCGATAATATCCCTACATATGTGGTCGTTATAGCAACTTGACGTTGATATGAAGTTTCTCAACAATAATAACTACCCTTCAACTTTTGATTACTACAGAATTTCCCATTCATGGTGACTTAACATAGATAGATTAAAAAGCACAAACCCATTACCCTTCATAGTAAAGTACAATTTTTTATATAACCCACTTCAAGCTAACAAATAAACTCACTAAATATGTAAACAGCTCTCAGCTTCTAGAGGCACATGAATTCATCTCCCACAAAAACAACAAATAACCCACATTTTCCCCCTCCTTTACACCAAAACCAAGACAGTTGTTCAATACTATAAAATGTATCCCCAGACCCATGAAAATTGGGAATTTTGTTAAGAGCTTCAAACAATTTATTTTTTGTTTTGGGTTTTTGACATGATTGAGCTAGGAAACAGAAATGCAGCAATTTTATTGAGGAAATTCACAGAGAAATGAAGAGAACGAACCAGGTGCTTGTTGGCGTCGAATCTCTCGCGCAGCTCCGAAGCCTGTAATTGAAGAGCAAATCAGAAACAGTAACGAGATTGAAACTAGAGATCTGAAAATCGAGAGAGAGAGAGAGAGAGTTACATCTTGGTAGAAGAGGTGGCGATGGACGGCCCAGTTGAGAGTGTCCTTGAGAGCTCGCCTGTAGAGGATCCGAACCCTCTCCTTCTGCGCCGACCTCCTCGCCATGTACGCTGCTGTTGAAGCGCCGCTCATTCTCTCTCTCTCTCTCTCTCTCTCTCTACTGATACACCTTTCTGGGGAAGAAGAAGAGAGCTCAGATTTGACTGCGCTGATACGGCGTCGTTTGCAAGGTGATAGCTAATGACCATTTCACGTTGCAAATTGCAGTGTTGTAAATGGCCGCCACGACGGCCGTGCCAAAATTCACGCGGGCGTCGAGCGACATCTACAAATGGCCGCCACGACCGCCGTGCGACATCTACGGCTAGGGCTGTAAGCGAGCCGCTCGAGCTCGACTCGTTAAATATTCGGTTCGGGCTCGTTATAATCAAGTTCGAGTAGAATTCAAGCTCAAGACTGGAATCGTTTAATAAACGGACTGAGCTTGAGCCTAACCTTTTAAGGTCCAATAAGTTTGCGAGCCGGCTCGTTTAATATTTATTGAATTGTATATTTATATTAATATATTTATAAAATACTCACAATAGAATTAGATAAGTCGAAGCAAGTCGAACCAATCTCAATTGGCTCATTTATTATTTATTTAATTTTTAAGGAATAGTTGTATTTGAAATTAAGCGAACCGAATCGAGCCGAGCTCAAGTTTAATTGTATAAGTTCATTTGAGCTCGAGCCGAATACTTTTTTCACGAGTCGAGCCGAGCCCTGCCAACCCTAATAAATTGTCACAAATTATAATATCAGCTAAGGCAAAACGATGTCGTCCGGTTTAATAAGCCTCCCTACGTGGTAGGGGCATGGCTTAATATAATAAGCGTAATTAAGTGTAAAATCAGGGTTAGGTAAAACCCCATTCCACCCTCGATGAAGCCAAGACAACTTCTCCAACATCGTCCCTCACCACCAAGCCTATCCTGAAACGTCTGACTACCTCATCCACAACCCCATATACATTTTCCTTCTTCCACTTTGACACTCGAGTTTTGGTTCGGGTTCACAACCGAGTCGTTTCTGAGAGGGCGTGAACGATGTTCGTCAAATATTGTAACCGACTAATATCTGGATTGAATCGACAGAACTCAAACGAGGGTCCATACTCAGAAAATTTGTATTTAATTTATGAAAATTTAAATGGGACTAAGTCCAATTCTAGGGTGAATTGTGTGTGTCACTAAAGGCAAACAATGTAATCAAATAACAAGGAACGATAGCGATAAGGTTGTAAAAGATCAATTTAACTAGCAACCACGGGTGCTACACCGACGGCTCAATGTCAATTCAAGTTTAAACAGTAAATCAATGGCAATGTTTTCAAGTAAGGGCATATGTTGAAGTTACGTTATCCATCTCTCGACACTAAATAACGCCTAATATCAGACTGATAACCCTCTCAGGAATTTAGAACCAGTCTTATACAACTTTAAGACCAATAATTTTCATACCAAACGGTCGACTCTAGGAGACCGATCCCTTGATCCTACTTGGATCAATCTTAGACTATCCCTCTTAGGCTTAGTTTTAGACTATGATAGTGATTATGAGATAGCTAATTCCACAAACACGCACAAACACAAAGTAGAATCCAAACTCGAAACATGCATTAATAACAGTAAAACGAGTATCAAACAAGGAGAATCATATGCCTGCCACCTATGATTTAGGGTTTTAGCTCCTCGTCATGTTGCAAATTACAAAAATTATGAATTCGAAATTAAATATGTAAAAGGGAAGAGATCGGGAAAACTCTGAGCACTAAAGCTCGGATCAGATGCTCGATTCTTCTATCTCTTATTCCGAATCACTCCTCCTTGTTAGTCTTGAAGATCTCAGATGATGGGTGGTGGATTTTGGGCTGTCAAACTCTATGGAACTCAAAGAGAGAGGCTGAAGTTAGGTAATTTTTGGAACCCTTGCTCAAAAACGCAGGCATCTATTTATAATTTCTGCAGAATTGCAGAATGTGACGATCATCACAATGGATGTGATGGCCGTCACCGCATCGTCACACGTTCGTCACTCTCCCGTCACTGCATCGTCACATCTCTCTGTAAGTTGATCTTCATTGGTGACAATCATGTGACGATCGTCACCTTACTTCTTCATTTTGTGACAATCGACACCTTCCTTTGTCTCATTGTTTTCCCGAAATTCTCGTTTTGGTTGGTTTTTGACCAATTTTCACATGTATTCTGCACAATCATACCAAACATATCTGAAGGCGTAAAGTGGCACAATTGGGGCTCTTAAACCCGTTACGAGGGATAATTCGGTACTAAATGTAGGTAATAAGGTGTCAAATGGACTTCGAGACAACCCACATCAACACCCCACACTTAAAGTCTTACCGTCCCCGATAAAAACTAAAATAGTGCAGAATGGACCGAGTATGCACCGAGTGCAAACCCCGAAGTTAACTCCACAGGGGAAGCTCGGTCTTCTCCCGAGGATTTTGTAGGAGAGAGCCCCCAACCCGAAAAAATATGCATTTTATTTCAAGACTCAACTCAACTTTCATGACATTGCATTGTTCAATTCATAAAGCTTTATTGAGTACTTATCACAACGAATCCCCTCGTAACTACCAACATAAATATACAATTGTGCATAGATAGGCATATAAGTTCGAGAGATCGCATGAATATCAAAGTTTGAGTAATAATACAAATCACCTTTACACTAGAACTCTACGATTAATGATACACACATGTGTTGACACTCGTATATTACTTAACTCTCGAGCTATCCAATTACTATATTTGTCCCAAGTTCTCCTCGCTTTTAGAAAAATGTAGGGTCCCGGGCGATTTCATGTTGTAGGATTTAATCGGATGACTTGTAACGTTAGGTTTAGGCTCAGATAAGAGTTTTAGAAGATTAAAAACTAGGCTAAATGGTGCACCGCCACAAAGTTGCCTTTATCCTCACAACCCTGATTACATTTTTGCTCCCCGAGTGTTTCTTGTCCTATAAAACTTTCTACCCCTCATCGCACTCATACCTTTCCTTTTTTTATTTTCAAAATTAGGCCCTTATTGCAACAATGTTTAAAACTAGCAAGATTTTCAATTTCATACTTAAATGTTCATTTTTCTTTGAAATTCAATTTCCCTCGGACTTAGGCTTTATTCTCAACTTTCATCATCTCTTCTTTTTCTTCTTCTTTTTTTTCATTGCCTTTTCTTTTTCTTTTCATTTTCTATTCTCTTGTTTTCCCAAGTACGAAAACTATAATTGCAAACATTTTCAAAATAAGTTAGTAAAATATTTTTTTCGAACCACTGTGGTTCAACAAATCATCATCATAGCCATTTTTTCCGAAATATTTTTGTCCCTTCCCCATTCCTATACATGATCTAGATATCCTACATTCAAACCCTCGCTCAATAAAACAACTAAGCATTGATGCACGACTTTAGATATAAAAACAAAAATGGCACATAAACTTGTAATGTTCGAGTCAATAAAATATTTTTTAAGGGTGTGCCTCAATTATATTGGGTATAGGGTTTGTATTGCAACATCCATAGATAAACTTGTACACTTTGGACATCTAGAGCTAAGTAAATATACCACACACATTATAATGAAAGTATAAGACTATTACGCAGCGACCTGACTTAGCTAACTTTATAATTGTCCGGTCGATATTTGTTTGCTTACTTTATAATTTACATTTTAATAACGTTAGATTCAAGTTTATCAGTACGATGACAAAAGTAATAACAAAATTTGACTTCACACGAATTCAAAATTTACAATTATTAAGGTGGCATTTGAATGTAAATATTGAAAATCTGAAAATTAAAAACGTTATTTTTTAAATTCGTGTATCGTTATTTTTTGAATCAATATCATTATTTAGTCCATATTACTCTCTTGACATATCTTGTCTTTCTTTTATTTTTGGGTCGTTTTTCTGCATTTTCATTAATTTTGTCCGTCGATTGATTTAACTTTTTATTGTAGCTTTTTCATTTTCGTCATTTTGTTATTTACAATACTCGATATTTTACATATCAACTTGACACATGGCTTATAGAGTAAGTCATGTGTTATATGAGTTATGTTTTTTACCTATCAACTTAATATTTTTAAATTAAATTTTAGGTAAAAAGACACTTTTGTGCACCTAAATATTTACCCTTAAATTATAAGTTGAAAATTTATTCAATTGCAAGTATAATACTCATTTCATATTCATTTTTGACATTTACATATCACTTCTGTTCAATTGCAAAATTGAATCAAGATTGAATATTGATTTAGAAAGAAGAAGAAAAAGCTCTCAAAAGAAGCTAGGGTTTTGGGAGGGTTATTAGGAATTCGTTTTTCCTTTCAAAAATCAATTTAGAAATAATTTATACTAAATGGTATTTTATTGATATATTTAGATTTTCAAGTATATAAATGTAACAACTATTAAAATATTTTCATTTTAAATATTTACTTTTATAGTTTTATTATATAACATAGTGAAGAAAAAAATGACATTAATAAATATATATTCAAAATAAAAAATAAAATAATTAATTAAAATAATATTAACAAAATATTAAAATTTTCAAATGTCATGACTCTTTCATACTAGCTCCCGATCAACATCGATATGAAATTATCCAAACTTGTACGCGAGAATCAACATCGATCAAGACCACACAGCTAAAACATTAATCATATCAATTAGATTTATAAATCCGAAATATCCAGTCATATAAAGACAATAAGTCAAATATAAAGTCAACTTATACATCAGATGTTGCCATCAACATTGGCACCTATAACATAAGCTACATCAAAATCAAGAAGCATTGGCAATCAATACAGAAACAAAATAAAACCTTAAACACTGTCCTAAACACAAACAACCAACAATCTGCATCAATTTCAGGCGTGGGAAGAAGGAAAAAGCAAAAAAAAAGCCTCAGGCAATCGATGCCATGCTCGGTTTCCAACCGAAGGATCGTCTCTTTGTGCGCGGGGGCGTGAAGCTGAGCCCGAACATCTCCTTGAGTGCCTCTCCTTGCTCCGAGAACTTGATCAGCTTTGCAACAACAGCGGCGCTCTCCACCACGTGGCTCGTGTCCTTGGTGTCGCTCCACAGGCAGTTGGCTAGTTGTAGCTTCCGGCGCTTTGAGTCCAACGCAATGCCCCATCTCTGGTAGAGCGATTTCCTATCTTCTTCAGAGAGCCGCTTATGCATCAACTTGCTCAGCATCGACCTCTCGCGATGAAGAGCCCTGATGCTGTGTATCCGAATAAAAACCACTGTGAGAAGTTTTGAGATATATAAAGTAGACACGATTAGTATAATATATATTTCATGCAGTGTTAAAACCGACCCGATTTTATGTGATAGGGCTCGGTTTAAGTCGGTTGTGGGGTTTAAGGGATTTTTTTCTTCTTTCAAAAATCAATTTAGAAGATAAAAAACACTTAAAACTAAAATAATTTATACTAAATGGTATTTCATAGATATATTTGTGTTTTCTAGTATATAAATGTAACAAATATTTATATATTTATATCTTAAATATTGTTTTTATTATTTTTACATAGCATAATTCAAATTTTGATTATATGTGTACACTAATTTATTACAAATCCGATTAATCCCTGAAGGCTTTCTCCGCCCGACTAGCGCCTACCGACTTTTACAACTCTAATTTCATGTGAATCTACCTCGTTATGGTAGGTTGGTCATATTAAGGGGATGCTAGTTTTTTTTTTTCACTTCAAATACGCCTACTGAACTACAGAAGTATACACAACGACATAAAGGAACTTATGAACCCAGAATATGCGCTTATGGGCAATATCTAAGTAAAAACGGTAAGCTAATATGTGTAGACATAATGGGCTAAGTACCTGTATTGTCTCTATTTTTTATCAGCAACAATTTGGGAAATCATAATCTAATTGTTTGTACCAAGAATTGAACTCAGGACCTCAAAGCACCAGTATCATCTTAGCTTGAACATCTTAGTGTAGGATGTGGACATGTGTGTGTGTGTGTGTGTGTGTGTGTGAGAGAGAGAGAGAGAGAGAGAGAGACCTTGAAGGCAATGTGATAGCGCGACCGTCCTCAGCATGATTTCCACGAGACAATGTCTCCTTCAGGAAGGAAAGTCTCCTAAGCTCCACCTCGAGGTAAATAGAATCTGTAGGATCGCCTTTAAAGAGCAGGAAGAAGTAAGTTCTGTGGACCAATGAAACGTTGCAAGAATGCCATAGCTCAAGTATTGCTCTTTGGCGCCTAGCAAATTCCAAAGGCCAATCTTGCGAAGCCACGGTTGCAACCTCCTGCATTGGATCCAATCCTATATTTTTTACATTCCTAGCAAAGCTACCAGCTTCTGATCCTGCTTCCCCAACCTAGCATCCACAATCCAAATCCAAGTTAAGGGAATTTCAATGTGTGAGAATCTGTTTTTTCTGAAACGATTCATCTTCTTGAGAATATGGTGAAGAAAGTAAAGACTAAAGAGCATACTCACCTGTCCATCAACAAGTTGCTTATCGTACTGAAGCTTGGCCATTTCCTTCAGACCTGTCACGAAAGTGTGGAGGCTGGTGATATCCTCATCTGCAGATGTCTTGACGCTCTCGGTCTCAAAAGAAGACCGTGAATCATTTCTTGACAGCGTCGCGTCATTGGCACCAAAATTAAGAGGAAATTTCCTTCGCACACTTCTTGGTCTGCCCGGGAAGTCTTTTTCATAATGACTTGGCGGGGTATCCTCGATTTGTACTGCCTTCTCAGAAGATGGAGAAGATGAGCCAATCATGAGATTTTCTCCACGGCTTCTAGATCTTGAGATTTCTGGTGCTGCAGCTTCTGGAGTGCCAAACGAATCGATGGTCCTCTGTACATCGTGGAGTTTTTGGTCTAGATTGCTGTAATCAAAAGCATTTTGTCTGTGACTTGCTTCTCCATCCCCATCTGACGACATCATCTCCTGCCTAGCCAAAGCTGGTGTTTCTTCGTTCTCATCGGTTTCAAGGGATTCAAAGTTTTTGTCCTTGGTTGACTCTTCTGTTTCAATGCATTGAACTTCCTTGCAGTACTCATCGGAATCAGACAGAGAATTGTCTCCACTGTTCTCCCCGTGTAGATCACGGGGCTCCTCGAGGTTACTCACATTATCATTTTCATTGTCATAGTAATGAGGATTTTTGAACTTTCTTACACCTACACCCTTAGAATGACGATCATCCACAACCGATGACTCTGACTCCGAACATTCATCTTCCCATGTATCTCTCTCAAGCTGTTTAGAGTTATTATACCTGACCCCGGCCTGAAAGAAACAAGGAAAAGTAAGAGCTGGCAGTTGGAATAATAGCATTTCTTAGTGAGTAATGGATTGTAATAATCAATAATCTAGAATTCGTACTTGTTTTGAACTTCTGCCATTCCCGACCACCCTTAGCAAATCCTCTACACGAGATTGGGCAAGATCGCGTTGCTTAGTTAGTTCTTTGACCTCCTTCTCCAACTGCATGATAAAAAAACCATGTAACCTATAGTTAGGTGTGGGAACGGGAATGATTAGCAACGAAAGGATGAGTAGTTATGTTTCCCTTAAAAGAAGTACCACCATTGCTACCGAAACGTAACCTATAAAAGAGTAGATTATGGCATGTCAAAAGCTCCTTCAAATACTCACGCAGCTTGTTTAACAGAAATTATAGAAGTTGTGAGGTACCAAAAGAATGAACGTATTTTTAATAAAAATGATGGAAATAGGCAGTGATTCTTGACGACAGATTCCTACAGCACTCATGATTTCAAAATTTCACATGATGTTTTCCCCCAATCACTTCCTATTCGGTGTCATGCATTTGCAATGTTTGATGTTCTTTTTAGGGCCATTGTGTATCAAATTTTCCGTACAATACATGGAAAAAATGAGTTAAGGAAGGAGGTAATTACCTTTTCAATTAGAAGATCTCTCTTTCTAAGTAAAGCTGGATAATCACAATTTGAGGAAGCAGTAGTAACAGGGGTTCTCAACTCGCTCTCTAACCGAGCTAATTCCTTTTGCAAATGCTTAACCAATGCCTTATCAGACATGACGACATTGACCTGAGCTTTAGTAGTTACTTCCTTTGCACAACAAGCAAACAAAAGTGTGTTTCTTGTTTGCTCAACATGACTCCTTGCAGGGCTCAGGGTACATATGATGGCAGTTCTAGCATTGCCACCCAAGCAAGGTTGGAGTATGCGTGTTAGCTTAGAGTCTCTGTAATTGATGTGTCCTTGTCTTCCTTTGCTGCATTAGTCATGACATTTGATTCGTGAGGTATAACTGAATTTATTTTGTATTGTAAGATGTGTCAATGTTATCCAATAATAATAGGAAGAAATATCTGATGAAGAGTCTAGCAAAAGAGAACATATATTCATTCATGTATGAAAACATATGTATGTATCAATTTCTTTGGACAGCTGAAGAAAGTCTTGAGGTAATGTTTACTTCAAGTAAAACTGTCAACAAAAATGCTAAAAGAAGCAAAATTTTGATTCATTTGGAAGTTATTGAAATATGAATTTGCCCAGAAAATGTTTCAGCTCCATTCCAAGAAAAGTGAAAATTCTATAAGCAGCAAATGCAGAATTGTATAAGCCATCACACGGCCATGAAAAAGCGTTATATAAGATCAGTTGAGAAATTCCCATGCCATTTGAGTAGAAGTTAAAATGTTTGCTCCTTTCAAGATTAATGCAAGAAGTATACCTTAGCTTGCGAATGACGGTACTCAGTGTCAGTAAACTACGATTTATGTGGCAGCCTTCTTTTAATCTTGAACCGGCTGATAATGCCTGAGATGCTCGCTCGCTGCCTGCTAAATCAATAAAATTCTGCAAAAGAAACCAATTTGCCGTGACTTGCTATATACCATGATAAGCAGATATGTGAACAAGAATCAATTGATAGGATTTCTTCACAGTTTTCTTTAACAGGGAGACAAAAACAAATAATATATGATTTAAGAAAATATACCACACTGGCTGAAAGGGTGGTCGAGTTTCCTCTGCCCAAGAATTCACAAGCCGAACTTTCAATTGTCTGCAAGAATGAGCATCCAAATAATTTTTGCTAAGTTAAACTATTCTGATGCACTGCTTACCGAGTCACTGACTACTAACTAAACTAGAGAAGGGATAATTGAGGATACCAATCTGAGGATTTGATGAGATCTGGAGCTTTTCTCATTCAGAAAGGTCTCCCCAATCCGTCTTTGTGCTGCACCAATATAATACAGTAAGATACATAGGATATGACATGATCCATCAAGAGCGTGACTTGAAGTGCTTTACCTTCACAAACAGAAAGGAGTTCCTTCAAATGATTCCAGTCCCTCAGAGTTTCCTCAGTGACCTTCTCAACAACAGTTCCTTTCTGACGACAATCGAATAACTCAGCAGAGCATTTTATAGTAATTTATCGAATTTGAAAAGAAAATCAGCACTCACCTCGGGATCATCTAATAGCCTAAGTGGAGTATTATCTGTGGTAAGGAGATCTCTAACAGCTTCGTTGTAGATCTCAATTGCTGAGAACTTCAAAACAAACGCTCTCTCTTCATGCTGCCCAGCAAGTAACACCAATATGAAGTATCGATCATTACATTAATATGAAAAATAACGTACTGAATTAGAAATTTTTATTACCTTCTTTATATATTCAAATATATCTGCAACGGTATATTCAGTTATTCCAAGCATTGTGTATGTCTTTCCACTGCTTGTCTGTCCATATGCAAAAATACTAGCTGGGTAGAGAAAAGGAGAGAACATAACGTATCAGTACTTTTGATTCAGTTAATTGGCAGAAACATGCTTGCGGAACCTCCAAATGTTATACTTACAGTTTATACCACTGACAACCGACAGGGCAATTTCCCTGGCTCCTTCTTCGTACACTTCCCTCGTCGTGCAATCACCCGGATATACTCGGTCTATCAATATAACAAGAGCAAAGGAAAAGATGAAACAATGCAATCAGAATCCACATCGATCATCCAAAACTCTATACAAACGTATTGTTACTCTGAAACTTCTTCAAAATCCAAATTCATAATAAAACACAATTAAAGAAGTGTGGTGAAAATTTCCCTACCAAATGTATAGGCAGTAGGAAATGTGGACCCCTCTCGAAGACTGTTCCGGTATAAGATGGTAGTGTTGTTAATGCATTCCCAGTCCGCTACTTCACTTGTGGAAATTTCTTTCTCGTTCAAAGGCCTCAATCTCACCAAAACAAGAATCTTCTCCTCGCGAGAACCCGCCCCTTGCATCTTCTCCCACTTCATTAACTCTTCACCACCGATTGCCCCCATATTCACCTATCCCTCTTTATGCTCTTTATCTTCTGAAGTCCATTAATAAGTCAATCAACTGAAGCCCGTAATATCAACAACCACAAACTAGAAAACCAAATTCAAGTAACCAAGAATATACGATTTGCTATTGCTTCAACAAAGTGCAAGACAGAGTAGATGTTAACAGCAAGGTTGTTGTGCTTACCAAAAATAAAAATATATACAGTTGAATCCTTTACTGCCACATTGTCTACAACCGCTATTTAATTATGATTACTAGGCAACAAACATGACATTCATAAGCCAAAAAAGCGAATGGGGTAATTATGGATTAAATAAACTGGACCAAGCTAATGAAGTGCAATATATGACCAACTAAAACAAGGTGGAAAAGAAAAGAAATATAGAATGAGGCTAATCAAAGGTTAAACACTAATCACACAAAAGAAAAAACTAAAGATGAAGGCTAATCATGGGTTAGATATCATGGAGCCCACAAGCCTAATCTTTAGTCCCAAGCCATTTCCATTTTTCTTTCTTATTTTCTTCTTCACTCAATACACAAAACCCACGGTTTTAATTGTTTTCCATATCTTACCTTCAAAATCGATATACATTAGAATGTCAGACCAAGTAACTTTCTGTGGTGGCGACCAACCATGCTTGAATACAAAGTCACAGAAATCCACATGAATTTTTCATGGCAGTGGTCCCAAGCCCACCTCACACAAACACAATCCCGTCTCTCTCCCCATATCTCCCTATCTCTCCTCTAATTTTCTATACCGTACATTTTAAATTGATGTTCCTCACCACTCAACGGCAAGCGCATTATTTTAGCAAACATTTCCAAAAATATACGGGAAATAAGAACAATACTACTCCTTACCTTGCAAGTCTAAGCCATTTTCAGAAAACCACCATCAAACAATTCCCACTGCACCCACATAATGCATCATCATCATCAATCTCGCAGCTGTTCCCCAAATTCCACAGGTTAACCCAAATGGGTCTCTCACAAATCAATCTCCTAATATGGCAGAAACAAAACACAAACACCAAAATCAACAAAAATCTGAGGTGGGTCTCGTTCTCATTATCTCATAAACCCTGAATCTAACATACCCATTTTCTAGATTTACTAACAGCTGTTATTAAATTACAAACAAAAACGCACACAAATCCAACGGTAACGTTCAATCAACACTAAAGTTAAAACCCAGATGTTGAAACTCCAATGCCTTACCTCTCCGAAGAAAACCCACCAATGGCGCAACAGATCTTCACTGCTCATGGGTCAAATTCACCCCAAAATTTCCCCAGAAGCTCCCAAACGAGCTCCTCCTCCTCCTCCTCCTCCTTCACCTGAAACCAAACAAAGCTTCACGCGTTCAACAAATGTGAAAATGGCGAAATATTGAAGATTCAGCAACTGGGTACGGACCCAGGAAACGGAATAGAAAATGGGGACCTTATTGAACAGTTACTGATTCGAATTTTCAACACCAACCCACGATCTCAAACGAACCCATCTTCTTCTTCGTCTCCCAGAGCTTTCTCTCTCTACAGGTGCTCACGGAGGAGAGAGAGAGAGAGATTGAAGGATCAGAGACGCTAATGGGTTCGTAACAAGAAATCTACAGAGACGAGACGGTGCTGCGTCAACGTCGCTGAAGCTTCTTCTCCACACTCTCTCTCTCTCTCAGCTCCTCCTCTCCGTTGAGAACTGTGAATTTCATTAATTACTGATATTTAACTATTTATTCACTTTCTTAACGATAACGTCTCCAGAAAAAATATTGTGATGTGGGAATGACGGTTTTGTCCTCGCTCTGCCCATCTTTTTTCGACAGAACCCGGGAAAGGGGTCAAGGAAAGGCACGTGACGGGGAGGTAAAGATCACGTGGGTTCTTTGATTTGTCAGGTTGCCTTTTGACCGCACCGTTGGATTGGTTTGTGGCAGTTGGCTCCACCGCTCGATTTAAAGTCAAATCAGAATTTCTGAAACCAAAGTCAAAGTTAGGATGATTTTTATAAAAAAAAAGAACAAATCAAGGATATATTAATGACGGTCCGTCAAAACGGCCTCTAAAAAGTGGAGTGGACAGATCTCACACCCATGATCCAATTAGTTCGAATAAGAGAGAATATGACCAAAACACGGGCCATTCCATTAACATTACGCCTGACAAACACATAAACGAAGGAAGAACTCGCTGATAAGAGATGTCTACAGTCTTGGATAATCGAGCTCCAAAAATTAGGAAGGGTGTCAACCCCTTGAATAGCCAGGATAAGACTTTGGCAATCATTTTCAATCAGGACGTTGGTCCACTGCTTCTCAGTCGCCCACGTGATCGCTTCCATGACTGTTAAAGCTTCAATAATTGCTGGATCTGTAGAACCTCTGCTAGAGACGCGCTTGGCCACACAAACCTCCCCCTGCTATCTCTCAGGATCATGCCCACCCGAAGACACCTCTGGAGGGGTCCACCGCCTCATATGCGTTCAGGTTAAGCCCTCCTCCCTCTGGAGCACACCAAGTCTGGGTCGGGACCCTATGGGACGACCCCCAGACTCTCTTCTGGCTCTCCTTCCAGTACTTCCGCCAAATATTTAAAATTTGTGGTCAATAATTCAATTTTGATATTAAAATTAAGAGAATTGTTAAATTATGATTTCATTATAATTCTCTTAACCGAATAATTGGGGTTAATTGACCAGAAACCAAACCGGTCAAGAGAACACGTGTCACCCTCCCATCCAGTCATCATTATATATCGGTTTTTGTTATTATTTTATAATTGCAAATGTTAAGTTTTGGTCTATAAATAAAACATAAATTCGTTTAATTCTGCTCATAAGTCAGGTGTAAATTAAAAACTCAATTTATACCCGATAAAATCAAGAAACTAAACCATTAAAATATGATTGAAACGAGACCATCATTCTCGCACAATTTTAACTATATTTACTCGAAATAAAAATCCGTAAAGCCAGGTTCGATCCAATTCCAAAATCATAGGTATGTTTTATTAAGAAAATATATCTGATAAATCACACCCATGTATTTATTTAGTTTAGTCAAATAATTTGAAGCTAAAATAGGACCACTCTCGCATCATTTATTTTTGTAGGACAACTGATTTATTAAATAAATAATAAACTATAATGTTTTGTTTCTCTTATGGTATAGGTATATTCTAGGCTTCAATTTCTTATCTGTATTGCTTCACTAGACTGGACCCAACCTCTCAAATGTGTGTGACCACTTACATGCAAAAACGTCCCTTTGCAATAACTATAGAACACTTCTGTGAAATATTTAAAATGTGATTTATGAATATTTTCATTTTACTTTTTAATATTTAAATTGTTTCAACTAGCTCATTAATTTGCTTAGCCTAAGTTCTTAACTGTCTAAGTTCGTCTCTGTATGTTTGATGGTTAAGATTTATCTAATCAAAATTATTTTGACGATTTCAACGGTGTAAACGAGTCGAGTCGAGCCGAGCCTTATTTTAGTAGGGTTTGGCTCGACTCGTGAAAAAAGTGTTCGACTCGAGCTTGGCTCGGGTTCGAACGAGGTTATACAACTAAGCTCGAGTTCGACTTGAAATAAAATATACGAGCTCGGCTCGGCTCAGCTCAGCTCGATTTGATTCGCTTAAATTTAAATACAGATATTAATTAAAAATTAAATAATTCATAAATAATTCATTAAATAATAAATGAGCCAACTTGAAATTAGTTCGACTCGATTCAGATTGTCTAATTCTATTATAAGTATTTTATAAATATATAATTCAATAAATATTAAACGAGCCGACTCGCGAACCTATCGAGCCTTAAAAGGTTAGGCTCGAGCTCGGCTCGTTTATTAAACGAATCCAATCTCGAACTCGAATTCAGCTCGAACTCGATTATAACGAGCTCGAATCGAATATTTAACGAGCCGAGTTTGAGCGGCTCGTTAAAAGCTCGGCTCGTTTAGAGCCCTAACTCCAAGGCTCAAATAAAATGGAGCAAACCTTATGAATTAAAATAATACAAACAAATTGAAAAGTGAATAACTCAGAAAAAATAATCTTAAAGGTTAAAGCTTAATCTTAATCTTAAAAATAATATCTTAATCTTTTGTAACATGAAACTGTTTGTTATGTTACAAAAGATTAATGAATATTTTAGTCTCTAAAAGCTTAAGAAAGTCTATGGTTTAAATTATAATTTTGAGAAGTAGGTCAACAAAATATCTACTGTTGGATGGTAGATCGACAAATATGTTGAGCTGCCCAAAAAAATGAAAAGGTTAATAGTATATATTTTAACAGTAACATAATTATTTTTCATTAAACAAAAATATTATACTTTAAACAACTTGTCATATTAATATTTTATAAAGGGAATGACTCTATGATAACCACAAGAAGTGTGAGTACTATAAGAACTAACGTGGAGACGCCATGTGCCTAGGGGGTCGGGGTTCCATACTACAATCTAGGAAAAAGTGTTAATTATCTTGAAAAGGAAGTGATGTAACGAATGGGTCGAGCCTATTGTGGCAGAGTTCAGCGACGACGTGTGGGCGAGATTATGGCGACGAGTTTCTAGATTATGGCAGACCGGCGATGTTTGTAGATGATGGAACCAAAGGTGAGAACCTAAAGTGACCGGAAAGTCGCAGATCTACATCGGTAATGTGGGCGAGATTCCGGCGACGAGCTTCTGAATTATGGCATATCGACGACGTCTGAACCTGATAGAACCGGCAGTGAGATCCAAAGTGACAAAAAAATCTTTATGTCAACCGCGCCACGTGTTCTACACTGCCACGTCAGTATACGCGCCATGTGTCCTCTCCACATTGATTCTCACGGTTCTCACGAATAATTTTTTTTTTACCAAATTACCCCTCTATCTATGCTCACTTCACCACTAAACTAATTTTATTAGTAAATTCAACTAATTTATCAAACAAATAAAAAAAATATTTATTTCTAACTCTCGTCCAAACTTAAGTATAATAAATAACAAATAACTATAATTTAATTCATAAAATTCGATTTTTTCTTCAAACAAAAATACCAAATTAAAGACAGGTTGATAAATGTCCTAATTATTAATTACGTTTACGGAGGGCTCCACCCACCGTTGGATGCGGCGTGTGGCATGGATCAAACTGGCGTCAACGGCGGAGATTGGATCTGATCCACCGGACCAGATTTGTCGGTTAAACTAACTACCAACTACCATGGAGGCCGAGCCAATCACCAACGCTCGAAAAATATCATACCACTCAACTCATTTTTTGTCTCATAATATATTAATAGAAAATATATATTCTATTATTGGGAATAATTAATTTATGGCTCAGATAATAGCATACGTGATTTAAATAGTATATACTCATTCGTGTAAGATTTATATTATTTAGTTAGAAAGCATCTTTTTGTGATGGCATTTATTGTTTTTGTTCGCACACTAGAATATAATAAGTTCAAATAATTAAAATATGGGTTATTAATAATATTTCTTAAGAATAAATAATTTTGGATTATAATTATAAGTTGGTGGAAAAAATAATTACGTACACAAGTCACAAGTTTTAGATCAGAACAATATCACAATAATTAGTGCACGTGAGAATAAATCAATATCTATAAAGTCCATTATTCTAAAATTGGATATCAAGAACTCAAGAAAATAATTTAAATATCTAAAATATTTATCAATGGATATAAGTCGCTATAATTAAGTTAAAGTTTGGGTCACGATTTAAAACATAAAAGAAGTACACAAAGCAATTCAGTTTCTAATTCGATCTACTTAGATTGAATAATTTAATTGTTCTATTACAAATCAATTACCTCTAAATGAGTTTTAATTTAGAGAATAATTTGTCATTTGAGTTTTTTAATCAGAAGAGATAAATTTTATTACATAAAAATATCATATGAAAAATAAATGACAATATAATAAAAGTAAGGTTCTGTATATGGACGTGATCAACACATAAATGACATTCTCACACAAAGTAACGATTCACTTAATTTGCATATCGCTTAGCAAACTTTACTACACACATTTAAATTAACCAAAATGTCATAAAATTGATTACATCAAACCTCACAACACATATACATAACTAGCGAGTTATAAACAACTTGCAACGGTCAACACTTTTGATAGACGGCGACAATGATACTAGATCGTCACCTCAACTCTCGTATTCAGTATGAGAAAAGAGTTAACAAAATAATCATATCTCACACAAATAATAGACACATTATACGAATATAAAACAATATAACTATTTTTAAAAAAATTACAAGATAAATCTTCAATATCCTCTTTCATACTGCACATGAATATAAAACATAATAAAACTATTCTTTTTAATTTTCGTTATTTCTTAAAAAGATAATTCTAAAATTTAAACAGCGTGAAACTTTTGATAAATTAAAAAACTGTACAAAACACGTTTTTATTTAAAAAAATATTAGTAAAAATTGTGTATGCCCAAGACGAGGTACATGAAATTATCACAAAAATAAAAGCATTGAAGTACGCACTAGTGAATTAGGAAGTGGTAAATGATAAAGCATATGGATAAGTTCTGTGCTATCTTTTTAGAATATTTGTTACTTACAACACAAGGCACAAGCTTGCCCTCACAAAGCAAAATGGCAAAAAAGCTGTTGCTCAAGACAAGACACTAACCACAGTTCACGCGGGATCATCATCATTACATGGTATCATGCGACATAAAATTTGTTGTCCGAAACGACATGCAATCATTGAGTCTGAACATCAGAACCCAATAAAGCCCATCACTCCCTTCAAAGGACAAAGATCATGCCAGCTATTTTAGGCCCAGCCCAAATCAACGAAGACCCACAAAAGATACGTTACAACCTTACACGACACATTCCTAGCTTATCTATGTACTTCATAAAAAAAAATGAATTGAGTTATTTCAACTCAATTTAATGATGGTTTGATTGGCTACTAAATTTTAGAATAGTTGATAACAAAAAAATTAGGATAATGACATTGTGTTACACTTAAATATTGTGAATTGACACTTTCATACTTTAATTATTTTTTCTTTTTAGTACCCTAACAATTATTTTGTGACAACATATGTTAAAATGACTAAAATACCCCTAGTCATAATAGGATTGATCCAATTTGATTTATCAAACCAGATTTGAAATGGTTCAAATTTAATTTTAGATTTGGGGGTATAATTGTAGTTGCATCTTAAATATAAACAAATTGAACCAGAAATAAAAAAATTGAACCAATTCAATTTATGGTTTTTTAAACTAAGGGTAGTTTAGGTAATTTAGACATTTTAGAGCTAGATTGTCACAAAAAGATTGTTAGGGTACTAAAAAAAGAGAAAAGTAGTTAGGACATAAAAGTGTCATTTTACTATAGTTAGGTGTAACAAAGTGTCATTGTCCCATAAAATTACGTAAAAGTTAAAAGGGAAAATCGAATCCGATGATATTTGATATATTTTACTGATAGATATATAAGAGATGAAATTACTGAATTTACTCTGAGGTCGTCCAGTTGTCATATGAATATATAAAATACCTCATAATATTTTTGATCTGTTAGAATAGAAGGCGAGAGCGTAGAGTCAATAAACTCTCTTTAAACTCATAATGTTTTCACCCCTAATTTTCTTATTTTTCAAGTACGTAGAGACAGCGTGATAACTTTTGTGAATATAATATTGACCCGAAGACATTACACACTTGTAATATATGTATCTTTTAGGCCGAATCATTTTTTAAAAGTATTTTATAATTGGGTACTTCTTTTTTCTTGAAAATATCACATTATCTGTTCTTGTAATTTTTTATTTAAGAGAATCAAATAAGATAAATTTCTCTTAATTATAAAAATAGATATAACTTCAAGTGCAAATCAAATATTTAACCTACACCTTTAAAGTATTTGTATTCTATTATGCAAAACACATTCAAGAACAATGTAGAAGGAAGAAAAAGGAAAGGACCTTAAAGAATGGAGGTGGGTTAAGAAATGGTGGTTGAGAGTGGATTGGAAGGACCTTTCATGACACATTAGTGACCCACTTTTTTATTTTAAGCTTGTGGCCATCAATCACTTGGTGATAATACACCAAAATCTATATGCTTTTGTTACTCTAGCTCCATCTATTCAACACATGGATCTTTCTTTATAAACCATGCCTTTTGATGTACTTTCCTCAATTATATTACAATTATGCCATGGAGATAATGAGAATCTCTTGTCATGTTAATTGGCAATAACCCATTTATAATTTTAAAATCACAACCATTATTTATAATAATTTATTAAATTTATCTATTTATGGTTATAGGATAAAATGACATTTTCGTACACCTAAATATACATTTTTGACACTTTCATACCCTAACTTTTTTTTTTCTTTTTTTTTCATATCTGAATTTTATTTTAGGACAATAATTCTAAAATACCCAAAATACTCATGAATTGAACCAAAATTCAGGGTACTTCTGGACCATTTTCTCAAATATCAATGAATAGAACCAAAATACTCCTGAATTGAATCAAATACCAATTAATTGAACCAAAATTCAAGGCCATTTTTGGTAAATAAATGACCAGCTGTCCCAAAATGAAATTTAGGTATAGAGAAAAAGAAAAAAAAATTAAGGCATGAAAGTGTCAAAATGTATATTTAGGTGCACAAAATTATCATTCTCCATAACTATAGTTATGATATAAAGCGGTGATGACAATGCACTCTTAGTCTTAATTAGGTAAACAAAATCTCATCCCAAAGTGTGCTTTGATATGCTATGATTTGTTTAACAAATACATACCACTAATGTGAGGGGAAGTGATTTTGATAAAATAATATTATATTTGGAACCATAAATTTTTTTTGTAGAATATTAGTAGGCTACATCCAAAAATGTTCACATTATATAGCTTTAATTCTTTCATTTTCTCATGGGTGCAACAATAGTGGATAACCTTATAATTGTTGGCTCCAATAAGGATAATTTGTCATGCCAATTCCTTTCCTTTTTTGGCTTTTGGTCAACACATGTAAATAGTTTTTCTTCTTTAATGAATATTTCAAATATAAGGCATAATGATTGTGGTTTAAAATTTTGATCATCAGCTAAAATTTTAAATAAACTAGTTTTTTTTAACACAAATCAGAGCAATCGCTTGAACCGATCAATCCATAATTTTTTAAAATCACTGCATGTGATTTGGTTTATAATACAAGTAATAAATGAGTTTAAGTTACTAATCATGCAATAAGCATGTAATAACCCGAACTAACCTAATTATTTTTATTTATAAATATTTTTGGATATTCTACTAACGTAAATGTTACTAATTTAAAATGTTTGATTCATATTTATTTGGATCTAGATATGATAATCAAATAAGAATCAACATTGAAAAGTATTGTTGATAGTTAGATTTTGGTTCAAAATTTAAGAGAATCATTTAACTTTATGTTGCTTTAGTTTTTTAAAATTAGTGACCGTCAGATAATCGATTCACGTAGTCACATGTCAATCTCTTTTTCATCCACGTATATTATTATTTTCTGCAACTTTAAATTTCGATTGAGCTATAATAATTAAATCTTAACGTTCGGATTTCGTCAATAAATTTTTATACTTACAGAATTAAAGTTTTGTGTATAAGTAGGATTAAAATCATTTAATTCAACCTATAAATTGATCAAATTAAAGTATAAGAATCAACCAGTTATGGTAAAATCGAAGAATCAAACCGATAACTCTCATTATGTTTTTATATTTGATTCCTGTATATTAAGAACTCAAAGATCCAGTCTGGTCCGGTTCCAAAACCATGCCCTCTCCAACCTATCGGGACAAGAAAAATAATTTATATTTTGTGATATTTAGATCACAACAAACTAAAAAAAACAATTCTAAACCCTCTAACAAGTTAAGAATTGATCACATATACTAGTTTTTCTAAAATATATATGTATACAAATCATACCTTATTAAACCATAATCATAATTCCAAATACTCTTTTATTTTTCTTTAGCGTGTTCTAAAATTTCTAATTAAGTGGTCAATTTGAGAAAGCTACTTGCTGGTGCTTGCCACGTAGAGGTGACAATATTTTCTGTTCCTGACGGGATCCCCAAATCCAAATAAAAACGGGACGAAAATTCCCGAATGAAAGCGAAGGGAGAACGGGGTGAGGTATCCCCGTCCCGGTCCGTCCGATATATTAAAAAAATATTTTTTAATTAAAAATTTAAAATGCATATTTAATGAAAAATAATATTTTTTTGTTAAAATAGTATTTTATAATACATGTTTATGAAAAAAAAAAATATTCCAAGTATATATTTTTAAAAAAATAAATATGTTTTAACATTCTCTTGGGTTGAAAATGGAAAACTGGAGAATCCCAGATCCGATTATAACGAGAATAGAAATAGGGATTGCCAAATCCGTCCCGTTACCATCCCTGCCATGGATACGAAAGATGCGAGAACTCCCACGCGCCAACCAGTCGTCTCCATCACACGCGCGCCAAACCCCCCATAGTCTCTGTCTCTCTAACCTCACCAGACTCGACGCAGAACCAATTTTTTTTCCATTTCTCTTCTTCACTCTCTCTCTCTCTCTCCAACACAGAGCTCCGATTTCTCTCTCTCTCGATTTCGGATTCTCGAGAAAGCTCCGCGATCGCTCGATATCGGCCTGTGATTTGCGAGCGGAAATGAGAAGGAGGAGATTGCGAGCATAGCAACGAAGACGAAGCTGAAGAAATGCGAACTCTCTGCGACGTCTGCGAGAGCGCCGCTGCCATTATTTTCTGCGCCGCCGACGAGGCCGCCCTGTGCCGCGCCTGCGACGACAAGGTACTTTGCTATGAACTGTTCAGGTTGATTTTGATTGAGAGAGATCGAATTCGTTACTCATGGCGTGGTTTGGATTGTGTGATTTTTAGTTTTATTTTTTTCTGATGTCAATTGAGGAGAAGATTTGTGTATTTGATTGAAGTTGATGTGTTGTTGTTGTTGTTGATCTGAGGTATGGTGTTTGGGAGATGAGAATTTTGACTGTTTATTTGTTCTTGGAAATGATGGTTGGGCTTGGGACAAGGAAATTGAACAGTGTTGTTTTTGTTTCCTTTTTAGTAATGGAAATTTTGTGTGTGTGGTCCAGATTGCACTTGCCAGTTAATGTATGTAGAAGACTCTGGAAATTTCTGTAATTAGCCACATTTAACAGCACATTTTTGCTTATTAGGAAGGTGATTGTATTGGAGAAGTCATGTATGCATTACCCTTAATACCCTTCAACTTGCCAACAATAGTTTTATTGCTGTATTGGTGTTTGTGACTTTTCCAACATACAAACAAACAGACAAAGAATTGGGCTTGTATTGTAAAACTTAACAGGTCATCTTGATTTTCTTTGACCCCGAATCACTGTAAAAATGCATATTTTAAATCTATACACAGCTATAAAATTTGAGAAAATTTTGGGGAATATATTTGCAAATAATGCGTGGATGGGATGTTGGAGATAATTCATACCCATGTTGGCTATTACTTGTGAAAGCATTAATAGATTTTTTTTTTTGATCGGCAAAGAAAAATATTATTGCTTTGAAAAAAGAGAGACTACAAAGCAAAAAGCTGAAAAGTACAGGAAAAAGAGCTAACTGCAGAAGAGAGCAAAAACAAATACCCTTAGAACCAAGATAGCCCAAAAAGAAGGAAACAAACAAAGACAGCCCTGCCTAAGTGTTTCACATAAGTTTTCAGATCTCCTGTTGTTAGTTGTTGCTGAGTTATTTTATAAGACTCGGGCTGTACCTCTATGGCTCTATTCTTTGTCGGTGTACACTATCAGCTCCCTTTTCGTATGAGAAAACTAGATGCTAGCATTGCACTTTGCCCGGCCATGCATTTTAACACAAATTTTCGACGGGGGCATTTTTAACATTCTACTTTGAAACTAATCTTGACATCGGGCATTTATATTCTTTCCATCCAGCATGTTGGGTATCGATCAGATTTTTCGGTCACTCATGTGAACATGGGAACATATCCATGTCTTATTATAACTCTTTGTTGAAGTACTTGAGTTTATGGAGTTTTTTTCCGGTTGCAGTTACCTCGGGTTGTTATGAATCTAATTCACAGTCCAACTCTGTCTACACATGTAATTTAATTGTCGCACTTGATATCTTGGGTTGTCCGTCCTCCCGCTTGCTCTGCCATTCGGTTTTTGTTCTGTTTGATGAATCTAGTGAATATTAGCATCGGTCTTATATTCTCATTCACTTGTCCACCCTAATTTGTATTGTTGCTTCATTTATCTGTATTCCAGTCAAGTTAATGTAGTAGTGTCACATAATATGTCATGTTTTTGGAGTTGCAGGTTCATAAATGCAACAAGCTTGCTAGTCGTCATGTACGGGTTGGGCTTGCTGACCCCAGTGACGTTCCCAGATGTGACATTTGTGAAACTGCGCCTGGTATGCTGTTTTTTAGTATTTACTATTTTTAATCCCTAAATATATTCATATTCAACCTGTATGTAAGAGTTTGAAGTTTACTTCTTTCTTGGAAACATATATGTAGCTTTCTTTTACTGTGAGATAGACGGAAGTTCCCTTTGCCTGCAATGTGATGTGATGGTACATGTTGGTGGTAAAAGGACCCATGGGAGATATCTTCTCCTGAGGCAGAGAGCGGAGGTTTGTATCTCTATACAGGAGAACCTTGGTTTTCGTATCGTATCTGTTCTAAAGCGCTGATTTGTTCATTTTTGTTACGACATTCTATTGTAGTTTCCAGGGGATAAGCCTGGCCGTATGGAAGAACTAGGGATTCAACCCCTTGATCCCAATGGAGTAAAGAGGGATCTAACTCAACCACCTAAGCCTACAATGGGAGATAACCAGCAAAACCACAAGGTCTCTCCCGTCCCAGTTCACGGTACTAACACTGATGGTAATGGCAAAATGGACACCAAATTAATTGATCTAAACTCCAAGCCCCAAAGGACACATGGGCAAAGTTCAACTAACCAGGTAATGCTTTCCAATGTTCATCTTGGTTTTTGAATCTTCAGTAGCACTATTTATGATTTTAACCATTATCACGCATGTTGAACAATGTATCTTTATTTCGTTACATTGTAGTTATGTATACATTACTTATTATTTTGATAGGAAGATGGCATGGATACTCAAAATGGCAGTAATCATGAATCTGCTAACATGGTTCCTGTTAGATCATTCAAAAGAGACCTTGAAAAATAACCTCGGTAATACATTCTTCCTTCTTTCTAGTTGTGTTTCGAATTCTCTTATTATTTATTAACTTGTTGACAAAGTTGGCCAAACTACCTGTATAAATGCATATACAAGTCCCTTGAGTGGAATATAAATTTTACTCCTGAGCATGGGATTGTTGGTTCTTAAGGTTAAGGGTAGTACTTAAGTAGGCAGTCACCACTCACCATTCTCTGGATAAGGAAACATAGTCCTCTATTGCCAAATCCTCTTTATCAAACACACTCGATGCAACATCATCTTCAATCTATGCTCTCAAGTCCAGATGCAGGTTATGATGCTCCTTCATCTCTTAGCGCCACAGTAGTGTTCTTACATTAGTATTTTTGGATTGACAAGGCGGTTAATATAATTTCAAAACTCAAAGGCGGGACTTGTCATTTTCTTTTCTCGCTCACCTCTTTCAATAACTGTACATTTTTTAATAAAGCTGTAGCTAAGGTAAAGAAAGGTGTCAGTGCCAATATCCCATGGGAAGTGACCTTGGTAAAAATACAACACTAAATGTCTACGAGATCGATCATTTTTGTAGCCAAGTGGCAAGGGCAGTAATGAGTTAAGGATCTGGTATTGGTTTTTTTTCTTTCCAGTAAGGTTTCTAACTTGTATGATTCCAATATGTTTATTTATAAAAAATAATAAATTCTACTTTACCATGTTTCTTTTAGCTTCATGTACTTTGCTGCCATGCTGATAGAAGTTTATCTCCGCTATAGGGCCAGTTTATTGAACTATAGCTGACTAGCAAAGAAAGAGAACATTATATTCTGTTTAAACTATAAGGGGTAGTTGGAATTAATCTCCCACGTTGAAAACAATCACTATCTATAAACACCAAGTAAACAGTTAACAGGATTGGTACAAAATTTTGATGGGTCGAATCTTTCCTATTGATTTATTTTACACAGCAAGAAGGGGAAAATTGTAAACACATTTTCAATTGTATTGCAATTATAAAGATTTCTGAAACTTGTTTATTCCTAAATCCTAAGTGTGCACGCTTCATTCTCTTTTGGTTGATGCATATTCATTTCTTATACATGGACAGGAAAGAGTCTGCATGCTACTCCTTTTGTCCCAAAATAAGTGTCTTATTTACTTTTTTCTAGCAAAGATTAAGGATTAGGAGAGTCGGGGCTTCCTCCCACAATTTGTCCCTATGATCTCCAATCCATATCTCATCCACTAAATGGTTGTACCGAAGTAAAACCAATAATGAGACTTATTTTGGGACAGCTGATTTTAGAAAGTCATGCACTTCTTTTGGGGCAGGAGTAAAAATATTTGACTTCAACCTCTGTTAAATATTCAATAGCCAACTTGTCCAGAACCACATTTAAAAAGTGTAGTTCAAGTATTTGTTTTCCCTGCGGGAGTCATTACCCGGGAATGATATGGAATTTTAGCTTTTGTTTTTCCTCTCCTTTGTCGCTGCAGATGTTCACAAACAGGTTTCTGGTACACCCTGCTATTGACTGAAGTAGGGCTCATATCTTGTGCAAAGTTGGTTTTGATGCAGATTTTTTTTTCATCTAATGGGCAGAAAGCAATATTTCATGAAAATAGACATTGGCTGTGTTGATTGTGAAGATGCTAACATTATTATTCAACTGCCTATAATTGTTTTCTGGTTGAAGCCCCTCTAATCAATTTTTGAATTAAGTTAAGAAAAATGTGCAATTGCTCACAGAACATGTTCTGTTTTTATGTTCCAATATAGAAGTAGTACCTGAACTATTCAATTTGGTTTGATTTAATCTTTTAAATTTGTTTTGTTCTGTCTAGCCTTCAGTGGCTTCATTTTAGTCTATCAACTGCTCAAATGGTTTCGATTTCTCCAACCATCCCCGACTTTTTGTGAATTTTTTCAACTCCGCCCTGCCCCTGACAAGGTGCGGGGAATCCCCGCCCGCCCTGAAATGATTTTGTAATAAAAAAAATTCATTTTAAAACATTATTTTTAATAAATATGTATTTAAAATATTAATATTTTTATTATCAAATATGTATTACGATTATATTTTTAATATATCAAAGAACAAATATTTTGACATCCTAGTCACATGATTAACTTTTTACTTAATTTCAGATTAATCTTCATAATACCCTCTCCATTTAACTAGCATCTCACGTTTCTTAAAATATTACATAGACGGTCTAAACACTAAAATGAAACAATTTAGATACTCGAGAGACTAAATGGGAACAATTTGTAAGCCTCGAGTCGACACTATTTGGTAACACGTTTACCGGATTTTATTGATAATACGTCTATGGTTATAAGGTTTGATATCTTTTATCTTATCTTATCTGGTCGTTTGTTGTTTCTCGTGGTCATGCATAGCCTCCATTTACTGATTGAATGTGCAAATCTGATATAATTTTTATAGGAAATGTATTTGGTGCAAAGGACATAAAAGTTTGGTTCTCGTTATGTTCTCATATACCGAGGGCTCTTTTTCACAAATAACATATTAACACACCTTATCTTATCCAACAATGTGAGTGATGCAGAGAGGACCACAGATATGCCCATAAACTAACAATTAGAGAACTTTGCAACTATGTCAAAAGAGACAAGTTTCAAAATATATCTATAATTTTGAAATTAACCCCTATTCCTTAATCAGCAAAGCCTTGCATGCAGTCCAATACACCTTCATTCCCGTCGCCCATGTCAAGAAATCCTGGGATTTGTGTAAACGATTGAGATTCACTTCTATGGTCAGTGACAAAGTTATGATCTGATCATTTCGAGGCAAAAAATAAAACATTGTTTCTCCAAGTCACTCGTTAGAATTGTCGTGTTATTTCATTTCTTGATTTTTTGTCACATTTCATTTCCTTCCAACGTAATTGTTATTGTTCTTAGAGTTTTCCCTTCCCGTCTTTGGAATCGACTCTCTTTTTCTTTAAGATGATCATTTTAATTGTTGATAAAAAAAAGGGTAAATGTTAGTTAGATGGAGATAGTGTTGCACCTTAGGCGTGTGCAGAAATTTGCCCCAAGACAACCTTATTTTACCACTAAAGAACTGTAAGTAAAACCAAACATTACATGCAAATATGAAGAACTCATCTCATAATCACCAACAACTTTATTAGGCGAGTGGTAAAAAAAAGGTGCACAAATGATGTTTATAAACAAAAATAAGTCTCCAACTGCTATAAAAGCAAAAGACACAATCTTCTTCTTCTACTATAGCTCTTTGGTACACAGAACAGACACAGCTTCATAAATCAGTAGACATAGCCCTTGACAAACATGCCCTTCTTGGCCTCCTCCGTCTCTCCCTCGCCGGTGTACTTACCGAGCTGAGCCAGAGAGTTGGCCTTGGCGCGGAGCATCAGCGCCTCCTGAGCAGCCGCCACATTCTCGGGCCTCCCGCCCCATGTCTTCAGGCAGGTGTTCTGCAGAGCCCTCGCGTAGGAGAAGGACACGTGCCACGGGTTCGGCGACTGGTTCATCGCGTTCAGGTTCAGGGTCGCTTCCAGCTCAGATTGCCCTCCGGACAAGAACTGCCCAAAACCAAACCCATTTATGTCACAACCAATACTTCTTTTTGATCATCAATAAATAATAAACAATACCGCCGATATGGGTTTCTGCTGCTTCACCCACGACCATTTTGAACTAAGAACTGGTACCCAAAATTCGAAAAATTGAGAACCAGGTATAATGTTTGATTTTGGTTAAGCATTTGAATGAACCGGTTAATTATGGCTTGAATGTGATTTTTATAAGTTAAAACTGGTAGTTAACTAAAAAGAACCGAACTGAAATGGTTTATTACTATATAATAACTTTCAATTTTGAATATATGCCTATAATTGACTATACTATAACTTTCCATTTTGAATATAATGCCTATAATCAATTTAGGATATGTCACAGCTACTACTACTTATGATAATCAACCAATTCATGTGACAACTAGTGCTACTTAAGAATTATGATCAGCTATGCTAAGAATGTATCAATTTCTAATAATGTTTTGAGGAAGGAGAGACTTGCCATGATTCCGGGGACGGCAGGGGGGATCCTCCGGTGGAGGAGCTTGAGGGTGTAGTCAGCAACCTGTTCGGGAGTGGCTCTCTCCTTGCACTCAGCGCCAGGAGTGACCATGCTAGGCTTCAGGAGGATACCCTCAAACAGCACATTGTTCTGCGCCAGGTAGAAGAAGACCTCGGCCCACACCGCCTGTGCAACCTCAAAGGTCCTGTCAATACCATGCTCCCCGTCAAGCAAGATCTCCGGCTCCACAATCGGGACCAACCCATTGTCCTGAATCACAAACACACCAATACCTGATTAACCAAAATACCAAACTTTTCACTCACAATCACACCAAGGAGCAACAAAACCAACACTTCCTCCCGTTTCTTACCTGAGAAATGGCAGCGTAGCGGGCAAGACCCCAGGCTGCTTCCTTGACTGCCAAGGCAGATGGCCCGTTGGGAATGCTCACAACAGTACGCCTAACAATTCAACCCAAATGTTTCAAAATTAGTCTCACTGGGAGCTAAACATTTCATCAAACAAACAGTTGGCAGCATACTCTCAGCTAAACATTTCATCAAACAAACAGTTAATAGCATAGTCTCAGCTAAACATTTCATCAAACAGATGGTGTGCACAGACAGTCTCAACCAGACATTTCATCAAACAGTTGGTGTGCACAGTCTCACTCAGCTAAACATTTCATCAAACCAGTTGGTGTGCACAATCTCAGCTAGACATTTCATCGAACAGTTGGTGTGCACAAAAATTCAAAACACAAAACACACATACCATTTGGCGAATCTAGCACCTTGCTGGTAATAAGCAGCAGACCGAGAAGCAAGGCCGTCAAGACCCTGACACCACGACTCGTCGTTCGACCCAGCCAGAGGCACCAAACCCTAAACAAAAATCCCAATTTCAGCCAAAAAACCCCTAAATTCAAGCGATTCACGATCAACAGTACACGGAACAGTGCTCAGTACCTTGTCGGTCTTGATTCCGGGGACGATCTTCTGCTCGAGGAGGACGTCGACGATCTTCTTGCCGTCGACGGTGGACTGGTAGAGGGTCTCCTCGAAGAGGATAGCTCCGGAGACGCACTCGCCGAGCCCTGGGGCCGAGACCAGGAGGGTCCGGTAGGCCTGGCGGTTGGCCTCGGTGTTCTCGAGCCCGATCGACGCGAGCCTCTTCCCGCAGGTCGCGTTCGACTCGTCCATCGCCAATATTCCTCTTCCCGGCGACGCTATCGTTTTCTGCACCGCAACAAGCCATGGAGAATTTGCTCCTCAGTTTCAGAGTTTTGGTCTCCAGAATCCATATATGTGTTTGACAGAGAGAGAAGGGCAGGGTTTTGAAAATTTAAAATGTATTTAAGGGTATTTTGGTCTTTTTACTGAAATTTAAAATATGATAAATCAAGTCCTTCTCACAATAACACATGTGTTTGACGGAGAGAGAGAGGGCAGGGTTTTGAAAATTTAAAATGTATTTAAGGGTATTTTGGTCTTTTCTTCCAAACTGAAAAATGAAAATAAATCGATTCTTAATTAAAGTTAATGAGATATTTTTTTTCAAGATAATGATAGTGACAATCAACTAATTTAAGGTGTATACTATACATCTCAAGTTTTTACCTCATTTTAAAGCATGAAATCTAGAATTTGAGACTAATCCGATCAGACGTGGTTTAATTTGATTTTGAATAAGTTGGATTTTAAGTTTGGGTTGGTCGATTCTACTTGAATTATCATTCTTTCCACCTTTTGGTTCTGTTTTTTAACCTGCTCTTTTGCTATTTTATTATTGTGAACCAAAACCAAATTAGTTTGATTTCACTGATAAACAAACCGAATTAAATCGATTCATATCAGTTCAACCTTTTTAACAGCCCTCATCCATAAATGTTGGTTTCATTTTATTGCACCAATCTCGACTAATTTTCAACTTAGGTGCAATAGAATAATTACATGACATGTGTATACGGATGGGTTAAAGCATGCATGTGAACTAAAATGTGAGACTCTCGATACGACCTAAGAAAAAAGTTCAAAAAAACCTGACACCATATTAAAACTCGATTCAGCTGAAAATCTTAAACTCGTAACAGAGACACGATTTCTACATAATGTTTTAAAACGCACATACCGCTAAGAATGAGATGTAAGTAAAAATAGCGTACCGCGGTCTTAACGAGCTCCTCGGCGTAGGAGGCGCGAACGACGAAGGATGAGTTGTGGTGGGTTCGGGGGACGGAGACAGAGGAGGCGAAGCGATGGAGGCTCGCCTTCTTGTCGAGAACAATGGAGGACTTGAAGAGCGAGGCTGAGGCTGTGGCTGCCATTTTTTTGGTGTACTGAGGCTCAATGCAAAAGATAGGCCCCAAAAAAAATGTTATCTCCTCACTAACACACTCTCACTCCACTCTCTATTTATAAAACTGATCTCTTGTGCCTATGTTATCAAAAGAGATGTCTCTTTTGAGGTTCTCATGCACTGGCCAATCTATGTATGCCACGTGGATGATAGAATTTGCCTGCTTGGCAAAATGGGTTTTTTTTGCCCACCTTTTAAATTGTGTTTTTATTTGGAAAAAAATTGTGGGGAAATTAAAATTGTGGGTTTTTTTGGGGGCAGAAGGGTCCAAAATTGTTGATGAGTGGTTTTGGGAGGATTGGTTTTGGTTGAGAAATGTGAGGCTGTTGTTGCAAAGCAGAGAGTTGAGAATGAGAGGTTGTGAATTGTGATCTTCTTCTTCTACTACTACTTGTACCATTATTTTGTTTTTGTGTGCTATGTTGAAGATTAATGGTTATGCTTTAGTTGCTCAATGTGTTGTCATTGGTGTCCATATGTAAAAAGGAACAAATTTGCATAGAAACGATGCCGTATTGAGCAAAAAATAATGTTCCGTTGCCGGGACTTGAACCCGGGTCTCTTGGGTGAGAGCCGAGTATCCTGACCAACTAGACTACAACGGAATGTGATTCTACTTGTACTATTTTTATATATATACTATTCGTTGGATAAAACACTTATATAGGATTGTTAATTGGTACATAGTTGAAGGCAATGATTTAATAGAATAAATCGTTACTGAAGGGAATGTAATTGTTTGGATAATGACACTTTGTTACACCTAATTATAAAGAAATGACACTTTTATACCCTAATTATTTTTCTCTTTTTTTATTACTCTAATAAATTTTTTGTGACAACCTACCTCTAAAATGTCAAAAATACCTAAACTACCCTTAGTGTAAGATACTATAAATTGAATTGGTTCAATTTTTATTATTTTTGGTTTAATTTGATTTGTACTTAAGATGCAAATACAATTATGCCCGAAAATATAAAATTAAATTTGAACCATTTCAAATATGGTTTGATAAATCATATTGGACTAGTTTTATTTTGATTTCTTAAATCAGAGGTATTTTAGTCATTTTAGCATAGATTGTCACAAAAAGTTTGTTAAGGTACTAAAAAAGAGATAAAAATAGTTAGGGTATGAAAGTGTCATTTCGCTATAGTTAAGTGTAACAAAGTGTCATTATCCCTAAAACTTATTTTTATATCAGAACTAATTTGAATATCGATTGGAACTAATAACATCATACTTATTGCATAAGCTGCCAACTAGCGTTTCAAAATTTTCTAATTTATGTTATTAATTGTTCACAGTTTCGTTTTAGAAAAAAAATTGAAATCGAACCGACAAAATCTAGGTCGTTTCAGTTTTTAAAGAACCGAATCTCATGAAATTCTTCCATTTTAGTTTTTTTTTTACTTATTAGTTGGTTTAACGGTTTTCCGTTCGATTATCTTTGAAATGATTTTTCATGAAATTCTCATTTTGGGCCGGTCTTGACTTATTTCTTGTCGGCCCAATACTTTTCGGTCCAGTTAATAAACCTCAATGACTTTAAATGAGCCATGTGTTCAAATTGGTCGATTTTTGGTTCGATTTTTTATTTTATAAGTAGAAACCAAACCCATGAAATTTCAATTTAATTTTGAATCGAATCAATCTGGTTCTTTTCAGTTCGATTATTTTTCAAGTCGATTCAGTTACTTTCAAACAGCCCTAGGAAATGTAGTTGCTTCTAAATTTGCTTTTATATCATAACTCATTTAAATATTAATATTGTTATGTTGTCGGTTGGAACCAATAACATCATACTTATTACATAAGATATCGGTTAGTATTTGAAAAATCTCTTAATTTGTACGATTAATTCTATGTTAATTTAGAGATTAGTTTCTAAAGGGTATTTATTACATAAGATATCGGCTAGTATTTCAAAAATCTCTTAACTTGTACGATTAATCCTATGTTAATTTAGAGATTAGTTTCTAAAGGGTTTTTAAAACCACTGGGATGTGTCAATTCACCCACAACTTTCTGTTGTTTCTAAAATTTGTCGACTAATAATTCAAGGACGAAAATGATTCCTTGCTAAAATATGCCGAACTTCATTTTTTTTGAAGTTTAACATCTATATCTATAGGGTAGTGTTTTCAAAATTGAAAGATGAGACATTTTCTCTTACATAACCAATATCACATAGGCCTATATATACATGTACAAATTGAACTCATTGTTCTTTTCAACTAAAATCAGGATTGGCGGCAAAATAAGCAAGCACGCCCACAAACGGCGCATTGATGTAGGTCGTCGGCTCCGACTTCCGAAAATCGCTCCGGTCGTCAACATACGCGTCGTCCTCCCCGGGACCCCCGACGATTGCCCCGACCAGCAAATTAGGGTTAGGGTCGGAGGAGTTGAAGTACACAGACCCTTCCTTGCACGCTATGAACTGAGGGTGGTCCTTGACGGAGGGCAATGAGGAGCCCCTGTGGTGGATCCTCTGCGGGTAGTACCCGCCGTACCCTACCATGTAGGACATGCCCTTGGGGTTGTCGCCCAGGATGTAGTCGACCTGCCTCTTGGCCTGTCGCCGGAGGGAAGCCGGGGGGAGGGTGGCGGACCCGCAGGTGAGTTGCTGGGATGTTTTGGATAGGTAGTTGGCATAGACGAGGAGGAGGAAGGAGATGGTGGTGGCGTGCTGGAGGTTGCTTCCCCCAGGCTTGTAGATGAGGCCGCCGGGAGTGAAGTCTGCGTGGGAGGTGGGCGATTCCGGCAGGAGGGAGCACATGAAGCTGTCCGCGGACGCCTTGTAGGAGGCTAGGGTGTACATGTTGCCTTCTAGGAACTCCTGTAACAATGGGTCAGGAAATGTTAGGGTTAGGGATGATGAAATGATTTGAACGTGATGGGACTCGATGTCCCCAATCTGATGAAACACGAGCCAGGTCAAAAACTTTCAGGCTTTTAGGAAGGTTTTAAAACCAATGTTCTTAAAATTCCCAACTATAGATTAGTCATATGAATCTCCTATTAATTCTCGATTAGTCCATATCTGCTGATCTAGCGCCTGGTGTTCTGTTTAAAACAAATTTAAATGTATCTAGCTAGATTCTTGAAAAGACCCAACAGAAATCGGAAGATTGGCGTGGCTTCAAAAAGCTCATAGAACATTAGTTCAAGGGCTTGACCAGTTAAGCCAAACAAGCTTTGGTGATGTCGTGTCAAATATACATCATCTTATACATGATCTATACATGACATTAAAAAGTGTTTTTTAAAGTGTATAAATATATTTTCAAATTCGTGACTGTTGAGACTAGGAAGCATAACATAAATAGGAAACCCTAATTAATTAACTATTCTAACAGTGACAAAGTTAGGGTAACGGGTGTTCTCGTAACCAGTCAGAACTATAAACAGGACGAAGATTTTTTTTCGAGGGTCAGGGCAAGATATGGCAAGAGCGCATGGACTGGGGCTGGTCAGAACTCGGAACACATGTCACATATCCGCTTTGTTGTCATCCTACATGGAATCCGTGTCTAAAAAACGATAGGCAACAGTTGGGCAGATAGGGTCTGTGAGGACTAAACGAGAACTAATCGAAGACTAATAGTACTAGTCGGGGAATTTTAACACATTGCATGGAATCAGATAATAGATACAATATTGTCTTGACACTGTGCATTTGTGTAACTAGTTTGGTACTGACCTTGGAGACAAGAACATTGATGCCAGCATGCTTGTTGTCCCACCCAAATTCATTGACATTTTCATCGGCACCCAACGTTTTGCCATTGTCTTGAATGTAGCTAAGGTAAGAGTCACCATGAGTGGCTCTCCTTAACCATGCAGCTCCCCATAGCAGCTCGTCCTGAACAGAACCAAATCAATGACATGTGAATAACTATGTACGGCAAATAAACACAATTTCCTTTCAGCTTTCAATAATTCAATTGCAATAATGCTCATTTGGAGTTTTCCAAGTGATGCAACGTGTAATAGGTTAAAATCGTGAAAAGATACTTGACATGGACTACAAATCTAGGCAGACCCTCTGTAGAGGGTTGAATTCGGCATCATTTGTGTGTCATCACTCTCACAGTGTAACTTTTTCTTCTTGATTGGATCTGTGTACTATATGGTTCAAATAAGTAAACCCATGTCTATCAGGAATCCAAAGAAGTTCAGAATTCTTACTGCAGTAAAACACAATGATTCTCGAAGGGAGATTAATACTATATTCACAGGAATTTCAAAGACTAAATATATAACAAAGTGTTGTAAAGTGCAAATCTAATATAATATAAAATAAGGAAAACAAAGTATTTCAAAGACTTTTTTGCAATTTTCCCAATATAATATATTGGTGTAGTAGATCGTAGGTCCAAGATATATATCAAGTCTGTCTTAGCGCCATATTTACCCGACAAAGGACTGACAATGTCAAGACCTAACATACTTGGTGGTGAAGCAGGAATCAAAGTGCACTCCCCTTAGAAAAAGTAAAAGTAAAAATAGTTACCTGAAAGCCATCAAAGTCGCAGTAAAAGGGACAGACACCATCTCTAATATTGGTGTTGTCACTGTAAGCTCCCCTGTAAGAATCTGCATATTGAAAAGCATTCATGGCATTCCTCAACAAGGTCTCCGAGTACCCAGCATCTGATGCCCAGAACACCATGGAAGAAGCAGCCAGCGCTGCAGCAGTCTCGCCAGCTACATCCGAAGCTGGGTTTGGTGCATCAACAGCGTAAACGGTCCTAGAAGTGTCCATGTCTTCTGGCCTTTCCCAACAGTTGTGGTCCGCTACCGGATCCCCCACCTAAACAACACTAACCCAATCAATTCAACTGACACATCAATTTAGTGATTTACACACTTAAAGGGTGAATTTTTGCGTAACAATAAATATTGCTTCTCTGTGACATGGAGATCAAGAGTTCAAAATCTATAAACCCACTTGAACAAGATTAAAATTTAAGCAAATCAAATTAAGTGGCCGATTAATCTACACACTCCGAGGGTGTTCCTTGGCGCAACGCTAAAGTTTACCCTCTTCTCGTGACCTGAAGGTCACGGGTTCAAATCTGCTCACAAAATGACATCCCTTTCCTGACCTAAAGAGATGGGAGTCCCGTACACTGGTGGACCTATTTCATTAATTGGCACACTCAACATTTATAGAATGCCCTGTTCTTTGCTATAGCATTCAATCAAAGTGCACCAAATTTTCATCTGCTTGTGCACCAACAACCAGGCTAATAAACCAAATAAACAATTCAAAAACAAAGAAAATGGTCCACTAGCCATAAAGATTAGAATAAAGCCTAAAAAGAAGAAAAATTGATGAACCAGTTCCTAATTCTTTCATTAAAGAACCATAAACTGTTTCGCCTAATCATTAGCATAGTAAAGAAACTACAAATGTATTTGCGACCCTTAATTATTAACATCTTGATGTTGAAATCAGACTGTGTCTGTGAGTGTTCTTGATAATAACAATAATAATTAAAAAGAGAAAGTAATATTTGTTTCTATTTCCATCGTCAAATGTGACTGATGAACAAAAAGATCGTTAATCATAGAACTCGCTGGTTCCAATCCTCATGCTGACGATATTGCTATCTAATCTGCGTCGATCAAAAAACCATAATAAAATCACTCAAACGCAGGAATCAGCAAACTGGGTATTGAAAAAATACGTCCAAATGCAATCCCAGTGTTCGATCATAATTAGCAACTTAATTACCATTATCAACACCAATCCACTACTAAATGCTACCAATCTTTCACCATTCCCGCCATTTCAAACCCAAAAAAAAAATCACAAACCCAAATCAGAAATCAGCAAACTGGGTATTGAAAAACATATCCAAATGCAATCTCAGTGTTTTGATCATCATTTCCAACTAAATTACCATCATTGACACTAATCTACCACTATATGCTACCAACCTTTCACCATTCCCGCCATTTGAAAACCAAAAAAAATAAATTCCACTAAAACTTCCCAAAAAAATTCACAAACCCAAATCAGGAATCAGCAAACCGGGCATTCATCCAAAACCAAAACCCCCACAATACCCCTCCGTTGCAGTCATATTTACGAAATCACCACCTGGGAATTGGGCGTACCTGCACGAAGATCCGATTGGGGAGCTGAGAGACGGTCTTGAGCAGATAATCGGCGGACCATCGGATCGCGACCATGGCGTTGCGGAGCTCCGACGGGGGCATGGAGTCCGCGAACTCGACGACGCTCCAGGCGAGCATGGTGGTGGTGAAGGCCATGGGGAAGCCGAACTTGACGTTGTCGCCGGCGTCGTAGTAGCCGCCGGTGAGGTCGGCGGCGTAGGGCCAGCCGTCGCCGAGGGCGGAGCTGGCCCGCCACGGGACGCGCTGGTCGGCGGGGAGGTACCCCGAGCGCTGGCCCTCGAAGAACAGTATCGATTTCGACAATGCGTCGCCATAATCGTGGTGGGATTGGGATTGGGATTGGAGGAGCTGGAGGAGGAAGGCGAGAGGTAGGAGACGAAGGGACATTTCTGGATCTGAGAATTTTTGGGGTTTTTGGTTTTTGGGTTTTGGTTTTGGGTTTTATCGGCGACGAGTTGGGTTCGCGCGCAGAGAGAGAGAGAGAGAGAGAGAGAGGCGTAGAAGCGCCGACACAGAGAGTGTGGGAGAGGAGTGTCGCTGTTTTTGTTACTCACGTGAACAAGGAATGTGAGGGCACCACCACACTTGATGTCCAAAATCGTAATTTCGCTCTAATCATTTTTCCATACCAATCGAATTAACTTTTTTTCAAATTTTAAAAATAAATAATAATTGGTCAGAGTTGTGAGTGAGCATAAATGTCCGGACAACCCAGCCCAATCCGTAACCCAGACCAACTCGTCCGCTCATATTCCCAACTCGAAGTGACCGGGGTCGAGAACGGGCAACATACAAATATCACATGTCGGGTTGCGGACATGAAGTGGGGTGTCCGGACCAACCCGGCCTAATGAACTTAACTGCCTAATTAACTAACTAAACACACACTAATTTTGAAAGGGACAATTTAAGTTTTTTTAACAAACAAATTTGAAAAACACAATTTTCATATAAACTAATTAAATGTTATTGACAATATGTTTTTATGATATTGAAGTATTAATTTTACAATTTGATTTTGTGTACATAATTTATTGTTGCAATCAGTTTGTGTACAATATGTTATTTTTTTTATTATTATGAACGGGCTGGACTAACCCGAAACTCGTACGGGCTCAACCCGCCCACTTGTCCAGCGGACAACACTCTTCATGGACCTGGAATGGACATGAAAATTGTTAACCCGCTGAGTCAGGGTTGGGACCAAAAATAAGTCATGAATTGTCCAACCCGGCCCATGCTCACCCTTAGTTAGAGTTATGCAAGTATGATAGTTTTTTTTGTTACTAGAAAAAACACTTACGGTTAGTGAGTCGAGACATGTTTGCATGAACTTGCTATTTTTTGTAAATGGTATATAGTTTTTTTTCTCTCACTTGCCATTGATGTTGTTAGGGATGTAAATGTGCTGAATCATGCTTCATTTTAAAAAGGCTCGACTCTTATAATGAGAAACGTGCTCGACTCGAGTTCGACTCATACTCGAACAAATTTATACAATTAAACTTGAGTTTAGCTCGGCTTGAGCTCGACTTGCTTAATTTTCAATACAAATATTTATTGAAAACAAAAACTAATATTATATAAGAAAATGTAATCAACTAATTATTGAACGATGAAGCTCGATATCAGCTCGATTTGATTCACTGCATTTTTTTCATTATAAATATATATATCAACTAATTAAATATTAAACGAGTCGGCTCACAAGTTTTAAAATGTTAGGCTCGAGCTCAATTATAACGAGCCTGAATCGAATATTTAATGAATCAAGCTCGACGACTCGTTAAAATCTCGACTCGTTTACAGTCACAATTAAAAAATATTCTCTGGCTGGTCGTGAGGATCGGCTGGACGACGATTTGGCAATCTGAATTCACTGTGAGCCCTAGCCTGTTCGGGCCAGGGATTCATGAGAGCGCCTCTTTGATACCAATCGTTGTTGGTGATGGCTCTCGGGCCCGTCCCATCCTCCATATTGGATAAGTATGATAGTTCTTATTTGAAATTAATGTGATATTGAGTTATTATAAAGATGTAAAAGTTATGTAAGTGATTATAAAAAAAATAATGTGATATGGAGTGATTATTCTTTTTACAAATTAATTTTGGCAAAAAATAATTGACTATTTTGAATTTATAAATTTTTTTTGCAAAAGTGTACATTTATTCAAAATATGGAAATTTCCTTTGGAAATGAAAATGTTAACAATTAAAATCATTTGTATGAGCATGAGCTAGTCGATTTTCCCTTAATCGGTGCATCGTTACGTTTGTTATACTTCATATTTACACGAGTTAGGAGTTAGGCTTGAGTTAATTTTTTTTAAATTTCATGGTAATTTGTAGATAAATGTCCACATTTGGAAAATAAATAAATAACAAGTTGCCAACTACATTGAAAAATTACAAAACTATTTTTCCAAAAATTAAGTAGAAATTGTAGGCAATGTTACTGTGTAGAGGGTTATTCAGGTGAAAATTATATTTTGTCCAGCAAACTAATAACATATTTTAACCATTAAATTTATAAAATGAATTGATTAGATTAAAACACATTATTAACAATATATTAACTAAATTAAATTCAAGTTTATCGAAAAATATATTTGCGGAATTAATGTTAAGCCTATACTCTATTCATTCAACGACTTTATATGAGTTATTAGTTTACGTCATAAGAGTAGTTTTTACCTGAATAATCATTTAAATGTACAGTACAATCTAAGAGTTTCGGAATTATTAAAATTAAAAACAAATATTGTTATCAATTCAAAACTAATTGGAAACCAAAGCATGTGGGGCATATAATGTGGAAAAAGCTTTTAATTTTGGTTGGTAGGAGGTAGGAGACAAAGTTTTAATTAGTATAGTTGATTCATTAATTCTCTTTATTATATGCAACAAAAGGGTTGTCTCTTATAATTGGGTCTAAATATTATAGTGAGAAGATATATAAGTATCATAGATGCTCAATTATTTGTTCAACCAAATTTTGTTTTGTTAGGTATTTAAGGGGTGAGATTTAATGCAACGATTCATTACTATATAAATTAAGATCGAATTTAAAACACGTGATAGTAAATATAAATATAATTATTAATATTTTATATTTATTAATCAACTATTATCTAGTTTGGGTAGTACCCATATCGTCCTATACTTGAGTAATGAAGGAATGAGTCCGAAGTTTTTCAAAAAAAAATAATAATAATGAGCGATGAATTACATGTAAATAAATGTACTTAAATCATATGCATATATTTCAAGTATATTGTCGGACTATTAAATAAATAAAATAATAGGATAATTTCACCTAAGTCACCAACAAAGTCTGTATTCTCACGTAAGTCACCACTTTTATAATTTAATTTTTGAATTCACACAAAAACATGTTTCTGTCTCACTCCGTTAAGAAAAACTTAAGAAATGACCAAAATATCCTCGCAATCAATAATTGAACCGGTGGTTTGGCTGGCTTGATTATATTCATGTATTATCTCATAATTTTTTAATAGAGTGAGACAGATACATGTTTTGGCGATTTCATAAATTAAATTAAAAAATAATGACCTATACGAGAATATAAATTTTCTTGATAGCTTATGTAAAATTACCCTTAAAATAAAATATAGATTTGTATGCCAAAACGTAAGATTTAGATCATCATAGTGCCTTAAATTTTAATTATTAGATTAATAATTCAATAGTTGATCAAATAAGTGTCGGTAAAGGAGATGGTTCGTACCTTGTCTGCAAAGCTTAGATAAAAACAAACTTCACTTGCAAGCAATACGAGAACCACACAATGCTAAAAATCAAATCACGTGACTGACTTGTAAATGTACACGTCATTATGGAATTGGGTTTATATTTGGTACAATTTGAGGCTCCACCCACGTGCATTGTTTTCTCCGAACTAATGTAATTTGTTTAAATTAATAGTAAATGAAGCAAACCAATCATTGCATTTGCATGCAACTGTTTAGGCTTGGCTAAAAATCATTAAGAGCTAATAAGGTTGGAGAATTTTAAAGACTAATCAAAAATTAAGTGAAACTGAAATCATTAATTGAAAATTATATAGAATTAATTGAATAATAGTAAGAGTTTTTTTTACTGGGATTCTGTGATCAACTAATATAGGAAATGTTTGTAAATAGATATGATTTCATTTTCAGGGGCGGCTCAATAATTTTTTAGACTTAAAACAGAAAATATTAACAAGACATTCTTTATAAAGGTATTTTGTCCCAAGTTGGGTATTGATTTGTGCATTGATGATCAAATTAGGCCTACAATAAATCATAAAAATTGTAGGTTTGTGAGTTTTAATTTCAAACTTGCCTCATATCAACCTCAACCTGTATATCCATCAGATATGATCATATTAATGATATTATTAGGGTTAGATGACTTTGCACTTTGGTCGACGTTATTGTAACTTAATACTAATTATAATTAAGGAGAATTTTTATTAATATATTTATTAAAATGTTTCCAATTGTTGATCGACTGGGCATTTTAGGGGGAAGGGAGAGACGAGATCAGCCTAGGAGTTCCACTCGTCAAGGGTAGCAGAAATGGAAAAGGAGTACCGAATACTCTGGGCTACGACTAGGCCACTGACAGCCAATTTGGGACAGGGGCACGCGGTGGCAATACCAGCCTAGAATCGACCTGGTGAGAGAGCTATGAAGATTAACGTTAATGGTGGATTAGACACTGAGAGGGGATTTTGAGTGTAGGTTTTGCATGTAGAGACTTAGAGGGTCGGTTAGTAGGGGGACTTTGCAGGTTTCTAGGGACATCTCCACCCATCACACCCATCACAGGTGGAGGTTGTGGGTGTTAGGGAAGCCCTCTCATAGGTAAAAGGAAGAAACATAGTAGAAGCACTGATAGAATCTGATTGCCTTCGACTTGTAGACCATATCAGGCATGGGAATCAGGTCATAAACATTTTTGGGGGGTGTCATCTCAGACTGTCTCCGATATCTATCTGTGTTAGGGGCAGTCATATCTATATTTTTGCTCGTCGGTCTTTAATTTAGTGGCTCACGAACTAGTCAAGTATGATTTAACTAACAGTGTTTGGGATCATGGTGCGGGGTTTGTCCCACCAAACGTTGTCTCGACTGTCTGGCTTGATGCCGGGTTAGTAACCTAATAAATAACATGAGTTTTCCTTAAAAAAAATTTATATTCTAATAATCTCATAAATTTAGTTTATTCTTTTTATAATTAATAATACATTGTTATAATAAATAAATTATAATTCATTTGCATTACTTTGAAGTTAAATGAAGTAAAAGAACCAAGATGAATAAATGCCTCACCCTAAAACTAAATTACGTATAATATAACTCCTTCTAACAAAATAATATATTTATTTTAATAAAAAAAAGTAAAAAACTAATATATATTCCCATCACCATGTTATGGGCCGTAACTGGAAAAAAGCCCAAGTTTATTTCAGATTCATTGATATCGGGCCACTCCTTCACTATTTATATATCAGTAATTTATGTATTTTCTCCACTATATGACTAATTGAACCTACCAAACCAACCAATCTTAGTACATTTTTAAAACTAAGCATTCAATAGGTGTTAAAAAATAGCAATTAAAAGTTAAAACCATAGGTTTAGAAGAAGTAGATTACATATAACTTAAATTAATATTCTAAAATTATGCAAAAATGTAATAGACTAATTACATTACAAACTAAACTCAACCAAGACCTCCAACTTTTGAATTGCAAAACATCAAACACAATGTCGTAGAAGCTCGTAATTTGTCTTATTCATTTTTTATTAGTTTACAAAAGGCTCGTTTCGTCTGACTAGGGTTTAATATTTTCTATAGCACTCGACAAACTCTACCTGAACGTCCTCCTAGTCCTCATCTCCATCACCTTCCGGTGGCTATTCGAGTGAAAATCTCTCGAAAACGTAGGGCTTGAAACCGGTCTATACTCCGGTAACAACCGACCGGTCTTGAACCGGACGCCACATGCATTACACAGTGTCTTCGGCCCATCCGGTCCGGTTCTCCACTGAGGCGTCCTCTGAACCAGACAGTGCATGCACCTCTTCCAACCATTTTGAACCGCCGATTCTTTCTTCAGTCTCTTAGCCCAGTACCCATGAACCGGTTCACCGAAATTAAGAGGAGCCGGTAATGATGTCATCAATGACGAGGCGGGCCAGAGCGACCAGACCCGCCGGTTTGTTCTTTGTCTCTTGGTTCTCGCCTTAACCGGAACCGACCAGTGAAAGTTAGAAATTTTGATTGAACCGGGTGTGAACCGGTAGTCGGTGCGGGTTTTTTGGCAGTTATGCATCGAGTCCACGCCGTAACCGGCGCCGCCGAAAGAGTAGAGAAGAGACCATTCCGGTGAAGAATCATATACAAATTGAGATACCCATTCAAGTCCTGCTACTTCATCTTCCTAAATTTAATGAAAATAAAAATAAATACCCAATTTAATTTAAAATAATTTTATTGCAACAAGTGACTATGAACTTCTCAGTTGTTTACAGAATGTGTAATTTTATTCAAAAACGACGAAAATGAACTTGAATTTAATTTTCTTTTCAACTTGAGCTGGACTATATTTTTTTTTTCCGATTGCTGTTGATCCAACTCTCCCTATTTTATCATCGTGTTACCAAGTCAGGGTCGGTAATATTCGTTCAAAAGAAAAAAACCCGATGAGTTCAAATTTGAGAAAAAAATAATTTTGATATCTAAAACATTAATTATAGATTTCTAGGGATATTTTCATTATTTTAAACAAAATTACACTATTTGTAACAAAATGACAAGTTCACAAGTCACAACAACTTTTTTACGATAAAATTTTTTTCACAGCCAGCCACTTTTTACCAATTTTCTTTTAAATTATTGACAAAAATTATATAAAAAATCACAAAATCATTTGAAAAATAAAAAATAATTACCGGAACGGCTAGTTCGTCGGAGAGGAAGGAATCAGAGTCGCCGGAAGCCGACAAATTGCCGATGTTGGAGTTTCCGTCCTCGTCAATCGAAACCATGTTCTTGTCTTCATCTTCCACCTCAAATTCTCCACTAGAAAGGTCTAGAAGATCATCAACCGAAAAATCATCGGCCGGAGCAGAGAAAGCTCCGGCGACGGATCGGTGATCGTCAGGCAACACGTGTACGGTCGATTTCGCTGCCAGCTCACCACGCAAGCTCGATTTCAAGGCTCTCGCTTCCATGCACAGCTCCATATATATAACACTGAAATTGAAAAATAAATAATATACTTGAAAACAACTACAAATTAAAATTAATTAAATTGTTTCAAAAGTTAAAATAAAACCTTAGAGAATTGAGGATTAATTTGTGTTTGAACTTGGGTTTTGAAGAAGATAATTATTGGGATGGAGAAAAAGGAGAGAGAGGAGGTTGAAGAGTACTCAAGCTTTAGAAGATTCTTCTATTTTTAGTATAAATAATTACTTTTTTTTATTTACGCACTATGATAATGTTTTGTTCATATTTGGTGCGATGCTAGATATATACGACGAGTTGATTATTTCGGCTCTACCAACGATTACAACCTAAAATGTTAAAAATGATATTATTTTAAAATATTTTTGACATTTTTTTTTGGATTATGAAATTTTTTCTTATAATAATAGAAAACACCATATTATGCAAGAATTTAAACCTTAAAAAAAGTAATTACACCATGATATATTGTATTTACAATAATTCATTAAAAGTATTCAGAATACATATTATCTTTATCTCTGAGTTATAAGAGAATATATTTAAATTTTATATTTATTTATGACAAATACAGTACTAAGTAAGTAGATAAATAAATAAATACAAATAAAATATGCATTGAGCATGTAACTTTCAACTTACACTTTAACAAACTGCAAAATATAATCTAATTTGGAGTTTGATTGGGAATAGTCTAATATACACACACTTATTATATCTGAGAATTTCTTACACAGGAATTGGGTGTTAAATATTTTAAAGAAATAATTACACTTAATTGTACTTAATTAATACGTAAGGTTTTACTTTCATCTTTTATTATAGATAGATAATGCACATTTTCCTTGATAAGATGTTAATAGATTTAGGGTGCGAAGACTGAGTCGGTCACTAAACGATTGGAACGAAGGTGGCAAGGTAGGAACTGAGTCTTACACAAAGGAAAGGAATACGCTTGATTCAAGAGGTTCTACGTACTATTACTATTATGAAAAGTTTATTCTACACTTATTTAAGATACTTGTCACTTGATATGTTTCGTAATCCATATTTATAAATCATGGTATTTAGGATAGAAAATATATAGATTGCTTTAAATAACATAAATGTGAAAATAAGATAATTATGTCGGAATGTGATGACATAAACATTATAATTATGGAATGTCTGATATTATTAAATTGTATAAATGATTATTTTATTATAAACCTCGATATATGATTATAGTATAAAATATGCTCAACAAGACCTTATAGAAGCTGAAGTTAACGAAAATACTTAGAAATTATTTGGATGAAACGTAACAGTTTAAGGAGGGAATTAATTTGTGGAATCATTATATGACTGTTTTTGGCGTTTTAACCAACACGTGGCGATTCCAAAATTTGGCCGTTACAGTCACAGCCGCCTTTAGGACAACGCGAACGTGCGCATAGTTTCTCGAACAACAAGACCAGCAACGAACTCGTACTAGGAAACGAAACAGCCATTGTCTTTTTACAGTTTTTGACCTTTATGCCCCTCGGTTTTATGATTATTCACGACAAAGATTGCTTCGTTGCGATGCTCTCGCCGGCTTTTCTGGTCCTCGTGCTTATCCACATTTCTATTTTTAGAAACCACAAGCCCACGCTCTGCACGGAGCGCGTGGATCGGCGTTTCTTCATCGTGCGGATGTGAAGGAGAAGGCGGTGAAATCGGCTGATATGGTGGGGGCGTGAGGACACGGACGAGAGAAGCGCGTGAGATAGAAGAGCACGGGACTGTGCTCCACGTCACCAAGCATGTCCGAATGTGTGTACGTTAACATTGTCGTAGGGAGTGTGCACACTTTTAAATACTAATAAATCTTTAGTGACCAACAAATATAAGTATCAAATGTTTAAACTTTAAGTAATGCAGTGTTTTAAAAAATGATACCGACACTTTGTTACGTGAAATTAAGCTTTTATACAATAATTATTTTTCTATCTTTTAAAGTTTTTTAACCATTTTTTTTTACGATCTATCTTTAAAATGCCTAACATACATAAAATACTCACGTTTCAATTGAAAAAAATATATAATTGAACTAATAGTGAAATCAAACTGGTTCAAATTGGGTCGGTTCGAATCAGATTCGTTTACCCAATCAAGAGTATTTTAGGTATGTTATGTATTTTAGAAGTAGGTTGTCACAAAAAATTGTCAATGTACTAAAAAAGAGAGAAAAATAGTTTCGATATGAAAGTATCATTTCATTATAGTTAAGTGTGACAAAGTGTTATTATCCCTTTTAAAAATCTATAGTTTATTAGAGAAAAAATATTTTTTCTCTGATTAACGCATACTATTTATTTAAAATATTATAAAGCAAGAGAAATGTTTCTCTTTCGTTCAATTTCTTTACGTGGAATTAAAGTATTTCAGTGTGGGTAGAAAATGATTGGCACTGACAATAATACATATGAGTGTTTCAAAAGCTAATTGGACGTGTATATATCAATTTCTAAAATTTCTAGCAAAATATATTAGATGTAAATTAAATTATGAATTATACTCTATAAAAAAAGTTAAAAATCAGTATTTTTTTTACTACCTATCTACCCATACCTGGGCCCACCCACCTATGTACTAGTATTTGAAAGAAAAATTGCATGCCACCATCATATATTATGTAATGTACCCTCTATGTTTTTATTTGCACGTCACTATTGTAAGGTTTCATTTAGTTATACCGTTCATCATAAAGTTAAATTTAATACAAAATGTCCATAATACCCTTATAATGAAAAAATTCAAAAATATATCTTTAAATTTTTTTTAAAAACATATTTTTATCACATAAATAATAAAACACTCATTTCAAAATCATTTTTAAACAAAATTTTTTTTTCATAAAAATATGAAAAATAAGAAACCACTTTTAAGAACATTTTTTATTTTTAATATATATTTTAAAAATATTTTCAAAATATGAGTGTTTTATTATTTATACCCTAATAATATGAGTGTTGGAAAGTGTTCAAGAATTCAAAATTTTCACTCGTCAGAAACTGTGCCGGAAAATATGCCCCGGTTCACTTTCCAGCGAGTTAAAATTTTGAATTCTTAAACTCATTTCTTATCCTCTCTCTCATTTTATGATTACGCGAGACCGAGCCTTAACGAGATCGAACGGTCGGAAACCTCCAATTCAGAGGAAGCAACACTCGACCGAAGAGCTCCAAGCCCCGGAGATAACATGGAACACATCGGATTTGGCCACCAAACTCTTAAGGTTAAAGAGACGGTCGTAGTGAGCCATGCACTTGCCCACGAACAATCTCACCTCATCATCTTCAACGTGCTCTTCAATTATTTGTCGGAGCTCGCACGTGAACCTTTGGTGCTCGACTAGAGAGAGACGGAGAATCGTCACTTGTAGCACACGCCTCGGAGGCAGAGAAGGTCGAGCTGTGAGAACAAGTCTCGGGGCAGAGGGACGGCCACCGGAGAAGAAGATGACAGAGAAATGGAGAAAGGAGAGAGAAAATAAAAAAAATTAGAAAGGGTACCATCCAATTGAAAATTTGATGAATAGTTGAGAGTAATTTCGTCTTTTTACACTCTTTAAAAAATGGGTTGGTTCTCTCCATTATACCATATTTAATTTTGGTTCAATTCAGAGGTATTTTGAAATTATTGTCCCAAAATAAAATTCAGGGTACTGAAAAAAAAGTAAGGTATGAAAGTGTCAAAATTGTATATTTAGGTACACAAAATTGTCATTTTCCAATGTGTAAATTGAGAATGGATAAAAAGACCAAACTGAAAACAAATTGATTTAGATACATAAATCATTAATATTTATTATCGACCCAACAAGAAATAAGTCAGAAACGTCACAAAATATAAAAATTTCATAAAAATCAATAAGTAAAATAATAAATTAAAATAGTCTGAAACGTGAAACTTTCATGAAATTCGATTAATAAAGTCAAATATTATGGAACATGACGTTCTGCATCCCGCGTTAGTGTCACTGAATAGTAAGGTGAAGAGGAAAGCAATGTCCATATAAGGTTAGATCCAGCAAAAATCCAAAAACCCACAATACGAACAATCTTAAACAAAAACCCAAAACGACAAGCGATCTCAATGCAATAAACTGCGAAAATTGTTCCTCACTAGATACATTTATTTGTCTTGCATCTGTCAATAAAGGACTCGTGTATCGTGCATTCTTGAGGTGATTTTCTCTAGGTCTTCTTCATTGCCAAAAGTAGAAACTAATATAACAAATCGTGATGAGTTTTGAGACACTAAGCTGTGTGTTTAAGTTGAAGTTAATATCCCACATCGGCTGTGTGTGAAGATCAACATAAGCAGCACTAGTATAAGAAGAGAATTAAGGTATTGAAAAAATCATACCTTTCTCGGCCTTTTGGCTAAGATCAAGTGTAGTATCTGTTCTTATCAGTTTAATATCTGATATGTGGGCCATCGGCCCACACGATATTAAATTTATTTTTTAATGGGGAGGGCCCAAAACAATAGCTTGCTATTGGGGCTCTCAAGTGTCGCTTTTGCTTTGCACTACTGTAAGAGCCTGGCACACCCTCCAATTTCAGTTTGAATTTTGTTGATTGTAATTGTATCCATGAGTTATGTTGTGATGCATTGTTTAATTTCTCCTATTCGGTAAAATGAGAAGTTTTACAAAGGAAATTTGCAAAAAGTCTCCCTACGATTATGGGTACTTGTTGAGATCACCTGATTGCATAGCATGTCGACACTTGAGATCCCCGATTGCAAAACGTTTTACCTATAAACTCTTGTTCAGCTCAGAATTTTCAAAACCGAGACCCGGAAAAGATTTATAAATACACGGTAGAATCAACATGTATGAAACAAAGTCTGTATTATACTTCAGAAGGAAACATAAATCGCATCATTTATGACTAAATACCTTTGTGTGGGAAGGAGAACGAGAATGTAGATCCAACGGCACAGTTTAAGCTGATAAAATGACAATGTCTTCAAACTTCAAATAGAAGCAACTGTACTTGGTAGAATTTCAGATTCCTGAAGCATGAATAAAGTGCACGATAATGTTACAAATAACATGTTTATAAATTACACTCTATGTTCTAAAATAAATGCGCACTTTCGTTTTAGAAGTGAATCGTTCATGAAATGCCAGCAATATCCTGGTATGAGTTGGTCATTGTTCAATGAGTTTCCTAACAAGTGTGAGACATGGGAGCATGGTGGGAAAGTGAAAAACTAACTCCATTAAATTTTGCTAGAAATCAAAGCGCACGCTTTTTTTTTCCAAGGAACTATCAAAGTGCACACTTAGTTTGAAATGGGGGAGTATTACAAGGTATACAAACTACAATTTAAACCCCCAGTTGTATAAAGCTGGAAAGTTACAATTCTTGGATCGCAGAAACCAAATCTAGGTCTCGGAATGCCTGAAAATGAAAATCTCAAGATTCTAATCATGCAGAGTGCAGAATACATAACATTGATATGTTATGACCCCTATCCTAGTAAAGATGAAAGCAATGTCTCAGACAAAAAAAATTCTAGGCATTACCCAATTTCAGGTATTGCACAAAACTAGCTACTGATCCCAAATCGATGGTCTCGACAAATATATGTGTATGGATCATTACTTTTGCAGCATAAGCACAGTTAAACAATTAATCACCAACAATGCCAATTGCCAAACGATTTCACCTAATTTTCAGATCCAATTGAACCTAATACGTGTATTATTCATCTTGTTTGATTCACAAACGAAACAGGAACAAGGTGGTTTGGTTTCATATCTAACTTTTTATATGAAAGTTTCTTTAACCGAAAAGAAAATAGATACATCGAGCCTATCATATTCTAGTAATTTGTCCATCCTATCAGCTAATGTCTTTATTTTTGTGCATTTCTTATGGTTTCTTGTAGTTTTTGCCATGCACTATGCATAATTTTTCAGATATGGTTTTGTTAATCTACAATATCTTAACCACATATAACATGTTGTTCTTGTAAGTTGTATGTAATAGCGATTGTAAGATATTCATGGGGAATATTGTGTACCTCACTCATTTGCGGGATGTTGAAACATACCATGATCTCAGACAGTAGAAATATACTTCAGACAACCTTATACGTTCTTCAGCTCAAGCAAATGACTCATTGGTCTAGTGGTTAAGAGCGTACTATACGTTCTTCAGCTCAATAGTTTTACGATGAGACCTGGAGAACAAATATAAATACATAAGTTCAGCAAGTAACGCAGGAAGGATCCACCTGAAAGGCTGAGCCCTAAACAGCCCGCTCTTCCTCCGATAGGATAATTTGTCTAAAGGCTTAATCAGATCTCATAGCCCCCCTGCGATGTTCACAGCCAGGCCCGATTAATGCGCTTTACTTTATTTACTTTAAAAGTGCACTTCTATGGCCCTTCGCCGAGCATTTTTTAGTTTCTTTCTCATAATGTGCCTTTATTTTCACCGGTGGATTGGCAGACTTATTGTGCACTTTTGTATGCGATTCCTGATGTTTGTTACCAGTGAGTGTAGTGTAGCATTGATTAGTGATATAGTCTTGCGAGATGGTTGAGCGTATAATAATATAGGTTTTAATAATAATAATGTTAATGTCGAGCATGTTTTCGCTACGCTATGCTATGCTAGCTTATTTGATGAAACTTTGTAGGTCATCACCAATTCCGTAAACCATAAAATGATTTTAAGACTCTTGCTTCAGTATTCCGCATCTAAGTTTTGGAACTAGATGAGAATTTCCATATTTTACTCCGTGCAAACTACATAAAGTGCAAGCTTATGGAGCATGATATTCTGCATCCTGTGTTAGTGTAGCTAACTAGTACGATGAAGAAGAAAGCAATGTCTATATAAGGTTAGATCCAGCAGAAAACTGAAAACTCACAATACGAACAATCTTAAACAAAAACCCAAAACGACGGGCAATCAATGCAATAAAATGTGAAAATTGTTCCTCGCTAAATACATTTATTTGTCTTGCATATGTCATTAAAGAACTCATATATTCGCATAACTGATTTTCTCTAGGTTTTCTTCATTACCAGAAGTAGAAACTAATATAGAAAGAGTTGTGATGACTTTGAGGACAAATATGATTAAGATATGACAGAGCTACATTATTTTTACAGTGAGTAGAAGCTAAGAGGTGTATTTGAGATAAAGATAATATCCCACATCGGCTGTGTGTGAAGGTTAACATAAGCAGCACTAGTATAAGAAGAGGATTAAGGTATTGAACAAATCATACCTTTCTCGGCCTTTTGGCTAAGATCAAGTGTAGTATCTGTTCTTATCAGTTTAATATCTGATATGTGGGCCATCGGCCCACACGATATTAAATTTATTTTTTAAAGGGGAGGGCCCAACACAATAGCTTGCTATTGGGGCTCTCAAGTGTCGCTCTTGCTTTGCACTACTGTAAGAGCCTGGCACACCCCACCAATACCAGTTTAGAATTTTGTTGATTGTAATATTACATATTTAGTTAACCACCAAGTGTTGCTCTTACATGTTTTTTTTAACTACAGAAGATTTAACTTTTCCTAATTTTGATGAAATAAACAAACATTACCTTGGACTTGGATGGTTCTGCAGAATCTGAAGCCTTACTTCAAAAGGAAACCAAAACCGCATCACTACACAAGCTCCTGCTTATAGACATGACATTGTGCCTCCTGAATTGGTAGTAAGGAAATGATCAATTATTGTGAAAAATTCATTGTTATAACATAAGTAATGACCCAATTATCATAATTTACAGCAGTACGTAACTATTTTATATATCATCGAGCACAAACACAAATTTCTGCAGTTCCAGACAATCTTGATACATTAATTCTTGACACTGTTCCAAAGATTTTCACAATGAGATCGTGTAAGCATATATATATATATGCGTTTTCAGCTAACCATTAAAAATGGTAAAACAGCATCATTTTTACTAAACGTCTCTATAAGACATGGAGCACGGGAAGGAATCACTCGAAGATCACACACTGTTGTAATTATAACGTCTTTCAAATACAAGTAATACTCATCTATAAATTATATTACTAGACATTCAGGTTACAAAATCATCATTAATTGTGTAACCATAAAATGGTTAAGACTATTGTTTCAATAAACCACACCTAAGTCTTGAAGTGTCTAAAATGAGAGTTTCCAGATCCCGTGTTACTAGTAAGGTAAAATACTGACAATTCTAACTATCTTGATCAAAAAACCCAAAACGATAGACAATCTCAACTCAATGAACTGCCGAAACTGCTCCTCGCCAATACATTTCTATCTTTTGCATATGTTATCAAAGGACTAATGTATTGTGCACTATTGAGTTGACTCTGATATTCTCTAGGTTTTCTTCATTATCAAATGTAGAAACCTAATATAGAAAGTCGTGATGAATTTGAGAACAAATATGATTAAGATATGACAGAGCTACGCTTTTTTTTATGGTTTGTAGAAACTGAGCTATGTGTTTGAGTTAAAGTCAAATATCCCACATCGGCCGTGTAGGAAGGTGAACGAAAGGAGCACCAGTATAAGAAGAGAAGTAAATGACTGAACAAATCATACCTTTCTCGGCCTTTTGGCTAAGATCAAGTGTAGTATCTGTTCTTATCAGTTTAATATCTGATATGTGGGCCATTGGCTCACACGATATTAAATTTATTTTTATAGGGTGAGCAGCTCATCACATTAGCTTGCTATTGGGGCTCTCAAGTGTCGCCCATGCTTTGCACTATTGCATAGGCCTGGCACACCCCTTCAATTCCAGTTTAATTTTTTCTTTGAAAATACTGTAATTCCTAATAGATAAAATGCTAAGTTGCACGAAAAAGGAAAATGTGTTAACTGCATATAACAAGTTGTTCTTGTATGTAATGATGTGATGGTAAGAGATTCACGGGGAAGATTGTTTACCACATTTGTTGCAGGAGATTGAAGCAGATGGTAAGAGATTCATGGGGAAGATTGTTTACCATACTTGTTGCGGGAGGTTGAAGCAGACCGGTAGTAGGTATATACTCTAGACGACTTCCACATTCGTCAAAGCATAGCTGATCTTATCACATGTTTATTGCGCAAGAACATAACTGAGTGCAATAAGAGTAGAAAGCTGAAAAATGACTATATTTTGATTTTTGGAGGAAAACAAATTGGATAGTTCAGAGAAAAATTCCTTGTAGCCTACACATCATTGAAACTTAGATACTTTATTCAAGCACATATGGTAGGCAGTATCAAACATACTGATACACAGTATACAGAATGCTGAAAATGCTCAAATTGAAAGATCCGGTCAGGATCGTGAAGTTGACGATGAAAAGTTCTCAAAAAAATATCTAGGTATCTACAGGTATCCGATTATCATCCTCTGCAAAGAAGCAATAGGGAAATTTCAGCAACAGTCCTTTCCCTTTCATTTTACCACACAATTCTACTGTATTACTCAAGCATGCCAAGAACACAGCATGTTGAAAACTTAAACCACATGCTAACAGAACCACCATAAAGAACAAATCATAGGAATGAACATGTAAGAAATCTATATGGCCTATTTTAAAATAAAAGTAAAACAGCAAAATACCTTCATTTGTGGCACGAAGAATCGGAAGCAAGGATCCATCATCTCCAGGCAAACAGTAATGATATTTGATTACAAAAGGAAGGTTCCCGATACTTGGGGTCATTCTTCGGACCGAAAGAAAATTTTCTGTATCAGTGACATGAATTACTAAATGCATTGATTCACTATGTAACATTACAAATACCATTCACTGAAACATGTTAGAACTTGGCATGTATAGAAGTTACTTAATCATCACCAATTGTGCAAATGATTGCAAGCCTTGCATCATCACAAAATCAATATGTAAGTCTCCAAATGCTGAAATTAAATTTTCAAGATTAGTCTGTGCAGACTATACATAAGCGTCTGCTGAAGGAGATGACATTCTGCCTCCTTAATCAGTAGTAAGGTAATGATGAAAGTAATCTGCATGTACTATTTTCTTATCACTACTTGATTATTGTGAAAACTTCATTGTTGTAACACAAACTTAAATAGTAATCTAATTACTGTACTTTACAGTATTTACTAATCAGTACCTTATATATCATCTAGCAGGAACACAACATGGAAATGTTAAATAAATCCATGAATGCCGAAATGTTCTAGATTCACTGAATAATGAATTTGGTCCTAACTAACATTCTCTAGATTTTCTTCACTCCCAGAAGGAGAAATCTTGTATAGGACGAGTTTGAGGACAAATATGACAACAGTTTGCTGATAGTTTATTGTTAACATAGGTAACTCAGCATAGTGTGATTATTCTGTTGGAAATTATGTTGTATCCCACATCGGCTGTGTGTGAAGGTGAACAACAGGAGCACTAGAATAAAATGAGAACTAAGGCAATGAGCAATTCATACCTTTCTCGGCCTTTTGGCTAAGATCAAGTGTAGTATCTGTTCTTATCAGTTTAATATCTGATATGTGGGCCATTGGCCCACACGATATTAAATTTATTTTTTAATGGGGAGGGCCCAACAAAATAGCTTGCTATTGGGGCTCTCAAGTGTCGCTCTTGCTTTGCACTACAGTAAGGGCCTGGCACACCCTTCCAATTCCAGTTAGAATTTTATTATTGTAATATTACATATTTAGTTTTGTTTTTAACTACAGAAAATTTAACTTTTCCTAATTGATAAAACAAACAAACATTACCTTGTACTTGGATGGTTCTGCAGAATCTGAAGCATTATTTCAAAAGGAAACCAAAACCTCATCACTACATAAGCTACTGCTTATAGACATGACATTGCGCCTCCTGAATCGGTAGTAAGGAAATGATCAATTATTGTGAAAAATTCATTGTTATAACATAAGTAATGACCCCAATTATCATAATTTGCAGTAGTAAGTAACTATTTTATATATCATCGAGCACAAACACAAATTTCTGCAGTTCCAGACAATCTTGATTCATTAATTCTTGACACTGTTCCAAGATTTTCACAATGAGATCTGGAAAACATATATATACATGTTCAGCTAACCATTAAAAATGGTAAAACAGCATCGTTTTTACTAAATGTCTCTATAAGACATGGAACACATTAGCTTGCTATTGGGGCTCTCTAGTGTCGTCCATGCTTTGCACTATTGTATAGGCCTGGCACATCCATCCAATTTCAATAAAAAAATTGGTTTTAAAATAGTGTAATTCTCTAGACATATCTTAAGTTATCTAGCTCTGTCAAACAAAGGAAGATAGGCTAACTACACATATAGCAAGTTGTTCTTGTATGTAACGGCGATGGTAAGAGATTAACGTGGAAGATTGTGTACCTGACTCGCTGTGGGACGTTGAAACAGACCAAGATCTTGCAGTAGATAATACTCTAGACAACCTTCCACATTCGTATACAGCTGAGTGCAAAGAATAAGAGTAGAAAGCTGAGAAATGACTATATTTTGATTTTTTGGAGGAAAACAAATTGAATAGTGCAGATAAAAATTCCTTGTAGCCTACACAAATTTGTCTTATATATTTCTTTTTGTGTGGAAAGAGAAGATGATGGCTAACAGCATTGAAACTTGGAAACTTTATTCAAGCATCCATGGTTGACAGTATCAAACATATAGTTAGTTAAACAGTATACAGAATGCTGAATGCTCACATTGAAAGTTCTGGTCAGGATCATGAAGTTTATGATGAAAAGTTCTCAGAAAACGTATCTTGGTATCTACAGGTATCCATGTATCATCCTCTGCAAAGAAGCAACTGGGAAATATCAGCAATAGTCTCTTCCCTTTTTCATTTCAGCACAAAATTCTATTGTATTACCCAAGCACGCCAAGTACACAGCATGTTGAAAACTTAAACCACAAGCTAACACAACCACCATAAAGAGAAAATCATAGGAATTAACATGAAAGAAATCTACACGGCCTATTTTATAATGGAAGTAAAACAACAAAATACGTTCATTTGTGATGCGGAGAATGGGAAGCAAGGATCCATCATCCCCAGGCAAACAACAATGTTATTTGACTACAAAAGGAAGTTCCCGATATTTGGGTCATTCTTCGGACCGAAGGAAAAACTCTGTATCAGTGACATGAATTACTAAATACATTGATTCACTGCGTAACATTACAAATATCATTTACTAAAATATGTTAGAACTTAGAAGGCATACCACCAATTATGTAAATGATTGCAAGACTTGCAGCAATCACAAAATCAACAGCTAAATCTCCAAATGTCTGAAACTAAATGTTCACGATTATAGTCTGTGCAGACTACTTAAGCTTATGCTTATAGAGGTGACATTCTGCCTCCTAAATCAGTAGTAAGGTAATGATAAAAAGTGATGTCCATATATTATTTTCTTACCTCTACTTAATTATTGTGAAAACTTCATTGTTGTAAAACAAACTTTAGTAATCTAATTACCGTACTTTATAGTATTTAATTACTAATCAGTATTCAGTACCTTATATATTATCTAGCATGAACACAGCACGAAAATCTTGAATAAATCCCTGAAATGCCCAAATGTTCTAGATTCACTGAATATTGAATTTGGTCCTAACTACGGATGTTCATCCCATGTATCACAGTAGAGAGGTAAGCTTTCTAGATATGTTAAGACCAAAAGTAACTATGACATTCTATAGATTTTCGTCATTCCCAAAAGGAGAAATCTAATATAGGACGAGTTTGAGGACAGATATGACAATAGTTTGCTGATCTGTTATAGTTAATAGAGGTAACTCAGCATAGTGTGATTGTTCTGTTGGAGATTAATTTGTATCCCACATCGGCTGTGTGTGAAGGTGAACAACAGGAGCACTAGATTAAAACGAGCAGTAATGTATTGGATAAATCATACCTTTCTCGGCCTTTTGGCTAAGATCAAGTGTAGTATCTGTTCTTATCAGTTTAATATCTGATATGTGGGTCATTGGCCCACACGATATTAAATTTATTTTTCTAAGGGGAGGGTTCATCACAGTAGCTTGCTACTGGGGCTTTCAAGTGTTGCCAATGCTTTGCACTACTGCACGGGCCTGGCACACCCTACCAATTCTAGTTTTAAGTTCAGAAGGTCATAGTTCTGTGGAAATTTCTCAAGTTTCAAAAATTAAATATATTGTTTTATAAAGTTTTAATAGTCCAGCATAATTAACTTGATATTTTGGAATTATTTGTTCGTAAAATAAATACAAATTGTAGCACCCATAAAGTTTCAATAGAAGTGTTCTGTATATCAGTATATGATTGTTACTGGCATTGTATATGGAGAGAGAGAAACCTCTTAAGTCATTTCAGGGGTTAAAGTAGACCTATAATTATAAAGAGCGTGGTGGATAAGATGAAAATTATCTTAATGAATAGTTATTAGAAATTGTGTTCGTATTCTGAGAGAGCCTATCCAATAAATCTTGGGATGAATTAGGTTGGGGTGTGGTCGTTCATTTGGGAGCCTGTTTGTGAGAGGCTTGTGGTTTTGCATGTGGATTTTCTTTTGTTCTAAGTAATGATATAGTTTGCTTATTTCCATAAAATGAAGCAAAGAGTTGCACAAATTAAAAGTTCAAATGGGAAAATGAACGTACCTACATTGGACTTGATAAATATACTGCAAAATTCAAGGAAAAAATTAGAGGCATCAGAAAACCACTCCTCTTGCCGAGTCCAAACATTCAAGATTAGACCTGGAAATATAAATGTATGGTCAGACATCATGAAAATTAGCATGTAACAAAACCTTTATAGCCTTTTCGATAAAGAAAGTAAAACATCGCCTCTGACTAAATACCTCATGCATGATAAGAAGCATCAGAATGAAGGATACAAGGGTAAACACATTTAAGTTGATTAAATGTCTATAAGGAGAATTTATATGATTAGAAAGGGGAAATTTCTGGTACCTGAGTCCTTCGTTCCGAAAGAAAATGATCTGTTTCATTGACTGGAATCACTAAATAGATTGTAAGATTGAAGTACCTGTAATATTACAAACATTCAGATGTAAACATTCTTCAGATTTTTCATCACCACAAGGAGAAAATTCATAGAGAAGTTTGTGGCAAGTATTTTTTGTAAGATTGATAAACTTGTTAAAAGTTTTATAGGACAAATACGGTGAAGATTTGGCAGACTTGTACTCTCTTTTTTATCGTTAGTTGTAACTCAGTTGTGGGTGTTTGTTTTGTTTGAGCTAAAGCTATATCCCACATCGGCTGTGTGTGAAGGTCAACATAAGCAGCACAAGTATAAGAAGAGGATTAAGGTATTGGACAAATCATACCTTTCTCGGCCTTTTGGCTAAGATCAAGTGTAGTATCTGTTCTTATCAGTTTAATATCTGATATGTGGGCCATCGGCCCACACGATATTAAATTTATTTTTTAAGGGGGAGGGTCTACCACAGTAGCTTGCTATTGGGGCTCTCAAGTGTTGCTCTTGCTTTGCACTATTGTAAGGGCCTGGCACACCCCACCAATATCAGTTAAAATGTTGTTTCAAAGTGTATTATCACATCTGTGTAATTCATTACTAAATCTCAATTTTATCAGAAAACATTGTAAATTTGTATGCAACAAATTTCAGTACACAAGCTCTAATAAGTACTTCCATTGGACTGCTAATTAATTTCACTTTTTGCTTGATGGGATGAAATAGAGAGTTTGACAAATAAAAAGACGTCTACCTGGAAACCACTGCTTCTTCAGCCCAATATTTTAAACATGAGACCTGGAAAATATACATAAAATACATGGTCAGCAACCACAAGAGTCACTTGTAACACAGCAATATCCTACATGATAAAGAAAGCAAAACATCACAATTTTTTATTAAATGCCTCTATACGACAAGGAACGCAGAAAGGAAGGATCCACTGGAAAATCATACACTGTCGGAATTATGACGTCTTTCAAATACAAGTATGATGGTGATTATAGAAGGAAGGTCTCCCAAGGTTAAAGCCCTTCTTCAGTCCAAATTAACTTTATCAGCTTCTGTGGTCTGCATAACTACATAATGTTACAAATAATTTGAGCAAGCCAGATAGTAAATAATTTGAGTAAGCCAGATGTTACAAATAATTTGAGTAAGGCATACAAATAAGAAAATATCATCAAATGCGTAAGCCAGATAGTACTGATCAAACAAAAAAATTTGAGTAAACCCAGAAAATGGTTAAGAATCTTGATTCAAAAAACTCCAGCTAAGTTTTGGAACGTCTAAAATGAGAATTTCATGGTTTTATCCTGTGAAATCTACATATGGTGCAGCTTATGGAACATGGCATTTATTAGTTAGGTGAAAAGAAAAGCAATATATGTATATGGTTAGATTCAAAAGAAAACTAAAAACCCACAATATGAACCATTCTTAACAAAACCCAAAATGGAAGACTATCTCAATCCAATAAACTGCAAAAATTGCTCCTCACTTGATATATTTGATTTTCTTGCATGTGTCATCAAAGGACTCGTGTATTGTGCATTACGGAGGTAGATTTTCTAGCTAGATTGGGGCACAGTTAACTCTGACATTCTCTAGGTTTTCTTCATTACCAGAAGTAGAAATCTAATATAGAAAGTTGTGATGAATTTAAGGACAAAGATGATTGATAAGATAAGACAGAGGTCACTTTTCCTATATAGTTAGAAGAAACTAAGCCATGTGTTTGAGTTAAAGTTATATCCCACATAGGCTGTGTAGGAAGTTGAACAAAAGGAGAAACTAGTATAAGAACAGAAGTAAGGCATTGAGCAAATCATACCTTTCTCGGCCTTTTGGCTAAGACCAAGTGTAGTATCTGTTCTTATCAGTTTAATATCTGATATGTGGGCCATTGGCCCACACGATATTAAATTTATTTTTTAATGGGGAGGGCCCAACAAAATAGCTTGCTATTGGGGCTCTCAAGTGTCGCCCATGGTTTGCACTACTCCACGGGCCTGGCACACTCCACCAATTTCAGTTCAAATATTGTTTCAAGCATTTATACTGTATGGTTCTCTCTAGTAAAACAATGATTAATTGCATCTATAGTTCATTATTAAATCCCAAGGTTCATCAGGAAAGTTTATAAATGTGTAGTGTGGAACAATTTAAAAATTGATGAGATGAAAAGAGAGTTTGAGAAAAAAAAGGTTTTAAGGAGGACATCTACCTGGAAATTGCTGCTTCTCCATCCCCAGATTTTTAAGATGAGACCTAGATTATATGAATACACGTTCAGAGTCAACACGTAACTATTTTTACTTTGGAAAAAATCATACAAGTTTTGAAACATCTAAAATGAGAATTGCCAGATTTTATGCTGCGCATACTACATGCAGCTAACAGAACATGCATTCTGCATCCCGTGTTTACTAGCAAGGTCAAGAGGAAAGCAATGTCCATATATGGGTTTGATCTAGCAGAAAACTGAAAACTCACAGTACAAACAATCCTAAACTAAATTCTGAATGACAAAATCTCAAGTCAGAATTTAATAAGCAGTGAAAAATTGCTCCTCGCTAGAGAAGATCATTTCTCTTGCATCAAAGGTCTCGTGTAGTGTAATAGTGAGGTAGGTAATCTTGCTAGATTAGGACCACAGTTAGCTTTTGACATTCTCTAGGTTTTCATCATTACCATAAGGAGAAATTTAATACATAAAGTCGTGATGAATTTGAGGACATATATGATCAAGATATGACAGGTGTATTATTTTTTATAGTTTGTAGAAACTAAGCTGTGTGTTCGAGTTAAACTTAATATCCCACATTGGCTGTGTATGAAGGTGAATAAAAGGAGCACTAGTATAAGAAGAGAAGCAAAGGAATGAACAAATCATACCTTTCTCGGCCTTTTGGCTAAGATCAAGTGTAGTATCTGTTCTTATCAGTTTAATATCTGATATGTGGGCCATTGGCCCACACGATATTAAATTAATTTTTACAGGGAAGAGTTCATCACAGTAGCTTGCTACTGGGGCTCTTAAGTGTTGCCCATGCTTTGCACTATTGCATAGGCCTGGCACACCCAATTCCAGTTAAAGGTTTGTTTTAGAAATATTCTATTTATGTCTGGTAAGTTTTGCTAATGTTCTGTATGTAATTTACTAATTTACCTTATCCAGGAAATTTAAATTTTCCTAATAGATAAGAAATCATAAAATGATAAGTTATACAAACAAAAGAGGCAAGCAATTATTACCTCAGACTCAGATGTTCTGTAAACACTAAACACTAAAATAAACTCTTGTATATATATACAAGATGTGCAGAAACCATAAGAATGAACATAAATACATAATGAAACAAAGTATGTATCATCCTACTTCAAAAGGAAACCAAAATCGGACATGTATGACAAACCCATCTACCACAATCGGCACAAACAAATCATCATAGCTATGCACCAGCCGGGAATCGAACCCGGGTCTGTACTGTGGCAGGGTACTATTCTACCACTAGACCACTGGTGCTTGTCAAAATAAGTGTATACTTTCTTTTTAAGGAAGTGAATTATGCATCAAATACCAACAACATACTTATATTTGAGTTGGTTATTTCTTCATGTTTATCTTATAAAGTGCCGTTTGAGCATGGTGGGAAAGTGGAAAACTAATTCCACTAATCCTTAACATTTGCTAGAAACACTTGTCTATAAATGAATATTAACAGGCGTACAGGTTACAAAATCGTCATCAATTGCATAAACCATAAAATGATTAAGACTCTTGCTTCAATAACCACCCCTAAGTCTTGAAACTTCTAAGAATTTCCAGATTTTATTCTATGCAAACTACATAAAGTGCAGCTTATGGAACATGAAATTCTGCATCCTGTGTTACTAGTAAGGTCAAGAGGAAAGAAATGTCCATACATGGTTAGATCCAGCAGAAATCTGAAAGCCGGCAATGCAAACCATCCTAAACAAAACCCAAAAATGGCAGACATTTTTCTCTTGCATATGTTATCAAAGGACTCAAGTATAGTACATTATGGAGGCAGATTTTCTAGCTAGATTAGGGACACACTTAACTCTAACATTCTTTAGGTTTCCTTCATTACCAGATTTCTAAACCTAATATAGAAAGTTGCGATGAATTTGAGGGGAAATATGATTAAGATATGGCAGAGCTTGATTTTTTTTCCCATAGTTTGTAGAAACTAAGCCATGTGTTTGAGTTAAAGTTATATCCCACATTGGCTGTGTAGGAAGTTGAACAAAAGGAGCATTGGTATAAGAAGAGAAGTAAGGGATTGAGCAATTCATACCTTTCTCGGCCTTTTGGCTAAGATCAAGTGTAGTATCTGTTCTTATCAGTTTAATATCTGATATGTGGGCCATTGGCCCACACGATATTAAATTAATTTTTTCAAAGGGAGGATCCACCACAGTAGCTTGCTACTGGGGCTCTCAAGTGTTGCCCATGCTTTGCACTAATGCACGGGCCTGGCACACCTCACCAATTCCAGTTAGAGTTTTGGCTTTAAATTATAATAGTTCTCCAGAGGTTTAACTTTTCCTGATAGATAAAACGATAAGTTCCACAAGGGAACATAGGCAAACATTACCTCAGAGTCTCAGACTTAGGTGTTTTGCAAAATATACTCAGAACTTTAAAAATGAGACCCTGAAAAGATATATAGATACACTATCAGATACCATAAGAGTCAACATTTATAAAACAAATAACATAAATAAATACCTCTTTGTGGGAAGGAGAACGAGAATGGAGATCCAATGGCAAACTATAAGCTGATAAAATGACAATGTCCTCAAATGGAAGCACTATACTTCGTCTAATTTTCCATTCCTGAAGCATGAAGTCCTCGTTAATGTTACAAATAACATATTTATAAATTATACTCTCTCTGCTTCAAAATAAGTGAACACTTCATCTTGGAGATGCAAATTATGCATAAAATACGAGCAATTTCCTTATTCAAGTTCATCATTACTCAATGAGTATCTTAACAAGTGTGACCCACGGGAACATGATCGAAAAGTTAGAAAACTAACTCCACTAATCCTTAACTTTTGCTTGAAACTAAATAATACTCTTATTTTGGGAACATATGAAATATTACAAGGTATACAAATTACAAATCACCAACAATTATATAAAGCCGGAAAACCTACATTTACTGCATCACATAAACCAATCTAGGTCTCCGAATGCCTGAAATTCAATAATCTTAGCGTGCAGACTACCTAACATTAACACACTGTGCTTCTTATCTCGATAAAGATGAAATCAACGTCCTCCTCAAAATTTTCACTAGCCACTACCCAATTTGAATTCTAGCACAAAACTAGCTACTGATCAAATCCTCTCGACAAACATATGGATATGAAACATTCATTTTGTAGCATAAACACAGTCCAAACAATTAATCATCAACACTGATACAACAATGCCAATGGCCAAATGATTTCACACAGACAATATTACCACAATTTATCACAAAAAGATTGAAAAGCCCATCTTCGTGAACCTCAATTTCAAGGGTTTCAGGTTTCCACAAATTCAGAAACGAGCCTCCAGAAATTTCTGCATCTCCTGGAAAAAAAACAGCACAATGAAGAAATCGCTTACCTCTTCTCCATCTCAATCTCGACCTGATCTTCCTTGTTCCCTACCCAACAATGGCTTCCTCAGATCTGCAAAAATTAGGAGCCATTCTCGGCTCGTAATCGGTAAAAACAAGTTGCAGAGAAGAGAAATAAACTGAAGCGACTGAGAAATTGGAGCTCGAAAACCAGAGAAGAGAGGTCCAAATTCTCACCTGAGAGTGAAGATGAAGATTGAAGACGGAGATTGAGACGAGGGAGCGAGCAGCTAGCTCCATGTCCTTTGCTTTTTGCAGTGACAGTGGTCGAAATGTCTAAAATGCCCTTTCTCCTCGTTTCTCAGTGTGGCTCGGTGCTCATTGGTTGCTTTGTGGACACGGTACAGTCGCAGACGCGCGGTACCGAACTGGCCTTGGCGCGTGTCTCCAGACGTCCCTCACTCGCTGCACCTTTCGGTATTTAATTCGGTCAATGTATTAAAATGGGTTTTAAAATTATTTTTATTGCCTTTTGGATAGTACACTAATTTTTTTTGACAACTTACTTCAAAAACGCTTAAAATATTTAAAATACTCTTAAATTAAAGAATCAGAATTGAACTAGTTCATTTTAATTTAAAATCCTAAAATTGAACCGGTTTAATTTAATTACAAAAAATTGAACCTAAAATTGATCTAAGGGTACAAATTGCATCAAGTTTTGTCCAATCCTATACATAATGGTGGCTCTACACTATTGTTCGGTTTCTACAATTATAATGGTGGCTCTACACTGTTGTTCGTTTCCTACAATTATAATGGTGGATCTACACTGTTTCTCGGTTACAAAGAAGAGGGAGATAGAGAGAGGAGCGAGAGGTTGAAGAAGAGGATATCAATGTAATTTCACCAATTTTAACTAATTTTTCGTAACTAAATTGAACCGGTTTAATTTTGAGTTTTTAAACCAAATTGAACAAGTTCAATTTTGATTCCTTAATTCAGGGGTACTTTAGGCATTTTATAGGTAGGTTGTCACAAAAAATTGGCAGGGTACTAAAAAAGATAGAAAAGTAGTTAGTGTATCAAAATGTTATTTCGCGATAGTTAGGTGTAACAAAGTCTCATTATACCTTATATTTTTTTATCAAATTTATAAGTTATGTTTTAACTCAACCTTATAATCATTAAAATTATTTTAATATAGCTCCCCCTCCCTTCAAATTATTCAATGAAAGTTGTGTTCCTAACTTATGAAAAATTATAAAATCCACGCCTCATGTTGTTAAAAAGTAGACTGAACCGAACCTAACAAACAATAAATCATAAATAATAGTTTGGTTATGGTTCAATTTTTATGTAAACCAATTAATTTTGGTTCGGTTCTAAATATAATTCAGAACGGGCAATTAACCAAGAAAATGAACCAGAATTGATCCTACATGCGTAAGTCTTGTAGACATCATGTCTATCTACGTCTTCTTTCTTCTGCAAAACACCATCGTCCAGTTTTTTACAATCACTATTTGTTTCTTCTTTCCTATTTCACTTTATTCCCTTTTCCACACTTCACATAGAGTGCAGGCACACAAAACTTAGGTTTTGAAAAGTTCTCAAAAAAGTAAACTAACCTAATCGCACTACTTTCCTAATCTCTACCATTTCCTTCTCTAACCTTTCAGTCTAAAATCTCTTCTTAATTTTAATTGGAATCGATCGGCAATTTTCAAAGTATTGGACTCCTTTAGTTCTCGAACTTGGTTAATCCATTTTTTATTATTTAAAATTAATGTCTACGCATATTCTTAATTACAAACAGTTGGATAGATAAAAAATGAATCTAAATTACATGCCCAGATATTTAACCTATGAATATTAATTAGTTCGGTTTATATCATGAGCTGAATCACGTTTTACTTGGTTAAAAACCGACCCTTAATTACACTCGATTTCAATTTTGACCATCCTTAATAGTTTTAACCATCTCAAAGGTACTACTATTTCCATTTCCAATCTAAAGATTTTTTTTATTTATGTTTTGCATAATAAACAAAAACCATGTTCTATAAAAAAACATGAAGTCCAAATCGAACCAATGACTAACAGATACATTCTGGTTAGAGAAAGGGAAGCAGGAAAGGTGGTTTAGTACTTACATTCTCGGCCCCTCTTGAAAAGTAGTTCTCACCCACTTCGAAATCTCACAGACCAATAGGAACTGACACGGTGGCTCCGCGTGGAGTGAGTGTGCTGTCACGGAGGAGGAAGAATGACAGGTGGCGCATTCTAGTGTTTCTTCTCTCATCTTACTGCTGCTAAATTGACATGTCTGAATTACCGGTACGCACGTGTCTTCGGGAGCCGAGCCGAGAGCTCTTGGCTTCTCTCCGGCGGCCAATAAGACCCTGCCACGTCACCAAAGAAAGGCAGCTAGCTAATTTTTTTGGGGCTCCCTATTATTTTAATTTATTTATCTTGCATTATAATTTAAAATTAAATATAATAGATATTTGATCGAATAGTTTAACACATACAATAATAAGTATATAAAACTAGACCATAAATCATCTAAAAGCAAGGGTAATAAACTGGTGTCATGCAAATTATTGTAAGGTAAATTGTAAAATATTATGTAAACTTTTATTTTTTTAAGTGTGACATAAATTTATTATTCGTTCGAAAATTGTTCATGTTTGTTTAAAAATAACAAAAATATTTTTAAAATCAATTTTCTTAGTTAAAATATTTATTCAACTCGAACTCTTCGGTTTTTATACTATTATATGCGTCATAAATTTCCTCCGCAAGACTTCAGATCAAAATGAATCTAAAGTAAGGAGAAAAATTTGTGAGCTTGAATTGAAAAATCTTTGTTTTTTTTAATTTTAGTGGCGTATACGGACAAATATACACAAATTGCAGAATAAAAATAACAAAATCGCATTCTTTTTTACAAAATTACTTTTTTAACCATTTCTTACAAAATTGAAATCATTTATAGTCACTTCTACAATTTACCCATTTTTTCCAACGAGAACCATCTCTATATTATGTTGATTTTATGTTCAATGCACAAGACTCTAGTTATAAATATTTATTTGACATTCTTTTTTGTAGGCATCAACTAACTTTAAGAAGCCAAGCCGAGCCGACTCCATATTATCCAACTAAAAGTAAAAACTATATAAACGGCCACTTTTCTCTAACTCTGTTTCTCGCCTAAACTTGCTCTTCCTCTTCCACTTCCTCTGTTCTACAACTCTCTCAAATCCACCATTCCGGTTCTGGTTCTGGTTCCGGTTCCGATTCCGATCCCTAAAATGCAAATCAAAGCACTAAACCACACTCTCTTCGCTCCCCTCAAAAACCCAATTCCCAGAACTCTCCACCAACCTCTCACATGCCTCAAGCAATCCACTAACCGCCTCCGTATCTCTCCGGTTCAACACCGCCCCGTCCGGTTCACCACCGCCTGTATCGGTTCCTTGACCGGGAGCTCCGGCAATGGCGATTTTATTGGTGATGAGGAGGGAGTGGATTTGGCGGTGGAGAGTGAGAGAGACGAATTGGCGAGCCGGAGCATATGGAACCAGATGAAGGAGATCGTTATGTTTTCCGGTCCGGCCACCGGTTTGTGGATTTGTGCTCCGTTGATGAGTCTCATCTCCACCGCAGTCATTGGCCGCGGCAGCTCCACCGAGCTCGCTGCTCTCGGTACTTTCTCCTTAATTTCATCGATCGAGTGTAAATTGCAAAAAGTATCGTATATCATATCTGTTTTTTTTGCTTTTGCAAATTGTGTACATTTGTCTAAAACGTCGAAAATAAACTTGAAATTGAAATTAAATTCTTTAGACTCGAGCTCGTTAATTTTTTCTTCTTTTTTACTACGCCTTCAATATTCGTTTCTGATGAGACTTCAGATCTGGACGAATTCGGAGTCAAGAGAAAAAAGACAATTATTTTTTAATTTCAAAAATATTATTGTCATGTTTGGACAAATGTACATGTTTTACAAAATGAAACCGTAAATTCACACATCCGCTTTTTACAAAATTAAAATACTTTACTGCCCGCTTTTTATAATTTACTTTTTCTTATGAGTCTTGTGTTTGGATGCCGAGAAAATGAGCGATACCCATGTTGGATCTGGTTAATTCAACATGTATGTACCTAAAATTGAATAAATAACCGGTTCGATGAACCGGTCGGACCAGTCATTCAACGTGAATATTATGTTTATTTGAACATCGGATGGATTTATAAATTTATTGGGCAGGTCCTGGAACTGTGTTTTGTGACAACATGAATCTTCTGTTCATGTTCCTATCAATTGCTACTTCAAATATGGTCGCCACGTCACTCGCCAAAAGGGTTAGTCTCTGAAGATCTCTCAACTCTCTTTACAAAATATATTTTAGTATTCAAAGTAAATAAAGAAACAAAAAATAAATTTAAAGATGGAAATTTTATGATTTGAGAATGTAGTGAATATTTGGTAAATTTTGATTCTAGATAAAAATGACTGAGTTTTTTGGTTCATGTCTAGTCTGATTTGTTTATGACATAGTTAGTTAGTAACTAATTTTTACACTATTATGAATTTATGACTATTTGGTGTATGAATTTTGACCGGACAGTATATGAATTTTTCACAATGTTGTAAAAATCTCTGACCTGTTTGACTAGTTTTCGATTAATTCCTCCGACTAATTTTCGATTAATCCTCTATAATTAACGAATAATCATTTAAATCGATTTATTTTTCGATTAATCTTTGACTAATCTCCGGTTAGTCTTTAGAAAGCTCTTACCGACTGACTAGCGCCTGGCGATTCTTACAACACTGATTTTTCAGGACAAAAACGAGGTACAACATCAAATATCAATCCTGCTTTTTGTCGGATTGTCCTGTGGAGTCATGATGCTGCTCTTCACTCAGCTCTTTGGTCCATGGGCACTCAAAGGTAACAATTATTTACAATAACACATGACACCTTTTTTTTTTTTTTTTTACAAAATCTGAGTATGATAGTGAAGGCTCAAATCATGTTATACATCGAGAAATCACAATTTTAACTAAAATTTTAGTAATCGTTCATTTTTGCGTTTTTTTTTCAGGTTTTGCGGGGCCAAAGAACCTTCACATTGTACCCGCGGCGAGCATATATGTTCGGGTATGTTCCCCTATAAATCACAAGAGATATCTGATGCGGAAATATAGAAAACATTTAGACATGGTTCACTAATAATATGTTAATCGACATAGAAAACAAATCTAAGTAAAGAGAAAAACGGTACACATTTACCAAATTATTCATCTGGGTTATACTGCCACACTCGAACTTTGATCAGAAAAATAAGCTCGAAACTAATATGGTTGAAAATTGAAAATTCAAGTTTATTTACTTATTGCAAGTTACAGATTTGACATCATGCTATCGGGTGGGACTTTTTGCGGCTCCAAACTCAAACAAAATTATTGTACATACTAATTCCAATAAATCATGATTTAATTCAAGGCATATCTGGCAATCAATTTAGCCTACAAACATTATTTGGGTAAAATGATAAAAGCCTAGTTATATAAGTGAAGTCTCATATCCAAATATGAATTAATACATACAATTGATGATTATAAAACTCTGACTTGTTTGATTAATTCTTGATTAATCTTCTATTAGTTCTCGATTAATCTTCTACTAATCATTCAATTCGATTTTTTTTGATAAATCATTGATTAATCTTCAGAAAGTTCTCTCTGCCCGACTAGCATATAGTTTCTTAGAACACCGTAAAAACATCAATTTAGCATATATCTTTGAAAATTACTTGCTTGCAAATCAAGCATCATTATTATCATCTTCGTCGGGCATTTAAACTCACAAGTGATCGCGAACTTTATACGTTGCAGATTCGAGGACTAGCATGGCCTGCAGTTCTTTACGGATTGGTTGCTCAAAGTGCAAGGTGCAAAAATTACTCTGCTCCGTCAATTTTAAAATAATACTCGATTTATAACCTTTTTTTTTACAAAAAACACTTATTTTAGAACAAAGAGATTAACATTTTTTTCCCGATTTATCATATAGTCTCGGGATGAAGGACTCAATGGGGCCGTTGAAGGCTTTGGTGGTTGCGACCGTAGTAAATGGCATCGGTCATGCAGTTCTTTGCAGCTTTTTAGGCTATGGCATTGCTGGTGCAGCTTTCTCGACAATGGTTTCACAAGTACGTAAATATAGACGTCGTGTAATAAGTATGAGGTCATTTTTTTAGTATTTTATTTATAATTCGGTATTAATTTTCAGATTATAGCGGCGTATATGATGATTCGAGCTCTTAACGATAAAGGGTATAATTCATTTGCCCTCTCCGTTCCATCGCCGAAAGAATTTATGCAAATATTTGGAATTGCTGCTCCGGTTTTTGTAACAATGTTCTCAAAGGTTTGTTTCAATGCTCTCTGGTTTCTATTCTGATTGATTCATGAACATGAACATTTGATATGTTTAAGTACTTAAATTCTATAATGTTTCGATGTTTTTAGGTCGCTTTCTACTCTCTCATCACTTACTTTGCTACATCTATGGGAACAAACATAGTTGCTGCTCATCAGGTAATTAGCTATCTATATTCGTGACAAGTGGCCAATATTATAAAAATCTCCGACTTGTCTAAATAATCCCTAATTAATTCTCACATTAGTTCATGATTAATCCTCTACAATTTTTTTATTAATTCTTTAATCCAATCTACTTTTCGATTAATTCCTAACTAATCGTCGATTAGTCCCCAGTTAATTTTCTCTTCGACTGACTAGCGCGTAACGTTTTTTACAGCACTGTAAGTGACAACCATCTGTACAGTTGTACTAATATATGCTGCGAAAATTAACTGTGTAATATCGCACTTTTGCAATGAGTATCTGTATTAGTTTATATTGCAATGTGAACTTATATTTTATTAACTATTAACGAAACTTGTAAAATGAACTGAAGAGACAAAAATATCTTGCAGATCAAAAGAACTAAGAATTATACATAAACATATATTGTTTACTATTTATTTTAAAATTATATTTATTATCAAAGAATTATAGGTACTTTTTCAATTTCATAAAAAATGTTGATGGTTCACTCAATGTTTTTTGTAATAAAAGCAATACACGTATACTTTAATGTTAGGTATAAAAATCGCTAGACATTAGTCGGTCAAACATAATTTTCAGAAACCAGTCGGATCTGACTCAATCCACCTAACTAACTGAACCTGTAAAAATTCTCACGCAAGCGTCGACTAGACCTATCTTTACAACACTACACTCAGTTGAAAAAAATGAAATTCACAGTCCAATTTTGTAACTATATACATGTGCATATACTTATAATGTTTTTTTTCCTTTATCGTAGGTGATGATTCAAATGTACGGCATGTGTGTGGTTTGGGGAGAGCCACTCTCTCAAACCGCACAATCGTTCATGCCAGAGCTGCTCTATGGAGTCAACAGAAGCATTGATAAGGTTTGTGATGCTTTTCAAATAAATGTTCACCATCAATTCCTTAAAAATACCTCTAAATTAATGTTTTTTTTCTTCCTGATGTTGATTTAGGCTCAAACTCTGTTGAAGTCACTAGTTGTCATTGGAGCCATACTCGGACTTGTGATCTCGAGCATTGGAGCTTTTGTTCCCTGGTTTTTCCCTAATATCTTCACGCCCGATCTCGGTGTCATTCAAGAGGTAACCAATTGTTTCAATCAGGAATCTGGGTTAATTTGGCGTTGTCTTGTTTTATCGTAGCGCGATCGATTCAAAATATTAGTACACAGCTTGCTGATATAAAAAGTGGTGCTTTAAAATTTAAGGGTATTTTCAACATATTTACCTATTTTGTAATAAATTACACAACTACTCTGTTTTGAGCTAGAGTTGGACTTAGATGTGTGTATTATTATTATATAGTCTTTGAAGACATAATATAAGTTTTTGAAGCATTTATTTTGTGTTAATAATGCAGATGCACAAAGTGGTGCTTTTGTTCTTCGTTGCTCTGGCCGTGACTCCTTGTACTCACAGCCTCGAGGGAACCTTGTTGGTACGCTGATTTCTTCCTTAAAACTCGCAAATCTTCGCGTCGATCACGACATGAATGATGATTGTATGTGTTTTTGGATTGTCAGGCCGGTCGCGACCTTAAATTCATCAGCTTGTCGATGACCGGATGCTTTTCGTTAGGCGCTCTCCTATTGCTGGTATTGACATACAGTTCATTTTGTAGCATAAGCTTATGAATGTTCGAAAAATACCCGACCCGACAAAACCGACATGTGAAAAATTGAGTTGGATTGAACTGAAGCAGTTTTGTTCGGTTATAATCAAAATTGATTATTAACTATTTTGGTTTGCAGGAATTAAAGGATTGAAAATCGACTGGTTATAACATGTACCTTAATTGAAGTCATCTATCTCTATTATTTGAGTTTAAAAATGTTCGGTCAACAAAAATAAGTGAAGTAATAAGTCGTGAAAGGCCAAAAAGTGAAAAATGGTTCAAAACAACTCGACTGATCGAAATTAAATTTCATCGATTTAAATCCAATTTTTGGTTTTTTTGAAATCGAGCTGATCCGTTTAGTCGGGTTCAAAACCAAATCGTGTACACTCTTGCATAAGGGTCTAATATTTATGATAATGACATTGCTCGTCATATATTTTTTGTTTCAGGTCGTTACGCGCATGGGGTATGGCCTCCCGGGTTGTTGGTTCGCGCTTGTAGCTTTCCAATGGGTGAGACTTAACGACACATATCTATTTTCGCGACAAAAACCATTTGTTTGTTCGAGTTTTTAAATGAACGTGTAACGTTTTTTTCTTTCAGGGTCGATGCGTCTTTGCGCTCAAGCGCCTCGTATCTCCTAGCGGCTTGCTTTACACCGGTGAAATGGGGACTTTTGGAGTGGAGAAGCTGAAAGCTGTATAGTTTTTCGTGACTCTTTTTCGATCAAAGTCCAAAATTCAACTCATCTACAATGTGTTAGAGATCACGAGAGGGTCGAGTTTTGTTCATCTCTCATCAATTTGGCGATGTCAACGATTCGAGGCATCGGTGAGCCCGAATAGCACCAGAATATGCAATGCCATTGCCATGAGCTGTGATTTATAATTTTTGTATTTAATGATACAGTAACGGTTTGTTTAGTTACATTTTGCGCTGTCGTTTGAAAATAGGGAGCTTTATAAAGTGTGCACAAAGTCCCACATCGATAGTGTGACATATTTGACATGAAAGAGTTTGCTATATAAAGGAGCTTGCTTCGACTATTGAAATTATCTTTGCGCTTGGGGCAATGACGCAGCTGGTGAGGTACTAACCGAGGCGTGTCTATTGCTGGTTGAAAACTATTTCCAAACTCCCTCTTGGGCCTTGAGCTTGTCTCTGGGCCCTCGAGAATTTCTGGAAGGGCTTGCCTTTGGGCTTGAGCCCTAAAATCTTTTAGTTCAAAATACGACCTAGTCCTTCAACGGTTCAAATACCATCTAAATATGATGGGATAATAATATGCTGTTACATCTAACTAAAATACTTAAAATACCCAAACCTATTGGCGGGTAAATGAATCTGTCAACTCTATTTTTTTTGTTAGTGCATGAAAATACCATTTCGGTATAGTTATGTGTAACAAAGTATGATTATCCCTATTATAATTGAGATTCTATTATTTTTTATGTTAATCATCTTAAGTTTCTTTTTCAAAGTAAAAGTTGTATATAATTTGAAAACCTAAAAATAATAATTATTATACAAGGGAATGTCCTAAGAATTTGATTTCGATCATTGATTTCTTGGAAAAGGTCTTGTTTTGATCGTGATTACATTGACTTGGAATTCGGGGGCTGGAAACCCTCGTACAAATTACATTAACTTGGAATCGTTGGGGGCTTGAAAACCCTCGTACAAATTACATTGACTTAAAATTGTTGGGGGCTTGAGAACTCTCGTACGGTTCAATTTATTTGGGAACTAGTCGAAGCTAAGGGACTCGATTTTATTTTTTGTACCGAAACTCGTTGTTCTAAGGCAAGAGTGGTTGTTTAATACTATTTCTTGGTGTGTTATAGGAGATATGAATAATGTTGTTAGTCAGTTCGACGTCGGGGTGCTTGAACCGTTTAAATGTTGTATCCGTTAATAATGTTATTTATGATTCGAAAATATAAAAATAATAACTATTATTAGGGAATGTACTATGAGTTAGATTTTGATCATTGATTTCTTTGGCAATAGGTCTTATTTTGATCGTGATTGCATTGACTTAGAACTGTTGGAGGCTTGAGAACCCTTGTACGGTTCAATTTTTCCGGGAATTGGTCAAAGTTAAGAGACTTAACTTTATTTTTTATTCCAGTCTTGTTGTTCTAAGGCAAGAGTGGTTGTTTAATACCATTCCTTGGTATGTTATAGGACATATGAATAATGTTATTAGTCAGTTCGATGTTTGGGGTGCTTGAACCGTTTAAATGTTGTATCCACTAAGCTTGCTTCTTGGAGAGCTCTCGAGCTCTTAACACGGCGAGCTCGACAACTTTTATAAACCATTAATTCACTTCGTTTCATGCGTGATGAGAATAGTATTATTCAGTGTCAACGTATCTCAGACCAAATCCATGAAACGTTATATCTAAATGAATCGGTCTGACACCATAAATTGAAACAACTCTAGTTGAAGGCAGTTGATAAAAATAAGGAGTTCTTACACACTTTTGCTTCATCTAGGCAATGGATAAATACTATTCGGCTGTTGAAGTCTGATTGGAAAATAAGAAACTGTTGGGGAGATCCGGGCCTTACCTAGGAGGAGCACCCAAGGAAAGCCCATACACACATCAGAGCCCACCTTTGACCCAAAAGACTAGCCTAGTGGGTCTAGGTTCCAATGTGTATATAAACCCTCCTTATACTCAATACTCTTCCGATGTGGGACTTTGAACTCACATGTGGACATAACAGAAACATATAGCCAAAAGACACTAGAAAACAAATAAAACCAAAGTTAGCCAATAAGAAAGCACAAGTTAATGCGTGGAGGCCCGGATTGTTATATAAGCTGGTGAATAGATTCACATATTTCATATACGAGATTCTAACACCACCAATCAGGTACAAGCCGGTACACATCTTTCATATATGAGACTCTAACGTCCCATTACACGCCGGAGGTTTACCGGGAAGCGTCCTTAGGACTCATAACAGTGGCCCTTATCAGGGAAGTATAAACAGTGAGACATGTTAACTAATTTCGCGACTCGTTTTCCATCAAAATCCTGAATTTAACTGGTTTAAGATGTGTTGATTAAGATCACGAGAGGGTCGAGTTTTGTTCACCTCTCATCGATGCCAACGATTAGAGGCATCAGTGAGCCCGAATAGCACCAGAATATGCAATGCCATAGCTGTGATATACAGTAACAGTTTGTGTAGTTACATCTTGCGCTGTCGTTTGAAAATAGGGAGCTCTATAAAGTGTGACCAAAAGTCCCACATCGATGGTGTGAACGTTTTGACATGAAGGAGCTGGCTATATAATGAAGCATCCTGCCTGTGGATTTCAGTATCTTTGCGCTTGGGGCAATGACGCAACCTAGGAAGTACTAACTGAGGCGCGTCTATTGCTGGTTGAAAACTATTTCCAAACCCCATCCTGGGCCTTGAGCTTGCCTCTGGCCCCCCGAGAATTATCAGAAGGGCAGGCCTTTGGGCTTGAGCCCTATAATCTAGTAGTTCAAAATTTACTTGGGCCTCCAATTGATCCAATTTTCCCTATATTATAATTGCAATTAATTTTTAGGAAAGTTTCAGCTAACTTTCTTAATTATACATGGTTCGCACGTAAACCCGAATAATCAAAATAAACATTTAAAAGTTATTTTAAATGTTTTTTTTTATAATATTCTCGTAAAAAATGAAGAATAAAATTATGTTAATGGTAAAAATAATTTTTAAAAAGTTAATTTTACAAAAAAAATTGAAAGATAAAAATTTATTTTTAAACAACATTTTTTAATTTTTTTAAAAAATTAATAGTAAAATATTATTATTTTTTCTTTGTTTTTGTAAAAAAATTAGAAAAAAAAGTTTAAATTTATTTATTTTAATTTTTTTAATGCAAGGGTATTTTCGTCATTTCATAACAATTAAAAGAATTTTCAAAAAAATTAAGAGAAAATGTAAAGTGGGACTTTTTGATAGGTAGGGCATCTCTCAGATTGATTTTGTGAGACACGCGTATAGTTAAAAGGGGTCATCTGGAATTTACCTTTAATTTTTTTTAAAGTAAAACCCTTGCATTAGTCAAGATCGCCCCTACCGGCAAGAATACTCTTAACGGCACCCTACTTCTCTGGGCAAACTCCATGCAATCACATCGGACAAATCGACAACTAAAACTAACAACACTAAACACAAGAAAACAAAGTCGGACACGCCGACAACCACTGAACTAACAACACTCCGCACATCTCAAACAAACTAAACATCCTAAAACTACACCAGAACCTCCAATCCTCTTCCTTGAAGAGACATCATATCATTTGAGCCCATGTACCTCAACTAATACTGCTCCTCAAGCACCTCCCACGAAAGTATCAGTACAAAGTTAATTGATTACACTACGAAGATAAAAAAAAAATGATAAAAAAAAATGATTATAAGTGATTCAGTGTGGACCTAAGCCAGTGATGAATCCAATCTCGTGTGATTAAGATTCCCGTAATCAATGGTTCGTCAACAACTATTTCGCTTTTTGGGTTTATTTTAATTTTTATTCAAATTGGAACGATCGATCAAAGTCAGATTATAAAAATCTGGACCACACCATAGAGTGCTAATTTGGGGACAAGAGTCACGAGGCAGTTCACAAAGAGACAAATCAGCACTACTGGTAGTGGCAAGCCCAGGAGGGCCCGGGCCCACAGCCTGATTGGGCATTGGGCCCACTGCCTGATTGGGCATTGGGCCCACCAATCCCAATCATACCCGCCAAGTCTCCGACCCATTTTTGTGTGGTTCATGCGCCTTTTTCTTGTTTCAAAAACAACCACTCACTGACTCACTGAGTCACTCGCTCGCTCGCTCTCTCTCTTCACTCTTCACTTCCCAAATCTTCTTCTTCTTCGTCTTCCCCAAATTTTCCAGTTCCTCGATCGAACAACAATGCAAATCAAAGCCCTAGCTCGCTGCTCTCAGCTCCATGAGCTCGGTCCCAAGCTCCTCTTCCTGGAGCACCGACCTGTTTCGTCGCTCGCGCCTCGCATTCGCTTCCGGAGATCTTGGAGCGCGCTGAGCTTGAACAATCCGCCGAAAATTCGTGGAAATGGATTCGCGAGGCCTTGTTTTGTCTCCGGAAAAGAGCTGGTTGAGTCGGAGGAGGTGGAGATTGGAGGTGGAGATCGTGAGAGCGATGTTGCTTTGGTGGTGGAGGTTGAGGCGGAGACGGAGGAGTTGGAGAATGAGAATCAGAGTATATGGAGCCAGATGAAGGAGATTGCTATGTTTACGGGACCTGCTACGGGCCTGTGGATCTGTGGACCTTTGATGAGTCTCATTGATACTGTGGTTATTGGCCAGGGAAGCTCGATTGAACTAGCTGCTTTAGGTAATTGAGTGTTGTGTCTTCGTTTTGGTTGTGGATTTTGTTTGGTTGCATAGAAAATTTGGAAAAGAAAATTATGAGTTGCTGTGGGTTTGGTGTTTATAGACTGGTTCATTGGTGAAGTGAATGATTGTTTTGGTTGAGCAGGTCCTGGGACGGTTATTTGCGATTATATGAGTTATCTGTTCATGTTCCTTTCAATTGCTACCTCAAATTTGGTTGCAACTTCACTTGCCAGTGAGGTTAGTTTCATTTATATAAACATGTCAGTGAGGAAGATGAAAGAAGAAAGTATTGCATGTTATTGTTACAGTACCTTTTGAATAAATAAAAATTGCATTCAATTTTTTTTGTTTTATTACTATTATTGCTTACATCCAGACTTAAATCCACAGATATACCAACCATTCATTACCATGAGCCAAGGATAATGTGTGCTGTGCATATCTTGTACGACCTTGTTAAATTTGTGGGTTTGGATAACGTTTTCTGAAATGTGTCGAATCATCAATTGGGTAGGGTTTAAAGTTGCCTTTTCTGACTTGTTTATAAACGGGTCCACATGCGAGTTTGACTTTGTTTTTACTTCATAATTATAGTAGTCACCGACTCACCAAGTTAATGTAATGAAGAAAGTTTATATTTCGGAACATTTGTTTTATAATTTCCCCTTCATTAATGTGAAACCAAGTAATAACCATAGAGAAATTTACTTGGTTGTTCTGCTTGGGTTCAGTAAATCTATTGGTGTTGCCGTATTTATATCTGGTGGCTCACCCTACTCAACCAAGTGTTGACTTTATGTTGTATTCGTCTTAACATTCTCATGACACTGATTCCTCAAATATAGTTATGGTTAGATGCTTTCTGGAAATTGAATATATACATTGTTGTGTACTGCCTCTTAGTGTGGTTTCCAGAGAACTTTTGTGAGCGTCTGAATATATATATAGAAAGAAATAAATAAAAACTGCTATTAGTAAAGGATGTAATATCAAATCATCACTGCATTGTACACAGTACCATTTTGTTGGCAGTCAATTTTTATGTATTCCAACAGTCCACTGTTGCTTTGTTATATATATCTACTTTTTTTGTGAGTAACCAAATATCGTTATATTATTTGATGAATTTTCTGTGCTTAAATGGTTTGTATAGTCTATTTTCCCCTCTTCTTTGGTCTTTGTTCAATTGCTTAACATGATATCTTATTGCAGGATAAAAATGATGTGCAACATCAAATATCTGTCTTGCTCTTTGTGGGTTTGGTTTGAGGCTTCTTGATGCTTTTCTTTACCAAATTCTATGGTTCATGGGCTCTAGCTGGTAAAAATAACTTATTCTTACTTTATATAATGTTATAAGAACTTATAAAGCTGGGTGTGTACGAATTCTTGGCCATCTAGTGTTGTGTGACATTCTTGCTTCTTCCAGCCTTTACAGGGCCAAGAAATCTACATATTGTACCCGCAGCAAATATATATGTTCAGGTTCGTTTTCTTTTGATAAACCCTAAGTATGCTCCCTTTTAAATCTGAACCTCCATGAGAACGGGTGTGTGTAATTTGGGGTAAATAATTGAAAAGTGGAGCTGAAGAAGTTTTAGTCCTATCCCTCTTAAGGCACAAGCACAACTTCTTAGCAACGATACACCCCTCAAGTTAGCCAAAATGATCGTTCTGACCTTCTCTGCTCTATTGATTTGTTTCTGTTAATGCTCTGACTGAACTATGTATCTACCTTTTCTGTAAGTAGATTCGAGGCTTGGCATGGCCTGCAATTCTTGTCGGGTGGGTTGCCCAAAGTGCAAGGTGTGACTAATACTGTGTTTTTAACTTTCATTATATACTGAATGAATGAACTATTGTTCTTTTATATTGGTCATCGGCATGATAATGCTTATAGTCATTAGTTATGTAAGAACAATTTTACTATTATTAGTCGATTAGTTTGATTCCTAATTTTCTTTCTTCTATATATGTATATTCCAGTCTTGGAATGAAAGATTCCTGGGGACCTTTGAAGGCCTTGGCGGTTGCTAGTGTTATAAATGGCATTGGTGATGTTGTTTTGTGTACATTCTTAGGCTATGGTATAGCAGGAGCAGCATGGGCAACAATGGCATCACAAGTAGGCTGAAATAACGTCTCAAATATTTTCTTACTAGTCCATTATATTCATCGAGTCTCCATTTACATCTTTTGGCTTAGCATAACAGTTGCAGATTGTCTTTAAAACTTCGTCTGCAATTTACCAGCATGTCTTAGGTTGTTGCAGCTTATATGATGATGGAGTCTCTAAATAAAAAAGGATATAATGCATATTCAATATCTATTCCATCACCTGACGAGCTTCTGACTATATTTGGGATTGCTGCTCCAGTATTTATAACAGTAGTATCAAAGGTTTGCTACTTCTTACTTGAACTGTTATATCTTATCATTTGTGATCTTTACTTGCATCTGAAAGAATTGAGTGTTTTAGATGGCTTTCTACTCTCTCATGATATATTATGCTACATCTATGGGAACACACATTGTGGCTGCTCACCAGGTCTGTTTTACTTGCACATGTAATTAGCTACTTCCTTATGATCCCTTCAAATGGATGTTCATTTACTGATGGCTAACTTCACCCCAATAGGTAATGATTCAAATGTACACTATGTTTACTGTGTGGGGTGAACCTCTCTCTCAAACCGCACAATCATTTATGCCCGAGTTGATGTATGGAGTTAACAGAAATTTGTCAAAGGTTAGTGATCCTCATCTCTATTATGCATACCCATTTTATCACTCATTTTGTTGCCCCTGGGCACGATTATCCCAGAGAACTTATATGGTATATAAGGGATGTGATACAGAATGTAGTATTTCATTTCGTCTTATATCTTTTCTTGTTCGAATCTTTATTGGTTTTGGAAGTGTTGATGAGCGGAAGATAATTTTTGCTTAAAAGGTTTATTCTCACGTGGGTTCTTATTTGTTAAATGTCTGATAGTTCTGTGATATCTAACAGGCTCGAACCTTGCTGAAGTCACTTATGATTATTGGGACCATTCTTGGATTGGTATTAGGAATTTTTGGAGTATTACTTACAGGATTGTTCCCTAAAATGTTTACGCCTGATCAGAAGGTTATAGGGGAGGTAGGTTTAGCTTATTGATGTTTATATTGTATTATTGTTATATCAAAGGCTCTCCTATGATATTTCGTTATCTTCCCATGCAGATGCACAAAGTGATAATTCCGTACTTCATTGCCTTAGCTGTAACACCCTGCACTCTTGCCCTAGAAGGAACATTGTTGGTATGTTTTAACATGTATACATTACTTTCTTTTTCAGAAGAATATAATTCTTAATAGTCCAGCATTATCTTATCTGCCACCTAGTAGTAAATCTGACATGATCAACCTGTATATTTTCACTCCAAGGATAGGCCTTGTAAAGAGAGATCATTTCACTTTTTTCTACTACCATATTTGAAGATGTCTTTGAACCTCATTCTAACTTTGTCCATGCTCTCACTTGCATTAATTGTATGCAATCAACTTTCTATCTTTCTTTCTCGTGCAGGCTGGAAGGGATCTCATATTCTCTAGCGTATCATTGAGTGGATGCTTTACCTTGGGCGCCCTACTACTCACGGTAAAGATCTATTTCTCATGCATAGTGTGAGTAAACTTATTTTTTTTCTCTCAATCTCATTTACATGAATTTCAATTGTGTTTCACCCTCTCCCAGTTTGTAAGCACTAGACAATATGGTCTTCTAGGCTGCTGGTGTGCGCTAGTAGGATTCCAATGGGTAGCTCTACAACTTCCCAGATCTTGTAAATACTTAATTTCTATCTGAAAACCCATCTGAGTGTAAAAGTCCCATTTTTCAGGCTCGGTTTTTCCTTTCTCTCACCCGCCTTCTATCTCCCACTGGCGTGCTCTTCTCGGAAGACTTGAGCCTGTACAATTTGAGGAAGCTTGGAGCTGCTTAATGCCCGAGATCATATTCATGATGGCTAGCCAATTTCCATGCCTCGGGACTGTAGTGCAACTGGGTACTGAAATATCTTAACCTTTGCTCTTTATGGTTTCTTCCAACTTGTACCAGGCTGCCATATGTATAGAAGACTCATGGTTCTGTTGTAAGATTAAGAGCATAAGCAGAGCGCAAGCTCAATCTATGCCATAGCTTCCACTCGAGAATTCATTATGTTTGTATAATCACTAACTGTATAATTATTCTTTGGGTGAAGCTATTTCCACATTTTATTTCATAAAAACCTTGCTTGCATGATCTAGATTTTCTTAATATTGCTAAAGTAATTTAGTTTAAACTGGTCTCTTTTGTTTGATGACAAATTAGAATGAATTTTGTGTTGTTTAATTTGATTGATTCATGTTATATAATCAGTATCCTATATATAGATATTCAGAATTTGGTTGTTGAAAGAAATAGATGGAAACTGAACATTTTGCCTTGCCGCAGAAGTCTCGTCCCTAAATATTCTAAAACTCTCTTTCTTCTTCCATCTCTTCCTCTTTTCTCGGTCTGTGATTTGAGTCAAAATCATTTTACCTTCACTCTGTTTCTGTTTCCTCCTTTCTCTTCAAAATTTCTGTTTCTGTTTCCTCCTTTCTCTTCACTCTGTTTCTGTTTCCCCAATTCCTAACTCGCCCTTTCTCTTCTTGTCAATTCCCAATATCTCCTTTGCATAAAAATTGCTGATTTCTGTCCCCGGAAAGTGTTCCATTCTGTTTGTATCTTCCTGCATTAGATCCAGGCAGGAAGTTGTGGGGAAAATCCCAGAAATCATGGTAGAAAATAAAAGGAATGTTGGTTTTGTTGAGCCGTACAAAGACAAAGATTCAGAGGTTATGGAAATTCTGGGTTCCAAGGCAGAGGAATTGTGGCACCAGAGCCTGTGGAATCAAATGAAGGACATTGTGATGTTCACAGGACCTGCAGCCGGGTTGTGGATTTGCGGGCCATTGAGGATTCTGATCGATACAGCTGTTGTTGGTCAGAGAAGCTCCCTTGAGCTTGCAGCTTTAGGTACTTGTTCTTTTATCGTACCTGTTTGGTTGCTCTGAAAATTGAATGAAGGAAACAGAAAATTATTGAGGTTTTGATTTTAGCTTTTCTGTGTTGAGCTACAGGTCCCGGGACAGTTTTGTGTGAGAGTGTGGGTCATGTGTTCGTGTTCCTCTCTGTTGCTACTTCAAATATGGTCGCCACTTCGCTCGCCAAGCTGGTTAGTTTCTTTGTGCTATTGGTGTGATCTTTATTGGCTGGTGTTTGCATTATGATTAACTTAGAATGCAAAAGCAAATGGTCGATATGATTCTGGGTCTTGCCTTAACTTCAACATCTTGGAGGATCATATCTTTCATGCAAACTTATAATGCCCTCTTCTATGTTTTGTGGTGCGTTCTGTGACTAATGCAACGTCTTCATGCAGGACAAAAAAGAAGTGCAGCATCAGATATCGATCTTGCTTTTTGTTGGGCTAGCTTGTGGCTTCTTTACGCTTTTCCTTACAAAGTCATTTGGCTCACAGGCACTAATTGGTAATAGAGCTTGGTGCTGATTCGGGTTCTCTATATACAAGTAGTGTACTTCTGTGACTGCTTGATTATTTACATTTTATTGAGTCATGAGCAGTCTGTCAATTTGACTGACTGTTATCCAATTTTGCTTATTCCAGCTTTTGCAGGACCAAACAATGCACATCTTGTACCTGCAGCAAATACATATGTTCAGGGTCATCCTCAATTCTATTGAATTTCCCCCTTTGAATAAAATGATGCTAGTTGGTCTTGTTTTTTTAAGACGGTTCTTTTTAGCTTTTGATTATAACTTAACTTATCCTTGCTTGATCATAATATTGTTGGTAGATACGCGCCATAGCATGGCCTGCAGTTCTTGTCGGATATGTTGCTCAAAGTGCAAGGTGCAAATGTAGTTCTTGCCATTACCTGTTGAATTATTTTGTCAATTATTGGTCCGGTTATGTTGGAAGCTTGTGTGCTCGTGCGCATAATATTTACTAAAATCGTAGTTATGTTTTGCTTTCTGATTTCCTCTTCATTTTTGTAGTCTGGGTATGAAAGATTCTTGGGCCCCCTTGAAAGCTCTGGGAGCTGGAACTGCTATAAATGGCATCGGTGATGTAGTCCTGTGCATCTACTTAAGCTACGGTATTGCTGGTGCTGCTTGGGCAACAATGGTGTCACAAGTAAGCTGAAAGAACGGTTTCCAGTTTTTTTAACTTCTTTCCCGGTTTGATTTCCTTTCTCTACCAATGCTATCTTTTTGTGTTGTGGTGTACTAACATGTGTTCTAGGTTGTTGCAGCTTATATGATGATCGAAGCTCTCAACAAGAAAGGCTACAATGCACTTGCCATCTCCATTCCATCGCTGAGTGATGTTTCGACGATAGTTAGGGTTGCTGGTCCATTATTTGTCGCGTTGATGTCAAAGGTTTGCTACATTTGGCTTTTGATTCTGTAGCTACCCATATCTGTGTGTTTGTGATTGTGATTGTAATTTCGAACTAATCCGAGGCATTTGGATGTTTTTAGGTAGCTTTCTACGTTGTGATGATATATTTTGCTACATCTATGGGCACAAGCACTGTGGCTGCTCATCAGGTTAGTTTAACTGGGCGGATAGAGACATCTGAGGACTAATTCGAAATTAACATGATTAATTGAACTAGTCGGGAATTAATAGGAGACTAGTCGAAGATCTTTAGAACACTGGTTTCACTTCCAAGAAACTCTTACACACTTGACAGGTCATGATGCAAGTATTCACCCTATTCACAATATGGGGCGAGCCACTCTCTCAGACTGCACAAACATTTATGCCTGAGTTGATACATGGAGTCAATAAAAGTTTGAAAAAGGTGAGTGACTCATTTTTTCAGTTGATTACATAACAATCGGGATGGTTCTATTTGTTTGCTCGTAAATTGAAATGTTGATAGCATTAAACTCAGGCTCGAATGCTGCTCAAGTCGCTTGTCACCATTGGGGCTGCACTTGGATTGGTATTGGGAGTGATCGGAATACTTGTCCCTTGGTTGTTCCCAACTGTTTTTACACATGATCAACACGTTACAGAGAAGGTCATTTATGCTATATTATCTTCTAAGTTTTAAATGTACCCACTTGCCTCAGGATCAAGGGGCAGTGCCCCTTGTCTAGGGGGTTTGGCCCCTGAGAAAGGTAGTGTCACTGACTGGTCAGTAAGTCGGGGTTCAGAGGTGATGGCCCGAGCTGAGGTATGGGGGAGGCCCCTGGCCCAGTGTTCTAAAATACGCTAGGCGGTAGTCAGGGGGGAGGGCCCTTTTGGGGACTAATCGGATAAGTCGGGGATTTTTAGAACATTGCGCTGACCCATCGTATGCTATGTTCGGACTTTGGAGGTATGTTGTATGAACCTAAGTTTGAGCTTGAGATTGCAAAATAACATGTACCTGATGGTGACCCGACGTCCTCAATCCAATCGGCACATAGCAGGAAATCTCTGGTCGGGAATGGGGAACAAGGTGGGAAAATTAAAAATACACTAACGGGCCAAAAAAAACCCGCCATGTTGCCATCCTTACATATTAGTTTTCTTGTTTCGTAAATCTGATTACAGTTAATTGTAAGAAATTACGTGCATCTGCATGTAAATGTAGTTTACACATTGTCAACAAATCACATAAGTTCTAACGTGCTCATGAGTGTTTGATTCTAATTGTTTGTTTGTTTTCGCACTCAAATACGTACATGTGCATTGTGAACGCAGATGCAGAGAGTGTTGGTTCCATACTTCATTGCAATAGTGGTGACGCCCTGTACTCACTCCTTCGAGGGAACATTGGTGGTACGCGACGCCTTAACATTACATTTTGTTAAATCTCGACTCACCTGAAAGCAAAAGCTTAAGTAGTAGAGCGTGTGAATGAGTATAATTGTGCACGCAGGGAGGGAGTGATGTTAGATTTCTGAGTATATCAATGACAGGATGCTTCTCAACGTGCGGCATTGTACTTCTGGTAGAGTAGAGAGATCTCTATAATTTTGACGAGCTTTTTTTCTTGCTAACCCAACATATCTACTGTTGTATTGATATCAATCGATCAATGTCGTGTTTTATCAGATTTTGAGCAACAGAGGGTGGGGATTGCCAGGCTGCTGGTGGGCACTCGCTGGTTTCCAATGGGTAAATAAATTCTCAACTTTATGATCCGATGCTCGAATGGGGCGGGCTGTGGGTGAAAAATTATCACCCACGAGCGACCCGACGACCCGAAACATATGAGAAACCCAACACAAATATTATAATCCAAGCTGTCTTGCAAGTTTCTTCTTCTTCGAGTTTGACTCGAGACCCACAACCCGATAGAGCCTGCACGGGTGGGCCGCGGGATGTGGGATTCAAGACTCAGCATGTGTCGAGCGAACCAAAGAAGTGTCGGATAGACCTGAACCCGACCCGATGAACACCCCTATGTATGTAAGTAGGTAGGTAGGGTGGGCACGGTTCCAGAACTAGACCGGAACTAACCCTTTGGTTCCCTACTATAGGAAGGAAAACAGTATGGTTCTTTCCGATTAGAATTAGTTGGTTTTCGATTTTTTTAATTTGACCCTATTTATAGGATGGATTAAAGTCATCATTCATAGCTAAAAACATTAAACTTACAGTTATAAAAGAAATACTAACGAAAACCAAATGTTAAGATTTAATTATTATAATACAGTCGAAATATAGCTTTTGCAAACAAAATAACATGTGTGGGTAGATGGGAGGTGTATATGTGGTAACACGAACCAGTCCGGTTCTTATTGGTTAACCAACAATTTTGAATTAACTGAATTGAAATGGAATGGTTCTCTTAAGTTTAAAATCAAAATTGAATCATTAATCATGGTTTTGATTTTTTATTCTGCGTTCGGCTTAGATCTATGTTTTATGTATAAAATGTCCACCCCTGAGTGTAAGACCATAATAAGAGTGATAACATGGCAATACATCTATTTCTTAGTTTTCCTCGCCCTTGCCCTGACGGGGCACGGGAATTCTCGGCCCCAACCTAAAATGAATTTTTAAACAAAATATGTATCTAATTTCTTTTAATTAAACATGTAATGTTTTTAATATGTCGTGTGATGTGATTCTCTGCTACCGATGTTTTACCATATCAAAAGGACGGGTTCATATCAAATTTGAAACTATTTATATGATACATCTATCAATGATTGAGATTACATTTAAATCCTTTTCATATTTGGTTGAAAATTAAAATTAAAATTTTGAGCAAACTTTCCAACAAATCATCAATAAAATTCCAACAGCGTAAACTATTTTTCCAAATTTGTTCATGCAAGCGTATATAACATATATATTAACATTATTGTTGATTTACAATAATATCGCCCCATATTGTTGATTTACAATATTTCTCTTGTCAGGCTCGATTTTGTGTAGCTCTGAAGCGCCTTCTATCTCCCAACGGAGTGCTCTTCTCTCAGTCTCAAGCCTTGTCCGTGTATGAACCGGTGAAGACGGAACCTACTTAAATAATTTACACTTCATTTCTAAAATTATGACAAAATTTGCATACTTCAATATCAAGATTTCTAAAAAGACGTGCACTTTTTTAATCAATAATTAGGTGTATCGAAATTCGAATTAAGATCTGGGTCACTTGTCATTTTGTACATAACCAACTTGTCATTTTGTACATAACCAATTCATGTAATTTAGAAAGAGAGGTGAGAGAGATTAGAAAAGATGGAACCCACGCGACGGGCACACGAGGTAGTCATGTATAAATGAGAGACAGTTAGGTATTATTTGAACCGGTCAAATTAATTTAAACCGACTAGACCATCATAATTTCAAATCAAAATTATTGAGGGCATTTTAATCTTTTTAGCTCAAACATTCTGTTTGATTTAACTTTGTTAGAACTAAGTGTAAAAAAACAGTCGGGTGACTACAAAATCGAATTTTACATTTGAGAACACTTTATATTTATGTGAGCGAACGAAGTATAATTAACTATACTGGTGTGTGATTAACCCTATAAACAATTTCTGTAATTTAGAATGGGGGAGGTGAAGTGAAAGTGATTGGAGAGAGGTGGAACCCACGTGAGAGGCACGTGAGGCAGTCATGTATAAATGAGAGACAGGTAGGTATCATTTGGCAATGATAGTTGCTAGTATTGATAGGACCACAAAGAAACAAAGCAAGAGAATAAAAGTTCCATGTGCTTCCTCTCCTATCATTGCACAAACAAAAACACTATACAACAGATAGATAGAGATGGTGGGTGGATCTATATGGTCTATCTAGTGTTTGCTTCTTCTCTAATATTGCACACATTTGCATGCATTGTCATAGTCTTGTTTGTTACCTTATTGTTTGGAAAACTAGTAACTAGTAAGTGTGCACCCATGTTCTATTCGGTGTAATAAAAACAATCGTAGTGTGTGATGTTTTTTCAATGTGCAATTAAAACTAATTATGAGAACTCAGTAGACCATGTTTATGCGAAATATCAAAATTAATAGAAAAGTATATATAGAGAAACAAACGAATAAAATTCGTAACTTGAGTATAATTTGTTTTTGAGAAACTTAATTAGGATTAATTAGTTGGTTTTGTTTTCTTTAAAATATAAATATAATATCATTATTTTTTTAACATACAACGGGGCGGGGTGGGTAGTGGTAACCCCGATCCCGACCTTGACCCGACTAGATACCCGCTTGTTTGCCCCATTACCCGTCCCGTTACCCGAAATTACTGACCCGCCCGCTTCTAATTGGGTTGGATCTATGGGTTACCCGTCGGGTTTGGGTATTTTTGCCGTCCCTAGTTCATTATGCTTAAATTTGGTCGTTTCCAAGTTCAGTGCTCCAGCTTAAAAGTTTCTTTTACATATAGAACGACTATTTTTTTGTTACACTTAAGGTGATTTTCGTTGGATCTAACAAAACTGATATGTAAGAAGTCTAAATTACCCTTTCAATCTAATTTTCAAATGGTATAATAATTTGATGAATTGAAATGGTCATTTTAATCGTTTGAGTTTCATATTGAAGTTATGGTTCGAGGGCACAAGCCCTCCCTCTTCAACCTCTTTCTGTGATTCATCCTCTCCACCCTCGTGAATTACTATAACCTGAAGTTGCTCTACCTCGCCGAAAATGACTTCTTCAACGAGATTTCACTAGATCTCTCTCTTTCTCTCTTTTTCAAAACGTAATTTTAAAATACAATTTATTCTCCGTCTCCACAAAATTTGTGAACGCTATTATATTTAAATCTCCTTCCTTCTTCGTTTTTACAGAGCTCCGAGAGAGCAAGTGATTCAATATTTGTCCTTAATTTTTTTGGATCGTTTTCAAATTATACAACATAGCTCATCTTCCTAACAATGCGATTCGACTTTGTTGAAATCAGATGTCGACGCCGTCGTCGAACGTTGAGCTCAAGTGAGGAGGATATGGGTTATTAGTTTTGCAACACCGGCATGTAATCAGTGAGAGAGGGTGTTAAAGAGACGAGGAAGAGATGTTAAAGAAGAAGATGGTAATATTGTCAATTCACCATTTATTTGATTTTTTTTGTTATCCGAAGAAAAAACATAAAATTTGGTTGTGAATATAGAAACGTCCAAACTTAAGTGCACTGATCAATAATTACCCCTTTCAATTTTTAAAACGCATCTTATTAAGTATTTACGGTAAAAAGTATATATTTTGATGTCATATTTAAATACAATTAAACTCAAATATCTAAACTTGTATGTCATGCAAGTTAATCATAAAAAATAGTTACGATAATTACTTTCTAATAACATTTGTACTTGATATTTTGATTGGGTTAATTAATTAATCATTGAATCGTGGAGTGCGATTATATATGTGCAATAAATTTAAATTCTAACTACTAGATCAATTATCATTTGTTATGGTTTCACTAAAGAAGTTTTGTGATATTTAATAAATGTTAAAGTCCTCATAATTGCTTAATCAATGAAAATCATGGCATGCGACAATTATCTTCTTCCATTGAAATAAACATAAATATCTCCACCTACTTTTTGTCGGTACATGGTGAATTAAATTAATTACAAAATAACTGTTCTATTTTTGTTTATTTAATCAAGATTGTCTTTTAGATATATAAAGAAATGGATTACGATAGCTCACCCAATTGGAGCTCCTCTACTTAAAAGAAGTAGAAAATTTAAGTTCAATTAATAAGAATTAATTATAGTCATAAATTAGAACTCATTACAAAAATCTCAAAATTAGAAGTCAAATTTAATAGTGGATATTTATCCTATGTGGCTTTTTACTGTTTTTTTTTTCATAAACAACCGAACCGATCAAACTAAACTAAACCAAAAATAGATAAACTACGTGAACTCAAAAAAAATTAATCAGAAATGATTAATTATAATTATAACTTAAAACTCATTATAGAAATCTCAAAATTAAAATTAAAATTCAATTGTGGATTTTTATTATATGTGACTTTTTACTGTTTTTAGTGTTTTTAGATAACCAAACCGATCAAACTGAACTGAACCGAAAATTAACTAAAATAAAAAAATCGATTCGATTTAAAACAAAATCCAGTTAAAATTTATTGGTTCAGTTTCGTTTTTTGAAATGAGAATCGACAGAAAACCGAAACAAACTAAAATTCAATTAATTTGGATATGTGGCTCATTTTAAGTCTCAAATCCTTACTAATAGGACCTGCAATTATTGAGCCAACAGAAAATAAATCGATTAATAAATTAAAATCAGCCCAAAAAGTAAGAATTTTATGAAAATCAATTCAAAATAAACCTAACCAAAAACCGATAAGTCAAGTAATAAGTCAAAACGATTTAAAATATAAAAATATCACAAGAATAAATTAATAACAAATCGAACCAAGCCAAAATCAGCATATTTAAAACAAAATCAAATTTCATAGATTCAGTTTCAAATTTTATTTTTCAAAACCAAATTAATCAGTTCGATTCAAAATCAAATCAAACTGATTCAAAACTGAACCGTAAACAACCTTATGTCTTTTCCTTCCTTCCTGTAATGTTAAATATAAAATTATTACATTTAATAACTTTTTATTTGTACAATTCCATATTTATATTTAACGTTAATAAGAAGTTACTTGTGTTGTACGACAAATCAATTTCAACTTTCAAGTTGGTCATCTTATTGGGAGGCAGGACCATTTTCCAAAAATAACATAATTGATATTTATTAATTGTCGCACAAAACTAAATTTGGGAAAATAATAACTTGTACGATCACGTGCGCTCGGGTCCACATTCGTAATGTGCACCCGACTCATCGTCTCCGTTCACTCAATTCTCGCCTTGGGACCGACCGCGAGTTAAGTTCATTGGTTTTTTCGGTGACGTGTCGCAATCCCATCCATCCACCACACTCACTCACCTTTGGAGGGTAATTTCGTAATCCGAAACATTCAATGTAAGCAACGGCGAAAATACACTAAAAAAATCAAAATTTTGGACCCGAAATTATACCAAAAAAATTAAATCATAACATCGTAAATAAGAAAATAAATTATATCATAATTACGTAAATTAAATCTTGTAATTTGAAAAGAATATAAAAAATACTCTTATATTTATGTCAAAATATGAAAATAAATAATTACATTTATTTGCCACTAATGAGTTCGTACAAAGTTATCATGGATGCATGTGTAAAACACTCTGCAGCAAGATCACGAGATTTTTCCATCCGTATGAGTTGGAGGCCGTGGCTCTACATGATGCTAAACAAGTCGAGTTGCACAACTTTGGAGGAATCATTAGCGAACGGTGTTGCGTACTACCTACTATCGAAACATGTGTTCTTTGTTTTAATTATAATCAAATGGCTCACGAATTGACCATATTTGTTTTAACTAACAGTAGATGTGATTATGGTGAGGGGTCTGTCCCACCAACTGTAACTTCAGCTATCCGGCTTGATGCTGGGTTAGTTGATATTTAATTAATAAAATTCGTTTTTACCTTAAAAAAATGAGTTCGTACAAATTTAGACCTTCAATGTTTTCATCTAATGGTCATAATTAATTTTTACATTCTCACTTAAAAATGTGGTTTTTACTTGTATGCAAACTGGTATATAAGTAAGAGAATATGACAATTTACTACACCTAATTTCACATGTTTCTCACTTTGATATTTTAACTATTTTTTTTATTTTTTAATACCATAACTATTAGTTTTTAACATTTCGTTAGATTTAATGACGACAAATGAGCCGTGTGTTATCGCTTGATACCTAAACTATCATTAGTTGAAAAAAAAACTAAAATAAAATAAGGCTGGTGGTCGGTGGGGTCTTCTTCGGCAAGCACACAATGCTAGAACAGTGGAGTCTTCTTCAACAAACTCACGGCGTCGGAGTTCCACAAAAACCCGAAACCATCCCATAACCCTAAAACAAGTTTAGCGGACCATAAAATATGTCGGAGATAGCCCTAAATCACGCCAAAAAAGCGAACTCCATACAACTGAACGGGCTCCAAAGATCTCATCGGAAAACAAGCAAGCACATATGTCGATGTTGAAAAACCTACACAACCTTGCAAATCACAAGTCCAACTAAAAAACTTGTCGGAGATACTTTCATCTCAAAATGGAAAAACATGGCACGAGTTCAATGAAATAAAGCACCAAAAATAGAGAGTTGAGGAAGGTCATAATAGACCAATGGATTTCACAAAAATAAGCGAAAAGGGCACGATCTCGGTCGGGAATACATAAATTTAAAGAAAACTATAAATGTTGGATTTTTATGAAATTTTTTAAAAATGAATCGATTCCTCTCAAACGTCTCCATCTGGCAATCTTCATCGATCAATCATCAAGGAACTCAATACTCAGGAAGGAGCCCCAAAATTTGTCGTTCACAAATTACAATCAATTAATTTTATGTCCATACAAGAAATTAACCTCAAATATCCATGTTTAATAAGGATCTTGCATGATCATTAATTAATCATGAAATCTAGACTAGAATAAAATTTGAATATTACTAAATAGGATTTAGTAACCTCTAAAGATCGTCCACACATGAAGAGCAATCCGGGGATACTTACAACGATCCTTACTAGAAGATCGAAGCAAGCAAAACGGACGGAGATAGAGAAGGGTGGCCGGTCGACTAGAAAGCGAGAGAGAGAGAGAGAGAGAGAGGGAGAGAGAGGAGAGTAGCTAGGGTTTTGGAAAATAAAATTCCTTAATTTTCAGATCTGAAAATTTCTCTTTCCCAAAGCTTTTAATTAATTATGTAGATAAGCTCATTATGGCTTAGTTCAATCTGGCTATGCCCTGTTTAACTAAATTAATTAAATCTATTTAATTAGATTATAGTTAATTGGTCCAGCTAAACCGTTATTGATTTTCGGTTTAGTCCTAAACCGAAATCGGTCTAATCTGATTTAATCCAAAACCGGATTTTGTCTCTCTCATGATTCCTCTATATGATTCCATATGTTTTACTCAACCTTTAGTGTGCGACCCTCTAGACTCACGACACGTCGGCGGACTGGTAAAATTACCATTTTACCCTTTCCATCATGATTGACCTCTAGCAAGACATCATGATTACCCAACGCTTGTGATTATCGAGATTTTGACTTAACCTTGTCGTACATGAATCTATCCTTTTATCCTCTTGATATCTTTGACAACCACGAGGCATAGACAAGTCATCCTTGTTCAATTGGCATGTTTTTTGATTATGAGTTAACTGAATTATAACTGATACTCCGTATCGACTGCATGGCCATGCTATTGTATTTCAGTTGTACTCATCAACTGGCCTAAACTGATATCTGCTCACACGCCCGTATGAGGGATAAATCCTTCAGCGATCTATTGAGTCAACTCATGTATCTTGTGATCGAGCCAATCACAGTCGTTATTGTAACCTTTTTACATGAGACGTTAGACTGAGTCAAACTCGTCACTCATTACATAGTGACCTCAATGATCCTTCCGTCTGAGGATGTGATTTCATATGCCGACATATGAGTATGTTCATGACTGTGTCTATGTAACATACTCATGATCGAGTTGTCCTATATCACCCATGTCTGGTGATACTATGACCTAACTCTAGCTCCTTTCTGGCCATGATCAGTAGAGCGTGATCATTTAGAGTTAGCCTCATACCGATCGCTTCTTATGAAGCTATTCTGATCGGGGACTGCTTAAGTAGGATTTTATCTAATATGTAGATCTACTATTATGTGTTGACACATCAATGATACAAATCAAATTATACTTAAGATATTACTACAACACTTAGTAATATGAATGCCGATTTTATTTCAACTAATAATCTTATTACATGAGTAGATTGAAAATACATTGTGCTGGGGCACAAAATCCCAACAAAAAACATCAAGAAAACGACTGAAAGCTCCTCCTGTAACTTCTCCTTACAAACCTTAATGTCCATACTAAATCCACTTTCTAATCGGGATGCATGAAGTCGACAAAGCTGGATGTTGAAAACGCCGAAAAGATGGATGCAAGGAGATGGGAACTGGAAATTCAAAATTGCCCAAAAAATAACAATTCTGATTGATGAATTATCGAAGGGGATGAGAGAAAAGGAGAAAAATGTCTCAGTGATATACTTTTGAAATTTTGAATGACAAATAGGGTTAATTTAGTCATCTCAAGATTCTGTTAACATCATTATTCTATATGTCACAAGTTGATAGTTAGAATACTAAAAACGAGAAAAAAAAAAGATATCAAAAGTAAGAAACATGTATAATCATGTGTAGTAAAATTTCATTTTCGCTATATATGATGACTCAATTTTGAGAGAATCGTCAAATTATAATTCAGTTTTGATTGTTTTATACGGAGAACCACAATAAGCCGACCAACGTGACTCACATCACTCTCATATTTCTCCACATGCATGTTGCATGTCTTATACGTTATTTAACTTTCACGGTTATATTTTGCACTGTACATTTTTGACTGAGTTGTAGTATTTAAATCATACATTTTTGTCACTGTTTTTTGCAATCGCAAATTTTTAATCATGACTCACAAATCATGCTCAAATTTGTCTAATAAACCCATAAATCAAGCCCAAACTGAAAACTCAACATTAACATGTCCTAGTAGAACAGAGGATCGTCTACAAATAGTTAAAATGAGATCGTCCTCTCTCACACAGTTCACATTATGGTTTCAAAATTTCGAGAAGCCCCGTGATCAGTTCGGTCCGGTTCCTGACCGGTTCGATCTTGTTCCTGACCGGTTCGATCTTGTTCCGGAACCACGACCACCGCAAGTCATATGGGTGGTTAATGACCACCGTTAAAATTCCCGCTCATTTGACTGCGCGGTTTTTAAACCTCCAACCGCCACGTGGCCACTCACCCATCACGTCAGCACCACGTTAATGTGCTTAACGTTTTAATTATTTCCCAAGTTATTTCTTAATTATATATATATTAAAAAATTGAAAATTTAAAAATTTAATCGTTCTTCATCTTCTCTCTCTCTCTGCAACATTCATTGTCTTAGAGATCAAGAAATTTTCTCTCACTTTCCTCCATTTTCTCGCCACTTTCTCTCTCTCTCTCTCTCTCTCTCTCTCTCTCTCTCTCTCATCACACACAGTGAAGCTCTCAATCAGCCGAATAAAAAAATCGAGAAAAAACAAAAGAGAAAAAAAATGAGGAAGAAGACATCAATGTTGCTCGCTTTTCACTCACACGCCATGTGAGCTCTGACACATTCTCTCCTCTCCTTGTTCGTCACTCAGTCCTCGTTTCTCGGGCTCGGCGCTGGTTCGAGTTCGACTCTTTCATGGCCTCATCGTCTCGAGCGAGGAGCAGATCGCCGTTCTCGCACCGCAAGCCCTCGAGCTCGAGCCCTTACTCCTCTACCTCCTCGTCCTCTTCTCTGGTCAACACTCAAATCGTTGTTCCTCGCTCCAGCGACTCTCGATCCATGACGCCGAGTCGCGGCCGATCTGAGTCAGTGTACTCCGAACCGCCGGTCTACGGCGATCTCGGGCCGGTGGGGTTCGAGGAGGAGGAGCTGATTGTTGAGCCGGTCGATGCGCCGATCGCCGGAGAGAGTATTTCGGTGACGATTCGGTTCAGGCCGTTGAGGTAAGGGGCAGATCTGTAGGGTTTGGTCAGATCTGGGAATGTATTGGGGTTGGTTCGAATTGATCTGTTTCGATTTTAGGGTTGTGTAATTGGAGGATTTGATTTTGGTGCAGTGAGAGGGAATTTCATAGAGGAGATGAGATTGCTTGGTATGCTGATGGAGATAAGCTTGTTCGGAATGAGTTTAATCCAGCTACTGCTTATGGATTTGGTATTGTTCTTGTTAGATTTTGAATTTATTGCTTATATTAATTGTGGGAATCAGCAAAATGTTTTAGTTGATGCACTGGCAATTTGGTTTTATTTAATGTGGATTTTGGTGGGGTTTAGCTTAATCATTATGGGATGGTTTGTTATTGCAGATAAAGTTTTTGGGCCACATACAAATACTCCTGATGTATATGAAATAGCAGCTCAACCTGTAGTTAGGGCTGCAATGGAAGGTGTAAATGGTATGTCATGTCATTTATTATATTAGCTGGAAGAACAGCTATATGGGTCTTGTTGGAGGCTGTCTATTTCTAACCGTGGGATTGTTCTAGCTGGTTTTTATACATGGTTTCATGCTGTGTAGTGGTATAATCAATTTGTGGAATTATAAAGTTTCTTATTTTCTATGGTTGCTGATGATGTAGGAACTGTTTTTGCCTATGGTGTTACTAGCAGTGGCAAGACACACACTATGCATGTAAGTGTCACCACCCTTGCACTCATACATTTCAACCATCTCTTATAAATTCTCTTTTTCAATGTCCTTAATTTTATTGTCTCTTTGAATTATAGTTCAAATTCTTTAGGTATCTAAACCCATAATTTCAAATTCTGAACCCCTTTGTTTTTATTGCTTCTCTCTCAACACCTGATGTACTCTCATGCACTCAGACAATGTCATCAACTAAAAGCTTACACTTTGGAATTTCTTCCTGAAAGTGCTTTGTGGAATCACCCCCTGCATCATTATTAACCCTTTACAATTGAAAGTGTTGTTCTCTTGGACAAGCAATGCATTGTTTATTAGTTCACTTGTGGTTCTTTATCAGTGATATATATTACATCTAAACACTTTTCTTTACCTTGAATACCGCCGGACACATGTTTCTGCCGATTCAAGTTGGAGCAGTGTGTGTCTTTCTATTTATAAATGATACCCTGCCATGATTATTTTCTATTATATTGCCGTTGCCTCTTTTCTTATTCTAAATATGTGCAGGGAGATCAAGATTCACCAGGTATCATACCCTTGGCAATCAAGGATGTTTTCAGCATGATCCAAGATGTAAGCATTGCACTAAGTGTGATTTTGTAGTTGGCTGGTGTCTTCAAAAAGTTAACTTTTCCCTTTCTTCTTGCCTTGTCTTGATTTTTTGGCTTGGGTTTACTGGTCTGGCTTCATTTTAAGTTTTATTTCAATATATCATTAGTCATTCACCAAATGAAGTTCAATGACTATTTTCATGCTTACTTCAGACTCCAGGAAGAGAGTTCTTGCTGCGTGTGTCTTACCTTGAGATCTACAACGAGGTTAGTGGATGAACGGATAATTCAAAATATTGAGATGTGGGATCAGGGAGAAAGACACTATTTTATGGTGTGTGTGTCTTGATCTCCTTTAAAATTGAGTGGATTCTCTACCAATTAGAGAGAACAATTTCATCTTTGGCAACCTAGTCTTTCATGGCAGTTTTTTAAGGAAATTGTCAGGCTTACTGTGCTATTTTTATTTTATTCTCAGATTATAAACGACTTGCTTGATCCAACTGGTCAAAACTTGCGTGTTAGAGAAGATGCACAGGTTGTCATCTGTCATTCTATGTTTTGTTAATTTAAGAGATGATTGAATTTCAATATAGTGTACTTATTTTTTGCTATCATCAAATTCTCAGGGAACTTATGTTGAAGGCATAAAGGAAGAAGTTGTTTTGTCTCCTGGACATGCATTGTCTTTTATTGCAGCTGGGGAAGGTATTTAGAGATGTACCTTCCGTCAATTTATCATACCTTATAATCATCAACAAAAAAGGCTTTCTTACTGAACTTTCTATTGCCATTTGTTAATGAAGAGCACCGTCACGTGGGATCAAATAACTTCAATCTTTTCAGTAGCAGAAGTCACACCATTTTCACACTGGTAATTGTTCCACATTGCAAAATTTATGTTGTACTATTATAATTGCTCGTAACTTGACAAGACTTAGTTGCTATCAATTGTTTTTATCTACTATTCTTTGAATTTTGTTGGTGTATTGATAACTCTTAAGTTTCTATAAGGTTAATGTTTTAAACTTCAAATCTGATATTTCCCTAGTCTCCTACTTTGAGACTATTGTACATGACAGTTCATATTTTCAAGAATTCAGTGTTAAGCAGGTGTGTGATATAAGGGCATAAGCATATAAATGTATATAATATCACAGTGGCCTATCATGAAAACTGTTAATGGAGTCTCACCATTGAAAGCCAGAGAATTATTTGTCAACATTTTCCTCTCTCTCTCTCTCTTTCCACTTCTAACTCATTGATGCATTTGCAGATGATTGAAAGTAGTGCTCATGGTGATGAGTATGATGGTGTGATATTCTCTCAACTGGTATGATCTTAAATCCCTTATAATTCTTGTTCAATGTGTAATATATTTATCTTGGTTTTTGAAGTTATTTCACCTCATTGCTTCTTTGTTTTCACTTCAGAATTTGATCGATCTAGCTGGATCTGAGAGCTCAAAAACTGAAACAACTGGACTACGGAGAAAGGAAGGTGCATACATAAATAAAAGTCTTCTCACTCTTGGAACTGTAAGTGTGTAATGGATTCTTGATCAAAGAAACACATATTGACGAGACCTTTTCTCTTCTACTCATGTTTTCTATTTTCATCACTAAAATAAACTAGAAGTATTCTATGTTGCGTAAAAAAGTATTCAAACCTTTGTTTCACGTCCTTGTAACTATTTTAACATATTTCCAATAAAAAACCAGTTTAATATGTTGCATATTACGGTTTGATATTTTCTCCCACTATTATTGATCTGATTTGTTTGTCTCATCAGGTCAACAAGTATTAATTTATTTGTAAAACTCTAAAATACAAAATATATTATTACTGAATTGCTTGATTGAAATACAATATGACTCTCCCTTATATAGGGATTCTGAAATAATGCTAAATAAGGGAATGACCAATCCAACCCTAGTTGACCTATAATTTATCTTGATTGATTTTGTAAATCAAGGAAATAATCCTTGATTTACACCACCATTCATTATATTATTAATAATAATAAACTTCAGTTTATACATGTAAATCTTCTGTATACCCTTTTACTTTCTGGCATCATCCCTTACTAGTGCTTCTTGTACATATGTTGTAAGTTCTTAGGCTCATAGCTTGATTAAATGTTTGCATTCTGAAGGTTATTGGAAAACTTAGTGAAGGAAAGGCATGTCATGTTCCATATCGAGACTCCAAGCTAACTCGACTTCTACAATCTTCACTCAGTGGGCATGGACATGTATCGGTGAGTTTGAAGTGTAAATATATACTATTAATTTCCTGATGGAAGATGAATTTAAGCCTTTTACTTTTGTAGAATTTAATATTAGTGTATGCAAAAGTGAAAGGATTAAATAATTATCCTCAGTCACTTGTCCTGCGTTCATCTTGCGCAGAATACTAATTCAACCTGTTTGACATGAAACCTCTCAGCTTATATGCACAATTACACCTGCATCCAGCAGCATGGAAGAAACACACAATACATTGAAGTTTGCAAGCAGGGCAAAACGAGTGGAAATTTATGCCTCACGCAATAAGGTGCGCTGAAGTCTCTGCTATTGAAATTAAACTTATAAATTTCATGTCATTGATGAATAAATTGCTAGCTTCAAGCTTGCTCTTGTTCCACATTTGATAATAATTCTTTTCCTTGGCAGATCATTGATGAAAAATCTTTAATTAAGAAATATCAAAAAGAAATATCATGTCTGAAGACTGAACTTGATCAGCTAAAGAGAGGAATGATTGTTGGTGTTAATCATGAGGAGCTTTTGACATTAAAGCAGAAGGTTTGTAGTCATTTCCCATGTAAAACTAAATTAGTATATGGTTCCAGCTTATGTTTACAAAGCATCCTGTTATTTGTCAAATAGTTGGAGGAGGGTCAAGTGAAAATGCAGTCAAGATTGGAGGAAGAAGAGGAAGCAAAAGCTGCTCTAATGAGTAGAATTCAGAGGTTAACTAAGCTCATTCTTGTTTCATCAAAAAACTCTATTCCTGGATGCTTGAGTGATATCCCTACTCAACAGCAGAATCAATCTGTGGGTGAGGATAATGTAAGTTTCTTTTGATCAGCTCACAAATATATGATGGCATGTTCTCTATGTTTACAAGTTCCAAAAATCAACAATAAGTGGAGCAATGTTAAATAGTTTAAGAGATGCCTTTTATTTTGAGTAGAGGCTCAGTAATGATACTTGCACATGATTGCTAGATATAGTAAATCAATGACACGCTCCTGTTTTTTCGACCTTTGTATTCTTGCCTATTGTCTTACCACCATTCTTTGTTTACATTAGGTTCCATTTTCATTTAGTTTTCTGTTGTAAACAACACAAACCAATACTTATCTTTCATGCTTTTTATGTCAGAAGTTGGATGTTCTTCAAGGTGGTTCTTTGCTTGTTGAAAATATGGACTCTTTATCTGTATCAGCAGTTTCTTCAGATCTGTCTGATTTAAAACACAGAAGATCTTCCAGCAAGTGGAATGATGAACTTTCACAAGTTGGCAGTACGATCACTGAATCAACTCATGTGGGTGAACTTATTAGTAGTTCGAAAATGTCTCCACTTCGCTCTGATTTTTTTTTTCTTGCTTGTTGTCTGTCTATTGTACATTTTTTCTTGTCTACTTATTTCATTTTTCCAGGAGGATATTTTTATGTTGCTCATTGGAAATTAGTGTTTTTATTTTTTTCTTGGTTGACATGTATGCAGATTCTTTTCATTCTTTCTGGTGTGCACTCTGTAATAGCCACTAGAAGCATTAGCCTGAATGTTTTTAGTTTGAGATCTCCCGCTTCATATATCTGTTGCATTTTCTTTTATGTCGATGTCATTCGACAAGACATTGGTCATGTAGCAGGAATTACCAGTGTCCTTTTAAAACACATTTACTTATTGCTATCACTTTAGTGATTCACAATTCTTTTTGTGAGTAATCATGAACGATTATCTTTTACTGTCATTGAATACCTTGAATTCTAATATTTTTGTAGTCCTGTTATAATGTAAGTGCTCACTGCCTTGGATACAGGGAGGGATGACAATGTCAGATCAGATGGATCTTCTTGTTGAGCAAGTAAAGATGTTAGCTGGTGAGATTGCATTCAGCTCCAGTACCCTAAAGCGCCTGGTGGAACAGTCTGTAAATGATCCTGATAGTTCAAAAATACAGGCAAAGCTTTCTTCTTTTTTAATACTGCACATTTGTGCATTTTAACTAGCTTACCAGGAATGAGATTGGAAAAGTGTTAGCTATCAGTAAAATTTCACTCTCTTTGCAACCTACGACGAGAATTTAAGAAAACATCAAACTTATCTAAAGTTATGTCATCATCCAACCAGTATGGACTTAAGACCATGCATGATTTCGAGACTTTATAATGAGGTTCGAGTGCGTTTTTACAATGCAGATTCAAAATTTGGAAAGTGAGATCCAAGAAAAGAGGAGGCAAATGAAAATTCTTGAACAACGTATTATTGAAAGTGGGGAGGCTTCAGTTGGTAATGCATCACTGGTTGAAATGCAACAGGTATCCTCTTAATCCTCATTTTCAATTATTTTGCAGCATGGTTATCATCACCCAGAATAATTTCTAGTGCTCCTTCTGCTTTTGCTGTAACAGACAGTCATGAGGTTGATGACCCAGTGCAATGAGAAGAGTTTTGAGCTGGATGTAAGTGCAGATGTCATGTCAATGTTCAAAGTTCACACATACTGTGACTTCATCTCTTAAAAAAAGTGTTGTGTTCAATCAATGCAGATAATGTCTGCAGACAATCGTATCCTCCAAGAACAGTTCCAGAGTAAGGTAATATCATTGCCAGATGGTTTTATTAGTATAACTTTTTATTCAAGTTATCCACTACTTTGGAGATGTTGGCCATTTTGCGTATAGTATGATGCTAATTTTCACCAATGCTGAAGTTTCCCTCCTATTATATACTATTGGCAGTGCTTAGAAAACACAGAGTTACAAGAAAAAGTGGATCTGCTAGAGCAGCGGTTGTCCTCACTTACTGGTGAGAAGACATCACTTTCATCTGAGCAACTCGTATCTGAAGAATATGCTGAGGAATTGAAAAGGAAAATTCAGTCCCAGGTAATTTTTATCTTATTCTGTAATTGCAACATTTTTGGGGAAATTTTAATGTTTCATAAATGGACATGGGTTTCCAGTAGGATTGAATCATGGTGACCCGGTCTGTTATAGGAGTTGGTTATTGATTTGGAATCATTCAAAAAACAGAAAGAAGATTTTGCACAACTTGAAAAAATATAGTTCACTTTGGTTATAGTGATGTGTATATGTGTTGTAAATCAATACCTCATAGTTAATGTTGGTTTATAACCTCAGCGATAATAATCTAATCAAGTTTGGTGTCAATGTGTGCAATCAGTGCAATTTGTAAGGAACGTCTGAAATGCCATTTATATGATGACTTGTTGATCTTCATAACCAGTAGTGTAAATCTATAGCCTCTTCAAGTTACAAAACATTGAGAACAGGACCAGACCTACTAAATAGCTGAAATCTATTTCATTGTTAGTGATATGACTCGAACACATTCATACCACACGCTGAAAGTATTAGAGGGGAAGCATTATGAGGTGTATTGTATATGATGTTACTCTGTTATTCTTAACAGGAGTTTGAGAATGAAAAACTAAAACTAGAGCAAGCGTATCTTTCGGAAGACAACGATGAATTACATCTACAGAATCAAAGATTGTCAGAGGAAGCTTCTTATGCAAAGGAACTGGCCTCTGCTGCTGCCGTTGAATTGAAGAATTTGGCTGCGGAAGTAACCAAACTCTCCTTGTTGAATGCAAAGCTGGAAAAGGAATTGTTGGCTGCACGGGAGTTGGTACATTCTAGAGGCGCTGTTTTGCAAACTGTGAATGGTGGTAACCGCAAACACAATGACAGCATTAGACCCGGGAGGAAAGGACGGCTATCTGGACGAGCTAATGAGATTTCAGGTTCTGATGATTTTAGTTCATGGAATCTTGATCCAGATGATTTGAAAATGGAACTGCAAGCTAGAAAACAACGGGAGGCAGCTCTTGAGGCTGCCTTGGTTGAAAAAGAGTTTCTAGAAGACAATTACAGGAAAAAGGCTGAGGAGGCAAAGAAAAGGGAGGAGGCTCTGGAAAATGATTTAGCAAACATGTGGGTACTTGTTGCTAAGTTGAAAAAAGAGGGGGGGTCGATTCCCGAGTTGAGCACTGATGGAGGACATATTAATGGGGTAGACCCTAGTCGTACTGGAATAGCTGATGACATCAACAGCAATACTAATGCCATTAAAGAGACGCAATCTTCTGACAATCGAAAACCTGCAGAAGAAAGTCCCAAGGAAGAACCCCTTGTTGCCCGCCTGAAGGTAACTATCAAGAATCGATTCCTAGTCTCAGTCTTTGTTGTTTTTCCTTACCAAAGAACCTTTTCATCTGCTAAAACAAATTTTTTTCAAGGAGAAAGCAAGTCCTAATAGAGGACAAGCGATCTCGCATAAACAGAGAGATACAGAGAGTTTCTCCAATGGAGAAAACAAGGAGAGAACTTACCTATTCATTTTTCTTGCACTTAAATATGGTCCTACATTTAGATGATCAACATACCCTGGTAGTGAGCAACTAAGCATTTTCATTTATATTCAATTGGTGTACAGTTGGATGCCAATTAAGAAGCAGGCCTGTGGCCAAAAACATTTCAATTATGTGGGACTTCTACAGTCTTAAAAGCCTGTATCCGTTGGACCTGGATCTTTTGAAAACGGGTTGGTTGAACTTGAAAACTCACTCATTGAATTGAAATTGAATTAGTAAAAAAAGGTATTGGATTCGGTTGGATGATGCTCTGGGGGAATCAATTGCTATTTTCCATTCCATTTCCATTTCAAATTGAATTAGCCTGTCAGTTTGATATTGAATGTGAGCTGTTCAAAAGGGTGGTCCAAGAGACAGAAAACATCATATCTTATCATTGTTTGTTTCCAGGCAAGAATGCAAGAGATGAAAGAAAGGGAGTTCAAGTCCCAGGGAAATGGAGATGTAAATTCCCATGTGTGCAAAGTATGTTTTGAATCACCAACGGCAGCTATCCTTCTCCCGTGTCGGCATTTTTGTTGTGAGTCATCTACACATTCCTTGAATGGATATGGGTTTCCTATTTTACGTATGTTTTTAACTGGTAATGGTTGTCATGCCTTTTGCAGTATGTAAATCTTGTTCGCTTGCTTGTTCAGAGTGTCCAATTTGCCGCACAAAAATTGCAGATAGGCTGTTTGCGTTTACTCCTTGACATCCTCAGAATGAAGGTGATCATAACATTTCTTTTATATTTTTAATTTAAGTTTGTTTTTCATTTAAACTAGTTGGTTCTGAGCCTTAATCTCTTAACTAATGAGAAAAAGAAACATATTTTAATTTAAATTTCTCTAGTGGACCGACTTTGTCCATTCAAAGTTAACATTATCATACATGTCAAACATATAATAATTTGTTTTGGTCAAATCTTGATATTTGCAGGGAGATGTCATTAGCCAGTTATCTATCCTCCACTTGATAGCAGGTGCAATTCTTTAATTACTTCCGCTGTATGTAACTGATTTAAGGCATGACGGTATTTTATTTCCATACCTCACGGGGCTGTAAAATAATAGGGGGAAAGAAAGAAGGTATAATCAGTACAATTGAAAATTCCTTATGCAAGATGTTGCTTTGTTTAAGAGCACAGCAAAAATGTTGTGATCTGTGGTTTAAGCTTTGCTGGTTTGCCTTGCATTGTATAGAAACTATAAGATTTGACAAGAAAAACTCTTTACTTTTTCCAAGTTTTGTTCCATCTTTGATATATCTGTTCGAGCAACTATCGTGGTTGGTCTTTGCTGAAGCGGAATAGGAAAATGCCGACTGGATTCACAATCTGCTTCCTAAAGGTATGTTGACTTTTATACTTGGATTTGCGCCTCATCTTTCACTTCCTCCGTTCCTCTAGACAAAATTGCGCATTTTGGTTACCAAAAAAATGTTCGATGATTTTCAAACAAGTTTTGATTTTTGAGTACCATTTCCGAACATCGTCATGGTGATTCCAGGTTGTTTATTACTGAGTGATTGAGCTGTGAGCCTATTTAGGGTTCTGAATAGTTATGTTTTGAAATACCTTTTTTATCGGCAAATTATATCAAGATTTGGGCCCGACTATGCTAATGAAGAAGCAAGACAACACCAAAGTGATTCTTATACATGTGCAAGTTGTGTTCTGATTTTGTCTTGAACTTGCAATTTAATTTCTAAAGTGCTGCAAAATGTTGTCATGAAAATTTGGCTGCTACAGAAACTTTCCATGACCACCCATGAAAATGGAAGGTATATATTTGGCAACTTGCTCTGACCAGTCTAACAAAAGTTTCCTTTTTATTTATTTTCAATCTTTGTGTACTCAAAATTCTTTGAACGCCTACTATTCTATTCCTAAGAGTTGGGAGAGTTTGAACCGAGTGTTTTTGGTATCATTTGAAAACGGGAAGTACATTATGTGGGGATTGCAGTAGTGTTTTTAAAATTATTAGGCACGGGTTGGTAGGGGTGATAAATTTTTTTAAATTTGACCTCGATCTGATGGGATAGGTGATGGAATCATTGAACCCGTTGAAATTGAATGGGGAGGCAATGATCCTCAAACCTGAGGGGGATCCAGGTGCCCCAATATTGAACGGAGTAGGGAACAAATATTAATGATTATTCCTAATTCGTCATGTTGTCATCTATACTAATTAGGTAGAGAATAAGGATATATTTAAGTGATAACTAAAAATTGTGTGAGAACCATCTTAATGTGACAATGATGATGGTATTTTTCTATAACTTAAAGGAAAAAGTGTTACCCGTTGAGAAAAGTGATGTAACGAGGGATTAAAAGAAAAAAAATTCAGGTTAGCTTCGTCAACGCCACATCAGCATGTCTATCGGCACAACATGTGCGGTGTTAAGTGTTGCATTTTCATAGGTTCGCATGGTTAGCACGCACTCTTCCTATTCACAAAAGATTACTATCCGGATATAGTATTTTTAAGGCTAGTAAGATAGTAATTGAAAATGAAAACAGAACTAACTCTATTGCACAATACCCAATGATGGAATGTGAATATTATATTCTGATTTAGAATGGTAAAAAATTTGATCATGAAAACCCCTGAATTATACACAAAATTATACTTATACCTATAATATATAAAAAAGAAATTAAATACTGATTTACATATATGAAAGAGAGAAAAAACTGTAATGTGCTATTGTCTTCAGTTCTTCAAGAAAGTTGCGACCCAGTTCGTTTAATTTCTCGATTCAATCAAGCTCATGTCATGTTCAAGATCAGAACTCGAAATTTCCCGAAAAGCTATCACTCTGCAACAAATCATTTAAATATCAAGAGAATTTAATTAATGATATAACAAATGAGAATGTTTCGGTTAATCATAGGAGTTGATTGTGAACCTTAGAGAAACGATTCGAAGCAGTGGTCGGAGCAAGAAAGTCGTCGAAGCACCACCCCGGCAAGGCCTCGAGGTACTCCGATATGCTGCTGGTCGGCGCCGAGGTTGTTTCGCTGACCTGCGCCTCTCCTACCTCGAACCCGGCACGATCCTGGTCGCCGGAGGTGGTCGGAAACGGGGAAGAGGCGGCGGAGAGCCTGACGCCGGTGAGCAAGAACCGGCTGTGGTTCTTGGTCCGCTCGTTGGCTCTGTGGATCTGAGCGTCGCATTCTCTGCACAGAATTGCCCTGTCCTCTCTGCAGAACAGAAAGGCCCGCCTTTCCTGAGAACCAAACAAGATTCATCCACAAGATTGATTCAGATATATATATGTATATATAGATAGATTGATAGAGATATAATATGAAGTGGGTTGATATGAATTATGAATTTGTGATAGAGATATAATATGAAGGTGGGTTGATATGAATTTGTGATAGAGATATAAAAATTCGGGACCTTGCAGATGTCGCAGAGGGGCGGGGGCCGGTGGAGGAGGAGGGAGAAGCGGAGGTGTTTTCCGGCGAGCTTGTTGGCGTGGTGGACGCGGCGGTCGCAGGCGGGGCAGAGGGCGGCCTCGTCGGCGCAGCAGAAAACAGAGGCCTCCTCTGTTTCGCAGACGTCGCACTGTATCTTCATTTTGCTTGCTTGTGTTGGTTTTAGAGGATCTTCGGAAGGGGATTTAGAGAAAAGGACTAGAGAGAGGACACATTATGGGTTTTATTTCAAAGAGGATGTGTATTAAGGAGGGAGAGAGAGAGAGGAGGGAGGGAGGTTATTTTTGGGATATTATTAGGGGTGGATATTTTGGACCCGTAAAACCGGTTGTGGCATGCTGGAACTGAAGATTTTGGGACTGTGGTTAATTGTTCGGTTTTGGTGATGGATTTTAGAGAATCGTTTGATTTCGATTTTATTTTTTATCCTTAAGACCGATGGTCAACTGATAAGGTGAGCGAAGAGAGGTGTTGTTTTGGGATACTATTAGGAATGTTCGTTGTTCTTCGGTTGAAACAGAACAGAACTGTCATGTAATGTGACGAGCCCTTACTTTGGATCAGATTTACGAACACAACTGACTATCTGAACCTTTTTTGCATACTAAATGTGCAATTCATTTGCTACTAGTTCTCGTTTTCAGCTCGGACTTATCTGAATGCATCACAAATTAAATATTTACTTTAATTTTAAGAGTAATATTGGTTCTTATAAACTATATCTTTGCTTATGGGAATTTAAACTGGTTCGATTCTTCTTAATTAACTGTGAACATGTGTATGAGAACCATATATAAACTATAACTTACAATGAAATCGAACTCTTATCCATAATTCTCAATTTTACATAAAATTCATTTAGATTTTTTATGTGGAGATATCATGGTTTCATGAGGGGAGAGGTGAGAGGGTTTTAGGATATTATGGTTTTGTGAGAAAGAGATGTTCTTTTTGGTGTTTTATGGTCTCAACTCTCAAGAGAGATATGAGAGAATGGTTCTTTGAGATAAGGGTTGTGTCTTTGGGATATTATGGTTTATGAAGTCAACGTTATGGGTACAATTGGGACTCAAGTTGGGAGGAGCATTTAAATTTTCCCTATTTATTGATACCAACTATTTACACTCAAACCAACTTTTAATATATTTATATATATAATATTAGTTGGAATATCTAGAGATTACATGTCATTTTGATTTTGTTAGTTTTATTTGGTTGCAATTTCATTTTCTTGGTAGATACCAAATAATATTTTATTAGGTTACCTATTCATGCGGTGCGGTCGAGTAAGTCGGTGTGCAGAAGCTAGAACACTCGGAGTTATTGCGAAAGTGACTGATTTGCAAAAAATGCTCGAAACTTAAGAAACAGCGATTTTGACCCTCTAGATGATCTCCGATGGCTGAAATCCGTCGTACCACATGACATAGTTATGATTTTGACTCAGACTGTCATTTCTGTTCGAAAAAATACTAGTTTTTTGTTCAAATCTGACATTTTTGCGATAACTTCGAGTGTTCTAGCTTATGCATACCGACTTACTCGACCGCACCGCATCGCCTACCCATTATTGCTATGAATTTATATATAGGAAGTTAAAATTTGCATTATTATGTGTTAGAATAATTTTTTAAGTCAAACTCAATAAAGTCGCATGAGAATAAATTTTTGATATAAAACATGAAGCAGTAATTATTTGATAAATTAACAAGATCTTTAATCATATAAACTAGATGTTAATTGCTATGGTGAGGAGGAATTTCAGATTTACACATTCTTTCCAATAAATAGTTTAAACTTTGATTCTTAAAAGTTGGAATTTATTTTAGCTAGTCAAGTAAACAATTATGGGCAATTAATATATATTGACTTACATTTCCCAATTCAAATCTTTATTAAACAACTTAACAACTTGTGCCTGGGGAAATTAAGCTTGTTTTAGGTGTGTTGTAACAAAATGTTAGATGTTCATTAGAGAAAGTCTTATCCTAAATTAAATAGGATTAACAAATATTTAAAAGCTAGTTAAAAACTAATACATTAAATTAGATACTTATAACATTTTAAGCTACTGATTTTTTCTTCTCTTTTACTTTTTTAATGTTTAAGGGATAGATACAAGACGAGTTTGGGGTTTCTCATTCTTGTCCCCGCCATGTTCTTGACGGGGGAAGACGGGAATTTCCAGCTTCCCGTTATATATAACTTACATTATTTTAATAAAAATACATTAAAATATTAATTTAATAAAAAATACATTCAATATTATTTTAGTACAAATACTTAAAAAATAGTATTTAGTCCAAAATATATATTTTAAATATATCGAATAAGTCATTATGTCCGGTCGAGGCATCCCTAAATTTATTTGCTTACCCGAGACTCAACAAATTAGCATATAGAAATAGGCTTGTTTTAAGCAATAATACGGGCAGTTAATATATATTTATTAAAGAGTTTTTTAAATATTAATCGACACAATTATAAAGTAAATCGAATTAAAAATTATAAAAAGATTACTCAGAAAGTAATTAAAAATTAATCAGACAAAATTAAGACTATTACATCAAATTAGAGGTGACAAGTTGCATCATCCAAATTGAATGAAATTCTTGAAATGTTCAATTGAAGTGTGAAAGCAATAAGTTGTTGGAACTTTGAAAATTGGTTCAAGCTCAACACTACATTACAAAACTACACTTTTTCCATGTTGGGATATTTGAAAAAGCATAGATCCAATTAAATCATTAAAATATTGGATATTAATCATTCTCATAAATAACTATTTTAAATAATTGAGAGATAAGATTGCAATAATTTGATAATATCATGATATTGTTAAAGTCCCAATGCATCCCACGTAGACGTTATTTGAGGAAAACAAGTAAACAACTCTCACACAAATTAAATATCGTCCACAAAACTTATTAGGCTTCAAAAGTTTATTATTTCGTCCATGACTTTGGTTAATTTGTACAACGATAAATTTGACGAGAAAAAATATATATATTGAGAGATCATGTAACTATTATTTGTGTATATATATACAAAAACGTGTTTGATTAGTGCACTTACATGTAATTGTCTGTATATTTTATGGTACAGTGCGAAGGTAAATGTATATTATTTTAAAATTAAATTTTATTTTTAACTTGAGTTCAGTAACTCTTCTCTTGTCTTGATACGACTTCCCATTTTCATCATTGTGTTATTAAGTTAGGGGTAAGTGATGTTCGATCAAAGAAGAGAAATCAACGAGTTTAATTAAAAGAATTGTTTTAAAAAAATTAGAAATTAATTAGAGAGAAGTTTTGTCATTTTGGGATAAAATTACATATTTTGCAAAAAAAAAGTCACATAAAATTTTTATAACAAAGAAAAATAAACAATATTTTCTTCCTCGATTTACCTTTTATTGTATGTTATACCACCAAGTCTTCATGTTTAATCAATTTATGCATTATCTAATTGTCTTTACAAATTAATAACAAAATGTAATATAAATTATGGAGAAGAAATTCGCTACAAATAAAATATGGGTGTCTAAACGTCCAAACTATAGAACATGTAGTGTAAAATTGTAGAACGTGATGAAATCATGCAAAGTTGAAGAACCATATAAAACGTGTAGTGCAATGTTGTAGAAACATGTAGAACGAGTAATGCAAAGTTGTAGAATGTAGTGGCCCCATAAAACTCTCAAGTGTACGCTCGTTGCCACACGTCGCACGCTAAGACAACACGCATCCTGATCTGTACTGATCCAACGACTGTTGAACGTTCGGATGTTCCACAACGTGCCCCGTAAATTATATTCATCAAAAGTTGTTTAGTTGATTGGTCAAACAGTTGACTTCGATATCCACTAAATATGCTCAAAATATTCGAACTCAACCATATTCTTGGACATTTAATGGGCTTAGATCCATCGTAAAGCTCTTTTCCGGAAGCAACTTTTGGGCCCAACTCGGCCCAAAAACCAAAAAAAATATCTGCAACAAACGAACAAGAGAAACAAACACTCAACGGTTCTGTTGGGTTGTTTTGTGGACTCTCCCGCCAAATTCCGTTACTCCTCCACAGCTCTCTCTATATATAAACACAAACACACTATTTGTGTTCGTGTTCGTCTTCATTTTCAGGTTCTCTGTAACCCCCTAAATCGGAGAAATTAGGGCAAAAAAATGGATTCTTCTCTGCTCGATCTCGATTCCTTCGAAATCGTTGATTATCCATCATCATCATCATCATCATCATCATCATCATCATCATCAGGGGAATGGATCTTCATCGCCGGCTCCGGCGACGAATTCGAAATTGGCGACGGCGCAGAAGACGAGGACCGCCGCGATCTTGACTGCGAGGCCGAGGACGAAGAAGATTGCGATCCAGTCGCCGAGGACGAAGAAGATTGCGATCTAGGCGCAATCGATGAAGAAGAAGGTCGCGATCTCGACAGCGTTCTTGTAGTTGATCGCGAAATCGACGAACCAGTCGGAGAAGAGGAGGACCGCGATTTATTTGATTCAGGAGGCTACGCCGCTGACCTAATCGGAGATCACGATCTCGACCTCGCCGATGAACTAGTCGGAGACGAGGAGGAACTCGATTTCGGCCACTACGGCGCTGACCTAATCGGAGATCGATTCCTCTATCTGGAGATGGCTATTGCAGGTCGCGATCTCGGTGTGGTTGATTATGGGGCCGAGGAGGAGGAGGATCGGTGTTTCGAGGGTTTGGACGACGAGCTTGTGCCTTGGTCGTTGACAGGGAAGATCCAGAGGCTTCGTATCAACCAAGTGAAGCCTGGGAGCATCCATGACAAGCACGGTCTCGGCCGCAAGCACCATTGCTAGAGAAAAGAGGTATTTGGGAATTTTCTGATGCTATCTTGAAATTGATGATTGCTGACTAGGAGTTTTTGGTCAGATTACTTGTGAGTATAGGTTGGAAATGGTAGCTGATGATTGATTTGGTTAGGATTGTGCTTGTGGAGATTGGAGACCAATTGGTTGTTTGTGAATATTGACATCTTCTACATGTGATGCTCCAAATTGGTTTGCTATTGAAATCTTTTGTATAAGGATCGTCTGTTCTTGAATGGCTAAAAGCCGATGTGATTTTGTTGTTGTTAAGGGTCCTTGTGATTTTAGATGTTTGGAGTCATTAGAACTCGAGTATGTGGATTTGTAGTCGGGTTTCGGAAAATCAGTGTTCAGAACTGATTTTGCCATTGTAATGGGATATTGATTGTTTGGTTTCTGGGAATGTTTGAAATGGAAGAGTATAAATACAGTTATGCTTTCTTTGATTATGTAGTTAATTCATTTTTGGCTTTGCTCTTGCCTTTTGTTTATGATGCAACTGAGTTTTGTTTGTTTGTTGAATCATTGGTTTCATATTGCTCCATTTCGGGTCTGTGCGCTTTCTTGGTGAGATCATGCAAATCTCTTGAAAACATGTTTGAAGATTTTGGGGTTCGTATACATTCAGAAATTAATGCATATAACTGGTTTTGCTATTGTGATGGGATATTAATTGTTTGATATAAGTACCCTTTGCATGCTTGAATCGAATTATTATAACCAAAGCTTACATGGTCAAGTGTTTGGATATTAGCAGGGTTTTGAAAATCCTCCGACTTGTCCAAATGAACCCCAAATGAACCCCAATTAGTAACAATTAATTTTCTAATAATCTTCTATTAATATTTTGACCCGATTAATCTCTGACTAATTTCTAATTCATCTTCAAAAGGGTCTCCCCACCCTACTAATGTCAGATGTATTTCAGGACATTGGATATTAGGTTCCTAACTATGTAAAGGTCACATCCTTTATCTTTAAAGATCATTCTGTTTTGATTGATCATTGGGTTTTTTTTTGGTTTCTGATGCAACTGAGTTTTTTTCCTATTGGACTTCAACTATGGGCCTAGAATCAGCCCATTGCTTGTTGGGCTTTGAATCTTCAATATAGAAAGTCAAACAAGAGACTTTTGAAACAAACAAAAGCATGTATACCATATGTTACTGTACTATGTGACCATTTTGTTGTAGCTATAAAAATGTTAGTCTAAGTGACAAAAAAACACATTGCCTCCACCATTGATGGCCACAACTTGCGAGTTCTGACAGTCAAGGTTTCGACATAAATGACGAATTGATATCTTAAAAATCGACCGAAATCGTGACAGACTCGTACGACGAACATCTGAAACGAAACAAAAATCTTGATTGATGTGTATGATTAACATTTGAAAATTAATTATAGTCGAAACCAATCACATGGCAAAGAGTAAAAAATGGGAGATGGGTACAAAAACAATGGGGTCACAAACGATTTTGCAAGGACGAATATGAGCAAAGAGCTGTCCATCACTGTTTCTCGTCACAAGCTGCTTGCTAGTGCTACAGCAAATTTTCTCATTTCTTCATCTATTGATTTCCAAATAGTTTTTTTAATTTTGATTTTCTGGGTTTTTTTTTCTTCTCTCTCTAACCTGAAAATCCAACAAGTGTTGAGAATAGATTGACAAATACAAAATGTGACATGATGAGGTCCAACTTTACACAAACAGTAGATTCCAGCACTAGCTTCCAGTTTTGCTGACGTCATCGTCACTTTCACTACTGCTAATAAATATTAATTGATTAGTATTGTGATCCCACTTTCTTTGGTGTGTGTGTGGATGTAAAAGGTGCCTTTAATTTGCATTAACATTGAAAATAAAGTGTGCTACTATTGCTATTTGTACTGCTTTGCTTCCACTTTTCTCCTCCTCTTTTGTGTTAAGGATTGATGATATTGGTTTTGTAGTTTCAATTTACACTTTACTTTTGATCTTATTTATCACTTCTGTGTGATTTCTGCCTAATAGTTTTAAGTTTTTGATTGCAACAAGTTTGCTTAACTTAATAGTATTTGGGCAAAATGAAAGGTTCAACATGAAGGGTAATAACTATGGTAAATATGATTATCTAGTAAATTTAATCAATTGAATTTTAATAATATTCACTCGAGTTCGAGTTATATTGCAATACTTACTAATTATTATTATTATTATTTGCTGACATTTGTTTTGGGTCTTTCTTAAAGTGAATTAAGTGTTTCAAAATATGTGTCATAAACATTTTTTACTTGTGTGATCAATTGTTTAATTCAATTAATCTCTAATTAAATTTTAATTCTTAAAATGTTTTTTTTCGTTCGATTCATTCTGATTAGTAGGGAGGCGGTAGAAAATTACAATTGTTATTACAACGAGAACGTGTAATTTTTAAAGCATTGGTCAAAATTGGTGAACTTTTAACACTGCGTTAATTTGATTAAAATATCATAACTTGATAATCGGGTTTGATCCAAAAACATGAACTAATATGTGATATCATGTGGTGGGGTTTGAATCAAAAACACATCTTTATATATACATGTGATCTCTTTTATGATCCTACCACTGAAACTATACATTATATGAGTTTGCAATAAATCAGTTGCTGCTTATTAATTATTAGGGTTTTATTATATTCAACAAGAATAAAAAAAATCCCCCATAGTTTTAGAGCTCAAGAAGATCCCCAACACACATAGCACTACTGTGTTGTTTCAGGGGAACTATATATAGGTACATGACCCACAAACACAACCCCCAAACCTCAGAAACACCACCACCAATACCAAAGAAGAAATCAATCCCAATCATAGACCCTCCTTTTCTCTCTTGTGTGTTGTTGTTGGGAGGAGAGAGGAGAAGGACATGGGGAAGATAGAGCTAGCTCTCTACAACATCATCATCATCATGAAGACCTAAACACACTATTGATGAATAGTGGAGCTAATTAGTTAATTACAACAGTGCCATTCTGTTATTGTGGAAGAAGAAGAAGAAGAAATTAAGATGATGATGATGAGAGGGTCATCAAGGTCAAGGTCATCAAGTAGGTGCCAAGACTGTGGGAACCAAGCAAAGAGGGATTGTGCATACATGAGGTGTAGGACTTGTTGTAAGGGAAAAGGGTTTGAGTGCCAAACCCACATCAAGAGTACATGGCTTCCTTCATCATCTTCTTCTTCTTCAGCTAGCTATGGTGGGATTGGGAGGGCACAAAAGCAAACCCTAAGCCTCCTCCATCAGTACAGTCACCATCACCATGACTTGCAGCTCCTTCCTTCTCCTGTTCATCAACAGAACCCTAGATGGCTCTCACAGATTCCCTCCACAGGTACCCTAAACCCTATTCTCCTAATTAATTGAAAGCTCCTACATAATATGTACTAACCCTAGCTTGGACTTGGGTATATGTATTTGTAGTACTAACTATAATTAGTGTGCAAGTGAAGAAATTATATATAAAGTTTCTTTCATCTGTCTGCAACAATTATATAAATCTTAATCTAACCGTATATATATGATAAAATTCGAATCACTAACTCGAACATACGAATATATAAAAGTAAAGAAATCATAGGGCGCTAGTTGTATTCCTTTACTCAAAAGTTTGTTTTGCAATTTTAACTTAGAAAATATGTTAAAACCTACCCAAGAACTAGAATATCGAATAATTAAAGATTTTACAAAATAAAGTTGTTTTTTTTTTATAATAAACAGTCAGATAATCGAATTGTACTACTTTTTAACATTTTTAGCTTTAATTTGAAACTCTCAAATATTTCCAGACTCACCCAGAAACTAAAATCTATAAATATAAAATTAGTTCACGATGTAATTAATGGATGCTCTTGATAAGAACAATATCATAAAACTACACTTTTACACGAACATTCTTGATTTTCATTTGAAATTATCTTGCATATATTTTAAACGATTATCCAGAAATCGAAAACTCTGAACACAAATTCAATTATGGACATCATTTATTTACTCTCTCTCACTCACCAATTTACATACCAACAAGCTCTCTCTCTCTATATATATACATGTTGGTGTGAACTTCACAAATTCTTTCCAATTATTACCTTCACACTACATATATATATACATGATTTGTGGATTTAGGGCTTGATGAAGATGAGAACATTGGGAGGAACTTCCCGGCGGAGGCGACATTTCCGGCGTTGCTGAGACGGATAAGGGTGAGCTCCATGGATGATTCAATCAACCAATTTGCTTACCAGACCTCAGTGAGCATTGGAGGGCATGTCTTCAAGGGCATTCTATATGATCAAGGCATGGACTCTCCCACACCCAATCATTTCTCCATGGCTGAGCCTCACCAGCCCAACCTCTCCATTAATTCTCAATATCATCACAATGCCCTAATTGCCTCTTCCTCTAATTCTTCATGCCCTAATTTGCCTTTCAATGCCTTGGTGCCTCCTCATGGTATGCTCTTCTTTCAACACTCCTCTTCACCACCAAAGTCTCCTTGATAATTAATTAATTAATTAATCAGCTATTTGTGGGAAGCTAGCTATATTTGCAGTGTTAATATTAATTAATAAGTGGGTTCTTGGACAATCATGCTAAAAAAAGGAATAAGAATCATTGATTTGCACTTTCTCTGTGTGTTGCTACTATTGTTGTTATTAGGCATTTAGGTAATATATATCTATATGCTCTTTAGAGAACAAAGTGTTTCAGTTGCAATTCCTATATTATTATATTGAAGAACATCCATATATATAAATAATTTAATCATGTTGTATTGTGTTGTTTTTTCTTAAGAATTTTCCATAATGTTGTTGTCGTTGGGTTATGATTTGCATATTATATTATACATTTTATTGGTCTGGTCATGAGAAATGAAAAACCTCTTGTTTAATTTGATTTTGTCTATGCTAAAAAAATCACAAACTTTCTTTCGTTTTTCTTTTCAATCCATCTTCGGTTGTTTGAAGAGTTTGCACTCTTGATTTGGTGAAATTTGATTTAGGTTGAATCCGATTAACTTTTATTCACATGACATGGAGCGTTATAAAAGTGAATGGAACTTTTCCGATTTCATTGAAGTTGATTTATATTCTACTGACAAAAGTGGAGTAACTATCCATTCTTTATTATGTACAAAAGGGTATTCAATCAAAGGTCAAATATATAAATGACACAAACTCTGCAAATATCTAGCAATGTCTCCGAAATGAACAAAATAAATAAAATTATTCACCTTTTGTTTAGTCAGTTATCTATGAAATACCGCTATATATATACGTTATTGATTCACTCATTAATTTATGTGTCAAAACCTAGAAAGACATGCACATAGACACATTGGTACAAGTAATTATTTAGGTTGGCTTGCAATGTCCATTATCCCGAAATAAGGATATATTTGTGAGAGAGCCTTAATTATTTTCTTGAATAAATTTATGAGTTTTATGTAAACTAATTTACAAGTTTAAAAAGGCTCGTTGTTGATAACTTATTATATCACTTAAAATATAAGGGATACCCAACATTGTTATATATTCTCTCTCTTTCTTAATCATAAATTATTTTTTTCAATAAAATTAGTTTGAGACGAAAGAAGAAGATTTATACCCTTAAATATTATAACTTCAAAGGAGGAAAAATATTAAGTGGGCAATTTGGCATCTAAGTACATTTTTATTATAGTTAATATGAAAAAAAACTTTAGTTAGAAAGCAATAAAACAACCCTAAAACGCTTGATGATAATGTTATGCTAAAGCCTACTAATAAAGGGACATTATTCACACTATAGCAAAAAGGAGAGAAATTTGATGCCCACAATTAATGTCACAACTCCTAATTAACCTAAGAATATATCCTTAATTTGCACACAAAGGTCATTGTGGTGTTGTTTTTATTAGGAGCATATATGATTAAGGATCAAATCAATCAACCAATAGGACACATCATGAGTAGTTTTCTTGCAACTATATGCCAACTTCTAGTAGTGTATATACATGCATTTGTTTTATACATAAAACTTTTTAATACAGATATCATTAATTTTTTAAGTGAAAAAGTTTCAAGAATTGACCTTTAATATTAAAAATCAAGGGAACATGTACATAGAACAAATCAAATACAAACCGTTCGAATCGGTAGAAATTGAGTTTGCATTAATAGAAGTATATCGATCCCGTAAAAAGTGAATATGAACTGGTAGAACGTGATGAACTTGGTAAAACCACGAAAAATGTGGTAGAACTTCGATGCCACGTGTCGCGCGATGAGACAAATCTTGCTAGATCTTAAGCGATCCAACGACTGATAAAAGTTCAGACGTTCGAACATTACATCGGATTGTATTGAAATGTATCGCTATATATATAGCGATACATTTCAATATATTAGGGTTTAGGGATGCACTATAATACGAACTCACCCAAAATGTCCAAACGTCCAAACCAATGTATAATCGTCAGATCAGAGACGCGCGTTATCTTAAATTGCGACACGTGCAGTTATAAACGTTGCACTACATGTCATACATTGCTTCAATTTTGCACAAGTCTAACATGTCATACAACAATACACTACATGTTCTATATATGAGTTATTTTAGTGAATGCATAAGTTGATATAATAACTCATTTCTCTTTAATTATGTAAATTCTATATCATCTATTTAGAATAATTATATATTGATAGATACCTTGCCCTTTGCAATTTGGTAAGGGAAAAGGGGGTTGGGGGAATTGTGACCTTAACCTAATAAAATAGATGGTATATAGAATATTAGAATATAGTTTTAACACCATAAATAAAAATATAGTTCTAACACAATAAATGAAATGATTTAATAATAATTAAAGAACATCAATAATATCATATTAATTGAAAATTAGTAGGCCATGCATCACTTAATGAAAAAATACTTGTAAAGTTTAATTTGTCTCCAAGTGCTCGTACACCAAACTCAGTATCTTTTTTCCTTAATTGCAGCAAGGCATATTTGTGCTATATTTTATGATCTTCAACATGGTAGACCTTGGTTTTTTCTGCATGTAGGGTGTAAATGAGTTGAACCTAGTCTCTTTTTGACATGACTCGGTTTGGCTCGTGAAAAAAGTGTTTGTTTCGAGATCGGCTCAGGTCCGAACGAACTTATTAAACTAAACTCAAATTTGGTTCGAAATAAGATAGACATGCTCGAGCTCGATTCGGTTCGCTCAAACTTCAATACAAATATCATTAAAAATTAAATAAGTAATAAATATTTCATTAAATAATAAACGAGTCAACTTGAGATCGATTAACTCGACTTGATTCGACTCGTCTAATTATATCATAAATATTTATTAAAATATATTAATATAAATATAAAATAATTAATTAAATATTAAACGAGCCGGCTCGCGAGCCTATCGAAACTTAAAAGATTAGGCCCGAGCTCGACTATCTTGAGCTTGAATTCGGCTCGATCAAACGAACCCGAACCGAATATTTAACGGGCCGAGCTCAAGCGGCTCGCTAAAAGCTCAGCTCATTTACAACCCTAAATGAAACTCATATTTGTCATCATGACGGTGGTTAGGTTCACTCCTAATGTAATTTAAGCTATTGGGATTTAGAATGCACTTCTCTGGATCCGTGCAACACAAGGTCATTATCAGCTTGAACTGTTTGGGAGTAGCCCAAGCAATCAACTGTCGTCAATGTTAAGGATATCTCCAATATACCGACGATACATTGATATTTTCAAGTTTTTCGGGACGAAAAGACACACATCACTGAAAATACCATTCAAACCCGATTAACCCAACCAAATCCAAATTTACTTTGGTCTAAATCAGTTAATTTTGTTTTACTCCGATTTAAATTAATTAACTCTGGTCTAATTGGTGAACCTTGATTTAAATTAATTAATTCCGATATAATCTGGTCCTAATCAACTTTATGTTTCAAATTGCAATTGATAGTATAACTGTATGAGTATCTAACTTAATAACTATTTTATATTATATTGTGAATTGTGATTCAATTTGTATACAGAAAATAATGATTATTGACAAATTTGAAATTAAAATAATAAAATATTATCTATGTTGACTTAATTAATAATAAATATGATTTTATACATATTTATTTATTTATTACAAAACAAGTTTTGCCACGATATTCTCTTGCGATTTATTCGAGTTTGCAAAATCTCAATTTTTGGTCAGTTGCTCGATATATTTCTGCAATCCAAGCCCCACCCAACCTTGACCACATGTTACAAACATCATCGCCTTTTAGGCTCGGTGCTCAACAACTGTTTGTACTTACATATTCTTTAAGCATTTTGTTATCGTTTGTCTCAATAATAGGTCAGCGAATAGGGTCGCTCATCTGTTGACATTTTAATAAAGGCATCTCTATCGGGTAATGACTGGTCGTTGGGTGAGGGATATGTCCTACCCGACTTTGAACAGTTTTGGTCTATAAACCTCACGTAACGAAGAATTAGGCCTTTTTATTGGACCAAACGTGATATTTCCTGTCCAATTAATTTCAATTCGTCATCACATTTGACGGGCCTCAAATGGCCCAAAATTGAGCTCGAGCAAGCCCCACGGAGCTCTTCTAAACAGGCCGTCCACTTGGGCCGAGCAGGCCCATAACCACTCTGGCGGGAAACGCAGCTCAGTTTTCCCGCCAACACCACGCAGCGAACCACTCTTTTTCGGGCTCAGGAAAGAGAGACCCAAAACTCAAATCCCCAATTTTCAATTCTCTCTCTTCGTCTCTCTCTCTATCTCTCTGCAAAAATGGCTTCCGATTCTTCTCCGGCCGATCTCAGCAACGGTGAGTCTCTCAATCTCTGTGAATTTGTGTATGTATCGATCTCGATTTGGTTCATTTCGTTGACTACTGTTGATTAACCTCAGGACCTTCCTCTCCCAATGACTCGTACTCGGCTCCAATCGGCGACTCCGTCTCGTCCCAGGGCCGGACCAGGCGGAGCCGCCGGTCCGCCACGCCCTCCGCCGCCGCGACGCCGCCGGCGAACCGGTCCCGATTCGCCTCCTCGGAGGCGACCCCGACCTCGTCGCGGCGCGGCGGCAACAGCAGGAGAGCCGCCGGAGGCCACCGGCGACCACCGCCCGCGACCCCGACCTCCACCGACGACGCGCCTCCGTCGTCCGAGACCGGCGGCGATGACGCCGACGATGCGGCGCCGACGTTCGTGTGGGGGACGAACGTGAGCGTGCAGGACGTGAACGCGGCGATCGAGAGGTTTTTGAAGTACTTCAGGGACCGGTCGTCGGGGCTTGAGGGCGAGTACGCCGAGGGAAAGTACATGAGGGCGATTCAGCATTTGATTGAAATGGAGGGTGAGTGTCTTGATGTTGATGCTCAGGATGTGTTTGATTATGATTCTGATCTGTACGCAAAGATGGTTCGGTACCCGCTTGAAGTCCTGGCGATTTTTGACATTGTTTTGATGGACATTGTGACGAATCGCGACCCGTTGTTTGAGAAGCACATGCAGGCTCGGGTTTTCAATCTCAAGTCCTCGACCTCGATGAGGAATTTGAACCCGTCTGGTTAGTTTTCGTGTTTCTTTACGAGGATCGTAGTTATTTGGTATTTACTGTTGTTTGATTGAAATGATGTTGTGATTAGATATTGAGAAGATGGTGTCGCTGAAGGGAATGATTATCAGGTGTAGTTCGATAATACCCGAGATCAGGGAAGCAATGTTCAGGTGTCTTGTGTGTGGATACTACACTGATCCTATTGCTGTAGAGAGAGGTTAGTGTTTGCGTTGTGATATTGGTGTGCTTGGTTATATTGATTACATGTTGTTCTAAATGAATTTGGTTACTTGTTTACTACTTGCTATTAGGGCGGATAAGTGAGCCAACAGTATGCAGCAAAGAAGAGTGTCAAGCCAAAAATTCCATGACAATGGTTCACAACCGATGCAGGTAATTCAAATTTATTGTAGTATACCTTGCTCATCATAACCTTAGTATTTAAATGTAGTTAGAGCTTGAGGGGCTTTCAGAACTCCAACCTCCCATAAAGTCATTTAATTTAACAGCAAATGCTCTTCTGATTCTAACTGCTTGGTATCAACATAAGTGTCTTTGAATACAATAATATAGATGATGGTTGTTTAGCTCATATACCTAGTAAGTTATTATAATCTCACATATAACACTGAGTGGATGCTTTCAGATTATGGTTGGTGAATTTTAATTTTGTTAACTATGGTGAGATTTCATGGTAGACCGTAGTGGTAGTCGACAAAAATAAGGGCTGCAGTTTATGCACATATATGTTAAATATTTATTTTACTATTAGGTTTGAAACCTTACAGAAATGTTGATTTTCCTTTAGAACAATTGAATTGTTGATTGTACAATCTCATTGTTGGGGGTAGGGGCTTACTTGAGCCATCATTAAATGCAGGGTCCTTGTACTAATTACAAGGTTAAGTTAGACCTGGCCGAGGAAATATCCCAAATTGATAGATAAATCATAAACAGGTGAACAAAATTACTAGATGAAGTATCAGATAGAAGTTATGTTTTATTGATAACTTTATTTTACCAGTTCCCACTTGCAAGTATGAAATCATGACTAACTGACTTTGCTCCAATATCAGCTTTGCCGATAAGCAGATAGTGAGGCTTCAGGAGACACCAGATGAGATCCCTGATGGAGGAACACCCCATACTGTTAGCTTGCTAATGCACGACAAGCTGGTGGATTGTGGAAAGCCAGGTGACAGAGTTGAGGTGAGATCATATTAGCATTTTTTTTATTTTCCAAGGGACCCTGTGTGAATCTAGGCCTTCTTGTTATAAGATAAATGTTCCTCCTTAACTCATGCAGTATAAACTATTTTACCCACTTATAGGTCACTGGGATTTACAGAGCAATGAGTGTCAGAATTGGACCAACTCAGAGAACTGTGAAGTCGTTATTTAAGGTATCCCCTTTTATCTTTGTTAATAGATCTGTTCATCTGAAACTGTTTCAAGATGATGTCTAATTGATGCTGTTCTTTTCTTTTTCTCATTGCAGACTTACATCGATTGTCTACATATAAAGAAAACTGACAAGTCAAGGATGCAAGCAGAGGATCCTATGGAACTTGACAATGGCTCAGGAACAAATGAGGATGGTGTCCCTTTTGACTACCATGACAAGGTAATTGTAATTATTGATGATATCATTTGTTATTTGGATGAAAGGGTAGTCCTTAAATCTCCGCACCTGTTTTATACTCATTTAAAATTGCAGGTGCAGCAATTAAAAGAGCTGTCAAAACAGCCGGATATATATGACAAGTTAACTAGATCGTTAGCTCCAAACATCTGGGAGCTGGATGACGTTAAGAAAGGGCTGCTTTGCCAGGTTCTTTTCTCTCCCTCTTTGATATTCTGATTGGTCATTGATATATTTCGAAATTTCGTCTCATAGATATTATGTTCTATTTTGACAGTCATTGCTGACATCTTGTTTTGATTGTAGCTTTTTGGTGGGAATGCTTTGAAGTTGCCATCTGGGGCTAGCTTCCGTGGTGACATAAATATTCTTCTCGTTGGTGATCCTGGAACTAGCAAATCCCAGCTGCTCCAATACATCCACAAGCTCTCACCTCGTGGCATTTACACCAGTGGAAGAGGGAGTTCCGCTGTTGGATTGACTGCGTATGTGGCAAAAGATCCTGAAACTGGGGAAACCGTAAGACACTAGATGCAACATTGATGTCTTTCCTTGTCCAGTTATATTTGAAAACATCTAACTTTGTGTACTTGATTTGAACATACTCCTTAGGTTTTGGAGAGTGGAGCCCTAGTGTTGAGTGACCGAGGCATCTGCTGTATTGACGAATTTGACAAAATGTCCGACAATGCAAGGAGTATGTTGCATGAGGTCAGTTATGCCTGCCATGCTCTCACTATAATGACGTAGGAAGGCAGCCTGAAATTTATCACTTTGAATTGAATCTGTGAAACTCATGTTGCCAATCTGTCAAATTTGATATTTAGTCATTATTTGCATACAGCATCTCCTGATTGTAGTAGCGTCATTTATTTTGAACTTCTCTCCCAGGTTATGGAGCAACAGACTGTGTCAATAGCAAAAGCAGGGATTATTGCTTCCCTTAACGCTAGGACTTCTGTTTTGGCTTGTGCAAATCCAAGTGGTTCCCGGTATAATCCTCGCCTGTCTGTGATTGACAACATACACCTTCCTCCTACTCTATTATCCCGGTAAGAGTTCCAACTATCACACTTCCTATTGATACACACACACACACACACACGCGTGCGTGATCTTAAGAAAACCGTAACATATTCTAGAAGTTTACCTTGTCAATATGAAAATTTGAGATGCTTACACATAATGGTTACCCTATTACCTAATCTCTTTGATGAACCTTAGTTTGTAACTATCTTCATGATTAACGCAAGATAAAATTGCATTTGGAGTTACTTTCCCTGGAACTATATTCTCATTATCATTACTTGCGCAGGTTTGATCTGATTTACTTAATTCTTGACAAAGCTGATGAACAAACAGACAGACGCCTTGCCAAACATATAGTGGCCTTGCACTTTGACAATCCTGAGGTATGGTCGACTGTTACCATCTCTTAATTAAGGACCAACCAGTATGGTTCCTCATATTGATCTGTCTACTTGCTTTGCTATTTGCAGAGTGCAGAACAGGATGTCTTGGACATTGAAACATTAACTGCATATGTGAGCTATGCCCGAAAACACATTCACCCACAGTTGTCTGATGAAGCAGCTGAAGAGTTGACACGGGGTTATGTTGAGTTGAGGAGGAGAGGAAATTTCCCAGGCAGTAGCAAAAAGGTATATTCTCCCATTCGACTTCCTCATAACGCATATTATAGTGTGTTATCTTGACAGAATTATGAAACACTACATGCCCTCACTTAACTTGATATAGGTTAGAATCATTAACTCAAAGGACCATGTCTCCGAATTTTGTGCTACAGGTTATAACAGCAACGCCCAGACAAATAGAGAGTTTGATACGCCTTAGTGAAGCCCTTGCTCGAATTCGTTTTTCAGAATGGGTATGTGAAACATACTTTGTATCTTTGTTATGTCATGAGTACAGTGATAGTATTTTGTTACCTACTGGATATGCAGGTGGAAAAGCCTGATGTCATAGAGGCATTTCGACTTTTGGAAGTTGCAATGCAACAGTCTGCAACCGATCACTCCACTGGTAACTTTACAACCATCTTCTACCCTCTGTCCACTGGTTTCATTCTATTACCCAGACGAACAGCATCTAATACACACCCCTTGTTTGTAGGAACCATCGACATGGATCTCATTACTACTGGAGTCTCGGCGAGTGAGAGGATGAGGCGGGAGAATCTGATATCAGCAATTCGCAACATAATAATGGAGAAGATGCAACTCGGGGGACCATCAATGCGACTTTTGGAGGTATATGCTACTCATCCGCCTGTATAATTATAAAACTTCCCTTTACCTTGACCCAAAACTAACTTCATTTGGATAATTTATTCACAGTTTGTGGAAGAGCTGAAGAAGCAAGGCTCTCATGGTGAAACCCATCTTCACGAGGTATATACATTTATCTCTTGTGCTCTCTTGCTGTTGAACTTTTACTGGTTATGCTGATGAAGAATATAATATAATATGCTCTTGGTGTTGGTGTTGGTGTTGGTTTCAGATAAGAAATGCTACAGCTACTCTTGCAAGTGAAGGATTTATAGTTGTTCATGGTGACAGTGTCAAAAGAGTATAATGACTTCATTCTTGTAGTTGGATTGAACTTGTCTCAACTCCCTCATGCTCATAATATGTAAAAGCTCATCTCCTTCTAGAGGAAAGTTGCTACTGAATGTGCTTTAAATTGTATACTTAGGATCCCCGAATTTCATCATGGAAACTAGATTTTATGCTTTGTAGATTTATGTTCACTCTTTCAACTAGGTGTCTGGTGTAAGCTTGGATATTGTTAGTTTGATATCCAAAACACTATTATTTTGTTTGCATTTGATATAGAAGATATTTACTGACATGTCTAATTAATTTTCTGAACAGTTTCTGATTAATTTTTTACAGGGATAATGACATTTTGTTACACTTAACTATTACGAAATGACATTTTTATACCTTAACTATTTTTCTCTCAATCAATTTTTTTTGACAATCTACCTCTAAAATGCTTAATATACTTAAAATATCTCTGGTTCAATTGAAAAAAAAATAGAATTGAACTAATATTGAAATTAAATTAGTTCAAGTTGGGTCGGTTCAAATTAGATTCATTGATTTGATTAGGGGTATTTTAAGTATATTAGACATTTTAGATGTAGGTTTTCACAAAAATTTTGTCAGATATTGAAAAAGAGAAAAATAATTAAGACGTGAAAATGTCATTTCGGGATATAATTAAGTGTAACAAAGTGTTATCGTTCATTTTTTATTAATTTTCAAATAGCTTTCAAAAGGGCATCTCACTCTTTACCGTTTTTACAATATTGTTCATATGCATTATTTTGTCATTTCTCTTTGTACCTGTAGAGTTTATGTTAAATGAAAGTCATTTTTTCATATTTATTTTAAGAGAATAAAATATAGGACATTGGCCAATATTAAGTTCTGAAATAAAAAAAGATATGAAATGTTAATTTTAAATAAATAAATAAATAATTTGTATATAATTTTGGAACTGATTCATCTTAATCTTGGATCTAAAAAAATCTTGAAAATAATATATTTAAACCTTGGTGTCACCAGATGGTTGAACGAGTAAAATGACGAGTCTACGTAAGGAGATTAAGGTGGGAAGGCAAGAATAAAGTGGGGAAAAAGAAAATGCAAATACAAAAAGAAGAGACTTTCCATAATTTATGTGATTTTAATGAAATTAACAGTAATTAGTAGATAAAATACATTTTATATTTGAAGCGTATTTAATATTGGATTTGTTCTGTGTGCTCATTCTAAAATATATAGATAAAATCCACAAAATTCCACGTGTGGTGGATGCGATAGAAAATGACAAAAAAATGAGGGGCCAAAGTGCAAAAAGGGAAGATATAAAAGGAGAGCGAAACAGAGAAGCTCGTTGGCTGTGTGTGGCGCTATAACGAACAAGAGTCTGTCTCTAACAATCACAATCTCATCACATTTGGTTTGTGTTGCCGATACAGAGATCACTGAAACGAACCAGAGAGAGAGAGAGAGAGAGAGAGAGCTATGGGAGTTGGGTGTTGTCCTCCGATGGATCTGTTCAGGTCGGAGCCGATGCAATTGGTGCAGCTCATCATCCCGATCGAGGCCGCTCATCGCACCGTCTCCTACCTCGGCGATCTCGGCCTCCTCCAATTCAAAGACGTCCGTACTCTCTTCTCCGCCTCTTTGATTCTCTCAATTCCATGGCGTTTTCGTTGTTATGTGCTTAGGATTTGGATTTTGAGATTGCGATTTGAATGTATGTTGAGTAGATTCGGTGTTTTTGTTTCATCGTGGTTTGGAATTTTGAGAGAATGTGATGTTATTGTTTGCAATGTGTTGATTTTGATTTTATACTGGAGCCGTGAGGAAGGATTTGAAAATGAACTTGACTGAATTTTATTTGATATTGGATTTGTTGTTGTTTTGAATGTTGAGTAGATTCAATGGTTTTGTTTCATCGCGGTTTGGCGTATTGAGAGAATATGATGTTATTGCTTGCAATGTATTGATTTTGATTTGGTACTGGAGCCGCGAGGAAGGATTTGAAAATGAACTTGACTGAATTTTATTTGATATTGGATTTGTTGTTGATTTGAATGTTGAGTAGATTCAATGGTTTTGTTTCATCACGGTTTGGCGTTTTGAGAGAATGTGCTGTTATTGTTTGAAGTGTATTGATTTTGATTTGGTACTGGAGCCGTGAGGAAGGATTTGAAAATGAACTTGACTGATATAATTTGATATTGGATTTGTTGTTGATTTGAATGTTGAGTAGATTAAATGGATTTGTTTTATCCCGATTTGGCATTTTGAGAGAATGTGATGTTATTGCTTGCAATGTGTTGATTTTGATTTGATACTGGAGCCGTGAGGAAGGATTTGAAAATGAATTTGGCTGAATTTTGTTTGATATTGGATTTGTTGTTGATTGATCACACAAATGATGTTTTTTCTTGTTTTTTTTGCTTTTAGCTCAATTCAGAGAAGAGCCCTTTCCAGAGGACTTATGCTGCACAGGTACATCATTTATCCATTTATTTTTCTGTTTTTAATCAAGGAGTTAGAGTTTTATCCAGAACATTTTAGAAATGTTATAAAATTATGATTTGGTTGAAGTATATCAAAAATTGGATCTACACTAGTACATAACATATTCTACAAAAAAATAACAGTCTTTGTTTCAGCATTGAAGATGATACAATTTATGAATGGTTGGATCTGTACATATGAAATTGGTTAATTAAGATGTTGGTTTCTCTTGCATCAGTAGTTTGGAGACAACTGCACAAAATGGGGTTTTTCATTGTTGTTTTGTTTGTGAGATTTGGGATTGCTTTCAAAGTAATAAAATCACAGATTCTAATGAGTATTTATGCTACAACAACAGTTATTGCCTTGGTCAAGATGATTGAATCTTTAATGTATTTTTTTGAAATTAACTTTCTGAAGTTTGGCCGTCTGTTTTTATTGCTATGATTTGCTTTTGAAGATTAAAAGAACTGGAGAGATGGCACGTAAATTGAGGTTTTTTAAGGAACAGATGAAGAAGGCAGGGTTGCCTCCTTCAGCAAAGTTCTCTACACGAGATCATGTTGACATGGATGACTTGGAGGTATATTAAATGAAAACTCTTTATTTGGACAAAGTGCATTTTCTCTTAAATATATTCAACTTTTTGTGTGCATGGTCTAGGTCAAACTTGGAGAGCTTGAGGCAGAGCTGATTGAAATGAATGCGAATGGTGAAAAACTGCAACGAACTTATAACGAGCTCTTGGAGTATAGGCTGGTTCTGCAAAAGGTATGTTTTGTTTGCATGACTAAAACAGTACTTTTGTTGCCACACATTATGTATCACGAGGAGAATAACAGTTTTATTGGGTATATATACTCCATAAACGTTACAATGTTGCTCTTTTTTCCTGGATTAACACATTACTTGGGACGCGTAGAAGGAAGAAAAGACTCCAGCAACATAGAGAAATCAGTAGAGATGCAAACTCAGACATTTTTTCGAACCCTTGTTAGCAATGAACTATGGTAGTTTTGGGTATCAAAGTTGTTTTGATTGATACGGCAGTTTGTTTTCTTGCTAGTCAAGTACCACAACTGGACATACTGCAATTGGGACTATAATGTGAAAATCATATATAACTAGTATAACTCCACAGGGTTTCCAGATGTTAGCCAGTTGAGATGCTGCTATAGATGTTGAGGTAGAGATTCGTGTGGTTACTATTTTTCTTTCTATTATTAATCAAGCTAAGTCAGATGTTTCTATTATTAATCAAGCTAAGTTAGATGTGCTTAAGCCAAGGCAAGTTTGTAAGGTTCAAATCTCATTCTGTCCTTTACCGTCTAATCCAAGGCAAGTGTTGGCATGCACCAAGACTCCAATTAGCTTTAGCTAATGCATTTTTTTCCTGATTATCTTTGACAATTGGGTTTTGTTGCATATGAGCTATGGTGTTGATCTTGAAATGCTGTGGTCTTCCATTCAGGCTGGTGAGTTTTTTCAGTCAGCTCAGAGCAGTGCTGCAGCCCGACAGAGAGAACTTGGACCGCGCAATACTGGTGAAAGATCGATTGAAACCCCTTTGTTGGAACATGTAACAACATTAACTGCTTCCTGACATCCTCAATACCAACTGTAATCTTTTGCTAAAACGTTAAAATTCTTCTTGATCGAATGTTTGTAGGAAATATCAGGTGATCCATCGAAGCAAGTTAAGTTGGGGTTTCTCACTGGTCTCGTTCCCAGAGAGAAGTACATGGCATTTGAGAGGATAATATTCCGTGCTACCAGAGGTAATGTGTTTCTAAAGCAGGCTGTTCTTCCAAACCCTGTCACTGATCCCGCCTCTGGAGAGAAGGTGAATAAAAAATTTCAGTACTAATTATTTATATATTTAAAATATGAAAATGCAAGTGCACGTGCACGTGCACGTGGCATCTCATTGTTTTATAATTTTGATTTTATAAAGCATATGTAGCTCTAGTTACTTTTAAAGATTACACCATACAAAGTATATTGTTTTAATTGTATCTTTCGTGTTCATCTTTATAGTCTTTTTATTTGCATGATTTTTGTCTAGATGTAAGAAAGGGGCAGATGGTGCTAACTCATGTATCTTTTTAAAGGTAAAAGGATGTGCCCTGCTTCCAGCTGTCCATCCACATACATTGCTTCAGAAATAACGCCTTTGACCCTATGATAACACTTAATACATTCTCATTGAACACCACTCGGGAGTTTAAGTACTCATAATGTTTGCAAGTTGGAACTAATAATTTTCGGACTTTTGTATAGCGGGTTGTTGATCTCAGGGTAGTTGTAAGTGTGGGATCTGGAAAATGCTTTCTTTGTCATTCAGTTATGCTTGCGTTTTTTAATCTGTTGACGTTTTTTTCTTGTACTCCACACCCTTCTTCAAACAAGTAGATGTCAATTTACAGGTACACAAAAATGTATTTGTGGTCTTCTATTCTGGAGAGAGAGCAAAGAACAAAATCCTGAAAATATCTGAAGCTTTTGGAGCAAATCGTTACTCCTTCTCCGAAGATTATGGAAAACAAGCTCAAATGATTACTGAGGTATATGTTATTCTCTTTTATGGATTTACTTCGCTATTTGTCTGCCAAATATTGTAGCCTTGTCCATACTAATAACACTTTTGCTGGTGTTGGTTTTACATGCCATGGAGAGCAATTATTGATGTTTTGCTTTCTGTGCAAATTGGATGTCCAAAGTTGTATTTGCAGTTATGATGCACTTTCTATCCATGGCTGAACTCACTGCATAAATGATGGTTTGAAGATCAATAAAAATCTGTTTTAATTGATGTACATGATTACTTTGGTTCTCAGGTTTCAGGAAGACTCTCGGAACTGAAGTCGACTATAGATGCTGGACTGCTTCACCGAGGCAATCTGTTACAGACCCTTGCAGATCGATTTGAGCACTGGAACCTTTTCGTATGTCATACATAAGAATTCTATGCGAATTTCTGTTGTATGGATATTGTAAATATCTCTCTTTTTAGGAGACAAAATATATTATATTATTTCAGACGAAGTAAAACTGAAATTATATCCAGCAATGAATTTTTTTTTATTTAACTGTGAAGGTGATGAAGGAGAAATCTATCTATCACACGCTGAACATGCTTAGTCTTGATGTGACAAAAAAGTGTCTTGTTGCTGAAGGGTGGAGTCCCATGTGTGCAACGAAACAGGTTTCTTCCTCCAGCTTTCAGTTTTGTACTTTACATAATTTCCCCCCCTGCTGTGTAACTTGTAACTTTCATCCAAGATCCAATGCTGAAAGCTTTCAAGTAATAAAAAAGTTTGGTCTTGCTTTGTACAGATTCAAGAAGCATTGCAGCGGGCTGCTTTTGACTCCAACTCACAAGTTGGAGCCATATTCCGGGTTCTACGAACCAGCGAGTCCCCTCCTACCTATTTCCAGACAAACAAATTTACTTCTGCGTTTCAGGGAATTGTTGATGCTTATGGGTAAGGGACAGATTACATTCGATCACAGACCATATGTCATGTACTTGCATAAGTTTCTGTTTTAATGTGTAGCTGTGTATCCCAAAAGCAGGTTATGGTCCAATTGGCAAATGTGGTTTTATATCACAGATGAGAAAAGATTTAATTATCATTGGCTTAAAAAATTATATTAGATAGTTTGTGATCTTTGGTGTACTAAGCCATGTCAATTTGCATACACCTTACTATATATACATGGTTGCCTTTTATACTTGGAGTAGTCTCTGAATTTTCCATGTAATTGCAGGGTGGCCAAGTATCAAGAGGCAAATCCTGGTGTGTACACAGTTGTCACATTCCCATTTCTTTTTGCCGTCATGTTTGGTGACTGGGGACATGGAATCTGTTTGTTACTCGCGACACTAGTTTTTATTGCTAGAGAGAAGAAACTTTCTAGTCAGGTAACGTCGTCATAACTTAATTCCAATCAAGTAATTGACCATCTATTTTGTGCTGTAAAATTATCATGAGTGATATATATATTCATTCTTGCAGATTGTGATATAAATTCTAAATCAATGAATGGAATATACTTCTTGTTTATAAGATTTAGTGGCTATACTATTTTTTGCCATAAAGAATACTATGTAATTGAGCAACAATGCAACACGATTATGTTTCCCCACCTGTAGCTGATTTACTTTGATTTTGACTAGTCACTTCTTGGCTACTTATGTTTTTCGTTTTCTCCTTTCTGTTTGTTTGCTATATAGTCATAAATATGTATACCTCATGAAAGCAACCCAAATTAGTATGCTAAAGTATCCCGATACCTAAATACCAACCCAACTATGCGTACCATGATCATCCTAAATGCCAACCCAACCACGCCTACCATGATCAGTCTGCATCTATGACTTATATTTCTGCCACAACCTTATACCCCCTCTTTTCAAGGTATCACTGCTTTGTTCCAACTCATGTACCTGATATAAGCATTCCTTTGTTATTCTGATGAAACTTCATCCAAAAATAGAGTTCTCACTATATGTAGGATATTTTCATAATTTTTCGGTTATTTCTCATTTTTATGATTCAGTAATATAAAAGTTTCTTTTAATGTTTATATTTATGGCTGAACCCTAACTAAAATGTGATACTTGCTCACTACAGAAGCTTGGAGACATTGCAGAAATGGCCTTTGGTGGTCGTTATGTTATTCTGATGATGTCCATTTTCTCGATTTATACGGGCTTGATCTACAATGAGTTTTTCTCAGTTCCTTATGAATTATTTGGTCCCTCAGCATATGCCTGCCGCGATCTTTCTTGCAGGTATTTAACTAAATCACTGGATACATTGTTCTGTATTTCCAAGTTGAAAATTTATAAAATATCATTTGCATACTCTCTTTGACCAGGGATGCCACTACAATTGGCTTGATCAAGGTTCGTCCTGCTTATCCATTTGGCGTGGATCCTGCCTGGCATGGTACCCGTAGTGAGCTACCATTCCTCAACTCATTGAAGATGAAAATGTCAATCCTTCTTGGGGTGGCTCAAATGAATCTTGGAATCATACTGAGCTATTTCAATGCCATATTCTTTAAGAGTGCCATAAACGTCTGGTCAGTTTATTTTTCAGTTGGATGCTTTGGCACGCTATGGACTTTACATAACTATTAGTGTTCAGTAATTCACAAGTAAAACTCCAACACTATCCAAGATTAAAATCTTTAAATGCTTGCTGGTACTATAATTGTACATTCTTTGATTTTCATGCAACTTTTCTTTGCAACGCTTTCTCTGAAATGCTTAAGTTCCATCGTCAAATCATGCTTCTGAAGATGGTATTTGTTTATGGATATTGCAGGTTTCAATTTATTCCTCAGATGCTATTCCTCAACAGTCTTTTTGGTTACCTGTCCCTCCTCATCATTGTGAAGTGGTACACTGGTTCACAAGCTGATCTGTACCATATATTGATATACATGTTCCTTAGCCCTCTCGATGATTTGGGTGAAAACCAGCTTTTTGATGGACAGAAAAATCTTCAGGTTGACTCTATATATATAGCTTTTATATACATTCAATTCCCTTGATTCTAAACATCCAATTTATTCACCTCTTTTGATCTGTACCAGATGACGCTACTAGCGCTGGCCCTGGTTTCTGTACCCTGGATGCTAATTCCAAAGCCTTTTCTCTTGAAGAGGCAACACGAAAATGTACACATGTACCTTTCATTGCGTAAAATGTGTCCTTTTAACATATTTACATGATTATATTTATTGCCAGTCTCTTTATCTACCGGTTCTTATAGTCGTGTTTTCTTCAGAGGCACCAAGGGCAATCTTACATGCCACTTGAAACAGAGGAAAGCCTTCACACAAGCCAAGGCTCCCATGGTGACGAGGAGTTTGAGTTCAGTGAAGTTTTCGTACATCAGCTCATTCATACCATAGAGTTTGTTCTTGGAGCAGTCTCAAACACTGCCTCGTACCTCCGGCTGTGGGCCCTCAGGTATTGTTAATAGTACTTTGGCCTTTCCGTTCACCACTGTGTGTCTATTTGTTCGTTTCTAGTTTTTTTTATCAGCGAATAAAACTTTTAAATTAAAAGGATAGAGAGACAATTCCCAAGATGGGAAAAGTCTAAAAACATTACAAAGGAAATGAAACAAGAGAGAAAATACAAATAAAGACTAAGAAACATCTTGAAAAGAAGTTGCATCGTTCGCCTGAATATGTTGGATGAAGTGAATCATTTCCTCATCGCTACCCTTAGAAGTGAAACCCAAAGATTTACACATGTTCCAAGTTCTTTTGGCTCTTTCCACGTGATCTAAGAGGATTGTTCTCTTCTACTAAGAGAGCAAAAATATTTGTTTATATAGAAAATAACTTCTCTACCTTTTTGTGCATTAGTTCACCATCCAAATGTGGTTGATTTTGGAACAAAAAGAATAAAGTAGTCATTATACTCTTTAGAGTTACTCTACTTGAAGGAATTAATTAAAAATATGGTTTATTGAGCATTTTATGATGCTGGTGAAGAAAAAAAACAGTAGTATAAGCCTTTCTCTCCTCGCTTTCTTCTCAGTTGTGCCAAGTACAGAATAAAATGTTGTTTGTGACTAATAACTTAACAGTTAACACTTTCGTGATTCTTACTCATATCAGTCAAGAAATAACTCCCTGTGTAAATAGTTGCCAATTTTGAGTAACCTCAAAATGTGGAAAAGATTGATGCTAATTAAACCTCAAAAGATCGAATCTGCTTGGAGTCGTGATATATTCTGAGTGATTGGCTATGGTAGCCGTGTTTCTATTAACAGAAAACCTTACTATTTTCTTGACTTTGTGCAGTCTTGCCCACTCAGAGTTATCTAGCGTGTTCTATGAGAAGGTCCTCCTCCTTGCGTGGGGGTATATATCTTACACATCTTTTTTATGCTACTTCTTCGTTAATACGTATATAATGCATTGCACAAACAGATTAAAAAATGCTGATTTAGCAGCAAAATAAGAAATTCACAGACTAGTGAATGATAATAACCAGTATAGTTGGGTGTGACACAGGTACGACAATAAAATCATCCTTGTCATTGGCATCATCGTCTTTGTGTTTGCAACCGTGGGCGTGTTGCTGGTGATGGAGACTCTCAGCGCTTTCCTCCACGCTCTGCGACTCCACTGGGTGGAGTTCCAGAACAAGTTCTACGAGGGAGACGGGTACAAGTTCGATCCCTACTCGTTCGCATTGCTCGGGGACGATGATGAGTGACCATCTTCAGCTTGCAGAGAGCTGTTGTGTGCATAGGTATGGATCCTATGTTGATTCTTTTATTCGAACATGACGAATTGGTATTTTTGTCGTTGGAATGAATAAGCAAAGGTGAGTAGTTAGAGTCCAGTCCAGATGTGGTAGCAATTATCGCCTGTGTAATGGTAATTAATAATAAAAAATTATTATTATCGCCTGTGTAATGGTAATTAATAATAAAAAATTATTATGTGGGCGATGTATTTATTAATTTATCAACTTCTTGTTTTAGTTATTTATGCTTTATCCTTTAAACTATAAATGAGTGATAATGTGAAGAAGAGAGAAGGCTCGTGTGTGCTGAGTTAAGTTAACGAAGAGGTATAGATACTGTAAAATAGAGATGAGAAAATTACAGAGTGTATGTGCTACATTGGCTATATAATTCGAATATCAAGCAGGAATGACAAAAATTTATGAATTCGACGTGAAATTTGGTATTCCCCAATGAGTATGAGGAGAAACTTCTTGAAAGTTGAAGGAATTCCTTAACGAGTTTCATCATAAACTCCTTGCAAAGTTGGAAGAACTCGAATTTCAACATAAGTCTCAAGAATAACTTATTGAGAAGTCTCAACAAGGCAACTTGGAACTTGAGGAGTTTTGGAAATAAATCCTTGAAAAGTTGGAGAAACATCGAAAAGTTTTTTCTGAGTTGTCAATGAACGAAATTTTGAAACTTAATATAAAAAATATTGAGCAAGTTGTTTTAGTTTTAGATTACGACTACTGACAATAGGTTAGACAGAAGACGGAAAAGGTCTCTAAAAACCAATTCCTTGAAGACGAGGAAATTTTTTACAATTCAAGAGTGAGCAAGCAAAAATTTGTGATTAAAGTAGCGAGATTAGGAATAAAATTCGAATTTCAATTCTCCCCTGAATGGAAAGCGGCTGACTATCCCGAGATAAAAATTCTAACATATTATAATATTATTCTTGTTTATTACAAGTAAGATTGCTAAACTCGTCTCTAATCCTCAAAATCCAGCAATCCAATTTATCATGTGAAAATTAATAAATCTATCATAACTCGTTTCATTTACACACACAAATATTGTTAAATCTATCATAACTTGTTTCATATACAAACAAGATCAAACTTTTCGAAGATATGGAGGCTAGGAACAGGGCCTCTTGAGCCTGCCCATGTTCTTCTTTGCCTTTTTCTATATCTCTTTGTTTTCTTTTCTATTTTTTTTGTTTTATTTTATAAGGATAATAACGAAATGACACTTTTATACCTTAACTATTTTTCTCTATTTTTAGTATTCTGATAATTTTTTTGTGACAACCTACCTCTAAAATGCCTAATATATCTAAAATACTTCTGGTCGGATAATGAATCTGATTTGAACTGGCCCAATTTGAACCAGTTTGATTTCACTATTAGTTCAATTTTATTTTTTTTCAATTGAACCAAGGGTATTTTAGGTATATTAAGCATTTTAAAGATATGTTGTTACAAAAAAAATGTTAGGGTACTTAAAAAGAGAGAAAAATAATTAAGGTATGAAAGTGTCATTTCGCTATAATTAGGTTTAACAAAGTGTCATTACCCTATTTTCAATTTCTGCTTTGTTGATGTATTAAGTCGGCTTTTGCTTCTCACTTGAAAACAGTAGTTTGGTTTCATCTTGGAAGCCGGTAGTTTGGTTTCATCAATAATATCTTTTTCCTTTCCTATCATAACTAGTTTCATACACTCATGGATTCTTAAATCTATAGCGTAACTTGTTTGGTACACACAAAATTTTAGAGTCCACTAAGATTCAGTATCTTGTATACAACAAACCAAGTGAAGCCAAGAAACGTGGGGGCTATGAGCCCACTATAGCTAATTAGCTATGGTCCATCACTCACTTCATCATCTTTCTAAAGTCAACTAAACTCATTCAACGATTTGGCCCATAATCACTTTACTTTCCGTGGCTTGTTCAATACCCACACGCGACAAAGACAGTCCTGTGTGTTATGATAGTCCATTGTCTTAATTTGGTGTTGACATTATCTTCAATCATGTGATATCAAACTCTTCAAAACGTTAATGTTTTAATCTCCGAGAAAACACTTTCATCATTCATATAATTTTATTTATTTTAAACGTGTCGTCCACATAAAACAAATTTGGCTTGCCTTTTGCGTAAAATATTGTGTTGCCAGTCCAATAGAGTGGCTGGATCTTGCATGGCCTCGATTGGGAAATTTCGAATGTGACAATCAGATATTGAATATGGATTTTCAAATTTCAATCAATTTGGATCCCCAATAAATAAAAAAACATGAATTTGTTTATTATTTTATGTTATTTTTGTCTAAAAAAACTAATATAATCAGTTTATCAGCTAATTTTTAATCGCCATACAAGCATATTCTGGGAATATTTTTCAAATTTAAAAAAAATTTAATTTTCTTGACACATGCAGACATTAATTTTCAAATTTTAACATTGGTCGTGTTTTCACATCACATGACCTGACAAAAATTGAAATGCGAACCACCATTAATATGTTTGCCAAACTAAATTTAACATCACCCAGAATCATGGCAGATCAAAATAATATGATATGATTAATTGAATTATTTTATTGGGGAAAAAAACAGATATTTATAAATACATCACATTTAATATGTTCCTGCACCAAATATAATTCAAATCTCCAATACCTGGTTAGGGGAGGGGACCTAGAGAGGAGCCACCCAATATCTATTGGAACAGTTGGCCTCTAATCTCTGTATTCTAAATTCATGGGTCTCTGAATATTCCCTATTTTTATTATTTATTATTTATTATTTATACTACTTGTTGTTTATATAGAGTCTTATCAGTTCAGTGTGATATCAAATTTCAGAGAAATGGGTTTTCTGGGAATTTCTTCTTCTTGTTCTTCATTTTCTGGGTTTGTTGCTGTTTTTGTTGTTCTGGGTTTGGTTTTGAATGTGTGTGATGGAGGCAAGACAAGCTCATTTGTGAGGAAGGTTGAGAAAAGTGTGGACATGCCTCTTCACAGTGACACTTTTGAAGCTCCTCCTGGCTACAATGCTCCTCAACAGGTACACCAATCATAATTTTACCAAAATTTGGGTCCTTTTTGCAATTTTTTATTAGGGTTTTGTTTTTTTTGCTGTTTTATGTGATGTGGTACTGTTTTTTATTATGTTGTGTTGCTGTTTTCAATGATTTTAGCTTTATAGTTGATGAATCCATGTGGGTTTTTTGTTTCTATTGTTGTTGCATTGACATGGGTTCCTTTGTTTTGAGTGATTTTGGTGAGACTGAGACCCATTTGGGTAGGGGAAATCAAAGGGGACCCTGACCCGTCTTGGCTCGTGACCCGCCCGCTCTAAAACCTAATCCGGTGCTATCTGGGCGGATAATGAATCGGAAATGATAAATCCGGTTTAATAGGTTAATCAGGCTGAACCCGCCCGACCCAACAAATATCGAATTATTGGGTTATGTTTAGGTTCATCTGTTTATGCATGATAATTTAGGGTTTGATGTATGTTTTATTTTTTGACAATTAGATTTTGTTCTTGCTATTATGTAGTTGATTTAGAGTTGAAGCTTTAATTTATTTTTGGTTATTATAAGGGGTGATTTAAGATTTTGTCTAGGTTAATCCATTAATGCATGATGATTCATAGTTTAGTTAGACTTTAATTTTTTATAATTAGTTTCAGTTCTTGAGCTCAATAATCATATAAGCCAAAAGGCCCAAAACCGATAAAACTCATTTCAGTCTATCAGGTTGGGTCAACCCCGTAACCGGTCAGGGTCCAAATCCGGGTCAAACCTGTCATTTTAAATTCATACGGGTCGAATATGGGTCAGAAAAGGGCGGGTCCGGTAATTTGGGCCGGGCCCCTACACGTTGGTTTTGTTGTTGCTGCTGCTTCATTGGTTTTGACATTGTTGGGTGTAGTCTGAATAAAATTTGTGTTTTAAGGTTCACATAACACAAGGAGATCATGTGGGGAAGGCAGTGATTGTGTCATGGGTCACCGAAGACGAACCCGGTTCGAGCAGAGTGCATTACTGGGAAGATGGTTCCAAGGAAAAGAGAATTGCAAAGGGAAGGTTCAACACCTATAGATATTTCAATTACTCTTCTGGTTTCATTCATCACTGCACCATTACAGGCTTGGAGGTCAGTTTTGTTTACCAACCAATTTAGCAGTCTGTTTTTAAATCTGAAACGCTTTAAAGTTATAGATTTCAACTGGTTATTGTTTTGTATCACTAGTTCTCGAGCAAGTACTACTATGAGGTCGGGATTGGGCATACAGTTCGGCAGTTTTGGTTTTTGACTCCTCCTGCAGTTGGACCCGATGTTCCATATACATTTGGTCTAATAGGTAACCATTTCATTGATTGTAAACTTGCCCATTTTCATCAGTTGTATCATAGCATTAGCCTACGATTTGGATTAATGGTATCCTTATTTGATGAGGCTCGCTCACCTATCTCAGTGACACAATGACAATGTAAATGTATCGTATAGCTAATAATCACAATATCTAATTCACATTTTCAGTAGAAATGCTCTTAGTTAATAGTTTTCGTTCACTTAACTCTGGTTTAGCTTCCTCTGTGAAATGTATCATCTGCTTCACTGATCAAATTTTACGGCATGCAGGTGATCTTGGACAAACTTATGATTCGAACAAGACACTCACACATTATGAATCCAACCCACATAGAGGCCAAGCAGTGCTGTTCGTCGGGGACCTGTCTTATGCAGACCACTATCCAAATCACGACAATCGCAGGTGGGATACATGGGGAAGGTTTGTCGAGAGAAGCACCGCTTATCAACCCTGGATTTGGACTGCTGGGAACCATGAACTCGACTTTGCCCCAGAAATCGTAAGCATTTCTATGCACCAAACTTTTCTAGCCATAAGTATTAGGGAAATGTTACTAAACTACACGCATAATACTGTTTTTCTCTCAACTACACTTACATGTAAAATTCACTCGAGAATTGGTAATATTTATTTTGTTAGAAATACTAAAATACCCATATTTATTATTTAAATTTTGAAATAAGTAGGGGTATTTTAGTCTTTTAGCCTGATAAACTCAGAGAATGTTATGTGCATGTGTAGTTAGTGAAAAATAGTTTACTGTAAGTGTAGTAAAATGACGTTTCTCAATAGTACTAGTATGAATCTGATGGCTTATTCTGAAATGCTGAAAGCTTATGGAAAATGCCTTTTTCTGTTGCAGGGTGAATACAAACCTTTTAAGCCTTTCAGTCACCGTTATCACACTCCTTACAGAGCGTCGAATAGTGCTTCTCCGTTTTGGTACTCTATTAAGAGAGCTTCCGCTTACATCATAGTCTTGTCTTCGTATTCAGCATACGGTAAGAGTATACTCACTCACACAAGTTCTGTAATACAAGTGAGCATGCGTTAAATCATCACTTGGAGACATATTCTATGATCAATGAACGGTGTTTTACTCTTCCTCGTTCCTTATATGCCATTTCCGTTAATATTTAGGTATGTACACACCACAGTACCAATGGCTCGAGGAGGAGCTACCAAAAGTGAACAGAAGGGAGACGCCATGGTTGATCGTGCTGATGCATAGCCCGTGGTACAATAGCTACAACTATCATTACATGGAAGGCGAAACCATGAGAGTGATGTACGAGCCGTGGTTTGTGCAGTACAAGGTTGATCTCGTGTTTGCTGGCCATGTTCATGCTTATGAACGATCTGTAAGTGACTCTTTTCTTGTAGAAGACTTTAAGCTGTTAAGTTCTGAGTTTGGTTGTAGTGACGTGTTGCTTATAAAGTGATAACTTAGTATAGGAATCAGAACCAGTGCTTCATGTTTTTTACACAAGGTCGCTGTCACTTCACTCTCGTACAAGGGTATTTTTGTCATTTAAATTTTTTTTAAAGGGAAATTAAGTGAGAATGGCATATACTTAAAGGGAGGTATTTGACATCTTCTCTTTGATTTAATGCTTTATTATCGACACAAATTCAATAAATTGAAATTTTGACCAAAACTTGCTTACCCAACTGGTCAAACACGAACATGTGGCCTGGAGGTCATAGTTCGGTTTCAGCACCAGTATCTCTCTAATGCAAAAGAACACGAAACATTGTGCAGAAACAAAAGATATTTGAATTCGATGATGATTTGCTCGTAGTAAGCTTTTCTTTCTCTTTTCTTGTTACTTTTTCTATTAGTAATAGTTGGATTGATGCTTATTACATGAGGCTTCTGTCACTTTGCCTGCATTTGTTAGTTCTTTTCATGTTACTTGACATACAAGGCACACGCATATATTTCAGGAACGCGTATCAAACGTCGCATACAACATCATCAACGGTAAATGCACTCCCGCTGTGAAGGACCAATCAGCGCCCGTCTACATAACCATAGGCGACGGAGGAAACATAGAAGGCTTGGCGAACAGGTAAGCTCATCAGATCATACATACTACAAATTCATAGAGCTTCCCAATTGTGGGACATTCTGGTTCTTCGAGCTAACATATTCTCGTATCATATCACGTTGCAGCATGTCTGAGCCGCAACCGCATTACTCAGCTTACAGGGAAGCGAGCTTTGGGCACGCCATCCTCAGCATCAAGAACAGAACTCACGCTTATTATGCTTGGCACCGGAATCAAGATGGCGACGCTGTGGAAGCCGATTCAATGTGGTTCTTCAACAGGTTCTGGCATCCGATCGACGACTCCAAATGATGGGAAAATTGTGTTGGAATGTAATAAATTATCATTATTTCTGTGATCTGGCTGTTTGGGCTCCAGGAAAGGAATGTAGTGTAATTTTCCCGAGGAAATTGAACTGGGTTCTCTATTTCAGTGAATTTACGATTTGGCTCATTTGTTATTTAATTAATCATATAAATTATAGTTTGAATTAACCTAACTTTAACTGTAATAACCTCAATAACCTCATTCGAATTTCGAACCCAAATTTTAAACACAATCCTAACAGAAAAATAGCCAGATTTCATTCGTGTCTCTAACAAAATTAGGCTAGATTTAATTGGTTCTGAGCGGGTTAAACAGAACTCATAAATTAGTTAAGTTAAGTTTTGACGAGTAATTAGTAACAAAAATGTGGGAACCCAAAACGAAGGAATCACATTCTCAAATCATCTAAAGAGAGAATTAGTGAATAATAATCACTACTTTAAGGCTTAATCAGTCAGATGCTTAACTCAACCCTGTTTCCAAACGGTACCTCTCGGTCCGGCGCGTGAAAAACAGAGAAACGTATAGCGCGTTTGGCTTTTGAACTTTCTTCAGTATCTTCGTTTTTCTCTTTTCTCAAATCTTTTCTCTTTTTGACTCGCGACGATTCCGATTCTCTACAGAACCCAACGCGAGCTCTACTTTTATCGGTCTCGGGTTCGATTCTCCACAACAGCTCATCTCAATGATCGAATCTCTTCTGCTTCACTCTTCGTCTCCGTCTCCGTCGTCAATTCTCGCTCGCTCCTCTTCCTCCTCCAATGGCTTCTCGGGACCAGCTCGAGGCCATCAAGGTAAGGCTTCGAGGCCTCTTCTTCGTTGAGCTGAGCTATTGATGGAGCGAAATTGAACTGAACGTTTGGAAATGTCACAGGGCGCGAAGGTGCTCGTGGTTGGGGCAGGTGGTATCGGCTGCGAGCTTCTCAAGACTCTCGCGCTCTCTGGCTTCCAGGACATACATATTGTGAGTGTCACCTATATGGATGTGAAATATGATGATTCTGTAGTGTCTTGTTTTGTTGACAGGTGCTAGGGTTTCACTGGGTTCTTAGGGGTTGGGGATTTTGATTCTTGATCTGTTGCAGTGTTTTTGTTTGTTTGTTTGTTTGTTTGTTTGTGTTGTGATGTATAATCAATTGGTCTATTGTTATGGGAAAAAAACAAAGGGTTTAGATGCTTGGGGACAATGTTGGAAATTGAGATTTTGCATGATTTGGTCAATATCTTCACACACAAACAAAAGTAGCATCTGCCAGTTTGCTGATTGAGGAAATAAAAAGAACATAAATTTGAATCTCATGAAGATAATAATTTCATTTATTCAGGATGCGGCAACTTGTGAAATTTACTAAAGGGAGTTTTAATTTGGCATTTCGTTATTGCTTGAATTATGCATGTATGAGCAAATTAAACTATTGATTAACCTTGTAATGGCTCCGTCCAGTTGGATCTTTCTTCTAAGTTCTAACTAAAAGCTTCTTTCAGATCTGCAGTTTACTGCATAATGGTATGGTTTGGGCTAGTAAAGGCAAGGAATTATCTTCCTTCTTTACATTTATGAAATTTGCCAATTATGTCTGCAGTTCCACCTCTTTTTAGCACTCACATAGTAATTTTATTATGTTTGTGAGATTCTGTCTGGAATTTAAATTTACTGTATGTTGTAAATTATTTGTTTCAATTTAGTATAGTAACTCCAGACTAAAAGGGAAGTTGATTTCCATGATTTTACATGGCATTTGATGTTCTAAGTAACCGTCTACTTCATTGGTTAATAAGATGTTGAGGAGGGTAGGTCCCTTTGCATAATTTACAAACTTCTAGATGGTCATTTCAATTGGAGGAAAATGAGTTTCTTGAAATTTGGAGTCTCCAATGGAATCCCCACAAAGGGAGTGCTCAAGTTCCAAAAGCCCCTTCCCTTACTCGTCCGAATCCGTTCTGTTGAATCTAGAAATTAGACCCCCAGCCGGAATCGTACTTTGCATAGAGCGTCAGGGTATTTGTTAATTTACGGTTTGTAGATTTTTGGTGGTACGGTGTTCATTCCAATTCCAAAATTCCTACAGAAATCTCTGTAGATTTTGTGCACTATACCTTCTGGTTAAATTGTTAACAGTTCCAGATTTCATTTTCTTGATTGCTTGCTTAATACCCATTTGCAGATTGATATGGACACTATAGAAGTGAGTAATCTCAATAGACAATTTTTATTCAGACAGTCTCGTGTCGGGCAATCGAAGGCCAAGGTCAGTTCAACTGCATACATTTTAGTTCTTTGCTGATGAGGATTCGTTTGCAGTGAATTTGTCTCATTCGCTTTTTGGTCAGGTTGCTCGGGATGCCGTACTAAGATTTAAGCCCCATATAAACATCAAATCATACCATGCAAATGTCAAGGATTCTAGTTTCAATGTGGACTTCTTCAAGCAATTCAATATTGTCCTCAATGGGCTCGACAACTTGGATGCACGGCGTCATGTTAACCGCCTTTCCCTGGCAGCCGGTGTCCCTTTAGTTGAAAGTGGGACCACTGGTTTTCTCGGGCAGGTGCATATTTCCTCGTCAGTGCTATTCACTGACTTACGCACACTTTATTTTAAGCATTTAAGTGTTTAGACAGATACATAGATTCTGTTTATAGTCTTATCATTACAACATGCTCATACATTTTTCTTCAATATTTCAATCTGCAAGATAATGCCATCACGATTACTGACTATACTATGGATTTTGATTACTGCCCCCAATATTAGTGAAAAATATTTCTCTGAAAAAAACTCATGAGGTTCAGCCATCTCAAGCTGAGATCAACAGACCATGTTGGACTCGATATGAATTTAATCTCTTCAAATTTACCAAACCAAGCTTTTCGTAGCCATCTGTACTCTTTTACTGCCCTACTTAAATTTCTGTATGGTGCATTTTATTCCTTAATACACTGGATACGTTAGAAATATATATCCTTATCATCTGTGTGTGTGTAAAGATTTTGCTCTGTTTCTGACATTATGGCTTGTTTATGATATTTTATAACCAGAATTGATTGGAGCAGGTTACTGTACACTTGAAGGGAAAAACTGAGTGCTACGAGTGTCAACCAAAACCTGCCCCCAAAACATATCCCGTGTGCACAATCACCAGTACTCCATCAAAGGTATCAATATAAATGCACTGTCTGTGTTCTGTTAACTGAGGTCTAATGAATTGTGCGTTTTGCAGTTTGTTCACTGTATTGTATGGGCGAAAGACCTAATCTTCGCGAAGTTGTTCGGTGACAGGAATCAGGACAATGATTTAAATGTGCGTTCTAGCGATGCTGCCAGCTCATCGGATCATACAGCAGATGTATTTGAGCGTAGAAAGGATGAAAACGTTGAGCAATATGGAAGGAGGGTGTATGATCACGTATTTGGTCATAACATTGAAGTAGCTTTATCAGATGAAGAGACATGGAATAATCGTAATAGGCCAAAACCTGTATATAGTAGGGATGTCCTGTCTGATGAACCGACTAAAGCGAATGGGAATGGGAATGGGAATATGAATAAAAATGGTGTGACTGATGATGACTCGGCATCTGCTATGACTACTCTCGGTCTGAAGAATCCACAAGATATATGGAGCCTCAAGGAAAACTCAAGAATATTTCTCGAGTCCCTTAAACTTTTCTTTGGAAAGAGGGAAAAGGTTGAGCTTGATCTAGAAGTCCTTCAGTCTTTATTAGCAGCTGGCTTTGTTTAAACTAACTCTAGTGATTGGGAGTCTCATCTTTGATAAAGACGATCACTTAGCTGTAGAATTTGTTACTGCTGCTGCAAATATTAGGGCTGCTTCATTTGGGATTCCTTTGCGCCTTTTTGAAGCTAAAGGAATTGCTGGCAATATTGTGCACGCTGTTGCAGCAACAAATGCTATTATTGTCGGGTTAATTGTAATTGAGGCAATAAAGGTGCTGAAAAAAGACGCAGACAGCTGTAGGTACGGCTCGTGCTCAACTTCTCTTCTTCGATTCATGTTTCAATTCTAGTTTATTCTTTTTTTTTACGTTTATCTCTGTCTGTTGTTATATATACTTTAAAGAGATGTAAGGAAGTATATATTCTCCCCTTCTTTACCTAGAAATGACTTTCCCTAGTTGCACTATGGTGCTATGGTGTATTTAGAGTAACAATAGGTTGAAATAAAAGGCTTATATGTTTATTTAGGAGATAAATGATGCTTTGAAATGATGCAGATGATTCAAATAGACGAAAGGGTTTAGTTGGTGCAAGGGTATTGAGTCTGTTTTTAACTTTGTTAGATAATATTAGGTTAGAAAGGGCACAAATCTGTGAAATTCTCGCTTTGTTAAGATACTTGTTCAGAAAGTTTTTATCCTGAACTCGGAAAACTTGCTATCATTGGTTGGTTACTCAAACTTTGTTCCTGATACTTGTGTAGGATGACACATTGTTTAGAATATCCCTCTAGAAAGATGCTCCTTATGCCTGTGGAACCAGACGAACCTCCATTGTTTAGATCTCCATTTCTCCCTTCGTTTTCAGCCAAATCGAGCCTCGAATCTGCGACTCGGAGCTCCAGTTCTGAGCAATTCGACGCCAGGTCTGCCGCCAGAAACCTTACTGGAGCAATGGGGGAGCTGAAGACTCGCCAGAGCCCAGCCTTAATCCCACTTTTGTTTTCCCCATTTTAAGTTTTTTTTTCTTCTAATTTCTTTGAGTCGAAATCGGTTCCGGTTAAACTGAAAACCGATCAAAATTTCTGGTTAATTGATAGTTCAATTTTTCATCATTACCGGACCGGTTCTGGTTCCAGATTTTAGTAATTGAACCCTGCAAGTTCGGTTTTCAATTCAGGTCATCAATGATGAGCAACCCTGCAACATGGTAACGATGATAAGGATTTCTCTTTTGTGAGCATCATTAAGACCGCAAAAGATCGGAATCCTCCCAAAATGAATGGACAACAATTTGGTTCATTTAAAGTTTTTTTTGGTCATGGATGCCAAAAATTCCTGAACTTAAATTTGACAAGATTCGATATCTTGATCCGACGAATATTATTTAGTCTCAATATATCTTATTGTCATCTTATAGAAAGTCAAAATATGTTGAACTCCGATAATTTTAATTTTATGGAATAAAGAATGAGAATCGATGAATTTGTCTTCAACCTTTTTGTCATCTCTAAATTTTACCTTTTTGAAAACTACATTATTTACTATCTACCCTTCACACCATTTTCATCCCCTTTTGAGTTTGAACTCGATACGTGAGGCAATTTCTTATTAATTTGATGCAATTTCAAGAATATTAATAGTTCATAAATAGAAAAATTGATGAATTTAATATTTTTAAGAAACATATTTGTAAATATTCAAACAAAACCATTACAATATGTGATTTAGAAATTAAAACTACCGGATCTCAAACAAACCTTAACCATAACTTTCAATTTGCTCTTTTTTTACCATTTCAAAACTGCCAATTCCACATTTTCTAAAATAAGCCGCCAAAAGCAACACCATTTTCCAATCTCCATCCTCAATCCCTCACCAATTTCCCCAGGAGGGTTGGAGATATAGAAAAAAAACACCCAAATAAAAAAAAATTAAATCCGCAAAACCCACAAAAAAAAATCCAACAACCTTTTTCTATGATCTCCGTCATGCCAATAACCCTCCTGGCCATTACCATCATCGTCACCGCTCTCGTCGTCGTTTTCGCTCCCTCCGTCGTCGTTTTGGCCCTGCCTACGTCTTTCACCCCCGGCGACAGGTTCCTCATCGACTGCGGGAGCTCCGGCGACAATGTCGCCGACGGACAGCAATTCCTCGGCGAGAAGAACTCCAAGGACAAGATCCGCGCTGCCGACAATTACTTGGTCTCCACGAAATCGGACAAGGCCCCGTCGCCGATCTACCTGACGGCGAGGGTGTTCAAGGACGAGGCGAGCTACGTTTTCACTCTCACCGACACGGGCTGGCATTGGATCCGCCTCCATTTCTTTCCGGTGAAATCGGCCGGAGAGTTCGACCTGACGAAGTCGAATTTCAATGTCCAGACCGATAAGTACATGCTGATCTACACGGCGAATTTCACGGAGGAGGAGAAGCCGACGGTGAAGGAGTACCTCCTCAACGCCACCGCGGAGGAGAGGGAGCTCCGGCTCCGTTTCCTCCCGGAGAAGAACTCGTTCGGGTTCATAAACGCGGTGGAGGTGGTGTCGGCGCCTGAGGACCTGATCGGCGACGACGCCACGAACCTGTTCCCAGTCCAGGGTGTCTCGGGGCTTTCCGGGTTCGGGTACATGGTGGCCCACCGGGTCAACGTGGGCGGGCCCCGGATCACCCCGAAGAACGACACCCTGGGCCGGGTCTGGGTGCCCGACGGGGCCTATATCAAGGACAGGGCGTTTGGGAAGAAGGTGGTGGTGGGGACGGATCAGGTGAACTACGCGCCCCAGGGCGCGTCGGCCCTGATCGCGCCCCCCAACGTGTACGCCTCGTGCGTCGAGATGGCCGACTCGGGCACCAACAACCAGATCTTTAACGTGACGTGGGCGTTCGCGGTGGACGACACGCACTCGCACCTGATCCGCCTCCACTTCGCCGACATCGTGAGCAAGAGCCTCAACGATCTCTACTTCAACGTGTACATCAACCAGCGGATCGCGATCTCGGGGCTGGATCTCTCCCAGATCCTCAACGCCCTAGCGACCGCCTTTTACCAGGTGGGTCACGATAGAAATAATATTGATGTATTGAATCGACACGTAAAATAAAATAAAGGAGAATAACAAACAAACAAACTTAACGAGCACGTTCTTATTACATCAGGACATCGTCGTGAACGCGACGCTGATCAACGACGGGGTGGTGACGGTGGAGATCGGGCCCCTGACGGAGAGCAACATGCCGAGGAACGCGATCCTCAACGGCGTCGAGATCCTGAAGATGAGCAACTCCGTGGACAGCCTCGACGGGGAGTTCGGGGTCGACGGGAGGTCGGCGAACCCCTCCCGGCGGCACACGGTGGCGGTGGTCGGGTTCGCGATGATGTTCGGGGCCTTCGTGGGGCTCGGGGCGATGGTGGTGAAGTGGCAGAAGCGGCCACAGGACTGGCAGAAGCGCAACAGCTTCTCGTCGTGGCTCCTCCCACTCCACGCCGGCGGCGACCACAGCTTCATGACGAGCAAGCACGGCTCCCACGCCACCAACGCCCACAGCTCCACCATCGGCCTCGGCCGCTGCTTCGCCTTCTCCGACCTCCAGGAGGCCACCAACAACTTCGACACCTCCGCAATCATCGGCGTCGGCGGCTTCGGCAACGTCTACCTCGCCGAGATAGACGACGGAACCAAAGTCGCCGTCAAAAGAGGAAATCCCCAATCAGAGCAAGGGATCAACGAGTTCCACACGGAAATTCAAATGCTCTCCAAGCTCAGGCACAGACACTTAGTCTCTCTAATAGGCTACTGCGACGAGAACGCCGAGATGATCTTGGTCTACGAGTACATGGCCAACGGGCCGTTCCGCGATCATTTGTACGGGAAGCGAGCGCCTCCCGTGCCGATGACTTGGAAGCAAAGGCTCGAGGTGTGCATCGGTTCGGCGCGTGGGCTGCACTACCTGCACACGGGGACGGCGCAGGGGATAATTCACCGGGACGTGAAGTCCACGAACATCCTCCTCGACGAGAACTTTGTCGCCAAGATGGCCGATTTCGGGCTGTCCAAGGACGCGGCGATGGGGCAGGGACACGTGAGCACGGCCGTGAAGGGGAGCTTCGGGTACCTGGACCCAGAGTACTTCAGGAACCAGCAGCTGACGGAGAAGTCGGACGTGTACTCGTTCGGGGTGGTCTTGTTCGAGGCGTTGTGCGCGAGGCCGGCGATAAGCCCGCAGCTGCCGAGGGAGCAGGTGAACCTGGCGGAGTGGGCGTTGCAGTGGAAGAGGAAGGGGCTGCTGGAGAAGATCATAGACCCGCACTTGGCGGGGAAGATCAAGCCCGACTCGTTGAAGAAGTTCGCCGAGGCGGCGGAGAAGTGCCTCGAGGACTACGGGGTCGACAGGCCGTCGATGGGGGATGTGTTGTGGAATTTGGAGTACGCGCTGCAGCTGCAGGAGGCGTCGCCGCCGGGGAAGGGGGAGGAGGAGGATAGGACGTCGTCGTTGTCGTCGGTAGGGGTGGTGGAGGGCGGCGTGGCCGCGCCGCCTTCGGTGGTGCCGGAGCAAGGGAGGAATTTGATCCAGCCGACTAGCGATCAGTCGGGGACCGACCTGCTCGCCCAGTTCGACGGCCTCAATGGTAGGTGAGCGAGCCTTTTTTTTTTCGGGCTGATAATGGTGCGAGTCTCGTGCTCTGGACTACAGGCAAATGTCATTTTCAGGCTGCGTTAAGTAGTGTAAGGTAAATGTTTCTTCTCTTTCTTCGTGTAATAGGATGTTGATTAATATTCTTGAAATTGCATCAAATTAATAAGAAGTTGTCTCATGTATCGTAGTGAAACGATTTAAAGTTCAAACTCAAAAGGGATGAAATGGGTATGAAGAGTAGATAGTAAATAATGTAATTTTTAAAAAGATAAAATTACCGTGATATAATCAGTCATAATATTATATTTTAAAATTACTATAATTTACAATATATTTATATTAAGCAAATTAGTGCACAACTTAAATTTTATATGGCAATTTACTTTTTTAGTGAAAAAAATCATACATTATAAACCATTTAGATTTTCATGCTGCTGGAATTGCAAAACATGGTGAAATCGATTACGAGGCCTCTTTAGCATATTGTCTCATTTAATTACTCGTAATCGTAAAGAGAAAAAAATTCACCACTCAAATTAACCAAGACCGAAAGAGCATAATATCAAATTTGAGTGTAACTGGAGTTGATTTTCTTGTTAAACTCATCAGTATGAGTAAGAGCTCAGTCGACGTAGAATTGAATGCACAACATGTCACCGTTTCGTTCCTCTTCATAAACTCGCCTTGTAGTCTTAGCAGCTCCTAAAATTTGGACCTTAAACACAAATTATCACTTCCATTGTAATGCATCTAGAGTTTGTTGATGAACCTGTTTGTCCCCGGCTGCCACTACGTTGAAACCTGGAGAGAAAAACATGAAACAACGGGTTGGTCTAATGTGTGATTGTGAATACTTAATGATTCTGGAAAAAAAAGAACCGAGCACGTAAGAGACAAGTGAGCAAACACAAACTTGTGGGGTGTGAATCTGGAGAAGCTTCCCAGTAAAGCTCCTGTCCTTTCCAATCAGTTATGGTACCTCCAGCGCCTTCTATCACGGGTATCAGTGACAGGAAATCGTACGGCTGGTTTAAACAACAGAAAGTAGAATGGTAAATGAAAAATGTAAAGAGTAATCATATTTACTTAGAGGTGTGTAGAAATGAGTAGAGCCTACCTTGAGCCCGGACTCAATGACAAGATCCACGTAGCCAGATGCCAGTAAGGCATAAGCGTAACAGTCACATCCATATAATGGAACTTTCACCTGTGCACAAAAGAAACATCATAACGAAAATTGTTTGTACACTAAGGCCAAAATAGCACTGTTACTATACGCGTTATCTTCACAATATGGCAAGCGACAAATTTTCTAGATTAATGATGATTAGAGTCTTAAACAGAAATATATTTAACGAACGTACACCAACCTTGCTTCTAGCACGAATAAATGCTTCTTCGGCTTCTCCCTCAAAAAGATGGGGGCTTGTAGTGTACCTAAAAAATGGAAGGGAAAAAAATACATACAGCTATCTTGTCATCAAGATCAAGTGTCTCAGTTTCTACACCACAGGCCTTTTCATTTCACAAGAAAAACTTGCGTAGAAAGACATACAAATATGCTTGTGATAGTTCTGCACAAGGGCGAGTCGACACTTCTTGCCCGTTCAATGTAGTTCTCCTTCCTTTTATCCCGATCCATCTTTCTCTCAAAATGGGTTGATCGATAATGCCAAGAATCTGAAGAAGCATTTTTGTCATTCTAAGTAGACTACATGATTACATCTACATTAAACTATGAAATTACAATTCGACTTCCAACAGTAACAGGCAGAAAACTATAGCACTACACCTAGAAATTTATATACCTTCCCTATCTTATTTCTCATCCCTCGCGGGTAAACATGAAAAAATCACCAGGGCATTGAAAATTTTAAGTCTTCGTTTCATACATGCCAGGTAATATTAATATATGATCTTACCGGTTTACCCCTGTATAGTAGGGAAATGAGAGTACCAAACACAGGTTTACCTGAAATGACATAGAACACAATGAGCAAAATTTTATAGCTCCGAACTATTAGAAAGCAAAATAGAAATGAAATACCAGTAATAAAACTCTTTGTCCCGTCTATTGGATCTAAAACCCAAACATAGTCCGTGGACTTCTCTTTACACCTCCACCCATTCTCCTCTCCGTATCTGCAATATAACTCTTTTATGATAAAAAATACAGCAACAACAAGAATATAAGTGTCTCATTTCTATTTTCGTTAGTTAATAAACCCTGGATTACAAATAATATAATAAGTTGAGTACTGAGGGACATGTAATCGCGCGCGGAAAATGGTGGAATATCAAGTACTGAAAAATGAGTCCTTAATATTTACAAATAGTTAAATGGAACACTTATTTTGAGACAAGGGGAACACATACTGAAACTAAAAAACTAATCGAGATTCTATTATTTCATCAGCAACTTAGCATACATATTATTTAGTGGAAAAGATTGTATCACTTGAGTTGTTGCATATACAATACTTACATAGCATGAGAAGGAAAATTCTCCAACAAGATGGAGATCATACATTCCTCCGCCGCTCGATCTGCAATTGTTACAGGACCTGCAGCAAAATAAGAAAATTTTCCAAAAGAATCAAACAGGTTCTAAGGAATAAGTAAATGTGATGAACGATAAATAAAACAATCAGAGACAACAACCTATCAATAAACTTAAAGTTTCAAGGAATGTTCTCATCAATCTTCACTCCATAAACAAGTTAACTAATCACAAGAAAATTGAAACTCCTAATATTGATTTGCATCACAAAAACAAGTAAAATACATGAGGATGAAAAGCTTAATCAAACAATGCCTGAATATTCTCCTAAAAATGCATACAAATTCAAAATCATGAAAAAAAATCTCAAACACTTGAAAATTCCAGATCTCAGTGTAATGATAGTTTAACACTACGAAAATTGAAACTCCTAATATTGATTTTCATCACAAAAACAAGTAAAATACATGATGAAGAAAAGCTTAAGCAAACAATGCCTGTATATTCTCCAATTCTTCAAGTTCTAAAAATGTATACAAATTCATAATATATTCAAAGCCACCAAAAACAATCTCAAACACTTGAAAAATCCAGATCTCAAGGGAATGATAATTTCAACAGTTCGAGAACGAAACATACTCAGATCCTCCTTGTCGATGATATCGAATTTCTTGCGGAAATACTGACGAATCACATCTCCGGCGGCGTCGGCGACCTTGTTGCCGACGGCGGCGAACCGATCGACCTCGTCGCCGCTCAACGCCGCCTGCGCGAAGTCTCCGCCGTTGGAGAGCTCGGAACTGGAACCGGAGGTCATTGCGGAGGCGAATCTGTATCGGCCACGGATTGGGGGAATTTTTAGGGCTGAGGGCGAGAAGGAAATGAAATTCGCCTGAAGCTGAGCAATCGATTGATTTCGATGGAGAGGAAGAGATTTGAGGAACGGAGAGTGAGAAAGAGAGAGAAGCTGAGACTGAGTTGACATTTGCAGAGAGAGATAGACCGATTTGGTTAAATTGGCGGGAATCGGATTGAAGAAGAAGAAGAAGAGGATGAGAAATTGAGAATTTCATTCTTAATATTATTAATAGGGTAAATTCCACATGACCCCCTTAATTATACGCGTGTCTCACATGACCCCCTTTAACTACAAAATCTGAGGTGTATTAACTATTCAAAAATCCCACTTTACCTTTTTTTGTTGACCTTTTTCAAAATTCTGTTATGTTTTTGTGAAATGACGAAAATACCCTTATATCTGAAAAATGAAAATAAATAAATAAAAATGATTTTGAACTTTTTTTTATTTTCTCGTTGTACAAAATAAAGAATAAAAATAATATTTTAATATTAAATTTTTATTTTTAAAAAATTATTTATAAAAATAAAAAACTATGTTTAAAAGTAATTTTTATTTTTAAATTTTTTTTGTAAAATAAACTTTTTAAAAATTATTTTTACTATTAACAAAATTTTATTCTTAATTTTGTACAACGAGAAAATTAGAAAAAAAGTTCAAAATCATTTTTATTTATTTATTTTAATTTTTCAGATAGAAGGGTATTTTCGTCATTTCACAAAAACTTAACAGAATTTTGAAAAAAGTCAACAAAAAAAAGTAAAGTGGGATTTTTGGATAGTTAAGGCACCTCACATATTGATTTTGTAATTAAGGGGGGGCATGTGATACACGCACATAGTTAAGGGGGGTTATGTGGAATTTACCCTTATTAATATAATAATAGGGATGTACTTCATGACAAATCAGTCTAAATCTATAAATCGTCCGAACCAATTTCAGGTGTTGGATCGGTATAAATATGAACGCTTGTTGTTCCAGCGCGCGACAAATGACCAGAAAGTTGACCCGCAGTATTTTTCGAGTCTCAAATATTCTACCATTTTGCATAAATATTTTACCCGTTCGAACGGTTTGGACATTTCATCTTATTTTTACGTAATAATATAGTAAGAATATATTAGTAGATATGAATTTGTAATTGTAATTCTAAACTTTGAAGGCTTTAAAACCTAAGTAACGACATGTACTTGAATAAACCAGATATTGTACTATAAATTTAGATTATTAAAAAAAGTAAGTGTTAAAACTAATTTTAATAATTTTGAAAAAAAATATAAGGACACGTAAAAGGTTGCATTAAATTATTATTCGGGAAATAGAACATCTCGTCTTGGTGTGAGTGTTCTGCGATTGCGGTTGGTGTGCTTGTATGGAGGTTTTTTGGCTTGAAAATGTTGATAATAGGTCAATTTCTGTTTGGTTTTGGTCGCGTTTTCCAATCTTATTGCCAGGTTGAGTGTTGGGCTGGAATTTTTTCACGATATGGGTTTGTCCTGGACGACCCGATGTTAGGCGATTTGTTGGCGGTCGCCGGCCATAATGTACCTGGGTGACTGCAAATTTAGCGAGTCCCGTTCTTTGTTTGGCCGACAAATCCATTCCTGTCAGAGCCTTTGCTTTTCAAGCGGTTGGAGATTTTGGGCATTTCAGATGCAGGAGATATACCTGCAAATAACTTTGTTGGTCCAGTGGAGATCAAACATTCTCTGGCGTCGACTTCTCCTGACTATGACGGGACATATGAGAGTAATTTTATGGGTTTGATTTAAAAAAAGATATGTTACTAAGGAGGAAATTAAAAGAGAGTAATTTTATGTGTGAAAAATAATATTTGAATGACAAATAAAACTATACGTTCTTAAAAAACAAAAAACATTTCTTCTAGATCGATGCACAATCATTTACATATACACACAAACAAACAAAAACATGTAAACCAGAGTTTTAAGTAGAGTGGCTACAATATTACATATGTAGTTTCTGTTTGATTTTTGCCACAACACTTTTATTATTCTCGTGGTTGTGGTTGTGCCCTGTGCTGTTATTGGTCTTCTCTTCCACCCCCTCGTCACCGTCCACCTGCTGCTCCGGTACGCCCACGGCGGCGGCGACGGCGGGGTCGGAGTCGAGCGCGGCGTCGGCGCGCAGCAAGGAGCCGAGGGTGGGAGGTCCCGCGGTGGCGACGCCGATGAGCTGCTTCGGGTTACCGAACTCGTCGGTCAATTGTACCGGGCACCCGTGCTCGTCCGTCAGCGCGATTGGACACCCATGCTCGTCACGTAATAATGCTGCCATATAGATGTATATATAGATTCTGTGTTTTTTTTATACGGGCGCTCCCAGTGTTAAATAGGGGAGCTCATTGGATGAGGATGGTTGTGACTGGGCCTTGAACGTGACACGTGTGAATGCGAGTTGCCACGTGTCGAATCAGACGAAAGGTGTCACTGGTTGGCTATGGATTGGACTGGTGGAGATTTAAGTTTCAATGCGATCCTATGTATAGAAAATTGAACTATGGTATATATAAACTGAGGCGTGAGGATTAATGTGGAGACGCTATATAGTAAGAGAAGTTGATTTTATATTATATTATATGAGTGAATTTATTCGGGAGAGTAGTGTAACCAACGAGCTTTGAAATTGAAGAAGGAAAAAAAAGAATGAGAATTTGCGCTTGACAACTCAGTATCACATGTCTTCGCCTGCTAGCTCAACTTGGCCACAACGATATTTGTCGATAGCTCTCACAGTTCTCACGATATGGAGAAGTTCTCGCCAAATTTTTCTTATAAATTTCAATCTGTATTTTTATTAAGACGACAAAAATCTCTCAAATTAATTTAATTCGATAATTTTAAATTGATTGGGTAAAAAATAGATAATATCTAATCCATTTCTTTAATCGTGAAGAGATAAAAGTTGTCGAACTCGATAAAACCCGTCATCTTCAATCTGAGATGATAGAAAACGATATCATTAAATTTTTTACTCTCTCAATCTCCGGGATATAGAGAGGGTCAAAAAAGCATGACTTGCAAATTTAAAACAAATTCAAGGGCATTTGAACTTTTTAATATTCATTTTTAATGGAAGTTAAAATAAAAAGTGCAAGTGAAAGAAATTGTTAAAATAGAGGGTCCTTCTGAAAAGATAATGTTAAGTAAAATTTGACTTATTTTAAGAGTGCGGTCTGAAATTATCTCTCCACAGTATAAGGACATAACCCAAACATGCATAAACTATTTTTCGAGTCAACAACAATAGATAAACTACAAAAACAGCACTGTAAATCCCCAATTGGCAAGACACTCCAAAAGTACTCACAATAAGCAAATAGAAATCTATTTTCTTCAATCGAATCAATGCATCAACGGTTCATGCAACAAACAATTGGGGAGAACTGTACATCAATAAGAATTGAGGCATATCAATCAGCAGATAGTCTCTTGATACATTTTCATATTCCCAGAAATTCTTTTTCTTGATATCAAAGTAAAGCTATTCTTTCCTTTTATATATTCTTCCCCTTTCGATACTTTACAGTGGCAAAGTCAATGAGCTAATACTGGGAGAGAACTTCAAAAATCTTGCCCTCTTCACAACCCTTTTGCTCGAATGAAACTGCAGACACCGAGGTGGAATCTGTAGATATAGAAAACATATCAGTCTATATAACTAGATGCACGGGTTTTCAAAAAGTATCTAGACTCAGTTCCATGCTCATTATCCAAATTATAAGATGACTTGTTTTTATGCCAGATAGAACAATCCTAGAATATGGCGTTATATAAGAACCCATGGTTAGAGCAAAAATAAGAATATCAAGCCGGGCTTACATCTGATAAGCAATACTTAAGTATGTCATATACATACATTAAATGAACATGATTAGTTATTAATGTCAGAAGTATGGAAAAAAGATAGTGTATTGACTAGATAAATATTTATTGGATTTGGAGATGCTCACCTTCTAAAACGAGAAAAGAGGCTCATTCCTTGCTTGATTTTGCCCAGAAGAAAGCCTTCTTCTTGATAGAATGAATTTCGGATGAGGACTTGCTGCCTTTTGACCCAAAGGAAAAGTGGCGCCTCAAGAAAGGTTTGCTCATTGAGCTTTTCATGCTGGAGCTGGAAGCCATCTTTGAGCCCTTGCACTCATGTCCAGTACTTTTTAAGCGATCAAACTCAACAGAATCGCCGCTAACATCACTATCCACAACTCGATTCCTCAATTTCTTTTTGTTCCTGAGCTTTGCATCCATTTCAGCTTTCAATGCTTTTTCAGACAGCTTCAGAGTCTGTTTCTCCCCAAGGCTACAAACTGGGCAGGCTGGGTCGTACTTGTTAACTTCGGGAGTCATATTCTCCAAGCACTCGGCATGATAGACATGCCCACAAATAAGCACAGCGACAACATCTAGTTCATTGCCGGCAAAAATCTTCTGGCTGCTCCATGATGATTTTTCAGTCAGAAACTTTGAGCAAACCCCACATGTTTGCAAATCAACAGAGGGGGAAGATGAAACATGGCTACTGGATCTGGTATGTTTGTCCCGATTTGGTACGAGGGACTCGCTATCAAAAGACCACCTTTCTCTTTGAGAAGCCGCCATTAGCTCAGAAAAGGCATTCATAGACCAGCCATCTGAAGATCCAACTCCAGAGGCCCGAGTAGATTCGTTGTTCCATGGTGGCACCACTGCCCTCTCTTCAGATATTGAGTCACTCCTAGGCGACTTCATTCCTTGTAACCGGCTATCAGATACTAGACGTAATAGCTGATGCCCAGGAGATCGGCGAGCCCATCTTGATGGAGTTGAATTTGCAGGATAATGGCGACTTTGGGATGATAAGGGAGACGTGGTAAAGGATGAAGTAGAAGACAATGAAAGCTTCGCAGGAGATGGATATGACGGTGCTGGAGATTCTGTTGACTCTTTCACCTATAAAAAGGTCCCGAAATAGCAAAAGATGTCACGTGAGAAAAAAAGAATAAAAGATAAACCATGAAATGACCTTTCCAAGAATAAGCTTCACCTGTTCCAAATTCATATCCATGGAGATATTCCTAGAAATAGATCGGTCTGCAACAGAGAAAAATATATCAGATCTTAGCCATCATGATGAAACGATTTCTAAGGATGATTTTTATCGAAACCAATGATGCCACTAATCACCATATTAACCATTGTCATTTCTGTTAGAACCATCTAGCCATGAACATAATTTTGAAACCATTTCAAAGATGTGCGATAGATTACCTAATGTGCTATGTTGTAAAAATCATGCCTTCCATAATTGAAATCATAAGAAGTAGGAAACAGCAAGTGCGGGTAGAATTACCAATAACAGAAAAAAAATATTCAGATTTCAGATGGCACACAAGCGTAATTAAAACATGTGTGTTCTAAAAACAGTATACCTGAAGCAGGAGTCTTAATATGCCCAGCGGGTCCTTCGGAAAAAGGGGACTTTGGCCAGGAGCCTTGATGAGAGCTGTCCATTGGACTTCCTTCCTCTGATGCATATGTCGATTCATATTTAGTATCAGAACCAACAGCCCGACCAGCTCCATCAGAAAACCAATTTATGGAAGTTTCTTCACCTGCTACTCGCCCACGGTTATCCCATCTAAAACTCCACGTGGGTGAATGCCGGACATTCGTGTACACAACTTCACTACTCGATCCATTTACTATAGTTTTGTCTCCGGCAGCTACGCAGCAAGCATTCCCCATCCTCAAATAAACTTCTATTTACCGCACTCTCATTCCCCAAAAATCACACCAACAGGCAACCAGAACTCCTACACTAGCTGTACCTCTGAAGTCTGAAACTAAAGTAAGCAAAATTATCAATGCAGCGATCAATTTTACTATATTCCAAAGCAAAAATTTAAGAATGATAAAAGATTTCATCAGCTCATATAAAAAACCATACTAAATTATGCGGTAAAACAAAGAATCAAAACAACCACTAGTTCTATACGGACCAACCTCTACCCCTAAAGAAACTTCCATCTATAGGCTTTAGTTTTAACTTCTATATCGTATAGTAAACAATCAAACAGATTGAATAACCATACCTCAAACAATTGCCAGGTGCCGGCACGTGTCAATTCATGAACTTTTCCAAACACCACCACCCAGGCAGAAACGGAAAAACCTCAAACGATTACGCAACCAGTAATCGCTTTACACTAACCTAAAAAAACACCAACACCACGTGTTCAATGACCCTTCAAAGTTTCATAACTCCACTCATCATCCTCACTTCAATACAAACAAAACCTTCTAAATATGCAAGACTATTACAAGTCAATACCAAAATTAACAGTCAACAACAATCTCACAAATGTTTCGTTTCATCCACTGTCTGATTTAAAAAAATTCACAGTTCAGACCAACAAAAAATCCACTGAACAACACAACACAACACAACACAAAAACTGCAAACCAGAAACAGACACAAAAAAAACCAAAACCCAACCGGAAATTTCTGCATAACCTGCTACTAATCCGCCATCTTAGAGTGATTCCAAATCACAAAAACCCTAAAAATTAGAATCTGACAAGCACAGCTCCAGTCAGAGAGATCCGAGTTCACCGCCTCCAGATTCTCACAGTTAAACACACACAAATCTCCACAATAGATTCAAAAACACACACAGAAGCAAAAACAAATCCGTAAAATTCCAAATATGACAAATTCGAAACTACACACACAAAAACCACAGATACAAGCATCGCCATAGAGAACCTTACCTCCGAGAAGCCGAAGAGCTACTGTAGAATATGAACTCTGGAGAGAGAAGCGAAGATCGAAGAAGAACAATGGCGTCGCAGAGAAGAGACTTTGAGAGAGAGAGAGAGAGGTCGTTTCGTCAACGGCGTTAAGGTGTAAGTGTAGAGGGGACGTTGAAACGACGACGTTTTGTTGACGGAGTTGGTCGACGCGCGTCAGAGGCATTTATATTTTTTTTTGCGGGAATAACTTTTCTTTTTATCTTTTCCTTTTTCTTTTCGATAAAAAAAAGTTGGAGCTGGAGAGAAGAGACGTGGCGGTCTGTGATTGGACTGTTTTTACTGTTCATCGGTGTGTGTTGTACTTTAGTCTCTGCCTTTAGAAGTTGGAGCACAAAAAGAGCGAGTTTTTGCTTTCTTCTAAAGTACGCGGAGTGCGCAGTACGCATTCCAAGCTTCTTTACCCTTTAATTCGAACGTGGAGGACCAATATCGTCAATGTCTAGTCTACTACGATTATATTTTATTTAAATTAATTTCTCTTCTCAAAAATAGTTAATAATATATTATTATAATTGGAAATCTTTATTAAAATAAACACTTATCACTTCACTTAATATAATCAATTAAAATGAATTTTATCACTAACTTTCTCAAATTATATGTGTGAGTGATGAAAAAAATACAGTTACTAAGAATAAATATATCTCTTGTGCGGTTGTGTAGGGGTGTTCAAAAAAAATTGAACCGACCAAAATCGACTGGACCGAATCGAACCGAACTAAAAAATGGTCGGTTCGGTTCTGGTCGGTTTTGCTCTTGATCGGTTCGGTTTCGGTTCAATTAACTAAAATTAATCAAAAAGCGAATCGACCGACTCCGGTTCAAATTATAATGAATTATCCGGTTTATGCTTCAATTTAGGGTGTTTTGCAATTGAATTTTTTTTTGGGCTTTATTAACGTTTTATTTTAGTTCGTGTAAAATTATTATACATAATTCCTCTAAAAATCGATCGAAATCTAATCATTTTTGCTTGATTTATGAATTTTTTTTATTTTGTGGCTAATTTTTTGTTCAATTCGGTTCAAACCGAAAACCGACCAAACCGGTCGGTGCGGTTTGATTTCTTCAAGAACCGAATCGGTCGGTTCGGTTCAATTTTATTCGGTTCAAAAACCGAACCGTGAACACCCCTAGTTGTGTTATCTTATTTATTTTTATTGAAATAAGTAAATGAACCAATGGGTTAGGCCCAAGAAATGTACAAGTTTCTACCCACTATGGGCCTTTGCTCTGTTTGGGCCTTTCTTGCACAAATTTGACATGCACATACAAAACTAGTTTAGACAATTACAATCAAGTGGTGAAAACTGACGGGTTTGATGCAAATTTAGTGAATATGTGATGTCCAATATTTTGTTAGATTAATGATTGGATTTACCCGTCGGGTTCAGAGAAACTTGTCCCTCTATAAGTTGAGAACGGGATAAATTTAAGACATGTTTAGTGATTCTCGTCCATTCAAAACTTGTTGTCATCATTGTTCGATCACCAATTCAGAATACATAATATTTTAGGCTCAACTTGATTGCAAAATTTTGTAAGATATGAGTTTGAGGCTTGAATGGTTCAAACTCTTACAATTTAAGCGTAATTTAATTATTTTGTCTAATTTTTATAATGAATACATACCCATTGATTTTATATTTTTATCAGTGATAAATATTAATGTGAAAGAGAAAATGAGGTCCTGAAAGTTGAAGAATAAACTTTCGGTCATATTACACAAAAAGAGACTGGTGATATTAATGGCCATGAAAATACTGGAAAAAATACGCCAAAGAGTCGCAACCACATAAAATTAAGATCACAATCCAGAATAAGAACAAGTTGCGAAAAAACGAGTTGATTTCTGATAGCAACGTGTAAAATAAAGTTGAGGTCCTAACAAACTTGTCGAAGTTAACAATACAAGAATTTAAACACATCATATTTATTGAAAAAATTCAACTCTTAGATGTAATTCAGATTCGACCCCGATAAGAAAAACATTTTACCGTTGTCAATTACTTGTTCTAATTCAAATAAAATTTGGTAAGCTTATTCTTTTGGGACAATTACTACATTTCAAAAGTGTTCACACATAAAATTAAAGGCTCTAAATTCTTAATTTTGTGATTAACCTTAAATACTAAACCTTTTATTAGGTTTTCAAAAATCTTGTGTATATACACACTGCCAAAACTAGTTGCTATCGTAGAGAACATACTCTACATATATATAGCAACTTCACCATTTTTATTCGGACAAGAAGCTTCCGAGTTCCGACAACCTAGTACACCATATATTTCATGATTCAATTGGGTATGAGCTTGAAATGAGGCCTAACAAGGGATGGCGCTGGATCATATCTCCCATAGTCTCTCGTGTTCGCTCGAAGCACCCTTTCGTGGATGATGTCGTTTTCTTCTTCTTCGTCCTCGTGATAAAATGTCTCCTACCAATCGAAAAACCATGAAAAAGAGAATATTAACTCAAAACCATTGTGCAAGTGACACTAATTAGTTATTACATTGTTAATGTACGTAAGTAATAGATATAAAGATTATCGGAATCAGTAATATGATATTTGCATCGCACCTCCAAACAGTTCCATAAATTTTATAAATACTAATCTCTCAGCTTCAAGTATATATTTTCATAGAAAAAATTGCTTATCAAAAAAGAAATATAATACTGTTGTTTTATTTCATCAGCAAATCACAAAAATCTCATATTCTTGATCGACATTCAAAAAATCGTGTTATCAATCTTTTAACCCTTTTGTCAGCATTCGAACAAAAATCGCGTCAGTATATGATGCTATTGTTAACTTGTTATGCTATGTAAAGTAATTAGTATACCTCATTGATTGCACCAACTTTCTCCTCCAAATTACTCACATATTTAGTTGCTCTACCTGCACATCATCAAGCCTTTTAATAGCTATATTAATTAATCAAGAAAAAACCCACGAGTAAAATAATATCGATAGTTTTATCTTCCGTTCACGGAAAATTTAACAAAATCCAAACATATTATATGGTGTTTTTCAAATAAATATTTAAGATGAAAAGACAAACGAATCGCTCGTTTTCCCTTATTAAATATCGATCTGTTATAAGCGATATAATTCACGTTCATATATGAAAAAAACGAAATTGGGAGATGATTTATTTTGAAGAAACATCAATATACATATGTGATATCATTGTGTATTCATTTTCTGCATATACATAGCTTGTCATATTCATGTATTGATCAACATATAGAGATCTACATTAAAATGACAATGAAAATCATGTATATATATGAGTGATTTTCACCTGAAGACGAGACGAATGAAGCTGAGATCAAGAGGAAGGTGAAGAGGATGAGACCGATCTTGACCTTGAACTGCATGAGATCCATATTGTGTGTTTGTGAAGCAACTTCTTGTCTTTGTGGTCTCTCAGCTCTCAAGTCTTTGTGTTGCATGATGTTTTTATTTTGGTTCTCATTTGTGGGTTTATATCACAAAGAGATTTGGATTTGTTATTTGGAGGGACAGTGTAGTGCTGTAGATAAGTTAAGGAACTTGACACTTTTAATGTAAAGAAGGCCATTTTGTATGGTTTTTTTGGGTTATAGAATTCAAAGTTGGAAAGGTGAAGAAGACCACTTTCCTGTTGTTGGGGCACTCACAAGTCTACCTATTAGTTAGTGGTTGGCATAGTAAATGGTAATAATGTTTTTTTAATTGTACCATGGGTTAAAAAGACCAAAATACCCTTGATCCTTATATGTTTGCTTTGTAAGGGTTGATAACTTCAGTTTTTCAGTTGGGTTTATATTCATCACGACCAGAATGATTGAATTTAAAATTTCTCTAACCTCGTTCCATCAACGACCGTCCAAACACGTAAGACGGAATGTCAGATGATGCATTGTTAACTTATATGGTTCTCTGTTACATATGTTTAAGTTTGTTGCAGTAATATGTGAAAAGTCGAAAGTTGAATATAAGTGAATTTGTTATGCATGCATAAATTGTTTTTAGGTAATGTTTGATACACCGTAAATGTGGGTACGTAGAAATATCTCCTCACTTTAAACAGTTTCAAATGATGATTTTGCAAAAACAACAATCACGTATGATATTAATATTATGTAAATGCAAATAAGTCTTGACTCAAAATCATTTTCACGTGTTATATATGTTCGATCTTAAATTTTTGATAGACGACCAAATATTACTCCGTCCAAGTGAAGGATATATCTCAACAAATAATAGGCGCGTGCAATAAATTTAGTTAAATGTTAAGTCAGTATCGCAATCATTTTATATTAATTCAGAGAAATTAATAAAAGATGGACCAACGAGATTAATTTAGTCATTTCAAGAAGACAAATCACCTCTCACAAAAGAAGGCTAAGAGTTGGGAGCCTCGGAGGGTTAGCAATAGAAACTTTAGAAAAAAATGGGTTGTGATTAGAATAATTGTGGTGTTTGGTTTTGCTAAAAGCAAGAGTTAGGTTGGCATAGAGTAGCTTTAATGTATCACTAGTGCCTCCAATAATTCTCAAGAATAACACACCACTGGAATGAAACGACAGCGTATTGATGGACACTAAATCATATTTCCTTCTTTTTGGGTACTGAAGTTGTGCATCGTCATCAGACAGCTTCCTTAGTTTCGGTAAATACTATCTTCTTGTCTTAATTTAACTTTACTAGACTCATGAAAAGGTAAATGGTCCGGCGTTTTAACAAGTTGTTCGAGCTCGATTCTTCAAATGTACTTTTTAAGGTTTTTTATAATAGAGTTCAGATTAAGTTTGACCCATGTTGTAAAAATCTTGGTTTTCATAATTAAAATCATTGATAACTTAAGACGCATGAAACATGAGATAATGACACTTTGTTACATTTAATTATAGCGAAATGACACTTTCATATCCTAATTACTTTTGTCTCTTTTTTAGTACCCTAGCAAACTTTTTGTGACAAACTATGCTAAAATGACTAAAATACCCCTAATTTAAAAAATCAAAATAAAACTAGTCCAATATGATTTATCAAACCATATTTGAAATGGTTCAAATTTAATTTTATATTTTCGGGCATAATTATATATGCATCTTAAGTACAAATCAAATTGAATCAAGATAAAAAAAAATTGAACCAATTTAATTATAGTTTCTTACACCAAGGGTAGTTTAGGTATTTTAGGCATTTTAGAGGTAGGTTGTCACAACAAAATTGTTAGGGTACTAAAAAAGAGAGAAAAATAGTTAGGGTATGAAACTGTCATTTCGCTATAGTTAGGTGTATCAAAGTGTCATTATTCCCAGGAAATAACAAGCGTGGGTAGGATTTGCTATAACGAAAAAATATTTAGATACCGAAAAGTTTTCATTTATCATGAAATAAGTATATACATGTTAAATAAATTATTTTTTGAAATAATGTTGTCTTAACTCTGTTTATTTTAAATTATAACAGGAATGGAGAGAGTTTATGGAGAGTTCAATAATTCTCATTCTCTATCTATTAGATTCAGAAATTGGTATAATCACTATTTAATTATCAAAATAAAATTATTGTGAATCAACTAGATTGTAATTTTTTGTATTATTCAATGAGAATTGAATGGCCAAAAAGTAAAAAACTGTAAGTTCAAATGTGACTAGAGAAAAATAGAATAATATTCAAATTGACATTACCTAATTTAATTTGTTTTGTTTTTTTATAATGAATCCTCGTTAATTTCGTAATTTTTAATCAGCGGTAAACATTAATATGAAAGAGAGAACAAGATTTCGAAAATTAAACAATAAACTTTGAGCCATAAAATATCATTATACGAAAAGAGACACGTGCTACCGATGACTATGAAAACACTTGGAAAAAATACACTAAAGAGACGCAAATTCATACCGCAAAGAATTAAAAAATACAAGTTTATCTCTAATAACGACGCGTAGATCACTAAAGTCGAGGTCCTAACAGATTCGTTGAAGCTAACAGTACAAGATTCAAACACCGAAACACGTCATTTTTATCGAACAAATTCAACTCTTAGATGTAAATCCAATTTTACCTCATTGAGAAAAATATTTTGTTTGACTATTGTTAGTTACTTCTTTTCTTAGGTAAGGGAAATAATAATTTTCTAGTTTAGGGTCAAATATTCTGAATTGGCAGGCTTATTATTTTGTTACAGTTACCACATTTTGCAATAGTGTTCCATACATAAAATAAAAGCCCTAAATGACCCTTCTTTTAGTGATTTAAAATTAGGATAAATGACATTTTGTTACACCTAATTACAGCGAAATGATACATTCATACCCTAACTAAAAAACTCATTTTTTAGTACTTTAACAATGTTTTTGTGAAAACATGCATCTAAAATGCATAAAACACCTGAACTACAATTGGTTTAATAAACTAGAATTGAACTGGTTCAATTGTGAGCACACAATTTGAGGGCATTTTTTGAAAATTTAAAAGCCATTGGAAGACATTTTAGACAATTTTAAATTTGACCGATTCAATTTTTAATTTTGAGTTTTAATGTGAACCGGTTCACGACATTTTATGAAAATTTAAAAGTTATTGGAGGACATTTTAGTCATGTAAGTTGTCACAAAAAAAATTGACAAGGTACCAAAAATAAGAGTTTCTTAACCAGAATATGAAATTATCATTTTACTATAACTAAATGTAATAAAGTCTCGTTTATCTCTTTCAAATTAAAATCATAATTGTGGTATCTACGTCAACAATAATAGTACCTTTATTATGTTTTCAAACATCTAGCTTACGTACATAGAGAACATACTCAACATATAGTAACTATTCACCATTTTTATTCGGACAAGATCGATGCTTCCGACAACCTCGTACACCATATTTTTCATGATCACTATTCATTGGGTATGGGCTTGGAAGGAGGCTTGGCATAGGACGGCGGTGGATCAAGTACCCCATAGTCTTTCGTGTTCGCCCGAAGCACCCTTTCATGGATGACATCTTCTTCTTCCTCTCGATATGATGTCGCCTTGCGATAAAAAGAACCATGAAAAATGATTGTATCAGTCAGGTATGAATATTCAACTGAATATTAGTCGGGCATGATCAGTCAGTCATGACCACATTTGAGTGACATTGCTCATATGTCAATCGGGTATGACATGTGCATCTTCATGTTCGTCAGGTATATTAGACCATAACTGAGTAACATTGTGTCAGTCGGATATGGTCTAGAATACCCAACTACTGTAAAGAGGTACATGTCAATTATATATATTGGAACCAATATTATGATATGTATTGTTTATAATATTATATATTATTGGGATAATGACATTTTGTTACACTTAGCTATAGTGAAATGACACTTTCATACCTTAACTAATTTTTTCTTTTTTTTAGTACCCTGACAAATTTTTTTGTGACAACATAATTCTAAAATGCCTAAAATACCTAAACTACCATTGGTTTAAGAAACCATAAATTGAATTGGTTCAATTTTGTTTATCTCTGGTTCAATTTGGTTTATGCAATTACAAATATGCCCCAGAATTGGACAATATCTATTCTGATTTCTTAAACCAATGATATTTTAATCATTTTAGCATAGGTTGTTACAAAAAAATTGTTAATGTACTAAAAAGAGAGACAAATAGTTAAAGTATGAAAGTGTCATTTTGCTATAATTAGGTGTAACAAAGTGTCATTATCTCTGTATTATTATATCAAGTTACTATGTATACCTCATTGACTGCACCAACATTTTCCTCCAAAAAGCTCAGATATTTAGTTGCTCTACCTGCACATCATCAACCCTAATTTTAACATCTATATATCAATTGATGAAGTAAAAAAAACCACAACTAAAATATTCATATCGATCTTTCGTTTCCTTGTCTAATACAGAAAAAATTAACAAAATCAAAACATATTATAAATGTATATATAACTATTGACCCACCTGGAGACAAAGATGACATTAGTGAAGTTGAAATCAAGAGGGAAGTGAAGAGGATGAGACCAATCTTGACCTTCAACTTCATATTAATTGTGTTTTGTAAAGTAACTTTTGGTTTCAGCTGATGTACTGTATTTTGGTTCTCATTTATAAATTTATATTATAAAGAGAGAATTGGGTTTCTTATCTATAGGGACAATAATGTAATGATGTGGATAAGTTAATGAATTTGACACTAAATTTGTAAAGTTGACCATTTTGTTTGGTTTTTAGTTCATAGAATTCAGTTGGAGAGGGAAAGAAGACCACTTTTCTTGTTATTGGGGGACTCATAATATTGGTGTTGGAAAGAAATCATATCAATCATAATTTCTTTTCACTAAACCATGATTCATTCAAATGATTATGTCCTAGATTGATTTGTGATTATATTGTTTTAATTACTTTCTCTTTTTTTGCATGGACCACATTTGTACAAATATGGGTTATAATGTGAATAAAATAATGATGGATTTGCTGATTTTAGTGCTTCTCTAACTGGGCCTCTTGCATCAGATGGGCCCATTTCAAGTCATGGGCCAATTTCAAGCACGGGCCCTTCCCTCAAAGGTCATTTGCAAGTGCTTTTAGAAAACCCTTTGTCGGGTTTTCTCACTCAACCAAAATCAAGCAAAATCTGAAGTTCAAGATTTTAAAAAAATTGAAAAAGGAAAATCATGCATCAAAGATGTCTTGGAAGAAATTCTGGATCGAGATAAAGCAGTCATAAAATATGCTTTTCGTGCCGAAGTTGACTTCATCTCCATCACTGTCTAAACAGCACGTTCGGTTGAGATCATCAAGACCTATGCTTCTCTGAATCATCTTTTTGCGCATATATGACTCGCACATATCGAAATTTGGTGGTTGTATATTAAGGTTTGTCTGAATTTTCTAGGTTTGATGGAATTGGTTCTTCATGAAATAAATTTGTAAAGCTTATGTGTGCGTGTATGTCATCCACTTTGTACTTTGGATTGGGGTCAGTGTCAATTCTAAGCTCGGTTTGAGTTGTCTGATATGATCTCATAAATTTCTGTTATCAATGGAGAGCACATTCACGAGTCTAATACAAAATTAAAATAATAAAAACCCATAATCATCAAAATCAAAGAATATAAAGAAATTGAACAAAAATAGCATGTATGACATACTCTAAAATTTTGATAAATAATTAGAGATATTTTGAACATTTCACACTTTAATAAAAAAATTCGTCCAAAAATTAACAATGTTAAAGTAAATTGTAACTTTTCGGATAAATGACTCAATTGCTATGTATCGTAAATCGTAAGGAGGTCCGACTAAAGTATTAAGGGATAATGACACTTTGATACACCTAACTATAGCGAAATGACACTTTTATACCCTAACTATTTTTCTCTCTTTTTTAGTACCCTAATAATTTTTTTGTGACAACCTACCTCTAAAATACCTAAACTACCCTTGTCGTAAGAAACTATAAATTGAATTGGTTCAATTTTTTTATCTCTGGTTCAATTTGATTTGTACTTAAAATGCAAATACAATTATGCCCGAAAATATATAATTAAATTTGAACCACTTCAAATATGGTTTGATAAATCACATTGGACTAGTTTTATTTTGATTTCTTTAATCATGGGTATTTTAGTCATTTTAGTGTAGATTGTCACAAAAAATTTGTCAGAGTACTAAAAAATAGACAAAAATAATTAGGATATGAAAGTGCCATTTCGCTATAGTTAAGTGTAACAAAGTGTCATTATCCCGAGTATTAAATTGTCACTGTCCCTTAAATTGACGATCTTCTCCTCAACCGGATTGGGTGAGATGAGCGACACTTGTCAAAGGTAGTACTTCATCGTGAACCATTAATTCTCTGTATTTGACCGAAATCCAACCGCTTGATTCAATGACAATTCATTGATGTTCTTTTGAAACAAACCATTGACTATTGGATTTAATATTTAACATGCAAGTCAATGTCTATTGGGGTTATGTTGTACCAACCATGTATTGGATATTAACATTTATGTAATGCAATTTGTGAAATATTTCATGGGGATACATTATAACAATTATTGCACTACACGTCCTAATATTTCGGTATGAGATTTTGAACTTACATATAAATATAACATATCGATAGTTCATTCTTTATTTGACAATAGATTCAACTTTGAAGTTATTTACCATTTTACCAACTAGGGTGACTGAGAGGCGGTGTCTAACACTCTTGGTGTAAATTAATTTATCTGGGTTTATGGTTTATATAGATAAAGAGGAACGAGCGAGTGTTTGAGGAGGTCACGAGGTCGCCTAGGGATGTTCTTCGATTCATACAACTTCGTTCATATTCTCTTATGCATGTAGATGAAGGCAGATCGATTGATTCCTGGGAGAGGGTGCGCTCCTTCCCAACGTGGTGTGCTGACCCTTTTGGTGTTCTTCGTTCTTTTTAATTCGTTTGATCTTTCTCGTATTTTACCAAGTAATATATTTTACTAATCTGTATAAAATTTTCTTATTATTGATAAAAAAAAGTGTAATATACTTAATTTGTAATCGATTAATATTCTTTTTCAAGCAATAAATCCATAATAATAAAGGTTATAATAATAAATAAATAATGTGATTGATATTTGGAGTTAGTAAAATCTTAAACTAAAATCAACAAAAAAAAATGGAGTTTCAAGAAAAGTACTAGAGGATAACAGATCGTGATATTAATCACAATCGTTACTCAAATTCTCTCAAAACGTTAGGATATCTCTCGTTACTCTCATAGAATACCAACAGTTTCAAATACAAAATCATTAAATACAATACAAATATATAAATTGTGTATTAAGTAAGTGAAACAAACAATTTCCACCCTTTGCCCTTTCGAAATTGAACAAAAATGCAATCACATTTTCAATTTGAATTTGTAATTATAATTATAATTAGGACGGAAAACGAGCCAGACCGAACTTTTACTTAACACAACTCGTGAAAAAAGTGCTAAGCTCGGTCTCGAATAATTTTTTTGTAACCAAACTTGATCTGATCGAAAACAAATGAGTAGGTTGGTTAATTTTTAATAAAAATATTCATTAAAATAAAAATATATATAATTTATTAGTTATTAAACGAGTTAGTTCGAGATTTGCTCGATTCGACTAGTCTAATCTCATTACAATATTTAATAAAAGTTAAGTATTATATTACTACAAATATATAATTAATTAAATGCTAACGAGCTAGCTAGTAGGGTTGTAAACGAGCCACTCAAGCTCGACTCGTTAAATATTCGGTTCGGGCTCGTTGTAATTGAGCTCGAGCCGAATTCGAGCTCAAGATAAGTGCTCGTTCAATAAACGAGTTGAACTCGAGCCTAGCCGTTTAAGGCTCGCGAGCTGGCTCGTTTGATATTTAATTAATTATATATTTATATTAATATACTTTCAAAACTTTACTAAATATTTATAATAGAATTAGACGAGCCGAATCCAGTCGAGTCAATCTTATATTGGCTCATGTATTATTTAATGAATTAATTATTCTATTTTTAATGAATATTTATATTGAAATTTAAGGGAATCGAATCGAGCCGAGTATGAGCTCGTCTATTTTATTTCGAGTCGAACTCAAGTTTAGTTGCATAATCTCATTCGAGGCCAGCCAAAATAAATCTCGATTCAGCTTGTATACACCCCTACCAGCTAACAATCCAATCAAGTTATAAATGGTCGTGATCGAGCTCAATTATGATTAAATCAAACCAAATATTTAATAAACCAAACAATTTATAAAGAGCTCGGCTCATTCACGATCCTAATTATAATCTTTTGTTTGCAATTGAATAAATATAATTCCAATTATAATCATAAAAAGATCAAATCAGAAACGAAACACGCGTGTAATAAATACAAAAAAGAGGAATAGTCCGTCGATGTCGGGAAGCTCACTGTCAGCGACAAAAATCAACAAATCTGGGCTTAATTAAACACACCGCCGGTAGATTCCTCCATCTGTGCAACCCCTCCTTCTCCGTCCGCCACGTGTCCCTCCCGTTTATCTCTCTTCGCCGTCTTCGTCTCTCTGTAGGTGACCTGACTTGACCACTCTCTCTCTATATATTCTCCGTTTTATTTTTATTTACAATATAATAACTTATATATATATATATTTATCATTATTCGTCAACAGTTGTCAGATCTCATCGTCACGCTCATCTCTCTCTCTCTCTCTCTCTCTCTCTCTCAGCTCTGTACATTCTTGCTCTGCGCGAGGTTCAGTGGTTTTGGTCTCGGCGTGGAGATTTAGGGTTTGAATTTGGGGGTTTTTGGTAGAGTCGTCGTCGTCGTCGTCGTTGCTGGATTGAGTTCCTGAGAGATTGATACTCCGTCGCCGTTGGCTCTGTTACTCTGCTGAATTTGACATGTCGGGACCGCTGGATCGGTTCGCCAGGCCTTGTGAGCTCTCTCTATCGAACTTTTTTGTGTTTTGATGTTCTGGTTTGAGCTCGATTTTGCTGATTCTAGGGTTTTCAATTTCACTTTCTGTGAAGAGCTGGCTTAAATTGGGGGAATTAGGTCAACGAAATGCTCTATATTTTGTTTGTTATGGCTCTTGTAAAGGGAAAAGTCACGATTCTAACAAATATGGATACCACATTTAACATGACTGGACTCATAAAGCAGGGAAAAAGAAGAAACATGGAAGATTGTGTTTTGTAGATTGGATTTGACTGTGGTTGTTTGATGTATTTCTGGTTTGAAATGGACTACATTCTTGGAATTGTTGTATCAATTTGCTTGGCTTGAACCAGATGAATTGGACTAGCTTCATTCCGCATTTTTTTTCTTGAATAGATGTTAATTGTTCAGATAAGAACTGTTTCTAAAGATAACTAATCAAAAGTATATAATCACCATTTTAATTAGTATAACTGGTTCCGTGATAATGCATACACTCCCCATATGTAGCGAAAATGAATTTGTAGGACATTATGTATATTTCTTAATCTTTGGTTTTGACTTTTGAGGTTTTTAGGGCTGTTGATAGACATTAAGGGAAATTCTTGTGTTTTTTTGGATTTGTCTTGTACTTGCTTTAATAAGAAGGAATTGCTTATATTATACAATCTTGCCTAGCATTTTAGCATGTACTTTAACATGAGGCTAGTTGTGATGAATGAAACAATTGCAATCATCACAGTAGTATTGAATTATTTCTGGGATGTTTTTGAATTATCTTCCATCTTAATAGTGTGACATATAATTTCCTATCTCACCTATTGCCTTTTCTATGTGCACTTCATACTACACAATATGAATAGGGTCATTTGGCTTTAGTGATAACTAATATGTTATTTCCCTTCCGGCTATGAAATTTCTAGTTCTCAGTAGTTGATGAATCTTTAATAATACAACTTCACGTGCCTTGACTGTATCTAACTCTTATGTCTGTAATGTTATTTATAACCATATGTTATGTCACGTACAGGCTTTGATGGGGGATCTGGGAGCGATGAGAGAAGAGAGAGGAAGTCCGATTTTGAGAACTCGGAGGATGAAAGGAGAACTAGAATCGGTTCTTTAAAAAAGAAAGCTTTAAATGCATCTACCAAACTTAAACATTCTTTAAAGAAAAAGAGTAGTAGAAGAAAAAGTGATGGTCGAGTCAGCTCGGTTTCCATAGAGGATGTTCGGGACGTTGAGGAGTTGCAAGCTGTTGACGCATTTCGACAGTCATTGTTGTTAGATGAACTTCTACCAGAAAGACACGATGATTACCATATGATGTTGAGGTGTTTCTTAAAATTCTTTTTCACTGTTTTTATTTCTATGCATATTATCTTTGGAAAGTATATTTTCTGTGGACTATATTTGCGAAGAATTTTCTGTTCCTTAATTATTTATGAATTTATAATAAACCTTTTGAATATCTCATCCTTCTCCTACACTAACAATCATTTGTCAAGTACACAATCTCAAAGTTTAGGGTCATGTTTTCTTATCTTGTGCTTTCCATTTCTAACATGATCACGGGGCTCATCATTCAGATTTTTGAAGGCAAGAAAGTTTGATATTGAAAAGGCAAAGCACATGTGGGCGGATATGCTTCAATGGAGGAAAGAATTTGGTGCTGACACCATCATGGCGGTATAGTTGACATCCATGCCTTACATTGCATTCCTCAGTAATTACTGTTTCTATGTATTCAAATTTCACCATTTTATTTTATTCTTTTATCAGGATTTTGATTTTCAAGAATTGAATGAGGTATTAAAGTATTATCCTCATGGGCATCATGGCGTGGATAAGGAGGGAAGACCTGTTTACATTGAAAGACTTGGAAAAGTTGATCCCAATAGGCTTATGCAAGTTACAACTATGGACCGATATATAAAATATCATGTCCTGGAATTTGAGAAAACCTTCGCAGAGAAGTTTCCTGCTTGTACCATTGCTGCAAAGAGGCACATAGATTCAAGCACGACAATTTTAGATGTTCAAGGAGTGGTATGTTACCTTTTGTTCCCTTTGCTTTATTGTTTGTTTTATGTTTTGGTGCATTCAGTAAACTTAATTGTTTGTTAATGTCTTATTTATATTTTTTCAGGGATTTAAGAACTTCAATAAATCTGCGCGTGAGCTCATTATGCGATTGCAGAAGGTTGATGGTGACAATTTTCCCGAGGTATGTCATTTATTTTTTTCTTTCTTTCTCCTTTCTGGAAAAGATTTGTTTCATTTGATATTGAATCAGGAGTTTATCTTATTTTGCTGCTGAAACGATGCAGACACTCTGCCAAATGTTTATCATAAATGCTGGCCCTGGATTTAGGATGCTGTGGAACACGGTGAAGAGTTTCTTAGATCCTAAAACGACATCAAAGATTCATGTGTGTATTGTGCCAGTCTACATTGACCTTGTAAATTGTAACTTGACTAATTACACATGCTAATGTTTGATGTGCTTTTTTTTATTCACTATAACACAGGTCCTTGGAAACAAGTACCAGAACAAATTGCTTGAGATCATTGATGCCAGGTACGTGGGATAGGATTTATCTTCAATACAAGTGTTTTCTTTTCCTCTATGGTTTTGATGTACTTTTATTCCTTGTTTATATTCTCATTACCTGCACAAAACTCCCATTATGTTTTTCTCTCTATGCAGTGAGTTACCAGAATTTTTGGGTGGGAGCTGTACTTGTGCAGATCAAGGAGGTTGCCTTAAGTCTGATAAAGGGCCTTGGAAAAACCCGGAAATATTGAAGGTAAATGATATGCTGAAATCTTGTAAAGTGTTTTTTCCTCCCTCTTTTTTTTCTTCTTGTTTTCATAAGCCCAACATTTTTTAGGCTTTCCAGAGTTTTTGATTTAGAGATTGTTTCATCTGCATTTGGTCATAGATGGTTCACAATGGTGGAGGCCGGCGCTTTAGGCAAGTTGTAAAAGTTCTGAACAGTGAGGGGAAGGTTGTTGCATATGCAAAACCACCATACCCTTGGGTATGACTTCCACTTATCTATTTCTATCTCCCCCTCCCTGGTTATATATGTTCAGTCAATCCATTATATCTTCTATTATCCTTGAGACAAAGCTTGTTATATATTGTTTCTTATTGGCATGAAGATTAAAGGAAGTGACACGTCCACCGCTGAGTCAGGATCTGAAGCAGAAGATATTGGTTCTCCTAAAGCAATGAAGAGTTACTCACATCTTCGTTTGACTCCTGTTCGCGAAGAGGTGGCATTTTCTTACTAATATTTTCCTCAGTATCTCTGCTTGCTATTGACAATTGAAAAATGCTTACTGCATGAGTAACATGTATGGTTATTTGATCTTTATAGAACCCTCCTGTCAAATCAAGAAAATATTTGAAATGCTTATATACTATTACATCAGTATCCATCGCATCTTATATTTTTACGAGTTCAGCTAATTCTCCTCTTGTTGCTTTTATTTCTATTGCGGTGGATAATTTACGCTGCATCTATGTTGGAAGTTGGGTATTAGGTCAACCTTTTCTGATGTAAAGACTAATTGAATTTGATAAGATAACAGGAAACATGAACTTAACAATTGATCCAAGGAACCAATGAAGTGCTATCTCGTTGTCTAAAGCTACATCTTTTCCGGGTTATTTTTATTGATTTTACTTCATATGTGCAGTCCAAAGTAGTTGGAAAGGCAAGCTATGCTGCTAGCTTCTCAGGGTATGATGAATATGTTCCCATGGTTGACAAAGCTGTTGATGCTGGTTGGAAGAAACAACCAACTCTGGCAAGGTCTTACACTTCCAAAGGTTAGCACATTAATGTGGATTAATAGATATCTTTTGTATTTTTTATTTGATCATGGTCGGTAACTAATTCCGTACACTTTCTGAGCATCGGTCTGCATCTAAAATATAGTTGTAGATTATCTTGGATATGTCAGTAGTATATATAAGAACACATTATATGTCAGCGCTCCCCTTTTCGGTATTGGGAATGTTACACTCAAGATAACGAGAGCACTTTTTTCTTCTAAAACAGGGATAGCTCCTTTACCTGACACCCTAAAGGCTCCACAAGGAACCCGTGCTCGGATTTTGGTAGCGCTTATGGCCTTCTTTATGACCTTTTTTACTTTATTACGGTCAGTGGCGTGTCGGGTGTCTGGGAAGCTTCCCAAACCAATTTCTCATCCCGATAACAACATTGAGGAAGTCACGCTTGATGGAAATCAGAAGGAAGAGCTCCACCCCCCTTCACCAACAGCAGCCCTTTCAGAGGCAGATGTCATGTCTACTGTACTGAAAAGACTTGGTGACCTTGAGGAGAAGGTTGATACACTCCAAGCAAAGCCATCAGAGATGCCCTATGAGAAAGAGGAATTACTGAATGCTGCCGTATGTCGTGTGGATGCCCTAGAAGCAGAGTTGATTGCTACTAAAAAGGTGAGTTCTATTGTCCTTGAAGTTTATTCGTACTACAATATTGCATGTGTCCCACCTAGACTCTTATTTTAATGTGTTGCATATGGTCCATCCTCGCTTCTTAATTATGAATTAATTTCTGTAAAATTCCACTGCTGCGTGGCTATTTTCGCGGGATTGCACTATCAATATACTACGTGCTCACATCCCTTTCAAGGGTTCTTGAGCATATGCAAAATTCAGTCTGAACGGTCATAAGAAGTTAGCTTGTTATTCTTACCCCCAAATCCTAGAGCATCCTGCACCTGTCGAGTGTTAGTGTTTTGCAAGTACTATATTGGTTATTTTGTAATGTAGCTCATCACAAGAATTGTCTGCATCTCATGGATTTAACAATTTGGTTTAAGATTCACAATTTGAATCCCGGTTTAACAACCATGGATCCATGATCTTTGTTATCTGAAAATATCCAATGTTCATTTCCATGTGTGTTTTTTCATGATCAGGCTTTGCATGAAGCTTTGATGAGGCAAGAGGAATTGCTGGCATACATAGACAGACAACAAGAAGCCAAATTCCGGGTATGGTCATTGAACATTTACACATCATTTCTCTTGAATTCCGGGTATGGTCATTGAACATTTACATATTATTACTAATAAAGCTTCACACCTTATTTGTGAAACAGAAAAAGAAGTTTTGCTGGTAAGAAGATGATTTGGTGAAGAGAGACACGGAAGTAAAACTTGTTTGGCTGTTTCTCTGAGTATATGGTGTCTGTAATCGAATAACTTATATCCCTCACAATGTCCTTTTTCAAAGGTTTAAATTCTATCACGTTTGAGACTTGAATGTTGATCTTGCAGAAAAGTATACTATCTTCAAAACAATGATCCATTTTCTGTTCGAAACATGCCATGTAGTAAATGCGTCAAAAATGTGTTTGGTGCATTTTCTCGTCCTGTACTGTGTTCGACATTAGATTTTGATTAATTTGTTTATTTTCAGGTAATGGTTCGACATTAGATTCATTATGAATCATAATACATTAACGTTGACTAAAATGAAGTATGCAACGTAATTGACTGTTACAAGATCATGAGTATTGTATTACTGACTAGACCTGGTAGAAACTGTTGGTTTTCAAGACTTAGAACTGCTGATTAACCTATTATAGACATATTGTCACGTGTCCGCATCCTTTCCGTATATGTTATTTATCTTTAATTATTAATTTGTTTACAAATTTTATATTTTGATTAGTTCTAATAATTAAATCTTAAATTCGATTTTTGGATAATTGTAAATATACTATTTTTGGCTATAATTCAGGCTCAAAATTTTCTAATTCAACCTATAAGCTGAGCCTGTATCAAAATTAAAACTCGGCATGTTCTAATCGGATAGAATCAAGAACTAAACTAGAGAATCACGGTCAGAAAAAACAATTCCGAGTATAGTTAAGGAATCGGAGGGTTTGATCCTGTTTCTAACTCATCTGGGTCCGTTTTAAAATCGAGCCCGCCCTTTTTCTATATCAGTAAGACATGTATTATGATTTGAGTTTAACTATGCTACGACAAAACAAGATAACACCAAACTTATATTCTTTAAAAGTTGAAAGTAAAAGGCAGATATTAACCTGGGTTAACTATACATAAGTTAGATCTAGTCATAATATCACATGTGGGCATGAAAAACATACACACAATTTTACCCTTAAAATTCCTCATAAGTAGGGAAAAATCCTTAGTTTTTTACAAAAACAGGAAAAGACACTCTTAGAATTATTTAGGACATGTACACAACCAAGGAACAATAAAAAAAACACAAGGACTTGAGTTTTCACATATCACAATCACACCCAATATTTAAAAAACAGAGCACTCTGTTTCTCCTCTTCTCATCCTCTGTTGCCTCTCAATGAAAGCCTCGATCTTGCTCCGAAACTCCTCCTTGCTCATCTTCTTCTCTTCTTCGCCGCTCCGCTTCTCCGCCGATTTCAGGCACTTCTCAGTCACCGATCGCCTCATGGGCACCGACTTCTCGCCCCGATCCATGTTTAAATTCACCGACTGAGTCCTCTCATAGTTCCTTGCATCACAAGCAACCGCGCTCTTCACAACTCTGCTCTCCTCTGTTTTCCTCTGTTTCTCCTCGTACTCGATCTCGAATCGACGGCCCTGATAACTCTTCTTCTCGCTCCGATCGATGAATTCATCGTAGAGATCGTCGCTCGAGCCCTTCACGCTCGAACCCTTTACTCCAAAATGGCCTGACATGGCAAAAATAACTATGACAATCGCGTTACCGATCAAAAACACGAATCGGGGGCTCGCCAGGGTCATTGATATGTCCCGGAAAAAGGCGCCGGAGTTCTTGAAAGCTGCCGGAACCTGAGAGGCGACGAACAAGAGAAAAACGCATATCTCCATGAATTGGATCAGACCCGAGATCTTCTGGAGCTTCCGGTAGCTGAAGATCGGCTTGACCTTATCGGATTTTGGGTTCGAATTCATTTTTCTATGTTCAAGAGAGTGTGAAAAAAAAAAGAAATCTAAGCTGAAACAGAGGATTGGGTCTTGGTGTTTATGTTCATGGGAGAGGAATTCATTTTTTTTAAACGTTAGGAATTTGAAATGGAGTGGAACAGAGAGTGCTCTGTTTTGAGATGTGAGTGAAACATAGAGAAAAAGAGAGTGCTCTGTTTTTTTTTTGAAGTGTTGGAGTGTTGTTTTTGAACACTCCATGTAGTGAGGCTTTGGTATTTATAAAACCGGAACGCTTTATTTTTTAAAGAGCCTTTTTCGAAAACTATTTAATTCCGAAAATAAACGACTTTTAAGTTAATTCAGTTTTTTCTTATATAACACCGTTATTATTGGATTGTCTACAATTCAAACTATGGATAGCACCATAGCAACCAACGGGACGGGGCGAGGAATCTCCGTATTTGGGCGGAGACGGGGTGAAGTACTTTTGCCCCGCCCCAATTATTAAATTTTTACAAAATGGAAACAATAATTTTAATATAATTGTAGGATGGGAACGAGATCGTCAAATCCACTACAAATATGTTCAATACCAACCCTAGTTCAAACATTTCAAATGAACTTTCAATTGGTTATAACGTCGTTAAATTGTCGGAAATTTAATAAATCAAAATTTTAACACCGTCTTTAACTGGATAAAGGTAAAAATGTGGGCGTCCTTAATTCGGTAACTCTAATTTTCTGGGCTACAATCATATTAACGGGTTCTTAATGTTGAGGAACTAGATTTAGGACCGACAGAGAAATTCAGTCAGATTATAATTGTCTCTGTAATTGGTGGTTCTTTAGTTAGAACTTGATCGAACTGTATTATGACAAATCTTAATTTTTTTTTCGATTTATAAGCTTAATTAGTCATTTGAACTTTTATTTTCAGATTAATTATGAAATTTATTCACTACACTTCTGTGTAGTTTCTTGTTTTGTTGTCCTATTAGAATATCGTGAAGCAAAAGACAATCAAAATTTCATATAATTTTAGAGTATATTATAGTTATATAACTCGTTCAAAATTAAAATATATTTTAAATATTACAAAACAATTGTAGGTTCAATTCTTATTGGTTAATCATAATTTTTATTTTATAAAAACCAAATATGAACCACATCTCAATAGTTCACTGCAAAACTATAACTAAAATAAAATCACTGTCCACATTTTATTGATTTTTTCAAATACAATTTGACCTTATTATAGATTTGAGACTAATTCTAAATTCAAAATGAATACAACAAGTACATAGTCTACTTAATTTCACTCAAAAGTTCGGACATGTACCTAATTTAATGATTAAATTACATTCTATATTACACAAACTTAATTAAATCATGGGATAATGACACTTTGTTACATCTAATTATAACGAAATAACACTTTCATAGTCTAACTATTTTTGTCTCTTTTTAGTACCCTGTCAATTTTTTTGTAACAACCTAAACTACTATTGGTTTAAAAAACCATAAATTGAATTGGTTTAATTTTGTTTATCTCTAGTTCAATTTGATTTATATTTAAAATGCAATTACAATTATACCCCAAAATCTAAAATTAAATTTGGTCATTTCAAAACTGATTTGATAAATCAAATTGGACAAGTTCTATTTTAATTTCTTAAATTATAAGTATTTTAGTCATTTTAGCATAACTAAAAAGAGACAAAAATAGTTAAGATATGAAACTGTCATTTCTGTGTCATTTTCCCTTAAATCATTCTATCAAACCAAACGTAAACACATTAAATCTCTATTGTGAGTGTAGAAAAAACACTCACTCTCAAGAACTCCATCATTGACTGCACAGTCCCAATAATGAATAAAGGAAGCATTTTCTTGGTCACTAAGAAAGTGCCACCTGACAATTTATTTGTATATCTGAGAATTTTAGTTATTTGTGCTCAAAACCCTATTTACAATAAAGAGATAAAGACTCCACCAATTGCCCATAAATAATCAATTGTTCCCCATTTGCTCTTCTTTTCTTCTATGTTTCTTTTTCTACTTTAGTTTGTATTCATTCACCAAATGGCTAAAACTCCTCTTCCTTTTCTGCTTTGGCTTCAAATCAAGCCCTCTCATGTCCTATGATCATTGCTTTGGGTCTATTGATTTGAGATTTGCAGACCCACAAACTACAATTATAGGCCATTTGGACATGAAATGGTTCTTATCCACTTGAAAAAGGGTAACACATCCAATCATCAACATTTAAATGTCATTCGTGTTTGTTGATTATTTAATTAGCAGTTGCGAGTTTGAGATGATCGGGTATTTTAAAGTTACATGTTGACTCATTAACTGACCGTTATAAACTTAATATATATTAATTATGTTCATGTCGTTGTCGACTCAAATAGTTATGTAACACCTGTTAAATAAGTATTAATATTGTTGAGAAAATGAACTATGTATCTATGTTACTTCTGCAAGTTGAGCGGGTTAGATAGACATGAGAACGGCTCTTTCTTTGCTCATAAAATTTAATATACCAAGTGGTTCTTAAATATCTAACATAATATCTAATGTATGTATATTTTATAAGCTATCATTCAACCATCTTTCATATTTTAATAGGTATTTCATAGATATTCTTCTTGGTTTGAGCTATATCTTATTGAACATATAAGATATAAATAACTACACTTGTTAAGAGATTTGGGTCTTACCAATGATGAAAAATGATTAAAAAAAATTCATAACATATGATAGAGCAAATCCGTGATATGAAAAAGTGTGTCGTTAAAAATGAGTATGCTCTCTCATGAGCTCAAACTGCCTTGTAAATTTATCCATCTAACCTATATATCAGATCCACTCATAGACGTATGATCCAACTGATACGGCGACCCAATCCATTATGATGGGTCGACAATGAGCTATACAATCAGACTCTAATACCATTTTGCTGAGAGAATCATATTTACTAAGAAGAAGAGTGACAAAAGTAACTCATAATATACACATTAAAGTGCTCAAGTAAACCTTAAACATTAGTATTTGTATTAGTCTGAAACTTATTAACTTTCGTGTCGAATCAACACAAAACTACACAAAGGATCTATAGATCATGTATACATTTATATACCATACATGACTAGACAATGACTACTCATATAAGTTGCCCATTGAAGGATAGCAAAATTGATTGGCAACAAATAATAAATAAAAACACCAACAAGGTCACTCAAAACATACTCCAATAAAACCATTATCCTCCTCAATTGCATTCCATTTAAATAAAATCAAATTGGATTCTAAGCAAAGTAACTTTCACAAAATAAAAAATGATGATAATAATAATAATTTAATCATCAAATAAATAAAAGTTCAAGTCACCATACTTGTATATACATCTACATTTTAAAAACTATATAGAATTTGAGCAAAGTTAAGGCCACATATATGGCCCCATTTCAACAATTATTTCACCTTATATTATTGTGCATGAAGGTGGAAACAATGGTGGTGGTGACTCAAAGTAGATCCTCTTTTGTTTGTAAAGATTATTAGGATTGTGACAAGGCATGCAATTGCAAGCAACCAAACTCCAAACCTACCTACTTTTATTCCACTAATAAAGGTCCAAAATAAGTGCATAATTTTCTCTTTTTATTAAATCAATATTTTATCCTTTTTATCTGTTATAATGAATTGTTGTGTGTCTAATCAAATATTAATCATAGTTAACTTATGGTAGAAAAAAGTGAACCTTTATTTTAAAACAACTAGTTCAAATATCTAAGGTTGTTTACAAAATAACAGTTCGATTTTGAGTTTGTTCGGTTTTAAACTAAACGGATCAATTCAGTTTTTAAAAAATAAAAAATTGAAACCGAATTTATGTGATTTCGTTCGGTTAACTTTGAACATGTCGGTTTTTGATTGATTTATAATGAACCGATTTTCATGAAGTTCTCACAAGCTGATCATTTTAATTTATTATATAACTTACCGATTTTCAGTTGAATTTTTTTTAAACCGATTTTTATGAAATTCTCACATTTTGGACTGGTCTTGACTTAATGTTTATTGGACTAATATTTGTAGGCCCAGAAAATAAAGATCGATAATTTAAAATGAGCTGTGTGTCCAACCGATTTTCAGTTTGATTTGAATTTTTGTTGGTTCCTATTTACAAACTAAAACCAAACCGATGGAATTCAGTTTAATTTTGAACCAATTAATTCAGTTCGGTTATTTTCGGATCGGGCCGGTTATTTTTGGACAGCCCTACTAATATTCATGTAATTTTCACAAAAAAAGAAGAAGAATTATTTGAAATGACTAATGAGGCTCTCAAGAATCTTTGATCTTAGACGACGAAATAGATTTTGGGCCTTGGCCCAATAACGAGCATTACAAATATAATTTCACTCTGGTCCATGTCCGAGGCAGGCCCAACTCATAACGATACGACGTCGTTTAGCACTGTGTAAACCTGAACGACCCAAAACCCTACATTTATATATCGATCCACACAGAGAATTTGAGAGCCTCTGTTTCGTCTTCGTGTGCTCTCTCTATAACAAGCTTCACTCTCCGACGCGAGGACGCTCTGTAGCTCAAATCAATGGTAATTGCTCAGTTTCATCTTCACGAATCTCGATTAAGCCCATTCATATTCGGATTCAGCAGATCTGTGCGGTTATGGTGATTTTTGCTGTTAATTTTGACTCGTGTTCTTGTGGATTTTGTGTATTGTGATGTTCTCAGGCACCGAAGAAGGAGAAGGCTCCACCACCGTCCTCGAAGCCCGCCAAATCTGGCGGTGGCAAGCAAAAAAAGAAGGTCACGTTCGAAACCCTAAAACATTTTCGTATTTTCCATTTTTTATTTTTCATGCATTGTTTTGTTTGGGACTGTGAATTTTCTGTTTTTGTGTATGTGGGATGGTTTGTGATTTTTGTTTTGTTTTTGAAATTGTGCAGAAGTGGAGCAAGGGCAAGCAAAAGGAGAAGGTGAACAACATGGTGTTGTTTGATCAGGTCACCTATGACAGGCTCCTCACCGAGGCCCCAAAATACAAGCACATCACAACCTCTGTCCTCTCCGACCGGCTTCATGTATTGTGCCTCTTACCCATCTCTTTGTTTTTGTGATTGTTTTGTGTTTGAATGCTGTTGGTTTTTGGGATTGTGTGTTTGACATTGACTGTTTTGTGTATTGTATTAAGGTGTTAAGTTTGATTGTTTATTTATCGACTATTGTTTTGAAATTGTTAGTGGGATAGTAATTGTGGAAGTGATATCAATGCTAGGAGGCATTTTATTTCCTATGTGTCAACCTAGTAGCTGAATGATATGGTTTGGCGGTATATATGATTTATGTATTGAATAACTTGCTCTTGTTTTATTTCATAAGTTATATTTGGTTTCACATTACTTTAGTTCTGACTATATTGAGTATTAAGAGAGAAATCAAAGATTTACAGCATTTCCTCCAACCTAATTAACAAGCTGTGTTTAATTTGGAACGGGCTGAAGTACAACATGTAAAGTTTTTTGGTTTTAAATTTAGGTCGTGGTTTACTTTGTCTTGTCACTTAACGTTCCTTACTTGTTATTCATATAAACTTTAGTGAATGGGAGATCATTTACATATATTAGGTAGATATAAACCTTTATTTTTAATATGAAAAGTCTTTTGTCATATTTGCAGAGCTTATCGAACAGTTATATATATATATATAAATAAAGACGAAATAAAACATAGATTATTTAAGTAATTAAGTTAATGTTGAAATTAATTAGAAAAATAGGTTTGAGTCCTATATATTTTGGACCCAAACCTAGTACTCTAATTATTTCGAACAATAACCTATTTTGTTAAATAATTCAACTCAAGTTACATTTTTTGAAAATAATCTGAAATTAAGAGTTGAATATTTATCATCTGGAAATGATTTTCATTGTACCATTTGATTAGCTTATATTAAGGCCAGTCTTCTTATTGTACAAAGCTTCATGATTACATGTATTAGATTGGTAAATATTTCTTTTGCAATTATGCCCTAATGCTTGTCTCACCATGTCCACTTCTGCCCACTTACTTTTTATTCTGTGTAATGGCATTTGTCATTACTACAACACTCTCCCTTGAACACCACCATTCATAATTGTTTACTTTTGAATTTTATAAACAAAATTCAAATGAAAAAAGAATTATTTAACAGAATGATGGTGTCCAATGGGGAATGTTGTAATAGTAGCATATACTATTATATATCTATAAGGAAGTGTGAAGTAGGGAGCATGACTTGTCATGAAGTAAGAGGTCCAGATTGCATAAGAAATATGTCTTGTGAATTATGAAGCTTCTTAATTATAGTCGGCCTGCACTTCATAACATTTTTATTTTGCTACATTTGTGTCTCAGATTAATGGGTCTCTTGCAAGAAAGGCAATCAAGGAATTGATGGCCAAAGGGTTGATCAGGATGGTATCTGCTCACGCTAGCCAGCAGATATACACTAGGGCTACGAAAGAGTAATTGATTTATGTTATTTTTGCCTCTACTATTGTAAGAGGAGCTTTAGACTATTTCAATACTTGTTAATTTAAGATATTTGTCCCAACTGCTCAATTTTGAGTTTGAAGCACTATTGATTGCTACACTATGATTTGAAGTCTGTTATCTCTTTAAAGTTTAATGCACATTTTCTCTGATAATCATACTTTGCAGTTGTTATATATGCGAGTCTGTTTGGTAATTAACATCTCTTGTTAAGTAAATAATCAGGTTTGTACTGGTAATGTGGAGAATTCTGAAATTGATGTAATGTCAAACCAATTTTTTTGTCTACTCTAATTCCTATGTTGGAAGCATGAAAACTAGAATGCTTGCTTTATAGTGCAATTTGTATATGATGGGTTGTAAGCAGATGGTATCTCTATTTTGAATTTGAATGAGTTCAAATAAATTATTTTGAATTAAACTATCAACATGTCTTCCTTGTGGAGGGGGTTGAATGACCGTGTGGCATAGGGGGTTGTTAAAGCCGGTTCTTGTGGAGGCGCTGGCGTATAGGGAAGCGATGCGTTAGGGATGTGCTGTGATTTCTCCTGGGTTTGAGGTTGTAAGATCATTTTCTTGGGGTGTTTGGCTCTATTGAGTGTTGTATTATTTAGTTTTTTTGTGGTGTTATAACCAAACTGACCAACAATCGGGGCGACAGTTGTTGGCGGTGGTGAAGGAGAGGACGGAGGCGAGGGTGAGGAAGAGGTGGGGGCGGCGGAGGAGAGAGAATAAGGAGGAGGAGAGGGGTAGGTTTTGAAAATTTGAAATGAATTTACGGGCATTTTGGTATTTTCAACAATACCAAAATTGGGCCGGTTCTCTCAATTAAATCAGATTTAATTTTGGTTCAATTTTAGGGGTAATTTAGGCATTTCAAGTATTTTGAGAGTAGATTGTCCCAAAATGAAATTAAGGGTACTAAAATAAAGTAGGATATGAAAGTGGGAATTCGTTATAGTTAGGTGTATAAAAGTGTCATTTTCCCTTATGTTTTTCACAAAACTGAGGTTATAGTAATTTTCACATAAAGTTTTATGAGTTTTCACTGAAATTTCTACATTCTTGAGACTGTACGTATCAGTTCCACCTCCGACTCTTCGAGTGGGCGTTGTTCCGGAGTTCTGTGCAAACCTTGGGAGCTACCGGATTGGATCACCACCTCCGTCCACAAGACATATAGTTTTCAAGTCAGTGGCATGAACGCCATGACATATATTTGATTCCTCTTCTTCGCTCCCGTCTTGTACCAGGTTATACTAGCAAGAGTAATAAATTCTACCAGGCTAACAGGTTCTACGAGGAAGGGCACAATGTTCTACACGCAAGGGCATAAGTTCTACAGCGGGCTCAGTTTTCTGTCACAGTTTGAGCTAGCGTTACAACCTCACTGTCCATTCGATTAGTTTAGCTGCACTGCACGACAACCGTGTATTGTTTATTCCAACCCCCTCTCGCCGCCCAGGCGAACGCATCCCTTCCCTAAACGCCTATGCCTCCACAAGGACCGACTTTAGCATCCCCCTACACCACACATTTTGCCACAAGACAACCACCCCTCGTCCTTTATCACGAAGCCCTCCGCCGACATCTTCAAAACACTTCAACTTCCACTTGAATGGCTCCGCCAACGGCTACCCAAAATTGTCAGCAACATGTCGACGAATCTCCATTTTCTTAAACTCGCCCCCAAACCCCTGACACTCTCCATCGATCCGTTCAACTTAATGTCTCACTATGCATAAGTTTCGAATGTATTCACTCGTTCCACATACACGTCTAAAATACTCATTTATTTCACATCATTATTCTACATTATATAAACAAATATTCAATTCAAACTTCAAAATTTTTTCACACACAACTCACACAACTGATGTAAATACGGTGCAACAATTTAACCCATCAAACTACACTAAATAAATAATTTTTCAAAAACTATGATAAAAGTACACACAAACACCTAACTTGTACCCTAACAAACTCCGAACAAAAACTTATAAAACTCAGTAACTGAAACTTCCTCCAAACTTTAACGAACCAACCGTTATAAATGGACGGTATTAAATCAGTTATGTACTTAAAACGATAATAATTAATAATAATATAATACACTCCACCTAATCAAATCACGACACGTAATAAATAAGTTAATTAATTGCAAATTTTAAATTTCAGAAAGCGAATTCAAATAAAAACGAGAGCTGGTAGAGAGAGAGTGAAGGAGTCGTTGGTGATGGCTGAGTCGACCGTTTCCTCCTCACTTTTCTCCAAAACCCATTCAATAGGAGCGAAACGGCGTCGTCTCTATCGTCTTCTTCGTCGCTATCGTCGTCGACTATTAATTCGATTCCTCTCCGCCATTTTCAGAGACCAGTGAGGTTTTGCGAGTTCTCGAGTGGCTGTGAGGGAGCTGAGACGATGACGGCGGCGGCGAGGTTCTCGTTTCTGAGTTTGTTTCAGTCTCCGATTCCGGCGATTCTGGAGTACTCTGGGATCGTGCTGTCGGCGGATTTGGATTCGAGGTCTGGTTACCGGAGCTACCGATCGGCGCAGGAGCCGGAGGAGGCGGTGCTGGTCAACGCCGCTCCGTCGCCTTCCGCCGCCGGAGAGGGAGGCGGAGGAGAGGTATCGATTCGGATCGTGTCTGGTGGAGATGGAGGTGAGGAAGGTGGAGGCGAATCGGAGGTGGTTCCTCTGGTTCTCGCCTCTCCGCCGCCGCAGATTCCTGATTTGGGGATGGGGATCGGGATTGATTTGGAGGCTGGGGTTGATTTGGAAGGTTCTGGAGTGGCTTCGTCGTCTTCGTCGCACCAGAGGCACGATCTTCAGCAGCTTGCGAAGTGGCTCGAGCACATTCTTCCGTTTTCGTTCCTATTGTTTCTGGTCTTCATTCGCCAGCATTTACAAGGTACTTGTGACTTTGTTATTCAAATCCTTATTGCTACTGGTACTGGTACTGTTCTGCAACATTACACGAGAATGTGATTTGTATGTTTTTGTGTTTGGTGATCTTAGCTCGAGAAGCTGCATTGAGTTTTGTTTTGTGATTTCAATTGAAAAGAGGAGTTTCAGTAATCGTAATTTAGTTTCTGTTGCTGAGAATTGTTTTTTTGGTTGATTTTCAGGTTTCTTTCTTATGATTTGGATTGTGGCCGTGATGTTCAAGTGTGACGATATTCTTCAGAAACAGACAGCTCTAAAGGTTCTTTGCTTTGAGTTTTGTTGCATTGTATGAATTGTCTCCATTTCGTAGAAAGCTTAATAAGTTCAATGTTTATCGGTTGCTGCAGGGAGACAGGAAATTTTCCGTCCTCGTTATCATTTCTGTTATTTCGATTCTTCAAGTGGTTGGAGTTTACTGTTGGTATCAGAATGATGATCTATTGTATCCGTTGGTTATGCTTCCGCCAAAAGAAGTACCGCTATTTTGGCATGCTGTGTTCGTGGTCATGGTAAATGGTATGGATCTCACTTACCATTAGTTGTGTTGATGCCTCTTTTCGTATAATTGTTCTGGTTTCTTATAAACGTGTAGTGGAGATTGGATATGTCCCTTTTTTTGTTACATAAACCCTTTTTGTTAAGCCACAATCCATCTAGCATGTCCCAACTATAACAGGTTTATGTTTTGAAGCACCTTATATTTTGGAAATGGAAGTCTTAGATTCAACATCATTGCAATGGCTTTATAGTCACAATTTGACATTTCAAGTCTCCACCAGTGTTAATCAATATAAATGAGTAGTTCAAGTTCTATACTGTTATCATACAATTACTTATCCGTACCCTTTTCTCTTACGTTCAATCTGCATTTTGCATGTCCTGCAAATGTCATATTAGTTAACTATCATCTACATATCCAACACGTTCATTTTTCTATCCAGATATATTCAAGAATTATAATTTGTTGGGGGTATTTTATCTTGTTTCTGTTTTGCTCAGATACACTGGTGCGGCAAGTGGCGATGATTTTCAAGAGTCTACTGCTAGTGCAGTACAAAAATAGCAGAGGGCATAATTCCCGTAGGCAGGTAAGGGCAATGGTGCACACTGCAGTATTACTTTTAGCATCGGATAGGCAATTTAATCAACTTTTCTGACAATTGATATCTTGTTTTGAAGGGTCAAATGCTAACTCTTGTTGAGTATGCAATACTGTTATACCGTGTTTTATTACCAACACCTATCTGGTACCGGTTTTTTGTGGGCAATGAACAAGGGATCTTGTTTTCTTCACTGATTACCGGGTTATACTTAACCTTCAAACTGACATTCGTAGTTGAGAAGGTATGGTTGTACCATGAATTTAAATTTACTGCTGAAAATGATGGCTTACTTTGCGGAATTTATATGGGTTGAGTTTGTCGTCTTTAACATTCTTAAATTCTCTTCAGGTTCAAACTTTATATGCTGCCTTAAAAGCATTGACACAAAAGGAGAGTCATTATGGGTCTCATGCAACTTTGGAACAGGTATATTCTCTTTCGAAATATGCTCTAAATCTACATGAGCTATACACTGCATATCTTGGTAGGGGAAGGTAACCATTACTCTCTTCAGCACACACAAGATTTTAGGCCATATTACTATCTTATGACATCTTTCTACTACAAATGTTTTGCACTGAAAGAAGCACTTTAGGCTGTATGTAACCACATGCCTTCTGTAAGTGTAATCAATCTTGTTTTCCCCAACCTTTCCCTAATCTAGGTAGTTCTATCAGCTAAATATTATTCAGTTTAGTCAAGTTTCCCTAAAATGTAGTGAATATCGTCCCTCTTAGGTCAATGAAGAGTTCTTTCATGTACAATTCATATAAAGGTTGCTAAAATCCAGCAAGAATCCGTCAACCTACATTGATAGCTTTGTAATCAATATACACATAAATTACTTTTCAGTTTCATTCGTGCTCAAGTATGCAAGTTGATGATCAATATAATTAAGATTAGTTCATCAGTCATACAATATATATCCAATTTTAAGCCGATCGATGCAGGTAAATGCCGTGGGAGATCTCTGTGCTATTTGCCAGGAAAAGATGCATGCCCCGATTCTGTTGGGCTGTAAACACATATTCTGCGAGGATTGTGTCTCAGAATGGTCCGTTCATTATTCCAGTTTTTCATTTTCTGTAGTGCAATATAAGCTTAAAAGATCCGTATCTGCCACTATCAGAAAACTTGCTGTATCAGCTATCTTCCTCTCTCTTTTTTCAGGCTCGAGAACGAAAGAACATGCCCTCTTTGTAGGGCTGTGGTTAAACCCACAGACCTGCAATCATTTGCTGACGGATCGACCAGTCTCTTCTTCCAGTTGGTCTAAATTATATCGCCGCGATGTAATTTTTTGTGCAGCCTTCTCGGATTCGTTCGTTTTTTCCTTTCTTCCGGCTTGCTTCTCACACAAGCAAACAAGAGAAGTGTTTTTTTTTGGGTGGTCCTCTCCTCTTTCCAGAAATTCAGGTGGAAGGTATTGGAAGAAGGATATTTAACAAGTAGGCGTACATTTATTGTAAATTCATTCATTTATTTTGAGTGTATCCTTTAGCTTGAAGGGTTTGGTTTGGTTTGGCTTATTCAAATGGACGAGAGGATTGTCAAAGCTCTCATGTGGTCCGTACATAAACTGAAATTTTTGTGAAGGAATTATCATAAACTGCTTGTCTTTTTCTCTATCTCCCTCCCAACAACTTGTTCATATGGTACAATAAGAGTCTTGTTTTTTTTTTCTGCTGGTAAAATGACTTGAGTTTCATGATGACAACATAAAATGACTTAATATATTCCTCAATAGACTTCAAATGTAAATGAGTTTGGAGTCAAGAGGAAAACTAGTAATTTCCTTTCGTCGAGAAATTAACGTTTATTGGCCCTAAAAGGCTTCGACTAACAACACGGAGTTAAGATCATCCAGGACAACATCTCTGAACGACCCGAAAGCCCGGCCAAAACAATAGCTATGAACTGGCTTATTACATCTTCTACGCATAAAAACAACATACATTACAATTTACAAAGGGCACTCAAAATAAAGTGACCTACCCAACAAATCTACCCGTATCACCTGGCCACATGTCAGTTAGGGGTATTCATAGGTGGGTCAACCGCCCATTTAGATTTTTTTTCACCAGCTCATAAGGGTGCGGGTTGAGAAAGTAAAATTCGTCAACCACCCATAAGGGTGTGGTTCACGGAAGATACAATTCGCATGGGTCTGTGGTTAGTTACGGTTAGACTCGCACTACCCGCATGATTTAAGCCTCTTTTAAAAGTCATTTTTGAATTACATGTGGTTTGTGTTAATATTATATCATTACTCATTTAAAAGGCTTAATTATTTGTTATTATTAATATATTCATATTGTATTAATTAGTTTGTAATCAATTTTTGGTTGATGCTCACATTGCAATCACAATCATTTTTTTCTCAATCACTGGTAAAGCAAAAATAATTCAAAATTTAAAATACAATCAATACCCAAAACACAAAAAACAATAAAGAGATTTAAATATAATAGATAATTGAGTAAAGGTATTAAAACCACTAATTCTTATAATATAATATGTGTGTTATCATAAAATTGAAGAGAATATTCTTACTAATGAGTTGGGCTAAGGCGCGGGTGGGTTTGGTTAACCGGGAGTCTCTTGTCTTAAATCCGCAAACCGCTCATTATTTTGTGGGTCTAAATTTTATCATCCGCGACCTGATCCGTAACCTGCGAATGAAGTCCAATAAGTTGCGGGCCAATACAATTGAGTGGGTTGATCGGTTACTGGTTGATATCTGAACACCCAAAATAGTAAATTGCCTGAAATAATAAAAGACTATTTTGGCAATGTACCCCGAAGTAACCAGCTAGATATGGGTTTTGGCCCAAAAAGAATAGTAAAATTTGCTCAGGCCCATACGTGATGTGGAGAGCCCAATCATCAGTCCAAAAAATACGGCCCATCAGGCCCATCACATTCACTACACTACACCTACGCAACGTCGAGTTGTGTGTACGTGGAGAGCGACAAATCATTTGCCAAACACAATAGAACGAAACAGAGCACCAAAGCTTTGGCTTCAGAATCAGATCTACTCCACACCCTCAACAAGTCGTCTTCAACAAATCAACAACACGAAACAAGAAATTGAAGCTCCGATTCTCCAGATTCGAACAAGCCCCACCGACCAAGGTACTGTGAAAATTTCCCCCCCTTTCCCTTTCCATTTCAATTTCAATTTCAGTTTCTGGGTTGACCTGAATCTGCACATCTCGCATTCGTCTCCTATCTGCAAATCATCGAAATTCGATATATTATACAAGTAAATGAGCATGGTGATGGTGAATAGGCAATAGGTTCTCTAATTTTGGTCTGTTATGTTTGGGTTCAGCTCAATTCATCATATTGATTACCTTTGTATATTACATTATATGCTGTTTGGTTTTTATTTATACAACTACGAGATAGAGGATCAGATTAGTTCTCTAATTGCACCCGCTTCCAACTTATATATCTGAAATTGAATTAAAAATTCTGACGAATCATATCAAAATCCTTTTATAAGATTCTTGATGTTTGGGTTTTATACAATGTATGTGTGATGTGTTGTATTGTTATAGTTTGAATTTGTGATACCTTTCGAGTTTATGCATGGATCTGGTGGTACCCGGATTGCTCATTGTCCAAAATTCCACATTTTTTAGCTTTCCAGTGTAGTCGGAAGTCCTGATGGATCCTTTTAGGAAATTCGAAGGTTTGGGTTTTATACAACATGTGTGTAAATGATTGTGTTGCATTGTTGTAGTTTGAATTTGTGATACCTTCCGATCTGGTCGACTTCAAATTGTTTGAGATCGAGTTTATGCATGAATCTGGTGGTACCCGGATTGCCCATTGTCCAAAATTCCACATTTTTTAGCTTTCCAGTGTAGTCAGAAGTCCCGAAAATTCATGTCAAATCCTTTTAGGAAATTCTAATGTTTGGGTTCCATACAATATATGGGTGAATGATTGTGTTGTATTGTTATAGTTTGAATTTGTGATGCCTTTCGAGCTGGTCGACTTCAAATTGTTTGAGTTCGAGTTTATGCATGAATCTGGTGGTGGCCAGATTGCTCATTCTTTGAAGTTACACATTTTTTTAGCTTTCCAGTGTAATCCGAAGTCCCAATGAACACCATTATTGCTAAAATTGCTTATTTTCTGTGATGGAGGATTTGGAATTTTGTAGTTTTTATATCTTGGCCCTGTATCCCATTAATCCTTTTATTTTAATGACATTTTTTTGCTAATAACACAGTTGGGTTGTTCCTACTCATCATTTCCTCCTTTCCCACTTGACCCGGTAAGCTTGTGTGACTGTTCCCTCGTCCTCCATGAGCTCAACTGTTTCAACATCTCGAGGGGTACTTCCACAAGCAAGGTTTGGTGCGTATGATCCTCCCAGCAGCGGGACTTCTGGTTCTTCTACCCAGCCCAACCAAGAGTTCAGTGAAACTGATGATGCCGAGTTACTCTCCCTGTCCTGGAATCAGGACTATGGCTGCTTTGCTGCTGGCACGAGCCATGGTTTTCGCATATTTAACTGTGACCCTTTTAAGGAAACATTTAGGCGTGATTTGAAAAGCGGGGGATTCAAGATTGTCGAGATGCTGTTCCGCTGCAACATTCTAGCGCTTGTTGGTGCCTCGGCTAATTCCCAGTATGCTCCCAACAAAGTTATGATCTGGGATGATCATCAGAGCCGCTGCATTGGTGAATTTACATTTAGGTCTGATGTTCGTGCGGTGAAGTTAAGGAAGGATCGCATTATCATTGTTCTTGAGCACAAGGTCTATGTGTATACTTTTATGGATCTGAAGCTACTTCATCAGATCGAAACTCTGGCAAACCCTCGTGGGCTTTGTTGCGTTTCACATCATTCAAATACCTCTGTGTTGGCTTGCCCGGGTCTTCAGCGAGGACAAGTCCGGGTTGAACATTTTGGTCTGAACATGATGAAGTTAATAAATGCCCATGATTCTCATATTGCATGCTTTACCTTGACAATGGATGGACTACTTCTTGCAACGGCCAGTACAAAGGGCACTTTGATTAGAATTTTTAACACGATGGATGGAACTCGGTTGCAAGAGGTACTGATCTAGAACTCGAATTGTTATTTTCTTGAAGTTGTATTATTAAGTTTTAAGGCTAATCATTAATAAGTAATCTTTTTCCTCAATGGTTTGACTTGTAGATTAGGGGAGTAGTATTAATTACTCAGTACTCCACAAGCTGTCTTTCAATCTAAGAGTCAATAATCTAATATTCTTATGTGCTAAAGAGATGTTTGACCCATGAAAATTGGAATAGAAAATGTCTATCATGTCGGTAAGGAATTGAGTGAAGTTTTGTTCTTGCCAGCTGGCTTAAAACATTTATATGTATATACTTCCATATCAGACTTAAGTCATCTCTTCTAGCCGATGTTGATTCTTGAACACGAGTTGGATCAAAATAACTTCCATGTATGGCGATGATTCTGTATATGCTTATTTACTAAGCAGTTTAGAAATTTATACTTGGTGCTTTCATCGTGTAGGTTCGTAGAGGAATGGATAGAGCTGAAATTTCTAGTATTGCACTCTCTCCAAATGTCCAGTGGCTGGCTGTGTCAAGTGACAAAGGTACAGTTCATATATTTGGCCTCAGAGTTCGAGTGGTAGGGGACGACTCATCTGCCCAAAGTCCTGCCCAGTTTCATCAGAATTCTTCAACTTCACTTGATTCCCTTGTGTCTCCAAACAGTGGTTCCAACCCTGGTTCGTCATTGTCTTTTATGCGAGGTAAGACAGTTTTGTTAGAGCAACTTATATATTTAAGAGAAACTTGCAAAAAGGTGCCCTATTATATTATATGACACTTTTGCAAAAGGGTGATGTGTTTGCATTTTTTTGCAAAATTAAGAATTTAGATTTTACTGATCGACTGTCCACCCTGCATATGCCTATTTGCTCTCAAATTAGTTGTTAGAAACTTATGGAAGGGTATCACTGGTAAATCATGCATAATTAACTTATTAAAATGGAAATGGGACACTTATTTCGGGACATCTATTTCGGGAGATTAAAACACTTAGTTTGGGACAGAGGAAGTGTACGATGAAATGCATAGAAATGCTGATTGAATGTAGAACTATTAATAAACTTTCTTCTATTTTAAGCACTACTGTTGCTCCATTACACTGCATAATTTGCTAGAATTTAATGAAGAATCCACTGATTTCTTCTTTGTAACATGTGATGTCACCCACATTTATACAGGGGTTTTACCGAAGTATTTTAGCTCGGAATGGTCGTTTGCTCAGTTTCACTTGCCAGAAGATGCTCAATTCATCGCTGCTTTTGGAGCACAAAATACCGTCATCATTGTTGGCATGGATGGGAGGTATGTTTTATCGCCCTCATTTTTTACTGCTATTCGGCTGGTTGGTTTTAATTACACTATATACCCAAATAACCACTAAATATTAGTTTGATTGAGAGAAAAGGCCCAGGAATGATATTCTTGAGCTGCAACTTATTGTACACCATCCGTCTCAAAATTAATTTACAAAAAAATATCGATAATTCATGTTCAATTAACTAAGCTAAAGTAGAAAGTGAATACATATTTTGAGACATCCATTTTACACTCCACGCTGATTCTCAAAATTAATTTACAAAAATATATTGTCAATTCATGTTCAGTTAACTCGCTAAAATAGAAAGTGAATACATATTTTGAGGCATCCATTTTACACTACACGCTGATTCTCCTCCCTCGTCGTTTTTTGTTTACCAGTTTCTACCGGTGTAGTTTTGATCCGGTGCACGGTGGGGAGATGACGCAGCAAGAATATGTCCGATTTCTGAAAACTTGACGTTACGCCTACATATATATGTATTGGGTTGTTCTGTTTATGAAGTCAAGCAATTATGCAATTTCTGTGTAAAGTTGTGGTCATAAGGCCTGAATGTTTCTCTCCAATGTAAATATCTCAAGATGTTATTGAACATTGATGCCTTCCATTGTACATTGATTCATGAATTACTAAGGCAAAAACTATCCCAGGTGGTTAAAAATTTGATCTAAGGTCTCTTAGTGTAATTCTAATTCGTGCTTGTTTTTATCATAGTACACATTTCTGTATAGAATTGAGAACAATAGATAATGGTTTCATTTTGTAACTAATTTGAAGTAAACCATTGAATCATTGTTTGAATAAGGTTCTCATAAACTAGAATCACGGTTAACTGGAGAAGAACCGAACTGATTGGGTTGTATAATTTTCGATTGTGTATATTTTGAAGATTTGCAAACTTTAAGTTTCAATTGAGTTGAATGATTTTCAATTTCGAATGTATTAGTCTGAAAATAACTTTTCTTGGTCTCATTCAATCTATAAACTTGGGTTAATATGAAATATCAAATCTGAGCAGTGGACCTCACCACAATTCACAAACAATGCTCAATCGCTGAGTTGTCTCTTTGAAGACGAGTTGTACCTTTTCAATTAAACAAAGTTTTATATCATATAGAGAAATTAATTGTTTTGTTAGGTGAGCTAAATCAAAAACAAAAAAAATTGTAGAAAAAATGTGGAAAACGAAGTAAAAACGAAGACCAGGGTCACGACGAATAATGTTTATCGATTATCATTGCTAAAATCACCATATATAAGTTTCTGGTTCACACCTCCCTTATTTTCAGCAAAATTAAGATGCTTATGGGGATATAAACTATAGTATCACAGGCTATGCATGACGGCTTTGTGTTATCCATCATCGGCTAAAGCTTAGATTTTAGGCTTCTCTCTTTGTCAAGAACGATCATCACCTTCCCGATAACTTTCCTATCCTTAATAGCAGCAAATGCTAGGCTGGCCTGTAACCATTAAGGTGCAATAAGCATAACATCAGACATCGACTGTTCCTCAAACCAGAAACTGAAGCAGATATGTGCATTAGCAGTGACAGACGCCTTATAATTCATCTGATTATAACAAGCGCAGATAATAGACTATTGGAAAGGACTAAATAGTAACGTCTCAAGACCTGAAGTAGGAACTCTAAGTTGAGGATTGATATGAAATTAGACTGTTATAATGAGTTGTGACTTGTGAGCTCATAGCCTGCAACATATTCTGTCTAACAAAATTTGCGAAAATAAAATAAAATGTGTATGAGTTGGAAATTGTTACCTCTGACAGGCTGTAAGTATGAGAAATGTGGATTTTGATCAAGCCCCTGGCGAGCCAGGAGAGCAGCTCATTGGTAGAATCTTCAAGTACACTGGGATAATGTATTCTGTAGCTTCCCCAATAAAGTCCATGCACAGTCCAATTCTATACAGCAAGAAGAGTTAAGGATATCAAAACTTCAAGCATCGCGGCCTGTGGTGAAAAGGCAGTATGTTCTTCATAAGCACTGAATAAAATTATATATGCAGTGGTGTGTCATTTCCGAAGTGTCAGCTTGTATAGAAACACACGCACATACAACCAGTGTTCTAAAAATCCTCAACTTGTCCGATCAAGCCCTGATTAACCCCGATTAATCCCGAAAAGGTCCTCTCCGCCCAGTGTTTTTTAGAACACTGCATACAACTATTATTTCCCCGTCAATGTGTTGGTATTTTCATTTTCCTAGAATGCACTATCTTTTGCAAACAAGCAACAAGGTAAATATCATTCATAGTTTCTGAAGGTGAACAAAACGGTACCTTAACAAGAGCAATATTTGCAGGGATGACGGGGACTTCCCCACTAGCAAAGCCTATGACAAGAATCTGTGCCCCCCAATTCAAGAGCTTCATGGTTTCCTTGGTAAGCTTGCCTCCCACGGGATCATACAAGACATCCACCCCTTTAAGCCTTCTCGATCTCAGGAAGTCCTTGATGCTGGTGGTGACATTTTCAGTGCTCGGGTCCACAACATGATCAACACCCATGGACTTCAAAAACTGTTTCTTTTCATTTCCTCTGAAATATCATAAAGTGTTTAAGCAAATGCTAAGTAATATATCGAATAGCTCGATAAGAAGCATTAATGCAAGATCGAGTAGGTAAGTGTACAGAAAAAAAGATACCTGGCAACAGCAATAACAGTGGCTCCAATAACCTTTCCAATTTGAACCGCCGCAACCCCAACTCCTCCAGCAGCACCAAGAACCAACAATACCTATCAATATCATCACTAAATCAACTAAATAAACAAGGTCAAAACATGCACATGTACAAAAAAACAAGGTGCATAACAGCAAATGCAGTAATGATAAATTAAATCAAATGAAAGAAAAGTACGCATAAACTGATATTGAGATGAACTTTTCACGCACCAGTGATTCAAAAACGACATCAAACTATTATTAAAACAACCCTCTATCCCTAACTACTCAAATACGAGGCAATTCACTTCATCATGATAACGATAATACAAAATCAATTCTTTGCTAGTGTATACTTCATGGAAGTGGACCTACCCAAATAATATGATTGTCTAAAGTGGCTATATTCAACCCCACAATTACAAATAGATAAAGTTCAAGCATAAAGTGACTGAATCAACTTAGATTCCAACAATAATTTAACAATCCCTCCAGAGCAGCACGTATAGTTGGAGAATCAAACAAAAAAAAACACAACACAGCACAGCACAGCACCTGAGAGGAGCTCAATCGAGCCCTGTGAACAAGAGCCAAATGCGAAGTCCCAAACGCAACCGGAAGCGCAGCGGCGTCGACCAGATCGCACCCCTCCGGCACTCGAAACCTTCCACAATTCACAAACCAACACAAATCGTTCCAAATCAACCAATTTCGAAAGCAAAAACAAAACAAATCGAACAAAACCCTACAGATGAGACTGATCGGCGACGATGAACTGGGCGAAGGAACCGAGAGCGGCGAAGGAACAGACGGAGTCTCCGACCTTGAACCGGTCGACGTCGGCGCCGACGGCGTCGACGACGCCGGAGTAGTCGGAGCCGGGGACGAAGGGGAGGGGAGGCTTCTCCTGGTACTTGCCGAGGACCTGGAGGTAATTGGCGTAGTTCAGGCTCGTCGCCTTCACTCGAACCCTCACCGCCGTGCCGGAGCTCAGCTCCGGCACCGCCTCCGTCGCGCTCACGGTGATCGGAGAATCGGACGGCGACGATGGATCGCCCAATTTCGTGCACACCAAAGCTTCCATTTTTTGTTTACTGTTTGGTTTGGAGACCAAATTCATTTCGTTTTCAATCTTTTGTTTATATATTGCGAGAAATTACGCTTTACAATCATTGACTACTCATTTTTTTAAAATTAATCTTTTATTATTATTTTTGACCGATTTATTTAAATTATTCTCATATAATTATAGAAAATAAAAGTATATTTATTTTTAAGATGTAAATATTAATATTTTATTTAAATTATAAAAGTGAATTTAAGATAAGATAAGATAGGTAAGGATGAGCATGGGTCCAGAATCGGACGGGACCGGAGTTTTCGGTTCTCAAAAATTAAGAACCGAAATCGAACCATTATATAATGGGTCGGTTTTAGTTCTAGACCCGTTTCTCTGGTTCGGTTCCCTAATTCTACCCGAGAACCGATCGATTCTTTAATATTGTTAATTATGCAATTGTAGGCAAAACATGAAATTTATAATTATTAAAAATTCTAACAAAAAACATAGTGAGACTTAATTATTAAACTCACTCGAATTATAAAGTTCACTAATAAAATAACAATTATAAAATATAAGTAATATATATTTTTCGGTTTATTCTCCAGTTCATGTACTCTTTCTCTATTGTTCATATAAATGTATGGTGGTTCGATAATTATTTAGTGAACGGTCCGGTTTCGATACCCATCGGTTCTATATTTTAAGAACCGGAACCGAACCAAAAATTTATGGTTCCTTTATTTCTAAAACCGGAACCGAAATCGTTATTTACGGTTCTCGATTCTCTGGTTTCGGTTCGGTCTCCAATTTCAGGTCCGAAGTGCCCACCCCTAAAGATAAGCATAGTGGCCCTTTGGACTTGTAATCGGTTTTTAATGAAAAATTAAATCAGACTCAGAATTAAAAATTGGAATCATGAGATCTACGATTCCGACCGAACCAGATTAAGGTTCATTTTTTCTAGGTTTTGCTTCCTTTTTGTACATTTTAAATAAAAACACACAATCTTCACGTTTGCTTCCACTGACAACACAAAATGAGTGTAATCATTTTCGAACTCATATATTTGAATAGACCCATTTCATTTTTCTTTGATTTTATTTTAATATCGGTTGTGATGACTCTCAAATTTAATTACATTATGAAGACTCGGTAGTGTCTCGACGACAATAATCGAAATCGGACCTAGAGAGTTATTTTTTTACTTGACAGGGCCGGTTCAATGACTCTTGAGGACTAAAGCAAAAATAATTGATAAAATATTATTTTGAGCATCAGTTTTTGAAATTGGCCTAAAATATCTAAATTTGAGGTCTTTTTTTAATATATTTAGACTTAATTACTTAGTTGGCTTAAAGCAATTGTTTCACTTGCTTTATGGACGAGACTTCCCTGCGACTTGGAGCTCTCTGTTTCTGACGCTGGCGAAAAACAGAGCAACCTACTTTTGGTCGAACAACTACCGACCAATGATGTGTTTTTGAATGCCGAGGCCTCAATCTTCGATTCTAAACCTGAATAGTCCCCAACGGTCTGAGCTTTTGAGGCATTGACCAAAGTCAACAGGGGCGAATCGGAGAAGAAGCATATTTTCTATCAAAATTTGGTGCTCTTTGGCGCGATCATCCGTTTGACGAATAAGATTTCCGGTGGAAGGCTTTTAGGATTTCGATGAACTTCGATTTGGATAGAGTTGAAGAAGAAGAGCAATAATGTCATTTTACATTAGTTTATTTGAAGAAAAAAAGACTAATATGTCATTGCACATGAGTTAAATTTGTCATTAGTGGAAAATAAAATCATCTTTTTATATTTATCAAATTATGATTATTTGAAAACTACACAATAAAGGCATTTTATACTTTTTAGACACCCATTTATGTACATGTTCAAGTTGATGCGTTTTAAAAAAAAAACAAACCGAAGTTTATTGATAGAGACGGAAAAAACTGTGCACCCGAAGATCGAGTATCAGCCATGTACAGTTTACAAGTAAACAGTAAAAGACAATTTACCTCTCTAGATACATCCAGTCAACCACGTCGGACAAACCGACAACCGAAACTAAAATCACTAAACCAACTAAACACGTCGGATACTCCGAAACTGCTAAACAAACTAGAAATAAAACACAAAACACTCAACACAAACAAAAATCACAGACAATCATTCCACTATTCTAAAATATACATCCTCTCATTTGAACTCATTCACCTCAGCAAGCACTACTCTCAACCTAAAGTTAAAGTTGATATATTAAACTTGAAAACATGTATAATTTAATAAGATGTACGCGTATTTATTTATTGATATAGAAACAGTCAGTCAATAGCAATGCTAATCATTTTAATTTTTATTCGGGATATTCAATGCACTTACTAATAATAGTATTACAGATTTTAGTATTGCAATAATTTTAGAGATTTTTTCTGATTTTATTTGTGTCAACGTATGTAAATTTTAATACCTAAATTCTTACCACATTATTCTAATAGTCATAGTTTATAATGAAAATGACAAAATAAAATAATAGTGTTTAGTATAAAGTATAAACCAATGTAATTATGTAAACCGTAATTTATTTTTAAAAAACTAAGGAATTATAGATTGCTTGAAAACTAAAAACGACCAATTTTCAAATTAAACATTTTAAAAAATAATCATAACATTTTTTATCTTACATTTTCACTTAACGAGATTCAATCCACACCTTCAATTCTAAGTGTGGCCGAAAACATTTGGGGTGTCCTCTTTGAAACAAATCGATATAATTTATTTGTTTATTTAAATGTTGACGAAATTTTTTTTGAAAGGGTCTGTTTTAAACCGAACGATTTAAAATTAAATTGAATGAATCAATTATTGAAATTTGGTTCGATTTCGTTGAGCTTTAAACTGACTTTCATAAAAGAAATTAATATTTTGTGTCGATTTTGACTTATATTTATTAACACGATATTTTTACACCTACTTAATAAAAGATTACTCAAAAAATAAAACACGTGTCTAAACCAATTAATTTTTATTTCGATTCATTTATTATCAGTCCAAATTTTATAGATTAAAATCAAACGAGCCTAATTTTTGGACAGTCCATGTCTAGGAACTCAATTGTGGGCCACGAGTTGGACCATTCAAGCAGCTAATGGGCCTGGCTCGAGAAGCAATAAATTTACTCACCAATAAAATTATTATTATATTCAGATGAAAGATTTTTGAAAACAGATCGAAAGACAGGAAAAAAAAGGAAATTAAAAATAAATAAATAAATATTCATTCTCTTCTCCGGCAAAATTCTCATTTCATTCTCCTCCTCTTCACCTTCTTCTTCCTCAGGACGAGACCGCCATAGCTTTTCTCTGCAACTATTCACAATCGGAATCTTCAATTGAAGCCTCTGTTTTTGCCTCCTCCCGCAGAAAAGCCCTATTGGGTTTTTGTCGCGGCGCAATTATTGAAGGTGGGGAATTAGGGTTTTTGCGAATGGCTATGGATCGAAGCTCGGAAGAGTGAGTGAGTGATTGAGGTGTGAGAAGCAAGGAGTGATTGAGGTGTAGCTGTGAGGATGGAGGGTGGAGGGAAGAGGATCTCTGTGAGTCCACGGCCTTGCAGCGGTCGGCGAGTTCTGGCGAAGAAGAGGCCGAGAGGCTGTGGGGTCGATGGGTTCGTCAACAGTGTGAAGAAGCTCCAGAGGCGTGAAATTAGCTCCAGGCGCGATCGTGCTTTCAGTATGAGCGATGCCCAGGAGAGGTTTCGCAATATCCGATTGCAGGTGTTTTTGAAGTTTTGATTTTTATGTTCCTATTTTTGACATTTGACTTGTTCTGTGTTTATTTCATTATTGTGTTTAATTCTATGGCGTGTGTGTGCATTTGTTGTTAGATGGTAGATAGTATTTTAGTTTGAGTATGGAGTATAGTACACTATACATATAGAGTCATTTTAAAACTAGTGATCAGTTTTTTGTTTTTGTTTTGGTCATAGGTGTTGTGCAATAAGTTGTTGCTTTTTGGTTCAGTTCAAACCTAAGCTTTCTTCGTGATTTGTGATTTTGTATTCTGTGTTTTTAAGATTGCAGCCTGATTTTTTGCATGTTGGTGTACTTGGAAGGAATGTTAATTTGATTCCCTTTTTTTTGTCCCTGCAAGATTGCGCTGACCATGATATTTGGTGGATAAAATTTATGGTACAATTCATGCTATTCGTAAAATCAAGCCGTGCATGCATTGTACATTTATGACTGTAATAGAAATGAATTGGTGCGTTGGATTAGTAGTTGTATTTTGGAAAGTAGAATATTGCCCTCCATTTTTGGCAATTTCCATTATTTGAAAGAAATTATCCTATTGCTGTTTTTGTTCTAGGGTGAGATTTGGGTTCCTTAAAGTATGACATGGGTTAGGATTAAGATATTGTTTCCTTTAAGTTTATGTTGCCTGAATTCGTGTGCAGGAGGAATATGATACCCATGATCCAAAGGGCCATGGTGACACGGTACTGCCTTTCTTGAGGAAGAGATCAAAGATTATAGAAATTGTTGCAGCACGTGACATTGTGTTCGCTCTTGCACAATCTGGTGTTTGTGCAGCATTTAGCCGAGGTAGTAGCCACAGCACATATCTCTAAGTTTATCACAAGCCTGCTGTTACATTTGTTAGTATGATGAGTTTATAACGTGTTTTTTGTTGTTAAAATGCAGAGACTAATCAGAGGATATGCTTTCTGAATGTTAGTGATGATGAAGTTATACGGAGCTTGTTTTATAACAAAAACAATGATTCACTCATCACAGTTTCGGTCTATGCTTCTGACAATTTCAGTTCTTTGAAATGCAGAACCACGAGGATTGAGTATGTCACCCTTATCATAGTTTCAGCCTATGCTTCCAACAAATTCGGTTTTTTCATGTTTCTCGTTCAAAAAATTAATCCATTATTATGTTTCAGATACATAAGGAGGGGAAAACCGGATGCCGGCTTTGCCTTGTTTGAGTCCGAGTCACTGAAATGGCCTGGATTTGTAGAGTTCGATGATGTAAATGGGAAAGTTCTAACTTATTCTGCACAGGACAGGTAACTTTTCAATATAAAAAGTATTCATTCATTCATTCTAAGTTATGTTAATTTTTATGCCATTTTATTTATTTTACAAGACCTCTCTTTTTATTTTATTTTATTTTTATCAGTGTATACAAGGTGTTTGATCTGAAAAACTATTCAATGCTGTACTCCATATCCGACAAAAATGTTCAGGAAATTAAGATTAGGTAAGTTTCTTTGCTGCTTGATGTTTTGCTCACTCACACATCCTGTGCTTGTTCATTCAAGTCTGCATAAGTTTAATATCGATCATGATTTGTTGGTTTCTTGATGAATCTTGTACACCAATATGTGTACTTCGAATATTCTTTTTATGATACTTAATATGTACTTATATATTACTGTTTTCATGTACAGTCCAGGAATCATGTTGTTGATTTTCACTAAAGCTAGTAGCCATGTTCCTCTTAAGATTCTTTCCATAGAGGACGGTACTGTCCTCAAATCTTTCAATCATCTCCTTCATCGGAATAAGAAGGTGGATTTCATTGAACAGTTCAATGAAAAGCTTCTGGTCAAGCAAGAGAACGAGAATCTTCAGATTCTTGATGTAAGAATGCTTACCTCTCCGATTGCAATAGTCAAGCTCATTTACAATATCTGAACATTCTGACTTATGTGTTCCAGGTTCGCAATTTCGAGTTAACTGAGGTTAGCCGGACCGAATTTATGACACCGTCTGCTTTCATTTTTCTTTACGAGAACCAATTGTTCTTGACGTTTAGAAATCGAACCGTAGCTGTTTGGAATTTCCGTGGGGAGCTCGTTACTTCATTTGAAGATCACCTCTTGTGGCATCCTGACTGCAACACAAATAACATTTACATTACAAGTGATCAAGATCTGATCATTTCTTACTGCAAGGCTGATTCTGATGATCCTCTAGCTGAAGGAAATGGTAGCTTTCTAAACCTAGCTACATCTCATAGAAAATATCGAAAATCCCCCATCAGTTTTGTTGAATTCCTTAAATATAATTGTATTATTGATGAATACTTGATTGTGAATTACAATAGGAGGTTCCTTTATAAGGGAACTATAGGAAATAAACTAAGGAAAACATAAAACTAATAGGAAACCTTAATATTAATTTACTATTCTAACAAGTTTAATCTGGAAACCCGGTTTCTGTTCAAGGGTTGACATGCCAGCCTGGTTGACCCTCCCTCACATATGTTGCATATCGAAGTAGGAAATTAGATAGCTGAAAAACAATGTAGTCGCATGGAAACAGAATTATGAAAAAAAATAATGTAGTAGATGCCAAACTATGTTATTATCGGATAAACATTTTGAATATACACTCGTAGCGTAAAATACTTGGGTGTGTAGGCCATGACATTTCCCATGGGATGCATGTTTTATAGTATGCATACTTCTATAGGCTAAGATAGCTGACTTTCCTTTCTGTGAAGTTTTAAGGAGATAAAGGATGTATGACACATTTATTTGCCGGTGGTAGATTGATTGTCAAATATAGCTCAACATCGAATAGGATATTGATATTTTTTGTTTACCGATTAATTAAACAACAATGTTGTCGACATGGGGATTGGAACCTACTACGAGGTCTCTGCTAATTCACCCACAACCAGTGAGTGTTCTAAAAAACGCTAGGCGCTAATCAGACGGAGAGGGCCTTATGGGGACTAATCGAGGATTAATAAAAAATAAATCGGATTGAAGGGTTAATAAGAAATTATAGAGTTGCCTATCAGCTTGTTGTTTAATTAATCGGGGACTAGTTCTTGCAATAAAGTTCATCAGCTTATCAAAAAAATCGGGGACTAATCGGACAAGCCGGGGATTTTTAGAACACTGCCCACAACCTTTAGTGAGGAGAATATTGAATAGTTGCCTTTGTTCAGCTTTCTTTTCCCTGCATTTGTGGGATGAAGAATTTGTGTTGTTGGCATATATACGATGCGCAATATATAATACGTATATTAACTACATGAAACTGATTCGCCTGTATGATGCAGCGGGGTCTATCAACATCAGCAACATATTGACGGGAAAATGCCTCGCCAAGATCAGAGCAAGCAACAGCCACCCTATGGAAAAGGAGTGCAGTTGCAGCGTCAATTGTAGCAGCGGCAGCGGCTGCAGTTCAAAGAAGCGGATCCGCGCCTCCAGAATCAGGAGCACAGCTGCGGAAGCATTGGAGGATATTACGGCTCTCTTCTACGACGAGGAGAGGAACGAGATCTATACGGGGAATAGGCACGGCCTGGTCCATGTATGGTCTAACTAATCCTTATTTGCTGTGTTGTGTTTATTGTACCATTTAGTTCGGAGAGTACGGCCTTCCCCCTCTTCCCTATGGTGGTTGAATTGGTGGATGGATTGTGTAACATTAACAAGTGTTTGTGTTTGTTCCAATTTATTTTATTTTATTTTTCTACTACTTTGTTTGTGCCATTTTTTATATGGGATTATTTTAGCCTGTGTTCTGTTCTGCAGTTCGGGTTAGAGCTAAGATAGCTATGATTTTGATTTGAACTCTTCACATTTTGGAAAGACAATATTCCGAATTTAATCTGGACCTCTTCAATTTTATGAAACTGATATCACATAACTCGTCTCATTGTTATCTATGTAAAAGTAAAATAGTTTGAATTCGACGTGATTTAGTATCCTCGATCAGAGAGGGAATTTGACGTGATTTAGTATCCTGAAGGGACTACAATAGGGATGATAAATTTTTTTCAATATCATCTTTAACCCGATAATTTTCCCTACCCGAACACGGTATATAGAATCCATGCTTCTGCTCCGAAATTATATTAGAAAAATATTATTTTATGAAGTAATTTGCACTTGAAAAGATTTGATGTGTACTTTAAGTTCCGAACTTTCTGCGAATTAATATTTTTAATTTAATTTTTTTCATTCTCAACTTTAATGACATTTTCATATAAGTATATACATTTTGTACGGAAAAGTAATATATTTTTTTAAAAAGTACACAACACGTTATTATGAATGTCACTGGATCACGCCTAGTTTTAAAATAATAGGCTACACAACACATTACAAATGCCACCAGGCAAATAAAATAAATATTTTTAAAATAAAAAATGCATATCTTTGCATCAAATCATAATTAGTACATTATTTTCGAAATATCATTTTTAATATTGCTGAATATGAAGTTAAAGTTAAAAAATAATCACTGACATGCATATTTTGAATAAAAATACTACCATGTCAAAATTTGAACAAAATATGTAGTATGCAATCAGCAATATTGACACTAATCCTCTCAAAAATCAATATCCTAAACATACTTTTGAAAGTTAATTAAATATAGAATACCAATAATACCCTTGCATCACCGGGTTACCATCACTTAACCATGAGAGCATGAGCATGAGCATGTAGTAGAAAAAGGAACAGTAAGAATTATAATTTTACACAGAAGCTTACAATTTGAAAGGGTACAAATTCATCAAGAATGGCACAGCGGTAAATACAATCATCTTCTTTCACCTGAGCTACAATGCAAAGTTACAAACCAGTTTTCCAGAACAAAGTTGATCATCAATCAATGTTTCCTTTCCCACTTACCCTCGCGCCTGCCTTCGCGCTCTCTCCGCTCCATCACCTGCTTACTGTTCGACTTGGCGCCCCTCGCCCCGTGCCTCTGACCTCCCGACCCGAACCCACTGAGCTGTCCGTCGAATGCTGATATCAGGTCTGGATCGCCAACGCTGCCTGTATCGCCCGAGTCCTTGCTGCCGTCTAGATTCTCTTCGTATCCGCTTCCACCTTCATCTGCACGGTCGCGCGACTGTAAAATAGTCGGCATTTGTCCCGGAAATCCCCGTGTTCCCGACAAAACGACGGTTGGCATGCCAGAAATGGTTGGGCTGGAGGTCATGGCTTCACTGCCGCCACTTGCTCTTGTGCTCCCTTCATTGCCTGGCCTTCCGTTGTCCCTTTCCCGGTACCTGTCCCTTGGCCGACTGAAAATAGAAATGTTTAGCAAAACGGCAACATGGATTCTTTCTTCAGTGTTTTAAAAAACGCTAAGTACTAGTCGGGCAGAGAGGGCCTTCTGGAGACTAATTAATTGGAAAATAACTCGGACTGAAGGATTAATCGAGAATTATAGAGAATTAATCAGGGACTAATCAGAAATTAATCGGACAAGTCAGAAATTTTTAGAACACTGATTCTTCACCTGCTGAATGTATCTAATGTAGATAAGAGAATTTTACCGGTATAGTAATGTATTCATACCCACTATGGCCCGAGGATGAGAAGTCGCGTCGTGGCAGTCTCAGCCCCGATTCAGCCTGCTCCAGTTCACGCTGAAGCTCTCTCTGCACAGGGGAGGATTCATTTAAAGCCTAAATGGGCAAAACAAGGTACTTGCAGTCTCGGAAAGGGCTCTTACCTGTGTTTGCCTCTCCTTCTCGATTTCAAGACTGTGGCGCAGCTCTCTGGTCTTTGCACGCTCTTGTTCGAGCAACCGCTGTCTTTCAATTTCTTTTTCTGCTTCAGCAACCTTTTCCCTGATACATGGGGGGGGGGGGGGGGGGGGGGGGGGGGGGTCAGTGCTAATTACAAGATTAGCTACCTGTAATAGTTTGAGAGATAGAGAGATCAACCTATCGAGTTCTTGCAGTAGCTCTGCTTCCTGCAAAGCCGCCTCTTCCAGAAATCTCTGGCGATCGCGTCGTGTGAGGAGCTTCTTCTGCCTGCGGGCTATTATGTCCTCTTGAAGTTCAGACTTCTCACTGATGACAACGGAACCATTTCAAAATAAATTCACCAAACATAATACCAGATATTTGTAAGCCTACAGGTTTAGTGGTCAATAAGTTGTATCTAGGAATATATGAACTACAAGTCATAGGAGATAACAGATGCAAAAAAGGATTGAAAAGACGAAATTCTTCAAACTAAGAAAACATGTAAATTTAAAAAAAAAATCATCATCAAAGAATTACATGTAAGTTTTTTAGAACATATATATATTCTAGGGACAATTATGTCACTTTGAAAAAGTTGGAGGTCAGATGGCATGCATGTGACCCATTTTCCATCTACTTTGACGGAGTTTGATAAACTTTGCAAAAATTTAGATAGTTCACGATAAGTTCTTGCAATACACGTAGTAAACGCCACTCCTTGCAAAACTGAAATAGTGCATCGCCGCCTTTTGCAATTATCCCTTAACTCTACTCTAAAACCACTTCAAACTGCAAATTTGCATCCAACGATGAATGCTATCTTGAGCAGAAATACTTACAGAGAACGAATGTGATCCTTGACTTGCTGAAGACGAGTATTGTCCTTAACGGATGCTGGACAACATGAAGTTGCATAGTAAGAAAAAAGAACATTTACAGACAAGACAATTCTTTGTAAAAAAATGGCAGGGTGAATCATTACTAGCTATATTCGAAATTTGACGCCCATCTTTATAATCATGAGACGGTTCCTGTACAACATATTTCTTCTGAACAATATCCAGTTCTATTTCAGCCTCCTCGAGTTCCTACAATAAATTTGAACAAAATAACTACATATTCAAGGTTTGAAGCAACATAAACATCCGTGAATCACCGCCCATCTTACCAGATCCTCTTGATCAACTTTATCTGAGAATGCATCCAAGTATGACTGAGCAGAAGTTAGATGGGCAATGACCTGATACAGATGTATAATTAAGTTATACGGAAAGCACCATAAACAGGAAATACGAATTTGCATAATTAATTTGAGAACAAAGGAAAAGAAACTGATATTGCTGCAGCAAGACCATATAATAACTGAAATGATGTAAGAAGAGCATAATATAAAACTCAAACAAGGCTCAAGAACTGTTTTAAACATTTATACATATGAAACTACGACAAACAGATTATTTGACTTATATGATGCATTTAGTGTTATGTTACCTGGAGAATTGATTCCCGAATACTCCCAAACTCTGGGTCAAGTTCTTTAGAAATTTGAGAAGAGAGAACTTCTCTCAGGACCTAGCAGGTGACCATATAGCTCAGTTAAGAACTTCAGGGACGATATATAGTAACTAAGTTCCAAGAAAAATGCTTCAGAATATACTATTTTCACTTTTCAGATAACTACTTCAAATAAGAGCCATTTGCCTGTTATGTTGCAGCCATAAAACAAACTACTACATCATACCTCTTTAGCTTCATCCCCTTCGCTTTTCAATCTACAGAGGGCCTGGCACGCCTTTTTCTCCAAATCCCCAAGCCTGCCCTCTACAAGAGAAAAATGATATGAAATGAAAAAACGAATATTGAGTGCATACGTTAACTTTAGAGAAGTATTATAACATATCCTACAAATATGTTAGCACGGGGCCATACCACTTTTTGAAGACCCTAGTGTTTCTATATTTTCCCAAACTTGATCAGGAATCAAAGATAGATCTTCAGCTGTAGAGTAGAGGCATGCACCAGCTATAAGGGCTAAAGAAAGTTGTATCAGTGGTCCCTCACACGTAGGATTAGGATGTTCTCCCAGCCCATGAAGAACTTTATCAGCTGCCGCAAGAAAAGATTGTAAATGCTGCCGATTAGCATATGGGATATAATCTACAATGAGCGTCATCGCACGAGTCCTTAGAGGTAATAATGTATCAGATGATGCCATCACAACAACCATATCCCACGTACTTGAGACCAAGTGAAGCAAAATGTTCTCAGGAACAGAAACAACGAGGCCAGGTGAAAGTAACTTATTGCAAAATGTTGATGACTGCATTGTAGTTGCTCCATTTGTCCCTTGGCCTACAATTTTTCCCAAGTGCTGAAGTGCTATAAAACGTTGCTCGGGTTCAGAATGACCAAGCATCTCACAGAGCAAATCAGCAAGAGGAACTTCATTATCATTAAGGCTGTGAACACCTCTTGCTAGTAAACTTGATAACCATTTATCAGTTTGCAATCGCCAACCAATTTTAGGTGCACTGCACGCAAAGCTTTTGATTGCAGAACAAATAGTAGAAATAACACTATCCAAGCAAAAAGGTTCAGGCGCTCCGAGTATACAATCGAGCATGACAGATTCAACTTGCCAGCAACGATTTTGTTGGAGCATCATTATGATTTCAGCAAGTCCTTCCAGACCAACCCTCCAATGTACCAGAAATTGATCATCAGACTTAAGTGGAAATGGATTTTCAATTTCATCTTCTGTGGTATATTGTTTCTGTGCAGTAGAAGATAAACATCTCAAGCACACAAAACATTCTGCTGATGTAACAGTCAGCTTTCTTGCCAGCTTATGGTGAAGATTCCAACACTGCTCGATGGTTGGGTTAAGTTTGACGATAAGACCCTCCAAGTCTTTACAGAAATCTTCCATTTCCTCAGCAGATAAGAAGTAATTCTTTTGACTTATGCTTAAGTTATCAATCTTAGTACTTTCTCGAACCTCAGAGACCTTGGATGGATGACTGTTATGGTAAATATCAAAGAGAAACAACGATTGTGATCCTAAGGCACTGCCACAGGCTGCTGCAGTGGTCATATCCGGGAAGAGGAGTGAATCAAGAGGAATAACACCGACAGCTCGTAAAGTTTGAACCAGCAAAACTTTACAATTTTCCATCACACACTGAAATGCAGAGAGGTAATCATGGAAAGAAGTTGTTGGCTCAAAATCAGTAAAATTAGCCCACAAGGTTAAAGATTGCAACAATTCTCTTTTGCGTCGAAGGGATAAATCAGGCAGCACCGATGCCAAAATAAATATAGTGTGAGCTCTACTGTATGCTTCTGCAGAACTATCTTCTTTCTCATGTTTCAATCTGATATTACTGAAAAGACCATCAAAGCATAATGACTCAAAGTTAAGACATGAATCATCAACCATTGCTTTTTCCTCATCAGACACCTTATGCAATGAATATGAGATGATGGGCTTCAACAAAAGCAATATAGAATTTAGAAAAGACACATCACAGTATGAGGCTCGACATAGGCATACCAGCAGTTGCACCACTCTAGGTATCTCAGGCACCATTGCTTCCATGTGCTCCACTACAATGGCTTCAAGTATATACAGAATGATTGCTTTAGCATTTTTGGCTATATGCCCTTTAAGATGGTCGAAACCATTTTGAGAAGCAGATTTCTTTTTCTCAAAGAAAGGGCATGCACACAAATCAGAAAACCAACACAAAATATCAGGCAGGACACTGGAAGAAAGAGATCTCAACTGCAATCCTACAGCCTCCAAAATGATCTCCCCAAAAACTTCAAATTGTTTTTTCATATTTGGGAAAAATTTACTCAGATCAGGGTAGATAACTTGAAAAGACTTGTCTTCATGTTGTTGATGAGCCAATTCAAATTTCTTAACATATGAAGGATCTAGAGGGGCTCCTGATTTTTCGATGGTGACATTATGTTTCTGATTGACCGCAGTATCAACTAATGCAAGCTCATCGGTAAAAATAGATAGTAAATATGTCAGCTGTGGCAGATCTGATGCAAGGAACAGACGGTGGTCTGCATACTGTTTTGCATTACGGGATACTGCCATCCAACCAAGAAATCGCACCAGAGGAGAAGAACCACTAGAGAATGTAGGTATTCTTTTAATCCATGCTAAAGGCGGAATTAGATTTCCATATTGCACACCATTGCTAATATTGAATGTAAAGTTTGACCCTTCGTCATCACCACTTGAGGCGATTACCAACTTCTGAAGTAGCATCCAGCGGCGCTGTACCCCATGGATTTTTGCCAAATCCAACTGAAAATTCCCTTCTTTCATTTGGTGATAATAGGATGTAAGCATTCTGTTTAAGTACTCAGCAGAACCTAATATGATATCAATAACACATTCAGGGGCACAGTATAGCTTTGTAGCGGAGTGCAACAGAAACACAAGACAATGCAAGAGAATTTCATGCATTGAGTGTTGTTCTCTTCCCAATCTCTGAACCAAAAAATTGAACAATAAAGCTTGGTTTTGTCTAATTAAGGTCACGGCATCTGCAGATAGTACATCAGCAGGAGACAAGCTTACAACTTGCTCATCAACTCCTTCGGTGTAATATGGAAAAACATCTGTATCTGATCCCTTCTGGAACTTCCTGTCTAACTCAGCAGCTTCAAGCAGTATTTGTAGAACAGTTTTGTCTCTTTCTCTTTCAAGTTGAGCTATTTTTTCCAAATTCACTTTCTTCTTTCCTGAAGCTCTTTTGTGCTCTGAAATTTCAGAATTCACTGGAACTATAGATCCAGGGCTATTCCTCTGATTCGTAACAAAAGTACTGGCTGTGTAAGACTTCAAGAAAAACGGGTTGACATAGCACTCTGCTGCCAAGAGCAAGGCATCTATAGCAGCATTATGACCTTCATTAGTAATCTCATGTTGTGAGTTCAAGTCTAAAGCCAAGCGCCGAAACTCAGAAGCCCTTAGCTCACATTCACGATAGTTAGTCAGTTGAAAATAATCTGCTTGCACGTTGAAGTATTCGGTACTAAAACCTGTATTTAGCACTAAGCCCTGGCTCGTGAAATTTTGCTCAGTCACAGGTTTCTGGTCTGAGCTGAGATCTACTTGATTAGAGTTCAATTGCATTTCATTTGGGAAACTAGAAACATTTATGAGCCCAATGCTACACAATTCTGGAGGGGCAAACAAGAGGCTGACGTCTTCAAAAACATCCATCTTTCCACCAGAATCATCTTGGCTGTTTGGTATTGAAGAAGTTCCTTCATTGCGAAGTGCAGAAATAGGTAGAACTGTTGAAGATTCATGTTCCGGAGATCTAGAAGCAGTGGACTTGCAAAGATCAATTTCAGGAGGTAACTGCATGTGAGGTTCTAATATCGAGAGAAGCACGCTGCATGAAGAATCATATGTATCAAATAAATATATGATATAACGGAGCAAAATATACTGTTTGGTCTCATGTAAAAAACGATCATCTAATGCATGTGAGGTTGGATAGTTTTTTTATGGAAAAGACCAAAATAACATTTAACATAGGTATTACAGTTTTGAAATACCTGGGAGTGGCCAATCCACGCCTCCACTCAGATTCCAGAGAAGGAAGAACAGCTGACTTCTGTACTGCTGCGCGGATTACATTGAGCGCAATTAAACAGGTATGCTCTTGCTTCTCTAGAAAAGTAATTGATACATCTCCAAATGCTATAGTGCTTCTGAATGCATATATGGCTGGATCAAGAAATGGCTCAAGCATCTCCAGAAGAAAAAGAATTTTGTGCTTAACTTCCTGAAATGTGGATACAAGATAAGAGTGCCGTTTCTGATGGATACGGAATTTTCTAGGCAGGATCAAGAAATGGCTCGAGTATCTCCACGTAATAAGAGAATTCAAACAAATTATATGACATAGCTTAAAGTAAAACAGTATTTTATAACAGCCTTATCATACTTTTGCAACATAAAACACATTATGTACAATGTACTTAGTTCATGTGCAAACCAGATAAATTACCTTATACTTTCCAAGTACATCATCCATGTGCCCAGATAAAGCAAGCACAATGTATTTGAGGGCAGCCCGAGCCCGAGTAAGTGAATGGCGAGAACCCTGAGAAACATACAAATAATACATCACATTCATCAAACTCCAAAAAAAAAGGAATTCCAGTCAAGCAGTATAAAACACACACACACTATGGAGGTGCTACCAGCAATTTCATAATTACTCAACACTTTGCATCCCCAGCGTAGTAGAGAATACCATCTGAATCATACAAATAGTAGAGCATGCAGTGTCTCATCTCTTTACCATGATGCAAGGAAAGATATATGCCAAAAAATTTGACTGGCTTTTATTTGAAATTATACTAGAGCGAGCCATTATAGCCATTAAGAAGAACAAGCATATCCAGCCTCTGCAGATTGCCTTACTCTGGGAGGTCTACCTACCCAAAACTAATAGACCAAAGAAAGCATGATAGAGGAATGTGATAGTATAGTCAAAGGGAGGCTGAAAGATCTGGAAGTAATGATTAGGATGACAAACACACGAAGGATTAAAAGAAGTCGCCAAACACAATTTCTGGCCTTGGGCTGTAAGAAAACACTTCTGGCCTTGCACATCAAAGGTGTGCCTTCTACCAATAAGATTATCACAGATGCTAACACCATATTTTACCGTCTCTATACATTGACAATCAAAATGCTAATTTACAGGTGGTTGATAAACAGACCTGGATTATACCCAAAAGATCCTCTAGAAGCTCCACGGTTAAGTCAATCTGCACAGCAATCAACACCAAACTGAGAGTTAAAACACAAATTGCAAAAAATTAAAAATAAATAGAATCCGTTGTAGACGAACCTTTCCGATCACCTGAGCCATCCAGGGAGCAAGCACACTAGAGCACATATCTATCAGAACACATGCAGTCTTAGCCTGTAGACATCAAGATCAAACCAGTTTGACTCCATATGAACAGATATACAGAATTTACTTTTAGTAGTAAAAACCACATTGAAGAGATGTGAGTTCTTGTCAAGTGGTTACCAAATATGTATTCATAGAGGCAAATGAAATGACAGTTTTAGGTGATGATAAGTAGCAGACAATTTTGCATCATGATCATATAGAAAGTGCAAATCACAATGTAAAGGCGGGTTGGCCTAGTGATCAAGTCAACACTTAACTCTTAAGGGATCAGAGGTTCAAATCCTAGTGGATACCTGCTTGGGGACAGGCGGGGTTAAGGGAAGGGATTTTCTTTAATTTCTTGTATTTTAAAGTAATAGGCACTCTTTAATATAAACCTTGTGAGGGAAACAGTTTTTTGCAAGGAAGTTAGCCAGATATAGAATTAGTAAATGAAGTGCTAAAGTAACATAAGCTATAGGCTTGTTTTATATGCAATTGCATTATTGTCACAAGTGAACATGCCATCAAAAGTGCACATATAATGTGTGTGTGTGTGTGTGTGTGTGTGTGTGTGAGAGAGAGAGAGAGAGAGAGAGAACATCATGAAGATATGGATGTTGGTGTTACATGGATAAAAGGAGGATATGTGTAATTGTGACGCTAAAATGAGCCAAGATTAACTAACGTGTGATGGAGAAAACGATGACAAATAGCCAGCACAGGCATGGAGAAGCGGACCATATAATGGTGAAGATGAGGTCGCAACAATCTGCAATTTATCATCGTTATAGTGAGATAAACATAATCTAAGGATTATTAATTTGCGCTTAAAATCATGTAAACACCAATTAGCCAAAAACAAGTCTAAGGGTGAGAAGAATGGATGCACCTGAGATAAGGCTTGTTGCACAAAAGGTTGTCTCCACTGAGAAAAACTATCATCCACATGATCAGAACTGTTCACCGAGGGACGAAGTGCTACATGTCAAATAGTTCAATTATATCTGTTATAACGACAACATAAAATTTCGGTCGTAATGGGAATAGTTTGCTCAAACATGAATAACTGTCATTCTGAAAAGAGTGATATAATTTACGGCCGAAAAGATAGGGCAATGCTTTCCAACCACTGGATGTATCAGACACTAGCATTGAGAGCTTTCTTATCTTTCAGTTTCAAACAGATGAGGCCTTTTTTATCAGCAGATGAGGCCTTACACCTTGCTTATTAAAAAGACTTGCAGAGCTATTAAATGATAATATAAAACACAATTTTGTTTCATAAGGTTGGATTAAATTTACAGATATTGTTGACGATTAAATATTGCACAGAAAAGATACAAGAATGTTTCTCTTTTAATTCACCAGAAAGAAACGTCTATTGCACAAAAATCGACTGTAACATTAGAGAAGCAATATGGGAAACACTAAAATACTTAGCAAAAAGATGAAATGTATCCTCTTGACAAAAAGGATGTGAAGAATATTAATACAAAGAACCATATTCAATAATTTTTCAAATCTTGGTGAATAAGCCCCAAACCTCAAAATCTATCTGAGTTGTGAGCTACACTATTCTAGGGAGTCTGTCCGGTATACACTTTACCTGGCAGTAATGCTTGTACAAGTGGTAATGCAGACCAAAAGTCAGAAGTGTTTTCTGCCAATTTTCGGCAAAGAAGTGGCTGCAGAGCATATAAGCCAAATCAAATCGATGGAACAAAATGGCAGCACGCTAAATCAAACAAAAAAACTATGGTACTTGAGGGATGTTATAAGCCTAATACTGTAATTGACCTGTGACGCACAAGCATAAAGAACATGTAAAATGCCTTCTTCTACAGCCGCTATATCCAATATGCTAATATAACTGGAGTCCCAGTGATTGTCAGGTATTTGGAATTCTTCTCCAAACAAGTTTGAGTAGTCAACTAACGGAACAGCATTGCACAACTCAGATTTTGATGTTTCATCTAAAAGAGATGTAACTTCATTTGAAGGAGGTGACTCTTCTAGCACCACCGAAGGCCCTATGAACTTGTGCAGAATACTAGAAGCCTGAGTCAAGAGGAAAATAACAGATTTTTTATATAAAAAAATCATCCAAGTACTGGAATTGGCTATACTTTAAACAAAATAAATGTACAGTGAAAAAGCTGTTCAGTGGCCACCATAGTTTTAGAATGGTGAAGGGCAATGCCGTACCAATCTGCAAATAGACCCCAGATCAGGATCTTTATATGCTTTTCTTAACAACGCAAATATTGCATCTGGCCGAAACACTATGGAATTGGATGTAGAAGGCGATGTGCTGCGCGGTCTCCTTGGCTGCAGATTCACAGCATGAAGGAACTTGTTTAGTTATCTATCACTTGCACAATTAAATAACTATATGAAATAAAAGCACTTGAGCAATGCTGCCCGTACAAGCTCAATAGATTGACTAAGTAGTTAGGGAACAGCGACAAACAATATCAAAACAGGCATAATTAAATGTTATCATGAGTCATACAGGAGCATTTGTCTAAATGTCTCAGATGCATCATTCTTTGCAAAATGCAGCAGTTTATTAATTCAACCCACTTAACTCTACCTACCCTGAAGATATATTACTTATATGACAAAATAGTTATCCTGCATTCAACCTACTAATGATATATATGCTAAATTTGATATTTTACTACATTTTGTCTCTCACATATGACACCTTTTATATGTTCAGAAATAAAATGGTTTGCAGCACTGTCAGAAAAAATTATAAATGATAAGAGACTATCAAGCAAAAGGCTGAAACTACATGAAACCATTAAGCACATATAACAAAATCAGCTTAGAATAGGAATGGAATATCAGTTCTAGTGAGCTAAACACACGCATGAAAAGGGAAAAACATGTCCAATTGAAACTGGAAGCTCAAAAACGAAATACAGAGCAGGTACTAAGTACAACTACTCTATACATCACTACCCAAAACCAAAATTCTGGAACATATTGCACAAGATATTTGATCATGCAAGTATAAGAACCTTATAGCTCTGCTACATTTGCATGAATTTGAATCTGCATATGTCTAGACATGTAGTTCGTAGATTTATATGTACATTCAAATGCATATACGTGCACATGCTAGTGTGCTTACAATCATGTGTGTCTGTGCAGCCACATCCTTCAACAATATGTTTTAAAGCTCCGCACTCAGAGTTATCAAATGCTTTTGGAAGTTATTTTTAGCCCTTCCAGCGGATTATAACTGGAACCAAACATATAGCATCTAGGCATAAACTAGTGTAATAGGAAATATTTAATTTATTATTTCAATCAGAAATGACTGAGTCATGTTAATTCTGCGCAAAATATTGTAGAGGACAACAAGGATAAATCAGTGCAAAGAAGGTACCTCAAAATTGGATGAAACAGACAAGGTTGGTGCTAACTGACTGTTTTTAGAAGCCTCGGCATCTGAGGCTGACAACCTTGCACTTTCTCTGCACAGCAAGAATAGTATTAGACGTGGAATAAAATCATATTGCCAAGTAGACAGTGTACGCGTGAAAATCAACACATCAGCAATGACAGGGACGAGTGATAGAGGACAAATTCGGAAAGCAGATGCTTACACAAAACTGCCACCGCATGTAAAACAAAGAATGAACAGCACATTTGGTTGGACATATAAAGGGAAAATGAATTGGATAGGATAGTGAAAGATAGGAAAGTAAACACCATTTTGGATCCACAAATATTTGTCAATCATATTGCAAATCCAAGCAAGCATTTTTCATGACAGTTAATAAACAAGCATGTCAAATCATTGTGGCTGGTCCAGGAGGATGCATCCGTGAACTTAATATGCAAGCATAAGCATACTAACCTTTCTTTTACAATATGAAGTATTGGATAAAACGGACCAACAAGCATAGCAAGAAAACGCAAGTTAGGCTCAGCAGCATCCGAAAAGCCAGTAAGGTCTATCTGAAAAGTGATAACATTGAACATGCAAGCTTTACATAGTTTTATAAAAGGAGAAGAAAAGGTAAAGCAGACAAAATAAAGATCTTAAACTGAACATGGATGATAAAAGCTATACCTCGAGTTGAGGAAGGAACAAAGGCAATCTATTTGTCATGTCTTGAAGCAACTACAAAATAATGGACATCAGAATAAAAAATGATGATGCAAGATATAACATACCAAAACATCAAAAGACGGAATCGATAAATGTGATCCACCTGAAGATGCATATCATGAACATCATGTTTGTGTGATATTATGTGTGGCAACAGATGATTGACAACTGGATGAAATTCTGGTTCAAGGCCAGTCACTGAAACCCCAATCAGCTGTAAGAAAAGCATAAAGGTGTAAAGATGTTTAGAATCAATTCATAGGTACCTGTGGAAGGTAAGACCACAGGGTATTGAAACTAAATAGTTTGTAGTATGTTCTATGAATGAAAACAATATCATTCTAGAAAGGTGATTGACAGTCGGCTTGCTCAAGAGTTTTCGACGGAAAAACATATAGCATCCGCTTAGAATGAGAAGCCAAGATGGGAGTTATCAATTAATGACCAAATTTACTGCAATATCTCTAATCTTTGGATAAAGATATAATACCATTTATGAAATTAAACCAGAGTCCTACCCTAAAAAACAAACAGAACTGTGAACTTGATGATTCCCCTAAATCTAGAAACAGCCAATATGAAAGAGATAAAGAGGTGACAAGCTGCTCTCTCACGGCTTCTTCACAACCCCATTGAAAGTTAAGTAACAAGGTCATTTTCATGAACAAATGCTGTCAAGATAAAAAAAAATGTTGAGATATAGACTGACAAATCTTGTTTACTAATGAATTATGAAATTCACTTTTTGACGTCCTGTAAGTAAGTTCCCCCAACTATATTTTCAGATGCAAAATCAACTGTTTCTCTGCGCAAGTAGTGTGGAATCATAACAGCATGACATGGCAATGCAAGATGAATGATGGAAACATCATATTGTGTAAATGTGTATTGCACACACAGTACCTGTATGAAAAAAATGGCTATGGGGTTTCCCCGCAAACATGAAATCCGCACGTAGCGACACGGAGTGTAGTTCATAGGGTACATCATGTCACGTCTAGGAGCTTCACAGCGCGGGCGAACCTTGACAAATGTCTCAGGCTAAAAAAACAAAAGGCAGCACTTGTCAGTTCAACAAACTAACTAATTACACCATACCACAAACATATGCATACAAGTATTTGTAACCCACTACTGATATTTGCCAATAGACGCAGGACAACATTTACTAAACCACAGAAATATGCATTTTCAAAATCACAAGCACCCTCTTATACCAAAACAAGTGTCGACTTTTTTGCAAAAATTAAGGATTAGTGACATTGGTACTTGACTTTCTACACTTACAAACTTGTGGGAGGGACATTAATGGTGATCTATAAATAACTCAGACAAAAGAATGATAATAAGACACTTATTCTAGAGTAACCCAATTCAGTAATCGAACCTAAAAGCCTCCTAAAGACATTTTACAGTCATAAAATCCACAACCCACAAAAATTAAACCGAAAAAATAAAGCTAATTCAAGATGCTGACATTATAGCGCAACCCAACAGCAAATTCCCATTCAAGAACAGACTTGTTATAAATCCGCAAATGTGATCAAAAACTAAGGATTAGTGACATTGGTACTTGACTTTCTACACTTGCAAACTTGTGGCATAGATATTAATGGTGATCTATAATTAACTCAGACATGAGAATGATAAAAAGACACTTATTCTAGAGTAACCCAATTCAGTAATCAAACCTAAAAGCCTCCTAAGGACATTTTACTGTCATAAAACCCATAACCCACAAAATTTCAACATAGCAAATAAGCTAATTCAAGATGCTGACCTTATAGCGCAACCCAACAGCAATCTCCCACTCAAGAACAGACTTGTTATAAATCCGCAAATGTGATAATAGGCAAGGCTCCTGGAAATAAAACAGAACCATCAATATCAAACACACAGAAACATGGAGGGTCGTGTTGAGGAAGGAGAAAGAAGACGATACGTCGAGTTCGAGGAGGATCCACTCTTTGGTGTTGGTGGCGGTGGACCAGTGGGAGCGAAGGTCGGCGTCGAGGACGTGAAGGGCTTTCTGGGAAGGAGATTCTCGAGACGTGGCCTTCACTTTGTAGGGCAAAGGCTTCACTCGAGGCTCCAACTCCATCTCCATCTTCGATTCGATCCCCAAACAATACCCAATTCGATTCTCAGCTGCTCAGAACTGCTCAGCAGCTCCTCTTCACTCTGCAGCAACCAACACTAATCGACTCTTCTCAGTTCTTAACACTGCTTTGTGGAAGAGTTACTGTTTGTTTGGGTTGGGATAAAAATACTTCAATACATCTTAAAGATAGGTTTTTTATTTTTATTTTTTTAGGAACATATTATGAAATTATAAAACAAATTAATCTGGCATTATAAAAAAATTCGTACTCGTAAAAATCCGATGGCCCCGACCCATTTGAGTTCAGGGCGGGGCAATAATTTCGGAAGATGGTGCAAGAAAAGGGGTGATAAATTGGGGATTTGATCAGGTCTGGGATGGAGTAAACAGTCCCATCCTGATCCAACCAATATGTATTTAAAAATATTAAATACATTATAGAAAATATGAATCATGTATGCTTGTTTGTTAGAGTGTTTTTTGTCAACTTGTTTGTTGGATTTGTTTTCAATTATGAATATATTAGTATCTTATTAGTTGGAGTTGTTTTCGCATATTCTTCTGATAATTAATACTTAACATTTTGTCATTTTTAGCAGTTTTTTTTTCCCATTAAATTTTGTAATTATTGTTTAGATTGTTAGAAACATATATATATATATATATATATATATATATATATATATATATATATATATATATATATAAAAATGCATACAATATTATTGCCATTACAAAAGTGTCTCATTATAAATTAACTTCAACACAATGAACCATATGAGATAGGTATATTTTCATTTATATATATATATATATATATATATATATATATATATAAATGAAAATATACCTATCTCATATGGTTCATTGTGTTGAAGTTAATTTATAATGAGACACTTTTGTAATGGCAATAATATTGTATGCATTTTTATATAAAAAAAGAAAATTTATGAAAATTCTTCTATAATTAAAATTTTGAAATAATATTTCTTTTAATTTTGATGGCATATAGCTAGTTTATCATTGGTATTTCCTTCAAATTTGAAATTTTAAAAAAATCAAAATTTATTAGCCAACAAAAATCAGTTAAAGTATGCCAAGATAGAAATTTTCATAAAAACCGATAATAAATAAAAGTGAAAAAATTAAACCAAAAACTAATTATCGGTTTAAAATCTAGCCGGATTTTAACAGTTTGGTTCCAGTTTCAATTTTTTTAGAATCGTCGAAATCGTACCAACTCGAGCTCCAGTATAATACCAACGGAGATGTGAGGAGAATAGAGAAACGAATAAAAAGATCTCAATGACACGCTTTACAAAATGTGAAAGTCAATTAGGAGTAGAATAGGTAGTATTTTGTAATAAAAACTAGGGAAAATGACACTTTTGTGCACCTGAATATACATTTCATACCCTAACTTTTTTTTTCTCTTTTTTCCATACCTTACTTTTATTTTGGACAATTTACCCCTAAAATTCTCAAAATACCGAAATTACCCCTGGTCTAATGGAGAGAACTGACCCAATTTTTTAACGAGTGTGAAAAGACGAAATTACCCTCAACTATTCATCAAATTTTCAAGTGAATGTCATTGGACCCTCCTACTTCATCAAAACAGAGCCTCATGCGGCGGCGATGGCGGGAGACGATGACGGCGATCGCCGGAGCTTACCTGCTGGGCTTCGTACCTAGTGACCGGAGTTGGTGGAGGTGACCGAAATTGTGCCAAAATTTTCACTCGCGCGGAAAAATATGTTCCGGCACACTTTCCGGCGAGTGAAAATTTTGAATTCTTGAACTCATTTCTTATTCCCTCTCTCCCTCTATCTTTTTTCCGGCCATTCTGTGCCGAAGACGATCGTCGGAGCACCGCATTCTACCCTTATGGTCGCTGCCCATTGCTTACCTCGTCGATGCTCGCTGCCCGCTGCCCACCTCGTCGATGCTCGCCATTTTGTGTTGTGGAGGCTGCAGAGGAAGAACCATGGCCGACTCCGGCGAAGAATTAACAGAGAAGACGAGAAGGAGGGGTCGAGGACGATGGGGTCGAGACAGACACCTCGGCGGAGGTGTTCTGGAGGCCTCGTCGGTCCACCGTGCTCCCCACATGCCGGAGAAACCCCGGCGATGGATGCCGGATAAACGTCGGTGAGGAGGGGGTGGCGGAAGAGGAGGAGAGGAATAGTTGAAAGGGTGGCATACTTTTGAAAATTTGATGAATAGTTGAGGGCAATTTCGTCTTTTCACACTCTTTAGTTGGACCATAATTAAACCAGATTTAATTTTGGTTCAATTTAGGGGTAATTTAGGTATTTTGAAATTTCTGAAAAAAGAGGAAAAAAAAAGTTAGGGTATGAAAGTGTCAAAAATGTACATTCAGGTGCACAAAAGTGTCATTTTTCCTAAAAACCATGGGGCTCAATTTCTTAGTTAATGCAATGGCCTACGTTTGAGTTGAGCAAATTCGTATGCATTTGTTAACAATTATATAGCATGGGTCGAGAACCGGACCGAACTGGTCGAGAATTGGACCGGAATCCCCGGTTCTAAAAAATTGAAAATTAAAACTGAACCATTATATAATGGGCCAATTTTGGTTATAGACCTGATTTTTCGGTTCGATTCCCCGGTTCTACCAGTTAGAAGCTATCAATTCTTTATTTTTGTTAATTATACGGTTTAAAATGCGGTTAAGTACAAATTAAACGATGTTGATCCGATTTTTAGTCAAAACATGAAATTCATAATTATTAAAAATTCTAACAAAAAACACATTAATACTCAATCATAAGACTCAGTCGAATTATAAAGTTCGCTAATAAAACAACCATAATAAATTATAAGTAATGTATCATTCTCGGTTTATTTTTCGGTTCACGTACTCTATCTCTGTTCTTCGTGTAAACTGATGGTGGTTTGATGATTGTTTAGCAAACCGGTCCGGTTTTAGGTACCTACCGGCTCTATATTTCAGGAACCAGAATCGAACCGAAAATTTATAGTTCCTTTATTTTTAGAACCGGGATCGTTACCCGCGATTCCCGATTCTTTGGTTTCGGTTTTGGTTCCGGTTCGACCCCCAATTAGAGATGGCAAAATAATTCGAACCCGACGGATACCCGATCAACCCGCCCCGATTAAAACGAGTGAAACCCGGATTTTTGCGTGTTAGGGTCGGGTTCGGGTTTATTGAACGGGTTTTTGAGCGGGTGCGGGTTGACGTATACCTGATCCGGTTTCGACCCGCACCCGTTCGAATTTTAAAAAATAATAATTTATATTATCAATCATTTTTCAACAAAAAACGTTAAAACCTAAATTCTAATTACCCAATCACGCAAAAAACCTAAAATAATATAATATAACATCTATTTATATTATTAATTTTTCCTTGTATTGTAAAAAAAATTGTTAATTAAGTTTATATTTGAATATCAGGGTCGAGTTTCGGGTTTAGGAGAAAACCCGAACCCGACGGGTTTTTTACGAGTCGAGCACCATGGCCGGGTTTCTTGCGGGTCGGGGTCCCGTTGGAAGTGAGCTGGTCCGGGCCGGGTTTCTTGCGGGTCGGGGTTTTTTACGAGTCGAGCACCATGGCCGTTGTCATCCATGTCCCCAATTCTGGGTTCAAAGTGCCCACCCCTAAATAAGCATTGGAATGAAAATTAATGATTGTAATCGACTTTCCATTTTTGGAAAACTAAATTCAATTAAATCATGATCCACTCCGAACCCATTTCGATCACTTGTCCTATAAATGTACCTTAACTCACAATCCCATAAACATAACACAGAGATCATAAATTATAACCGAACCTCTCTCTCGCATTAGCTTCAGCTGATCAAGGTTCGTCCTTCAACCCCTCTCATCATTTTCTTCTATATATTGTTCAATGAAATTACTTTATTTATATTATTTTTAGTAAGAAAACACTATTTTAATTAATTTATATATACATGTTATTTTTCAGTAAAAATACTTTATTTTATTTATGTATAAATAAATGTAGTATTACTGAAAAATACTTATTTTTTGAATCTAAAAATATCCTATAAAGTAATAATTTCATAAAATTAAAGCATTTTCCATTCGAAGAAAATAATAGTAATAAATTTTATATTAATTGATAATAACTACTCTTTGTCTCTTTCATTGGAGTTGTTTTATATCATTTATTATAATGCATGTTTCTTAAAAATAACAAAACTATCTTGTTAAGTAATAGGTGGTTACTTCATTATAATAAAATATTAATGATTTTTGAAGGAATAAAATAGTAATGATAAATTTTATAAAAGAATCTGTTTTATACAAATACACTAATTATAAGTTATAGCAACAAAATATGATTCTCACGATACATTTAATATACTGGGTTTAATTCATAAACTAGTGGGTATTAAGAATATTTGTACTGCCAAATAAGTATATATATATGATGTTCGTGTTCTAGATATGAACTGTTAAAGAAAATAATATTAATTTGGATATTGATTGCTCGTGTAATTTTGTTATAAGTAACATTCAACTATTTATTCACTTCACAGTAAAGGTATTGTGTCACTGTTGACGTCCCGTCGCCTCCGGTCAACAATATTCGTTGTCTCCGATCGATAGATATGCTTCTAATTTCACATCCGTCATCTCCCAATTTTGTTTAATTCTTAATCACGGATAACTAATAATGAATCAGAGATTTTATTTATATAGGCTGATAAAATATCTAAATTGGGTGTGAGACGACGTCAGATCAACATAAATTGAAGCCTCTCGATGTTTTGATTATCAATTTAGCTTAAATTTTTTGGTCACACTTAATATTCAATCAGGGCGTATTCGTCATTTCAGAAGTAATTTTCAGTTTTATATGGTTTTAAATTTTTATTTGAAATGACTAATATAACCCCATACTATAAGCTTAGATTTTTTTGATTTAAGCATATCATTTGCAACTTATACAGCTGAGGCATTAGTAGCTAAAAATAATTGAATATCTTTAAAAAAACAAATTAAATTCGGTATGGTGAAGTAATTAGAATGGTCAAAAGTTAGATATAGTCACAGTAATTATTCTTATATTTTTAAATCATCTTTGTGCTGTACATAGGTAAATGAACGTTCATAAAAAAAATGTATAATTAGATAATGGCTGTCGTCAACTCGTGTCGCGAGAAGTTTGATCAAGTCTTATAGCGAAACCTTCGTTTTTGTGTAGATTTACTAATTTACTAATTGATTGTTTAGTTTCACAATCCTCAGCAAGCACATCGAGCACTCCTCACTGCTCAGCAAGCAATGGATAAGTAAGTTACCTTAATTTTTCTTTAAGCTTGTTATGAATTTTTCTTTACCTTAATAGAAATTTGTGTATTGTAATGAATAGTTATATAGTTAGATAAATCAAAGAAAAATGATAATATTAATTATTTTTAGGGATAATTTAGCATAAATCCTCGTAGATTTCTCAAAGTTTCACTTACGTAACCCAAATTATAAATATAAATAGGAAAATCTCTTAGGTTCACAAAAGTCCTACTAGAATTCACTTCATTAACTTTTTAAAAAAGTGTCAAGTTTTTTTTATTATAAAAGATAACGAAAATACTCATGTGCTTAAAATATTTAAAAATAGTTGTAATTGTTTTTTAAAAATATTTTTATAAAATAAATAATAAAAAACTAATTTAAGTATATAAAATTTTAAAAAATTATAAATGAAAAACTATGTTTAAATTAAAACCATTTTTGAGTTTTAATATTTTTTTCAAAAATCTTTGTTAAAAGTTTAATATTATTAGATCAATTTTCAACGTGAAATGATCGGAGTATCATTATTTGTCTATCGATTAACTCTTCAACTGACATACTAACATATAGCAGGATTCATCGATTAACTGTAAATTTCTAATACAATTTCAGTGACTTGTTAAATTCACAAAATTGGGGTGAATATTATTATAATCAAGAACAAACATGTTGTAAAATCATATACAAAAATTCAGCCTAATTCAAATACTGAATAATATTCACTTTACTAGTCAAAGAATCACTTTAGTTAGCTACTAAAGTGATGAATAATTGTAGGATAATATAAATTTTTAGGCATATCAACAAAAATAATCATGTCAAAGAAACAAGATCAAAATCACATGCTCAAACCAACAACAATTTGGATCATAACGTTTTTTCTTTAATTTCCCAGTGCTAGATTTCAAGTAGCTCCTAGGCCGTCGATAGCCGGTTTTTATACCATGGCTATCGACAGCTTAGTAAGCGTCAATTCATTCTTCTCTATAGCGGTTTTCGTCGGAATGACGATGGCTGACACCGAGCTGAAGAGCTTGGAGGATAGAGTCGCTTGCGACGCTGGCGTCGAATACGCCAAGAAAATGGTCGTATTCGAAGTCACGTCGCTCAGCTTCTTCATTCTATCCTGCTGAAGTTGTTCATCACCCGCATGGACTCCGTGCAGGGAAATAACAAGAATATCAAGTATGTGATGCTCGTGTGCTTCGTCGCGGCTGTGATAGGCATCATATTCCTTATGATATCTATTTTCAACCTGATCCAGTTCTCTCATGCAGCAGTAAATCAACGGTCGAAGCAGTTGTCGCACTGGTAGTTGTAGTGCGACAACTAGAATCAAATAAAATATTAATCATTTATATGTGTCTTGTTTCCTTTTATCACTTATATTTTTCAAACGATATTAATTACTTGTATGTTTGTTGTTTAATTGGACTGAAACGAGTAACATATAAATAATTTAAAAAATCTTTTAAAACAAGTATAATAAATTGTAAAAATTATTCCTAAAGAATATTATGAAACTTCACTTGTATTGACAAAAAAAATGTTATAGAAACAGAAATGTGGAAGATGGAAACGACGTCGTACGCTCACGGAAGTATCTTTCTTTCCCCATACACCCTGTTTGGCTGCAAAAAAGATTCTATCCCGGTTTAGTGTTGGCCTGGATCGGAATAGAGAGACCGAAACAAGAGCCCCCAATCCCTCTCTCGGTCTCAATCCCTTATCCTTTTGTGTTATCATTTATCATCACATCACAGCAACACAACACAACACAGAGCTCTTCTTCTTCTTCACCACTTCACTCTGTTTCTCTCCAAAACCATTTCCCCAGAAAAATCAAGACCCAGTGAGGAACTGAATGTGAATTCGCAGCAAACCCATCGGAGAAAGAAGGGAATTTGCATGAGGGAGAGGGAGGGAGGGAGTGATGTCTTGCCTTCTGCCTCAGTTCAAGTGCCAACCAGACACTCTCGCCATCAATTTCAGAGCTCCTCCTCCTCCGAGTGAGTTTTGCTTGTTTGTTTATTTGAATCTCTTTGTTGTTGCTCGGTGTCAATTGGGTCTCTATCTGTTTGTGTGGTTGATTGCTTATTTGAATGGTGAGAATGAAAATTCAAGCGTTATTGGCATTATTGAAATATGGGTATTCATTTTTGCATTCAGATAATCAAGGCATGGCAATTCATGGGTTTAATCAACTTGTCTTTTGATTGTATGGTTTGTTCATTTTTTTGAATACCCTTTTTGTTTTTATGTTATGCTATGCATTTGATACTTATTTCCCAATTCATTATTTGGAAAGTTGGAATTTTGTAATTATGTCTTTGTTCTGTATTTCAAATCCATTTTGGTATTGGCTAGTATTGAATGTGGCCACCCAATGCTTCAATGATTTTTTCTTATAATCAAGGCATTGAATGTGGATGTTCATTTTCACATCCAGATAATCAAGGCATGTCAATCCATAGGTTTAATCAATCTGTTTATTTGATTGTATCATTTTGTTCATTTTTTTGAATCCCCTTTTGTTTTTATGTTATGCTAATGCATTTGATACTTATTTCCCAATTCATTACTTGGGAAGTTGGAATTTTGTAATTATGTCTTTGTTCTGTATTTCAAATCCATTTTAATATTGGCTTAGGTGAAATGTGGGTTTTCATTTTGCTGTTCGTATAATCAAGGCATGGCCATAATCTTAATAATTATGTCTTTGTTTTGTAATTTTGAGTCCTTTTTTTGTGTTATGCTCTGTTATGTTATACATTAGCTACTTGATTCCCAATTCAATTCTGGAAACATCAGTCTTTGTATTGTACTTTCAGTCTAATTCATTATTACTGATTTTTGACCAATTACTGGCATGGCACAATGATCTTATACTGGCATGGCACATTAACATGAACCTTATCTTTTTATTCTGGATCAATTATTCATTAGTAAAAGGAAAAAGTCAAAATGATATGCATGCATTATCATTGGATGGTTTTCCATCTAGACGCTTTTTCATTTTCGATGCAGCATAAAATGTCTGAGAGTAGCCTTTAATATTGTACCTCCTCCACTTCAAATTAGCGTTCTCTTTGATTTCTAGCAAGTATTAAGGATTAATGGGGCTAATGCTCCACTTTCACACCATGTTCCCATTTGCCACCTCTCCTTCAAGTATTGAACTAACTTATACAAGGACATTGTTGATAATTCACTTCATCAACACACATCCATTGAAGAGAAGTTGGGCTCTTATTTTGGAACAGTGGGAATAATAAATTATATATAAAACCAGTCAATCTTTGTGGACTTTCCATTGAACTATTCTTCATAGCATATAAGCCTTATAAGGTCCTATAGCATTTTCTTGACCAAGACTTAGTGATTGACAACTGCAGCAAAAGTTAGAGGGTCTACACACTTTCAAGCACGATGTGTTTTGTCTACAATATCAGCACCTACTTCAACAGCTACGGTGTTGGATGCTGAAAAGCTAAAGATATCTTCAATAGAAGCTCATTCAAATTCTGTTTCTGCCAAAAGTCCATGGACACACATAGAGGCAATCAGTCCACCTACTGAGGTGAAAATCATTCTATTTTTCTTTTAAATCACTCAAACTATTTGCCACTGAGATATGTTTCTGTATGTTCTTTCACTTCGATTTTCCTCGTTTCAGCAGCATTTTATTGTTCAATGGAGCTAGCATTAAGATAAGAGCATCTACTAAAACCAACACCTTATGGGCCAAAAATGTTACTAAACTTACAATTTATCTTCAGGCAAACCTTGAAGCAACTTTGGCTAGAGAAGCACTTATTACAAGTGATGAGGCTATTACTAATGCCGCCGCTGCTGAAGCTATTGCTCTTGCAAAAGCTGCCGTCAAGGTAGCAAAGGATGCAAAAAATCTGATGTTTGATAATTACCAGTACATCGACATAGAAAGTAGACCTATAATCCCGCCCGAAGTGAATTCTACTCAGTCCAGTTTGGATCAGCTTATTGAAACAGAAGAAATTAGCGGAGTAGGAGTGTCTGTGGGAGTTCAAACTGGATTATTGGAAGACTGTTCCTTCCAAGATCAAACAGAAGATTTTAGTGAGTTGGAGCCGATGGATGAAGAACTGAAGCTTCTGGAGGAACAGTTTTCCAACTCAGTTGCCGTGAGATCTACTCGCGTAACAGAGAGAAAAACTAGAAGAGCAAAGGCTGCAACAAAAGCTGCTTCTAATGTTGTGACTGTACAGCCCCGCGCCAAAAGGAAAAAACGTGGTTCTGGAGCTATAAAGCATGCTGATCCATTGAGACATATAAGAATAACTACCAGGAAATCCAAGCTTCTCACCGCTGCTGAAGAACGGCAATTGTCAATAGGTATCCAGGTAAAAGTTTAAATATCCACTTGGCAAGCTGCAATTCTGAATTATCAAACCTCGACCGGCTATCTTTTGATTGTAATATATGGGTGCTTGAATAGTTCCTTTCCTGAAATTTACATGTTTTTTCATCCTTATTTTGCCGATGCACATGCCTCTTACCCTAGTCAAATATTAGTTATGCAAAACTAAATCGATATCTTGGATGTAATTTGATCTTCGTGAAAGGGGGAGAGAGATATTATTTGCTGATAACCTGGTCTGCATTTTTATGGAAAATTAATTTCAATAATCTGCATCAACCTTTTTGTATATTACCATAAAATATGTATATTATCTAGTGCCTAGTGGATTCAGATGTAAACATTGGAATGCTTAGATGCATGCTTTCACATGAGTTAGCATGTGACTGTCATTTAGAAATTTATCTCACGTTCTGTGTGATTTATATATTGAATATGCATACTTTGTCATTAATGTATTTATTTTCCACGGTTTTTGTATAGGGTATCTGATTTATTCTTGACTGCTATAATACAGGATCTATTGAAACTGGAAATGCTACATAATGAGATTGCAGATCGTTGTGGAGGTGAGCCAACCTTTACACAGTGGGCTGCTGCAGCAGGAATTGCGCAGAGAACACTGCGGAGTCGGCTACATTATGGTACCTCTTGCAAGAACAGGATGGTAAAATGCAACATACGCCTTGTTGTTTCTATTGCAAAGAACTATATGGGCGCTGGAGTGGATCTTCAAGATCTTATTCAGGTGTGTGTTTTCATTACTTCTACCTGGATAATTTGAGTTAATTTGGACGTTGGTAATGTCTGAACTCTGATGTATGACTCACAGGATGGGTGTCGAGGCCTTATCAAAGCAACCGAGAAATTTGATGCTTCAAGGGGATTTAAGTTCTCTACTTATGCTCACTGGTGGATTAAACAGGCTGTTCAAAAGGGAATGAATCAGAAAAGCAAATTCAATACCGCGCCGGTAAGTTTGTGTTTGTGACATAAAACTCACAAATAACTATCTAAATGGTCCTTAAACCATCATATAACAACCAATATAGTCCCTGCATATATATTTTTTTTGTAATTTAGTCCCTCAACCTGCAAAAGTCACCAGTTGATAGACTTTTGCAGGGAGGACCAAACCAAATCAACTTTTTTTTATATATTTCAGTTGCCAATTTGGTCATTTTCTGAACTATAAATTATACTTGTTCCTTTTTAGTGATATTTAACATGCGACCCTCTTCTTGACCATCATGTGTGCTATATGTGCACATTAAACAGGCTCACTTAAGGGAGGCTTCTTATAAACTGAAGCGGGCCAAGGAACAATTTATAAACGACCACAAAAGAGAGCCTAACAACGAGGAGCTCGCGGTGGCAGCTGGCGTGACGATGAAGAAGCTCGACGCCGTGAATCGGATCCCCAAAATCATATCCCTCGACCAGAAGACCAACGGCTTCCCCAAGCCCTCGGTTTGTTCACACCCCCGCTCCATTCCTATCTGTATCTTTGTGCTATATCATTGTGTGTCTTAATCTTCTGTGTCCTCAGGAAACTATTGCGGATCCTAATCAAGAGAGCCAGGAACAGATGGCGATGAGGGAGTTCCTGAAGCGGGACATTAATAAGATCTTGGACACGCTCAGCCCGAGGGAGGGGCAGGTCCTCAGGTGGAGGTTCGGGCTGGTGGATGGTCGGAACAAGGGGTTGCAGGAGATCGGGGAGCTGATGTCGGTGAGCAGAGAGAGGATCAGGCAGATCGAGCTCAAGGCGTTTCGGAAGCTGAGGAGCATGCAGGAAGTGAAAGATTTGGAGAATTACCAATACCAGTTTGCAGAATGTGGCAACAATTTCTGAGTTTTTTGAGGCTTGGAAAAGCTCATCATGGTCAAATATTTGCTCCTCCTGTTTATTCAGCCCAGTTTTTTTCTCTTGAATTGAGCATGTTAACCTCATTTTTCGAACTTTATTGGGTATTCCAATAATGTGTAAACTGTATATGATTTGTTGGTTCGGTTGCTTTAATCGAAAATATAATATTAGATGATATCATTGAGCTCATAGTTGTGGATTGTGGTGATAGATACTGTTTGACCCTTTGATTGGTTTCGATTTTAAACATATCATTTTCTGTTTAGCTTGTTATGAAGTAAACTTTACGAAATTCTCTCCATTTTAAATCGTTTTAATTTATTATTTGATTTATCAATTTTTGATAAAAAAATTTCGAATTAGTTTTTATGAAATTTCTCACGTTTTGACCTATGAAATCGTTTTAATTTATTATTTGATTTATCAATTTTTGATATAAAGATTTCGAACTAGTTTTTATAAAATTTTCACGTTTTGAGGTATGAAATTTGTAAATTGCATAGGATTTATTAGTCAAATTGCTTTGAATTTGATATATAAAATAAGCTATAATTGAGCACGCAACTGTGTGTGATAGTAAAAATCTATATTATTTTCGCTGATAATTTAACGTAATTATATATTTTTTTTGAGTTGAATCAAATTTTAATCAAACATCTTGAAGGTGAGGCTTAGCAAAATAAAATATTAAGTTTAAAAGATTTGAGTACAATTTAATGATTTTCAAGTTTTTAGTTCTTATATTATTTTATTAGTGATTATGGATAGAAATTATGAAAAATGTCACTTTGCCCTCTCGTAGTTTATGCGTTTTTTACTTAGCTCCCTCGCCCGACAAATGCGTTTTGAGAGACCCCCGAATTTTTTAAAATTCTCACAGAAGTCCAAACGATGTTAGTTTTGTCGTGAAAAGTCCAAAATACCCTCAGCTCACCATTCAATTTTCAAACTAATGCATTGCTTCATTGTTTATCGTACTCCGGCCGGCCTCGTCTCCGACCCTCCGTCCGGCCACTCCTCGTCTCTGACCCTCCGGCTGGCCACCCCTTCTCGTCTCTGACATGTCCTCTCCCTCTCTCTCCAAAACCCCAAAGTCAAAGCCTCAAGCTCTCGCTCTGATTTCCAGAGAACAAGAACAAGAGAGAGATAGAGCAGATTGCGGAGGTGGGTGGAGGTCATGGCGGCTTTGGGTCTAGCAGATCGGAGCTCGACCTCCGCCCAGAGCCGAGCTCCGAGCAAATCAAAGCTGAGCTCCGGCGATTAGACTGCTCGAGCTCCGATCTGCTCGAGCTCTGTCCCTTCTCGACCTCCGCCCACCTCCACCCAGAGCCGACCGCCCCTCCTCCCTCCTCCGACCGAGCTCCGACCCTCCGCCTCCCTCCTTCGACCACTGGTTCTCGAGTAGATCGGAGCTCAATGTGGGTCGATCTGAATTCGTCGCTGGGATTTGATGCGAGCTTCGGGACGGTAGCCGAAAGGAGTAGGTGGCCGGACATAGGGTCGGAGACGAGGCCGACCAGAGTGTGGTGGCCGGAGTAGCTCAATGAACAGTGCGATGGGGGAGATGAGGGTATTTTAGATTTTTCACAAAAACTAATTGGGTTAGGGCTCTGTGAGAATTTTGAAAAGTTCGGGGGTCTCTCAGAACGTAATTATCAGGCGAGGGAGCTAAGTGAAAAACGCGTAAACCACGAGAGAGCTAAGCGACGTTTTCCATGAAAATTAAAACCAACCCATTTAATTAAACAAGTAATTATGTCTGAAAAAAAAACACCACCGTAGTGTAGACAACACAACCCTTGGGCTCGTCTTCACTTTCTCTTCCTCTTCTGCTATGGGTTTTGGCTGAGAGAGGAGGAGCTTGTGCATGATACGGATTCGACAGCTTCTGGGTGTCTTCGACATCGAATTGGAGTTCAGGTGAAGAAATTTTAAACGAAGAGGACGAACAAGTTTCGAGCTTTAACGGTTCATTTCTCTTCAGCTTCTTCTGAGCTCTTCTGCAAAAAAAATGAAGGGAGGAGCGGAGAAGGAGAGCGGAGAAGGATCTGGAGGGCTATGGGAGGGTTGTGACCCACGATCGCCACCAATGCTTGACCATTACGAGGATTCGTCTCCGGTTCTTCATCATCAGGATCAACTGAGCTATGAAGATCAACAGTACCTTGAGCACGAGCAGGAGGTTGAAGATGGTGACAGAGAGGAGGATGGGGATGAAGAGGACGAAGAAGGGAAGATCAAGCTTGATGAGGGCTTCTACGAGATCGAAGCAGTCCGTCGCAAGAGGATTCGAAAGGTCTCTTTCTCTAATCTCTATTTCGTTTTTGTTTGTGCTTTTTGATGATTTTGACTGTTGTGTTTGCTTTTGCTTGTTCTGATTTTGTGGGTTTTCTCCATTTCTGTGTTGTATGTGTATATATCATGTGAAAACATCAAAAGGGTCAGCTTCAGTATCTCATCAAATGGTGCGTGCCTCGTTCCTTTTTGCCTCCTCTTTATGGGTTTTGTTGGAAACTGAGTCTGGATTTGGATTGCATTCACAATAGCATTTGCATTAGGGATCTGTCTTCTTGATTTGTATGTAACAATCAAACACTTTGTATTTGCGATTTCATGGTGTGTGTGTGTGTGTGCGTGCACTTGCAAAAGTAGGCTCGATGGGAAAGAACTCTCTGATCTTACTGTCTCTTTGGCATTTGAAGGCGTGGCTGGCCGGAGACTGCTAATACTTGGGAGCCCTTGGAGAATTTGGAATCTTGCATTGATGTTATTGAGGCTTTTGAGGAAAGGTGTGTAAACCTTTCTTTCCTTCAATTCTCTATCTTGAGTTAACTTAGTTACTATTTTCAAAGACAAGTGTCATTTTTGAATTTTGTTTTGCTAAAATTAAGGATTTGTAGAGTTAGCTCCCCACTTTCTCACCCAGGCAATCCACTCATAATTCGCTTCATTATCATGAAATGAAAGTAGCATTAATTTTGGAGAGTAGTACACTTGTTTTGGAATAGAGGACTATTCTATTCCTTTGAAGCAAACAAGTAATTCACGGCACTGTAATTTACTTCTATATATGTTTTCCTTGGTTTTTGATTACTTGAGTATACTGCATAAAGTGTCTTTTTGTTGATTTCTTTCTGGTATTTATGTATCTGTAATCTTGCCCTACTGCTTTTGAAGCTTGAGATCCGGAAAACATCCTCGAAAACGGAAACGCAAGTCTTCCGTCTCCATTACTCAACCGAAGAAGAAACAGCAGCAACATTCTGCCAACGTTTCCTATAACGGGACTGGAGTAGAATTCAGTGAAACTTTTCCGTCTGCTTCACTCAACAATTTTGCACTTGCTGGTTCTCTTCTAAGCTCAAGTCAAGTAGGAGAGATCAATGGGAATGTCGTCACTCTTGAAACAACAAAGGTGCATAATGTAAATGGCGGGTTTGCAAATGTTGGTAAGAAAGTTTATGGAAGTAGGGAGGGAAGTGAATATGATCCGAAACTTAGCGAGCTTAAGGGAGCAGTTGTAACCAATGATGTAACAGAGGATATACTTGCAATACAGTCACATGATATTAAGGCTTCAGAAGGCAGCTGGCCTATTAATAGGCATACTGAGGTTGACTGTATGGAACCAGCTCAGAACAATCGTCGAACTGGAGCGAAGAGAAGAAAGCCTATTTCCGTGAAAAGGTTCAAGCAAGAATTGGCCTCCTGTGCAACAAACATCACAACCGACCCTGGTGGTTCACTTGAACAGCCGCAGAGTGAAAAGCGTACTATGGTAGGGGATTTTTCCGTTCACAAGAATGCATATGATATCGTTCAAATCATCCAGCCGATCAGCTTTTTAGCTTCGATAGCTAACAATGTTCAGGATGTCTCGGTGATGTTCAAAGCCTTGAGGTTTGTCATATAACTCTTACTTCCAGTCCATTTTCAGTGACAATGCATTAAATGCTCCCGTGAAATATTTCCTCAGTAAGGTCCGGTTTAGCATAGCTGAAACAATTTAACAACTGCTACATAGATTCTGGAGAGAGTTTGGTAAAGCTGTGAACACATGTTTGTGGTGGTCTTAGGTAATGTAGAGGACTCGGATTAGCCAGAGTTTTCCCTAGGGTATAAAGAATTCCAAAGGTTATATTATTGAAAAAAACAATTATATTTTCCATGTTCATGAATCACGATCTTGTTCTTGTGGTAACTTTATGTTTGACCACGAAGGTAGAGTATTAAAGGGATATCTTAATTATTCTTGAATCACGGAGTCCTCCCTCTACATGGTATAGTTTGTATAGAACTATATATAATATTTCTTCTTTCCAGTTTAGTTCCATTTGGTGGCCTAGTTAAATGCTTAACTCTATCAAGGCACACGACCTCAATAAGTTACAACGATAAACTACTAAATCAAATACATTTTATGTTGTAACCATAATTTCTTGTACCTTCACTTAGTCTCCTTGAAAGATTCTCCTTGCAATGTGCATTATTTCATAGTTTCTTGTTATAGCCAGGTAGCTACTGGCTAATGGGAATCATGTTTTTTTGTTCATGAATGAACAAGATTTTCATTTCACGGAGATCTGTTGAGAAAATAGAACTCTTATGAAAGTTGAAGTTGTAAACCGACAAAAAATGATTGAACATTGTTACCATATGCCAAGAATAAAATATATACAGCTCAAGAAATTCAAATTTTGTTTAGTATAATGGTTGATGACTGCTGGATTGTTATCTAGCTTAGTGAGCTGTCTTCTAGGAATTTGGATTTGCTCTTCACTAGCACTATGTATTTGGTGTCTTCTATACATTTGGAAAATTACTTACTATTGTAACTTCTGTTGCATTGGAATCATTTTTTCCCTTTCTCTTTCCAAAAGAAATATAGCCATTACCATTACTGCTATTAATGTACAAAGATTGAATGTCTACTATGGATTTCATATTTCTCGGTGTTTCATGGCCTCTGATATCAAGTGATGTTGGAATTCACACACTTTGTCTACCTTGTAGGTCTAACGGCAAAGAAGTGATAGTGGATAACAAATTCCTCAAGACTGTGAACCCTCTTCTGGTATTTCTCCTATTTTAACATCCCGTATTATTGCCCTAACTAACTTAGAGAAGTGCTATTATTGGCAATTCAAAGCAAACTTTAGTAATGACACTTATTTGTATGCAGAGGAATATCATTTATATATTAGGAACGTGATTGTCTTTATTTTTCCAGTATCTTATTTCACCGTCTTAAACTATGCCAGTTGATCGACTTCTATGAGCAACATCTCAAGTACAGTCCCACACCCTGATTGAAGATAATTATACGACGAATGTAAGTACCTGGACATGCCATCGCCTATGTTGTTCTCCGAGCACAGTGTTTCCACCTTTTTTGTAGTTGCTGAAGATAGCTTAGGATTACGAGAAAGTTTAGTTTTGCAGTAGGGTTGTCTTCTTTACTAGATACTTTACTTACGGACCATCTTGTCCGAAGATGAAAAATATGTAAATGATTAGGAAGTATTTTTGCCTTCAGCTATAGAAAGCGAACACTAAGCTCCTTTTTGATTGATCGTCTCCTCGCCTGTCTCATTCAAAATATTTAGTCAAAGAACTGAAACTACAGTATATATGTATGTAATCTGATGAGCTTATTACTGCTGGGCCAGTTGTAGTTTATCAGTTGAAGCCCTGAATATAAATATGACATCAAACTTGTACTAATGTTTGCACCTTTTGTGTGTTTGTTGCTATAGAACAGCTCCTAAGCATATGTAAAATAAAAATTGACCAACTTTGACCTAGTGAAGTGAACAAGAGTTTTAGAACAATTGTGTTTGGCAGTTTTGGATTTTTTTCTTCTTCTTCCAGTTCTATCAATCACTGTCATTTCTGGGATAATGTTATGAAATATTATTTAAAGTAATTATTGTGTCTTAGTTTCATACCCGGAGTGTTTGTTTAGATTACATATGGTAAGAGTTTGTTTGAATATAACATAAATAAACAAAATTGTGTGCTTTGTGTATCAAAACTCAACAGCTGATTTAAAACAAAAATGCAAGTTCATTGTATATTGGGATAATTCCAGATGATTACACATGAATATGTCACATTATTACATGACTACACCTAGAAAATTTTGTGTTAAGGTGAATACCCAAGAATTTCATTTTTCTCACCGTTACTCATTTCGTCCATTTCCGTTAATTTTTAACATGTGAAAAGACTAAAATACCCTTAAGAGGTAAATAATTGTTTTTAAATTAAATGAAAAGACTAAAATATCATTCACTATTCATTTAATTTTCAAAACAATACCCCTCTCTCTCTCTCTCTCTCTCCTCCCCTTCTCCATCTCCTCCACCACCAACTCCACCACCACCACTACCTCCTCCTTTACGCCCCACCACCATCTTCTCCCATTCCATCGCGACTTTCTCCATCTCCTCCACCACCACCACCACCGTCACCACCTTCATCTCCTCCATCTCCACCGCCACCACCTCCATCTCCTCCACCACCATCTCCTCCATCTCCACCGCCACCACCTCCATCTCCTCCACCACCATCCCCTCCACCACCGTCAGAGCCTCACCGGAAGTCGCCCGGAGGTTCTCCAGAGGTGGCGACAGAGGGGGAGGAGATGGTGGCGGTATAAATGGAGGTGATGGAGGTGGTGGCGACGGAAAAGGAGGAGATGGTGGTGGAGGGACGGGGAGGAGACAGAGGTGGTGGCGGTGGAGATGGAGATGGAGGTGGTGTGGAGATGGAGGAGAGAGAGAGAGGGGTATTTTTTTGAAAATTAAATGAACAGTAAAGGGTATTTTAGTTTTTTCATTTAATTTAAAAACAATTATTTATCTCTAAAGGGTATTTTAGTCATTTCACACATTAAAAATGTTAAAAACTAACGGAAATAGACGGAATGAATAACGGTAAGAAAAATGAAATTTTTAAGTATTCACCCTGACACAAAATATTTTAAGTGTATTCATGTTATAATGTGACAAATCTAGATGTTGTCATCTGGAATTATCCCTTCTATGTTTGTAGGGTTTATAGGCCATTCCACAAGGAACCATAAAGAAATAGCAACAGCCCAAAAAAGTGAAAGATCCTCCATAACCATTGCATAGTACTTTCAATTGACAGATGAATCAGAAAGGGATCTACAAACTTAAAAGCCATTCATAACAAGAAAAGAAGAGAAATGAACAGGTTTGCAATAAACATATCTAAGAACTCAACTAAACAAAAGATTGCACCTTCACCGGTACAAAACAAAGGAAGATAAACACAGTGAAGCTAATTCTTTGGGATGTTCTTCCCAACAATCTTGGCTGGAGTTATGCGAAGAAGGTTCCCGGGCTTCCCAGGTAGAGCGCCTTTGATCATGACGACTCGTAGGTCATTGTCAATCTTGACGACCCTGAGCTTCCGGATCTTTGTCTTGGTTCCTCCCATCCTACCAGGCATCTTTTTCCCCTTGTATACACGACCAGGTGTTGTTCCGGCACCGATGGATCCCAGAGCTCTGTGACTCTTGGAACCGTGAGTCATTGGCCCTCTCTTGAAATTCCATCTCTTTATTCCACCTATAAGAGAGATAATAGATGATCATAAGGTCCTAACAGTGATGAATCTGAAGTTATAAACGCTCGCATCAATGATTTTTATATTCACATCACGTGTTCAGTACAGAGAATTTAAACACTAAAAGAATTGCCCAGTAAGCCAAATGCAATACAGAAAAAAACAAATCCTCAAGAAAACTCGGGTTTGGAAAAATAATTTTTTAACACGATCTGTGCATAAAGAATCTTTCACAAGAAAGTTTTCAGAGGGTCCAAAAATATAAATTCCAGCACTAGAAAATACTTAACGTTAAACCTCCTTGTATTGGAAAAGTGAATAGAAGATTGTGTAAACCTAACAAGAGTATATTACCTCCGTCCCAAAATGAGTGTTCTATTTCCCTGATTTAGATACCCCAAAATAATTATGCATGAATTATGAATAATACACCCCTCTCATCATTTAGTTAACAACACCCCCTTAGCGGGTTAGTACATAGTAAGCTATGCTAATATTTGTGGAAATCGAGTTATAACTTCACCCGCCCTTCATTTTTACAACAAAAAAACAGATAGAACACTCATTATGAGACATAGAAGGAGAGAGTATTTGATCATAGATTCTCAATCTGCATCCTCATATTATCATAAGGATACGACTAACATTCATACGGGGAATAAGAAGCCACATAATATGGCTCTAGCGGACATTTAGCAGTAGAGAATTTTTCAATTTACCACTAAATCTTCATCTAGTGCACTGCATTGTTCGATTATACAAGATTATATACACCTATCACACAAGTCGGGTTTATCATCATCATGGTCACATGTTATAGCGGTTTCGATTAACATTGAAATATGTAGCAAGAAACCATCCTATGGCTTCAACTCCAAAGTCATTGTTCATTAAGCTCAAGATATTGGATTGGGTTTCCCATAGAATCTAATTAGGCACTTAATCAAAGTTAGCATATTCCAGTGCATGTATAATATATCTAGATCTAAATTTTCCCTCTCAATTGAATCACACAATTACCGAGAGCCAATAAACAAAACCCTAAAACAAAAACCTTGAAACCATCCTATGACTCCAACTACAAAGTCATTATTCATTAAGCTCGAGATATTGAATTGTGTTTCCCATAGAATCTAATTAATCAAAGCTAGCACATTTCAATGTATATAATCTAAACCACCACCTCTCAGTTGAATAACACAATTACTGAAAACCCCAAATGAACAAAATCCCAAAAACACAAACCTTGAAACCATCCTGTGAGTCCAACTACAAAGTCATTCTTCATTAAGCTCGAGATATTGAATTGGATCTCCCATAGAATCGAAATGGGCACTTAATCAAAGCTAGCATATATCAATGTATATAATCTAACCACCACCTCTCAATTGAATCACACCAATCACTGAAAAAACCAAATAAACACAAACCTTGAAACCATCCTATGACTCCAACTACAAAGTCATTCTTCATTAAGCTCGAGATATTGAACTGGGTTTTCCATAGAATCGAAATGGGCACTTAATCAAAGCTAGCATATATCAATGTATATAATCTAAACCACCACCTCTCAATTGAATCATACCAATCACTGAAAATCAACAAACAAAACCATAAAGCACAAACCTTGAAACCCCTTTCCAATAGTAGTCCCCGAAACATCAACTAAATCACCCTCATTGAAGATCTCCTCGAACGCGAGCTTCTGGTTGGTCTCGAACCCGTCGACCGAGACGAGCCTGAACTCCTGGAGGTGGCGCATCGGGATCGCCCCGGCCTTCTGGAGGTGACCCATCTCCGGCTTCGTGAGCTTCCTGTCCCTCACCCTCCGATAACCCACCTGAACGGCGTCGTACCCGTCCGTCGCCGTCGTCTTGATCTGCGTGATGATGTTGCCCTCCTTGAAGCCCACCACCGTCACCGGAACCACCTTCCCGTTCTCGTCGAAGTAGGTCATCATCCCCAGCTTCGTCCCCATCACCCCGATCCCGGCCTCCAGGCTCATCGCCACCACGCCGAAGCTCCTCTGGCGGAGTCCGGCGGCGGAGGAGGTCGATTTGGGCGGGAATTGGAGGGATTGGGTCTTGAGTAAGAGCGAGCATCTCGGGGTTGAGGGCTTCGCGGCGGTGAAGAGACCATTTTTCCGATATGAGAGGCCGAGGACGGCGATTGAAGAGGAGGAGCACGGCGGCGAGAGTGAAATCGACGGCGGCGATAACATTTTTTCTCCGACCACAAAGCTCAGTGACTGTACTGAGTTTTTTTTTCTTTCTTATCTTTGTGTTATCGTCTTCTTATCTGGTAGCGCCGCAGAGAGGATGGGGTGCTATCCGCTGCGACCAGAACCACTCTATTTTATTTACAACCGGAACCAGATTCAGGCTTTCGTTTCTACATGTTCATTTTCAGATATGGGCCGAAAGCCCATTGCAAGAGGATAGAATCTTGAAGAGTAAGGGGTGAATTGGGCTGTCCATGGGCCGGTTAACCGAAGCAAAGGGTCCAAAGTGCCGAACTAAATCGCGAATTTCGGTTTTATGATTTTTCGAATCACGATAGAAACTGGGTACGATTGAATGGTCGGTTTTTAACCATTAAGAAATGGTTCAGTTTTTATTTTAAATCAAACCAACCAAATTTTATGGACCTGATGTTTAGACGTAATTTGTTTATCAGTTCATTCGGTCATTTTTTAGAACTCTTATATTATGAAAATAAGTGCGAAAACGATTTCAGAAAGGTAAAGAAGAAAGAAATACTGATTTTTTTTATCTTACCGTAGTTGTGAATTTTGCAATTCTGATTTGTGTTATGGTAAGATCTAGAAACCGGAAAGTAAATGTAAAAAGGGACGAAGCCAACGAGGTAAAGAGTGTTACGGTAGAGTCAGTGGGTGAATGGAATTAAAGATAGGTAGGAGTTTTGTATAGAGTTAAACGATGTTGTTTATGAGAAAAATAGAGTATTTTATAATGCATGGAAGATTTTGGGTACGGTATGTGATAACTGAAATTCTAGTTTGGTTCACCTGGTTAACTAATGATTTATTATTATATGTGTCCTATTCAAACCAAAATTGACCGATTAATTTATAATTAAAACCATAATTCATATCTTTTGAATTTTCGATTTTGATTTGGTCTAGTTTTAGTTTAAAATGAACACCCCTAGTGTAAATGAGATAACTCAAGTTTCAATTCGAAAGATTCGGCCCGTGAAAAATGTTCGCATAAGTTGAATTAATTTTTAACACATGATTTTAAAAATTAAAATTAATATCAAATAAAAAATACATAATAATTCATTAATACAAAAAGAGCTAATTCAAGATCAGTATGACTCGATTTGATCCATCTTATTTTGTTATAAACATTTATTGAAAATTTTAAAATATCAATAAAAGTAATTAAATATTAAACAAGTTGACTCACGAATTTTTTTATTGAGTCTTGAGAGATCATGTTCAAGTGCATCTCATTTATTAAATGAGTATAATTTTAAGTTATAATTCGTCTTGAACTTGAACTCTATCATAAAAAGGCCAACCAAATATTTAATGAATTGAATTTGAACTCTTCCTCACCCGACACACAAAGTGCACGAGGCACAGTTAGCTCTAGACGAATAATCGTTTAGGCGATTCGTTAAAAGTTCGGCTCGTTTGACGGGCTTCAAATCCATTCACCAGCACATTTTCAAACACAAGGCAAAGCCCATTGGGCTTTTACATCTCTTAACCGTTGTTCAGAGAAAGGATAGAACCAAACCATGGAGATCCAAAAACCCTAAAACACAGTCTCACACAGAGATCGGCTCCACCTCCATTGTTGCTCTGTCCTCGAGCTCGCTCAAGAGCAAAGAAGAAGAAGAAGAAGAAGATGACCCTCCACTCCGCGGTGATCCAGAAGCTCCTTTCCACCAACGCCCACCTCGGCCGCCGAGCCGCCGCGCACCACTTCAAGGTCTACACCTATGGCGTCCGCAACGGCATGACCATCATCGACTCCGAGAAAACCCTAATCTGCCTCAGGAACGCGTGCCACTTCATCGGAGCCCTCGCCGCCCAGAACGGCCGGTTCCTGTTCGTCAACACCAACCCGCTGTTCGACGAGATCGTCGAGCAGATGACCAGGAGGATCGGCACCTACACGCCCGACGCCGCCGCGGTGTGGCGGAAGGGCGGGTTCCTGACCAACAGCGCCAGCCCCAAGAAGTTCAAGTCCAGGAAGAAGAAGATCGTGTTCGCGCCCAGCCAGCCTCCGGACTGCATTGTGATCATGGACTCGGAGAGGAAGTCGTCGGTGATTCTCGAGGCGGACCGGCTTCAGATCCCGGTCGTTGCCCTGGTGGATCCGAGCACGCCGCTGGATTGGTTCAGGAGGATTGCTTATCCCGTTCCGGCGAACGATTCGGCCCAGTTTGTGTATTTGTTCTGCAATATGATTACCAAGACTATACTTTTGGAGCAGAAGCGTCTTGGGATTGCTTCTGCTGATCCTGCAGCTGAAGATGAGGATGAGGAAGATGAAGTGGAAGAGGAGGATGAGGAAGATGAAGTGGAAGAGGAGGAGGAAGATGAGGATGAGGATGATGAAGATTCAGATGATGAAGATTCGGATGATGAAGATTTGGATGATGAAGATTCGGATGAAGAGAACTCGTAAGTTGGTAGAAAATGTCATTTCCTTTCCTTTCCCTTTTTTTCTGTGAAGATTGATTATTTTAGTTTCATTTGGTGCTTTTGGATTGGATTGGTTGGTTTCACAATGCCTGTTATGTTGTTGGTAACGAATGTCATTTCCAGTTTTTTATGTAAAAATCGCTTATTTTAGTTTCCTTTGGTGCTTTTGGATTTTGGGTTTGGATTGGATTGGTGGGTTTCACAGTACATGTTATGTTGTTGGTAACAAATGTCATTTCCCTTTTTTATGTCAAAATTGCTTATTTTAGTATCAGTTGGTGCTTTTGGATTTTGGGTTTGGATTGAATCAATTGGTTTCACAGTACGTGTTATGTTGTGTTTATGTGTTTTTCACTGTATACTGACAATTTTGATGCAATGGATTTCCAAATTCTGTATTCAAGTGTGGAGGCCAAATCCGTTGGGTCCATCAAGTCTGAAGTTGATGATTCGGAGCCGCTTGCTGATGGTAATTTCTTCATTTGGCCATGCATATTTGATGATTCATCTTATTTCAAACTAATAACATCCTTATAAGTATTGGGGATACATTGTGATTGCGCTTTTGGTTGTTTATTTTAGTGCAAATATTTATTTAGTCTTTCATTGGTAATTTGGTCCTTTCTGTTAATATGCATCATGGCAATTGGCAACTTGAGATCTGCACTTGATTGTATTGTATGGTTTGAAATAGTAATGCACAGTAACAATCTAGTGTTGTTTTGGTTATTTTAGGAACCTAGTATGAGTTTATCCCCCTTTATAATGTTGGTGATGTAGTTTTGTTTGAGAATGGACCCATAGAGTTGAACTGTATAGTTCATATAGATATGTGACTTAGATTAATCATTTGCTCTTGCTTCTTAGTTTACTAGCAACCTTTCTGTCTAGCTAATACAGATTCGGTATTATCTTTTCCCCGTGATGTAGAACAATAGTCTTTTAAATTATTTTTCCCCCATGAGTTCATATTCCTGCATGATATCTATCAGGGGTTGGTATGCAAACATTTTATATATTTCCCCACAAGTTCATTATTTATATTCCCACATGATATCTTTAGTTTTGTGTACATCCTAAAGCTGCCCCATTCATAACTGAAAGGGTAAGATATAAATGCAGAAAGAGGGCATGCTAAGCTGCCCATTTTGAGGAATCTTTGATTTGCTGCAAAAGGGAAAAAGGGTGGGACACGAATAAATCGGCGATTAATAAGAAAATAAATCGAAATGAAGGATTAATTGGAAATTAGAGGAATAATCGGACAAGTTGGGGATTTTTAGAACACTGCTCCTATATGATGTTCATTCTACTCTTGAAATCTACCATGGTCGGTATGCTTTTGCAATTGAGTAACACTACCACGATATATCAAATATGCTCCTTGTAGCTTTACATTCATCTCAACACGAATATAATCAAGACATGTATCAGTGGAAACTCTGCTGAAGGCTGTACACCAATGATATTTATACAATCTTCCCTTTCTTCCTTCTATTGTTCAATTGCACTTCATGTTTGAACCCCTATAGTTTAATAAAGAACGTGACTTTCTGGTATACACAATTTGCTTCAACGTTCTAGGTCTCTCTGAAGTAAATACCTATTAAGGTTCTTATGTGATCAGTATCATATACCTGGTGCAAAATTTGAATTTGAATTCACTGTTTTATGAAATTTCACAGGTTCAGAAGGGAAAGATACGGGAGATGTTGCAGCCTAGTCTCAAAACAAACGCTTCCTGCGTTTGATGCGAATATCTGTAGAGCTGGTGGTGTCCACATCCTTGAAAAATGCAAATATGGCTTGACTATTCGAGGGATATATTATTTGGGCATTGGTAGCTATTTGTCCAAGAGTTTATACACATTTTCCAATGTTTTCATCAATTTTGGGAAGTTGGTCTGTGATCTTCTCATGCATTTCCTTTGGGGATTTAATCTGTAGTAGGCATAAAAGAATGCATATGCATGTAAGCTCTTATTTTCTTCATTTTTCTTGAAAATGTGGATAAACTAAGATGGATTTACACATTTTTATCAAAATAAAAGGACAACAGTCAATGCATATTGCAGAAATCTGCAGGTACTTCTGTACATGTTCATGAACAATACCACAAGATTTTTGAAAACCATCGAATCCAAATTCTCAAAAAATTAACTTCTGTAAACAGCAATTGTACATAAACAAGTAGGAGCTGTTTGTATGATGGAATTGCACAGTTTTGTCAAATGGATAGATATGATAAATTGAAAATTGGAAGATATGGTTATTATTTTGATGAGATGACTAAACTACCCTTACACATATGAGAAACACACCAAAAGTAATAATATTTACAGCTCTATTTTACTATTTTAATGAATTAACCACTCATTTTTAATGTCTTAGTTTTCATTACTCAATCTCTCATACTTGCATTTCTCCATTGTTATGAATAATTTTTAATAGGATAATTTTTATGTTTGGTTAATTTATTGAGAAAATGGAATGAAATATTTATTTGAGGTATCTAAAGGAGACATAAAGAAAGTGTATAAAAACAATTTCATATGGGCATACAAACATTTTTCATACATCCAAAAAGGGGGTATTTGTGAATAAAATAAGGTTGCTATACATTGTATCTTGAGAAAACAAAATATATATGTACAAAAAATACTTAACACATAGTACACACTTACTAATAACAACTTGTCTACACAAATGAAATCATATATGGTTTATTAACATTTTGTGCATATATTCATCTATTTGAGCTTTTAAATGGATCCAACGTTAAGCCAACACATTTCAATGGCAGGCCTTCTTCCTCGTGACGACAATGTGGTGGATGATCGATATAAACTGGATTAAGTGGTAAGGAGGGCACTTTTATGCGAGTTGTGCCTTAAGTTCGAATCTTGATACATACATTTACCCATCAAAAAATAATGTGGCGGTTGAGGGGGCGAAGGTTTAGTTGTTGGGAGTGTTTCTTTTTTACTCGGCGCCTTCTTATGTTTCAACATCGTTTGTCTTGTTTCATGTATTGCAGTAAGCTGACATGGCGCCACCTTGAGTGATGGCTTCTCTTTTCCAGTGGACGAGACCCTGTCAAGTACATGGTATCTAAGTTTAGTACATGTTAGAGTCGCACATCAATGTGTCTACTAATTCTTACCTTTTAAATGAGTCGAACTTCTAACATGATAATATAATACACATTTTCTTTTTCATCAACACCTTTATTTCATTTTGTTTCGCAACAAATCTGATGTGTAGTCCTTTACACGCGAGAGTGCCCAAATTCCCACATCAGTCTATCCATCAATAAATTCACCTTTTAGGTAAGTTTAACCTTATTTCATATAAAAGTCATAACAATATGAATATACGAGACGTGATTTCTACAATTAAAAATTAAAGCGTTCTCAAACTTTTTTAACATATTAATTAATAAAGTCCTATTTTGAATACGGTATTATTATTTATCATCTATACTTTTAGTAATAGAGTTTAGTTGTGTCCATTTATTTACCATCGATTTTTATTTTCTTAAACTCGAGTTTTGGTTAAATGATCAACTGACCTACAACCAAACTGATCGAATAATATAGTTTTCGAAACCATAACTAAACCGACCGAATGACATAGTTTTCGAGTCTAATTTCGGTTGTGATTTCATCACATGACCGAAAAATGCCGAGTCGGTTTGGTCCGGTTCGGTTAACCGAATTTGAACACTTAATTATAGTCACATACCACTGTGGTCTTGCAGGTTGTTTCATCAAGGGTAGTTTAGTCCTTTTCGCCACGTCCTTCACTTGTTTTTCACTTGGTTGCAAATCAACGAGGCTCGCCTTTTTTCTCTGAAAATCACGTTATTGAAGAAAGGTTTCGATTAAATAAAAAAGGACCAACAAATTCACTTCTTATTTTTTCACTAAACCCACTTATATGTTTATATATTTAGAAACTTACAGGTTGATCTTGATCTCGATCTTTTCGTGTTATTATTTTCTTTAACTGATCCTTTTCACTTTCTTGAGGCACATCGAGTTTTGTTCTCTTAGGCATGCTCGTGATAGTCGTGACCTCCTTCAAAAGATTGAGTTTCTTTTCCATTTTCGCTTCTTTCAGAATCCGTCTTTCCTGAAACGACCACAGTGATGTTGCATCAGTACGTAAGACATCAATTTTGTAAAATACGTTAGGCGCTAATCAATCGGAAAAGAATTTATAAAATTTTTTTTAAAGACTAATCGAACAAGTCGGAGATTCTTATAATATTATAAGATACGGATAAATTTATTACAACAAAACAAGACATAGAAGTGTACTATTTGTTTTTTTGCAACTACTAAATGTAAATTTCATTAATTTCAAAAAGTAACCGTGAAATTATATATCTTTTGTAAAACACGTGATCTTTTCAAAAGAAAATTGGAAAAAATGTCCTTAAATATATTTTTCAAAATCAAAATATTTTTAAAAAAATTCAACCTTGTCGATTTTCCTCCTCGGAGAAACCCCAGAAATATACTTTAACAAGAATCTCGAAACAAAAAATCTTCTACTTTCGGTGGTTTCATGAAATTTTATTGTTTTAATTTGTATTATCGAGGTTCATGTCGGGAATGGTCGGCTGAAAAAGAGAAAACCCCGCGACTTCAAGTTGGGAAAAATGAATTATATATATATATATGTATACTCGAAATCTACCAAATTTTTACTATTTTAATTCTAAAGATATTTTCGTTATTTCTTTTAAAAAATGTGTATTTTGAAATTTAATAATTCACCGTCACTTTTTGCAATTACTGGTTTCAGCTACTCTTAAATCAATTACTGGTTTTTTCAAAGTCAAGCTTTTTTAAAAAAAATGGATAAAACGTCCTTAAATTTTCTTTAAAAAAAATACTTTTTTTCAAACTCAAGCTTGCAAATTTTCCTCTTCTTGGAAAAACCCCGGAAATATACTTCAACAAGAATCTCAAAAAAAATCTTCTACTTTAATTGGTTTCATGAATTTTTATTATTTTAATTTGTACTATCGAGCTTCATGTCAGGAATTTTCGGCTGAAATGATATATATATATATATATATATATATATATAAACTCGAAATATGCCAAATTTTTACTATTTTGATTCTAAGGATATTTTCGATATTTTTTTAAAAAACTGCGTATTTTGAAATTTTATAATTCAATGCCCGCTTTTTGCAATTACTGGTTTTAGCTACTCTTAATTTAAGAGTAGCTAAAACCAGTAATTGCAAAAAGTCTTAAATCAATTTATGAAAAAGAGTTTGGTCTGCATATATTTACATACATCAGTTCTGAGCCTAAAAGGCTTTGGATTCGTTGGCTTTGGTTTCTCATACTTCACCACTTGCTTGCCACTAGTTTCCTTCATTGTCTTGCTCGAGACTTGCATGTTCTGTTTAGTTTCGATTGCACCAAATAAAATGTAATGAAGAAAAAACCGAAAAAACGTTGTTGTTTTCAAGTTTAATGAAGAAACCTTTTGGATGCATTTCGAGTTCTTGTGTTTTCCGAGGATTTTACTCTTTGCGTTTCCTTGATTGAGACGATCTTGTTTCCTGTGATTAAATGACCCAAAACTATATCAGTATCGTCGCGTGAAAAAAGTTTATAGAGTAATTGGAATATTTCATATACCTGTTAGCGTCGGGAGCTGATACATTTTCCTTATCATCGCTCTCCACGATTTGGTCGTGCTTTTCTTTATCGTCGGGAGATGATGAAATTTTGTTATTGTGATCACTATATGTGACTTCATCGTGTTTTTCTTTATCATAGAGGGATGGTACATTTTCCTTATCGTGGGTACTCTCGACGACTTTGTCATGTTTTTTGTTATCGTCAAGCGCTGATGCATTTTCCTTATCATCAAAACTCTTCATAGCCTTGTTATATCTTTCTGTACCGTCAGGGGATGGTGCATTTTCCCCTAACACATTTTCCTTATCATCGGTACTCTCGATGAGTTCCTCTTGTTTTTCTTTGTCGTCAAGGGATGACACATTTTCCTTATCGTCAGTATTATCTACGACTTCTTTGCATTTTTCCTTATCGTCAAGGGATGATGCATTTTCCTTATCGTCAGTACTATCTATGACTTCTTCGCCTTTTTCTTTATCGTCGGGGGATGACACATTCTCCTTATCATCAGTACTATTTATGACTTCTTCGCCTTTTTCTTTATCGTCAGGGGTTGATGCATTTTCCTTATCATCAGTACTATTTATGACTTCTTTGTATTTTTCTTTATCGTCATGGGATGATGCATTTTCCTTATCATCAGTACTCTCGATGACTTCTTTGTCTTTTTCCTTATCGTCAAGGGATGATGCATTTTCCTTATCATCAGTACTATCTATGGCTTCTTCGTCTTTTTCTTTGTCGTCAGAGACTAATGCATTTTCCTTATCATCAGTACCTTCTGAGGTCATTTTCCCTTCCGAACTCGATTTTCCTCTGCTCTTCCCATCGCCATCGAGGAAACTCAAACCCTCGTAATCTCGTGAATCATTAAATTCAAACGCCTCAATCGAACTCTCGCTCAGCATCTCCAATACTACCTTCGCACCCGCCAAGCTCTCCCCATCATCATTGCTCTTACAATGCACATCCAGAGAACCCTTCCTCGAGCTCTCATCAATCTCCATGTCGCTGCTCTCGTTGTCCTCACGAGGCCCCGATTCACACCTCGAAGACTTCTCCCCCTGACCCGAATCAAAACCCCGAGCTTTGACATCTCCAACGGCTCTTTTCCGTGGCTTGCTCCCCACGGAACATGCCTTTCTCGAGGGCGTCTTCACCTCAACGGGAGGTTTCGACCTCAGTGTCTTCTTCGGCGCAACGTCGAGCGGTTTAGGGCTCTTAACTTCCCGAAAGGGTCGCGGATTTGGCTTAACATTTGGGGTTGTGGTGAGCTTAGAGAGAGGCGTGGCTCTGACTCTGGAGGATATGGTTTCCAATCTTGACTTGGGAGGAGATTTTTGAGGGCACTTCATGTTTGTACTAAAGTATCAAGAAAAATATAGGGTTGTGTTAGCCAAAGAAACAACACATACATGTGAATAGATAGTCTATAATTGTAAGAGTTTGTTAAGAGCAACTCCGAGGGCTGGGCATGGGTCCAGAACCGGACCGGACTGAAATTTTTAGTTCTCAAAAATTGAGAATTGGAATCGAACCATTATATAATGGGCTGGTTCTTGTTCTTGACCCGTTTCTTTGGTTCGGTTCCTCGTATCTACCCGTTAGAACCGATAGATTCTTTAATTTTGTTGATTATGCGGTTTAAGATGCGGTTTGAGGTACAAATTAAACAATTTTGATCCGATATTTAGGGAAAACATGAAGTTTATATTTATTAAAAATTCTAACAGAAACACATTAATAATTAATATTTAAACTCAACCGAGTTATAAATTTCGCTAGTAAAATAATAATAAAATATTTGTTATATATTTTTCTCGATTTATTCTTCTGTTCACGTACTCTATCTCTATTTTTCATGTAAATTGATGGTGATTGTTTAGCAGACCGGTCCGGCTCCGGGTACCCGCCAGTTCTATATTTCATGAACCGAAACCGAACCAAAAATTTATGGTTCCTTTATTTTTAGAACCAGAATCGTTAACCGTGATTCCCGATTCTTTGGTTCTGATTCCAATTCGGGTCCGTTTCGAGTCCAAAGTACCCACCCCTAATCATTACCTAAGAAAATTTTAAGTTTTCATCCTTATTCAATTCAAACCCAAGTCTCTACAGATTATCTTTAATCGTCAGATCAATACAATTTTGTAATATTATAAGTGGAATAAAATACTATTAAAATTATGGGGATGAGATGGTATTAAGTAGTAGGGGTGGGCACTTTTTACCCAAAATCAAAACCGAACCGGGATCCAAACTGAAACCAAACCGAAGAACCGAGAACCGTGGGTATCGGATCGGATTTGAATCTCAAAATTGAGAACCGAATCAATTCGATTCGGTTCTGGTTCTAAGAGTGTCGAACCGCTAATTAACCGTTTCGAAATCGAACTGATTTTGGGGTTTTAATTAATATTTTTCGTATTAAATTTTTATGTTTTAGCCTAAAAAGAGTTTAAATATGTATAATTTTCATCATAAATTGAACAATATTTTAATATCACATTAATTGGATCTAATTAAGCAAAACTATACAACTATATTAGAGAACCGGACCCTTAATTTCACAAATAATCATTCAATTGAGTCTAATTGGGTAGAACCGAGAACCGCACCATAGAATCGGGCCCAAAACCGAACCGAAACCAACTTATCGGGTCCGGATTTGGGTCTCCAAAATTAAGAACCGATTGATTGAGTCCGGTTCGGTTCTGACCGGTTCGGTCCGGTTCCAAAACCGTGCCCAGCCCTATTAAGTAGCTCTAGTTCAGAGTTCAAAGCCTCTATAACTTCAAAAAAATAATAGTAAGTTTTAAGGCATGATTGGAGTTGCTCTAAGCAGTATCTAACTTTTATATGATATATACACGTAACGTATTTATCACATGAAAAAAAAACTTAAGACTAAAAAGATTTATGTTACGAGAATAAAATTACATAGTAGCCGAAAATATATACTACCTCGAAGCTTTTCTATGTAGAGCTCTTCTGGATCGAACACTGGGGCTTCTTGCTGCCATTACCTGTGTCATAATCTTTTGTTAATTAGCACAATAAACCTTAATTATATGAGAAAAAATTAAAGTTAATTAATTAAGACTAACCCGAAGGATAAAGTTTTTGTCAATTTCTTGAGGGTCTATTTCTTCTTCGTGCTTCCGGTCACATCCTGAGGCATAATAATATATATCATGAGATCAACATTATTCAAAGCATAATTAATTATATGCAAAAAATATCAATGACATTACAATTTTATAATCTTATATTTAATTAGTGAGGTAGGGGTGTTCACGGTTCGGTTTTTAAAGAAATCAAATCGAAATCGAACTGAAAAAATTCGGTCGGTTTGGCAAATCGAACCAACAGGTTCGGTCGATTTTCGGTTTGAACCGAAATGAACCGAAAATCAGCTACAAAACCAAAAAAAAAAATAAATCAAGCAAAAAATATTAGATTTTGATCGGTTTTTAGAGTAATTATGTATAATAATTTTACACGAACTAAAATAAAACGTTAATAAAGCCCAAAAAGAAAAATCCAATTGAAAAACACCCTAGATTGAAGCATAATCCAGAGAATTCATTATAATTTGAACTGGAGTCGGTCGGTTCGATTTTTGATCGGTTTTAGTTAATTGAATCGAAACCGAACCGACCAAGAGCAAAACCGACCAGAACCGAACCGACCAAAACCAATCATTTTTCGTTTCGTTTCGGTTCGGTCAGTTTTGATCGGTTCGATTTTTTTTTAACACTCCTATAGTGAGGTATTGAGGTTTATAAACCATCTACCAGTTAGTAAAAACACGATCTACTACAAGTATAATTTAAAAAGTCGAGAATCAATATTTGTATATTAAGTCTTTACGGTGGTTCTATAATTCTTATATGCTGAAAACAGAAAATCAAATCAATTTTAAGAAATCGGGAAAATTCAAATATCCGTCTCATTCTCACTCCTACATAAACCCACTAAAGATTTTAAAAACAAAAATCAAAACCAATATACTAGAACGAGAATAGCCATGAATTAGCCAGAAACAAATACGTAATATTATCATGCATTCACCTTTCTTGCCTTTATTTAACCTTAGGCAAGTTCATTCTTTTATAAATCATCGTTTCTTCGCTGAGAAAAAAAAATAACACGTACCAACTCGCATGCAGAACCAGTAGCGGTCGTCGTGGTCGGGGTGGCAGCGCTCGGGCGCGGTGAAGTCCACGAACTTGGGCGCTTCGATCTTCTCGTACAAATCATGACGATGATCGAACTGCCCCGCTTCTTCTCCGGTGATGATTATCATATCGTCGTAGTACATTTTTCTAGTGACGAGAGATAAATAATTTAAACAATTAATGTGGCTCTTAATTGTGAGTGATCATGTGAGGCGTAGAGATGGGTTTTAAATAATGTGATCCATAAAAATAGCCGTTACGTGAAAGGTCAGGTTCGGACAAGGGATGTGAGAAACCTCGTAACTGTCATATGAAAAAAGTACTTTTGTTGATCAACTAACTCGTGAAGTGACCTTATTGTGTCACGTGGCAAAGATCACAACACACGACACCTATTTTATCTTCATCTGGGTAATCAAATAAAAATATTATTGAGCTGTTGCTTTTTTAAGTTATTTTTTCTTTACAGCTTGGAATATAATTAGTAAGTTATTAATTACGCCGTTTTTGTATTTTATAATCATTGTATAAGAGTTTATATGATTAATTTATATTGCCCATTTATAAGTTATTATATTATACTAACTGGTATTACGGTAGTATGGCGACTTTGGTCTCGAACTTGCGGTCTGTAACCTTCGCCACAATAGGCGATTAGAGTTTTGTTGATTTGGGCGACGTCTTGCGTGTCTGGGAAGAAGGAGATCTACGATAGGTTTTGGGTTGTGCATCGGTGGTTGGTGACGCCTATGGGAGGGACGGTGCGGATCTGGTAAGTCGGGTTAGGGTTTGATCTGATTTTGGAGTTGGTTAATTTGCGATGGTCAAATTGTGGGGGTATTATTTTGATATTATTTGTGAGGGGAGACGGATCCGGGAGGGGGTCATCGGTGATGGGCAGAGAAGGTTCGGCGAACAGCTGAGTGCGGGAATGAGGGTGATCGGGACGAGGCTTATCAGAGGTAGGTCTGGTTTTGGTTGGTCGGTAGATCGGTACTGGGAGGGAACCAGAGTTCTCTGACGTTGGTGGGCATATTCATGCAAGCATATTGAACTAGGGGGTCTTGGTGTTTTTAGGCTTCATTACGTCACCTTTTGCTCGGTATCGGAATATGTGTTCGTCTTTATTTTGCTTGGTATCAAATAGTTCATTAATTGACCAAATTTGTTTTAACTAATAGTAGTTAGGATTATGGCGAAAGGTCTATCCCATTATTTGTAATTTTAACTGTCCGACTTCATGTCGAGTTAGTTGTTCTTGATCAATAAATTTACTTTTCCATGAAAAAAGACTTATTATATCATCATTGATTTTGTTTAACCTGTGGCTTGTACCATGCGTTTCCTTGTATATTATAATTATAACTGTCTACTTTTTTATACCAAAAATTAACGTTAATATTTTGTGATCTACACCATAATTTTAGTCACGTGATTAAGTATTTTAAGAGGACGATATTGCCCTTAAAATTTAATTAGCGAGTATGCAAATAGAGTTTATATAAACATCATTTTAGTTTTCAAAAAATTATCTTAAACACAAATGTTCATCGATCGATTTGGACACATACACTACAAGAGTTTTGTGGTTGGTACGGCGCACCCAAAGCGCAGTTGGGAGTAAAAAAAACGCAGGTATAAGCTAAGGACGGCGCACGGTGCGCAGTCCTTAGCGCGCGGTTGGTAAGCCGCGGTTATAAGCTAAGGACTGCGCACAGAGCGCGCCGTCCTTAGCTTATAACTGCGCACATACAAACGTGCGCCGTCCTTAGCTAAGGACTGCGCGCATAAAAAGTGCGCAGTCGTAGCTTATGACTGCGCACGTTATTATGTGCGCAGTCCTTAGCTAAGAACGGCGCACGTTTTATGCGCGCAGTCTTTAGCTAAGGACGGCCCCATCTACAGTACGTGTAGAGGCCCCATCTACAATACGTGTAGAGGCCCGAGCTCGATGGTTCGCAATTCTAGGCTTGTTGTGAAGTTTTTGGCATCAAATCGACGCCGGACGTGCGACTCAACCTTTGTGGGAACTTAACATTCAACCATCAACCGATCATGGTCGGAAGAAGATACTAAGGTCGGAGAAAGGACTCGTTCCTCATAGTCGAGAGACTCGAGCTTGCCATTTCTTGATGAAGCTACCGATTTGAAGAAAAAAATACATCATGTTGATACTATTCTTTTATTTATATTTTTTCCAGAAATAATTACACATATATTTGTCTACTTTATACCTTTTTTGCTCATTATTACCTCGAATTAAATTCTTCTTTAACTTAATGATGTTTTTATTTTAATTGCGTCATTAATTAACAGTATACAAAACATATAGAAAGTAATTGTTAGGTTTTGAGGGAAAAAATCATGGCTATTTTTTTACTTTTTCTTTTTTAATTACATTATATATTTTAAATTTATTTTTTAACTCTTCTCTACTTTGTTCACTACATAACTAGTTTATGTAAAGCTAAAAAACCTTATAGAAAATTGCAACTGAAATAATGATTTTTTTTTGACATAGTAACTGAAATAATGATGAATTTATATAAATTTGTACCTTTTATAAAATTGCTGTAAAATATTGTATAACTGATTATTATATCGATATCGTAAACTAAATAATTTTGTAAAATACATCTTTTTGATACAGATCTTAAAATAATGATATTTATTATTTCACCTGAACAATATAATCTAATCCAAATCTAACTTAGATAATGATGAAATTTGCAAATTAATAATAAATGACGATATCGCCCTCGTAATAATCAAATAAATTCTAGGGTTGGGCACGGTTTTGGAACCGGACCGAACCGGTCAGAATCGGACCGGACCCAATCAATCGGTTCTTCATTTTGGAGACCCAAATTCGGACTCGATAAGTCGGTTTTGGTTCGGTTCTGGACCCGGTTCTACGGTGCGGTTCTCGGTTCTACCCAATTAGACCCAATTGAATGATTAATTGTGAAATTAAGGGTCCGGTTCTCTAATATAGTTGTATAGTTTTGCTTAATTAGATCCCATTAATGTGATATTAAAACATTGTTCAATTTATGGTGAAAATTATACATATTTAAACTCTTTTTAGGCTAAAACATAAAATTGTAATACAAAAAATACTAATTAAAACCCCCAAAATCGGTTCGGTTACGAAACGGTTAAATAACAGTTCTACACTCTTAGAATCAGAATCGAACCGAATTGATTCGGTTCTCAATTTTGAGATCCAAATCCGATCCGATACCTACGGTTCTCGGTTCTTCAGTTCGATTTCGATTTGGATCCCGGTTCGATTTCGGTTTTGGGTGAAAAGTGCCCACCCCTAATAAATTCTGTAATGCAGTGCCAAGGAAAGCAATTTGACGAAAATACCCATCAACAGAATGACGAAAATACCCCTATTGGACACTAGTACCCAGAATGAGACCTAATCGGTCACCAGAATCCCCAAATTCTCTCATCATCTTCACTCTATCTCGCTTCAAATCTCTCCAATGGCGTCGACTCGTCTCCTCTGCTCTGTTTCCAGAAGCTATCTCTCATGGAGTCCCAATATCTGACCCTTTCTCTCTCCGGTGAGTAAATTCTTTTTTGGATTTTTTTCATTTTTCTTGGCTTGGAAACGACTGAGATTTTGTGTAATTGTGTTACATGATTTTTCGTGTGATTGGTTTTTGAGGAAAAGATGGTTATTTAGTAGTAATTGTTTTGGTTTGAATTCTTAACTGTTCTGTTGTTTATGCTGGTTTGTTGTTTGTGTGAAATCTGTGTCAGGTTGTGATTTTTGTTATGTGAGAGCTCAGAGAAGAAATTGTGTTTATGTTATAGCAAAACCTTTCCTTCTGTTTGATGACCCTTGTGACAAAATTCTGTTTTTCTTACTTATATGTGTGATTGTTTTTACCCAGAAGTTAACTTCTTGTAGTTGATTTGTATTTGAAATTTTAGGTAACATTTTGCTGGTAAGAGTAGGGAAGCTTGATCCTAGTGGTAAAGTGAAACCTTGTGCTTCTCTTAACATGTTCATTTGTGAAATGATGAGTCTTTTTTAGGTAACATGCTCATTTGTGAAAAGATGAATCTTTTTTATTACACAGTTTACTTTTTGTCTTTATATTTACAATACGGGTGTTTGTTATCTGCATCTACACTCTGAAGTGTATGAAGTGAACTGCAATGTAGAAGAACGACAGTGTTCTTTAGCTTAAAGGGCCTTGTGATATTGTGGTCATATTGCAGTTTTCTTGTTTGTCGCCATCTGTCGTGTAGTATGGGAACCTTCTCCTGGTTAGTCGTGAATGTGCCTGTGTGTTCCATGTAGTCATTGGTCTTGTTTGTTAGATCACTAATTCATGGATTTGGGTTTTAATGTCTTGTTCATTCTCAAACAAGATCTCCACAAAAAATTTTTAAAACTATTTGCGGTGTTCTAAAGACACTAGGCAGTAGGCGCTAGTCGGGCGGAGAGGACCTTCAGGGAATTAGTCAAGAATCAATCAGGGGTTAGTAGAGGATTGATTAGAGTCTAATTGGGTATTAATCAGACAAGTCGTGGATTTTTAGAACATTGAGTATTTGTTTCAGTACTAGAAGATACCTCAAGTTTCATCTTTAGATGAAGTCTATGCCTATGGATAACTTATACATATTTCCTTACACTTTTGCAGATTCTCTGATGATAATATATTGGAGAGCTCACCTCCGAGCCAGCAGTTGGAGTTTTGACTACCCTGCAAAAGAAGGGTTTCCAACATTTTACCTTCTCGGGAAGAAAAGAGTTGGGCTGTCAATATGCTTTGAGGGCGACTGATAAACTCGTGTCGCCAGCTGCATGGAGGAGCACACTTTTGAGGTCGGCCAGGAGTTTCCCGATGTCAAGGCATTCCGGAATGCGATCAAAGAAGCCGCAATTGCACAACACTTTGAGCTCCGCATCATAAAGAGCGACCTTATCCGGTACTTTGCAAAGTGTGCAGCTGATGGTTGCCCGTGGCGCATTCGTGCAGTGAAGCTACCTCACACCCCAACTTTCACTATAAGAAGCCTTGAAGGGACACATACATGCGGCCAAAATGCGCAAAATGGCCACCACCAGGCTTCCATAGATTGGATCGTGAGTTTCATAGAGGAGAGGCTGCGAGATAACATTGACTACAAACCGAAGGATATATTACACGACATCCATACACAGTATGGCATCACTATACCGTATAAGCAAGCTTGGCGTGCCAAGGAACGTGGACTGGCGGCGATTTATGGATCTTCTGAAGAAGGGTATTTCCTGCTTCCTTCGTTCTGTGAAGAAATAAAGAAAAACAACCCTGGAAGTGTTGCCGAGGTTTACACGACTGGAACAGATAACCGGTTCCAACGTCTCTTTGTTTCCTTCTATGCATCAGTTTACGGGTTCCTCAATGGATGCTTGCCCCTTGTTGGTCTAGGTGCGATTCAGCTTAAAAGCAAATACCTCGGTACATTACTCTCAGCCACTTCTTTTGATGCTGATGGTGCGCTATTTCCACTTGCATTTGGAGTTGTTAATGTAGAAAGTAACGAGAACTGGATGTGGTTCTTGTCGGAGATACATAAGGCCCTGAAAATGGAAACTGAGGATTTGCCACAGTTCACGTTCTTGTCAGATGCCCAAGATAGTATAATTGATGCGGTAAGAATGAATTTTCCTTGCTCTTCTCATGCTTTTTGCCTGCATAACTTGAGCGAAAGCATTGGGAAAGAATTCAAGAACCCGAGGCTCGTAAACCTTCTATGGAAGGCTGCATACGCCACGACGGTCATTGGTTTTAAAGAAAAGATGAGTGAAATAGAGGAGCTCTCTCTCGAAGCTGCAAGCTGGTTACGGCAATTCCCACCTTCCCGTTGGGCGTTGGTATATTTCGAAGGAACGCGCTATGGCCACCTCTCTTCAAACATCGAGGAGTTCAGTAAATGGATCGTTGAAGCTCGGGAGCTGCCCGTTATTCAAGTGATCGAGCGGATTCACTCCAAGCTGATGGATGAGTTTGAGGAGCGACGCCTGAGGAGCAGCTTTTGGTTTTCCATGCTCGCCCCATCTGCTGAGAACCGAATCATGGAAGCCATCAGTCGCTCTTCCGCTTATCAAGTCCTCCGATCAGATGAAGTGGAATTCGAGGTCTTGTCCATTGACAGGTCGGACATTGTGAATATCGGGTCCCGTTGCTGTTCCTGTCGCGACTGGCAGCTTCACGGAATACCATGCTCACACGCTGTTGCAGCCATAATTTCCTGCAGGAAAGACATATACTCCTTCACCGAGAAATGTTTCACTGTAGCTAGTTATCGGGAAACATACGCAGGACAGATACGCCCAATCACTGAGAAACTCGAGTGGAGAAAGGTTTGCGGCGAGGGGGATTCGGGTGGTGAAAGGCAGATCGTGAGGCCGCCAAAGTGTCGCCGGCCACCGGGAAGGCCTGAAAAAAAGAGAATTTGTGTGGAGGACATGAACAAGGAGAAGCATACAGTGCGCTGTAGCAGGTGCAACCAAACTGGGCATTACAAGACAACCTGCAAAGCCGATGAGGTGATGAAGAGTATACAACAGTTTTAAGTAGTTCTTTGTAGATGAATACTGGGAATTAGTCAAATGCACTATCAAGAGTAGTTTTAAGTGTTAGGGTTTTGGGTTAGCATAAGATAGAGACTGTTAATTTGCTGTAGGACTGAACTTCTGGGTATGTTGGGAGATTCATGTTTGTTCATATGTAAATGAGATAGAAAAAGGAGATGAGATTCTAAAACCACAAGTATTGGGTTCTTTTTATTTGAGCTCGTAGAGAATTGAACATTTCATGTTACCACCTTTGCTTCAGGTCAGGTTGGTGATGGGTTCTCTTATAGGTGGAAGACTCAAACTGTTACTTAAGTTGGTGAACGTATTCATATCTTTTAGACGGGGTACTCTAACATGGACTGTAAAGAAAAATGAACGACCGTTTCAGGGAGGAACAAATGCAGTTAACATGTGTATGCAGCAGAAAGCATCTTTAAGACGGCACATTAGAGAATGATAGATAGTTCTCACTCAACAGACAGTGAAGGTGCCATAAGAGATGGAGACAGCAAGTAACAGTTACACATGTTGTCATATGTATAAACTTGATTCTCCAGGCTCTGTATCAGTATAGTCTTGTTTTGCCATTAGGCTCAACCTGCTGCACTAAGTCCATACACTACAAGTCACTTTCTTCAGACAAAAAGAACCCTACATGGCTACATAACACAACACCATTACAACCTCTTCAGCCAAATACTACTCCAATAATGGCTTCTACAAAAATCTGTACCATACTCACCATTGCAGCAATCCTTTCCCCTTCAGTTCTCGCGACCGAGTTCATCGTAGGAGACGATAAAGGATGGAACCTTAACTTCAACTACCAAACTTGGGCTCAGGGGAAGGAATTTCATGTTGGAGACAAACTCAGTAAGCTGTAATTTTTTCCTAACTGAAGCATGTAGCCAGATTAGTACTAGTAACATTACCCTTATCTTTTGTGCAGTATTTAGGTACCCTAAAGGAGCTCACAATGTGCTCAAGGTCGATGCAATCGGGTTCCAGCTCTGCGTGGCGCCGCCTGCCACAGAAGCCCTGAGCAGCGGCGAGGATGCGATCGAGCTTGCAAGTCCTGGAAAGAAGTGGTACATCTGTGGGGTGGGACTGCACTGTGAAACTGCTAAGATGAAGCTTTTAGTGACCGTGATGCCTATGAATGGCTCTTCCACAACAACAACTCCTGCAACATCAGAAACAAGTGTTGGTGCTGAGTTTGTGTGTCGTGGTTGGATTGTCACAGTCATGATTTGCTTTCTTGGGATGATAGTGGTTTGAACTATGTTATGCCCCTATGGCCCGTATCATGTGATTTCAACATCAAGAACATGTATGCAGTTCTAGCTTTTACGCCTAAAGGGCATTCTCGACATTTCACATCAAATTTTCTACGAGGACTAACGAAAGTTATTTCATCTGAAATAAAATAAAAGTTACACGTTCTAAATTTGTTTTAGTATCAAAGTGTGCAGGGTGGGCGTTTTGAGCCTGGAACTGAAAATTTTGAAACTGTGGTTAAGAGTGTTGTTAATTCTAAATTCAAGAGAATTGCTTAATTCTAGTTTTCAAAATTAAAAAATGTCGGCCAGTTGATAAGAATCATGTCAGTTCGCGTCAAGAACGAAGTGTGTGAATTAAAAAATGAAGACCGATAATATGATATTTATTATGTACTGTTATTTTGATTGTAAACTTTACATTTCGATTGAGTTGTAATATAAAATTTTTTTAACATTCGATTATGATTTGTAATTTTTATGGTTGCAAATACAAAGTTTTTGCCTATAAATCATGCTAAGTTTATTAAATTCGACCTATAAATTAAGCTCACATTAAAAATTGAAAACAATCGGTCTTAATAGGGTAAATCTCGAACTGGAGAACTGGACTGTAACCCCACATAACAGTTTCGATTACAGTTCTAATAATTAGGGAACCGAAAGATCCGGTTTTAAACCATGCCCACCTCTAACGACTTTATTTGATATGTTTCTTAATTCTCCACCGATAAAAGAAAATTTCAGGGTAGCAAATATTTTTTAGATTTTTTCTTAGATTCAGATCTATAGTTGATGATAGAATTAGAGATCGAACTCTCGACCTCGTCATAAATAGTCTGATGCTCGATCATGAGACGATGCAGATTTATGACAAATATTGAACTCTGATTGGGCTTTAATACAAAAGCCCAATAAGTAAGGCCCCAGAAGACGCGGAATGGCGCGCTGACTTTGACGTCAATGCCAACTTGCATTTGCGGCGGTGAATTAAAATGTTGAAAACAAAAGGAAAAAACCATTCAGCTGAAAAAGAGTGAAGAGAGTGCACAGATCTGGATCGTGTCCTTCACCGATAGACTCCCACTTTTTGCTCATCCCATTCTCGATCTCAGGTATATCTAATCATTCTCTCACCTTTTTCCTGATTTGTTGCGATCTTGGTCGGTCTCTCTGGTTCTGTGATCGAGTTTTACCCATCTGGGTTCTTTTCTGTTTTCTGGATTCTGAATCTCGGACCGAGCTCTGAACTTCATTGGGGTGCGTTAATGGAGGGCCGAGAGGTGTTTTTGGGTTCCCATTTGGCCATTTCTGATGTGGGTTTTGTGTGGAGCTTGATCTGGTGGATTTGGGTTGTGGAGTTTACAGTACTAATGGAAGGTGAGTTGGTGTTTGGGAATTGGGAATTGGGAATTGGGAATTGGGAATTGGGAATTGGGAATTGGGCGTGTGTGATTATTAGAGGAAGTGAACTGTATCAAGCATTGATTTTTGGCGCGATCTTGGTCGGCGTTTGTGATTCTGTAATCTGAGTTTTACCCATCTGGGTTCTTTTTCTGTGTTTCTGAATTCTGAATCTTGAACCCGTCACTGATCCTTGTTGGGGTGCGTTAATGGAGGGCCGAGAGGTGCTGTTGGGTTCCCATTTGGCCATTTCTGATGTGGGTTTTATGTGGAGCTTGATTTGGTGGGTTTGGGTTGTGGAGTTTACAGTACTAGTGGAAGGTGAGTTGGTGTTTGGGAATTGGGTGTGTGTGATTGTTGAAGGAAATGAATGGAGAAGTGAATTGTGTCGAAACATTGATTTCTGTCGGTGGTACTTTTGTTTTTTTTGATGGAAGTGCAATGATGGGTAGGTGAAAAATGTGTGAAAAAGTGGGCCAGAAATGTTGAAAATGATTTTAAGGGGTGTTTGAGGTATTTTGGAAATGATTCAACTTTTTGGTAACTTGAAGAAGGAAATGAATGCTAAATGATATTGATGGGTGTTCAAACATCGATTTAGATTGTGCAAAAGTTTGTTTTTTAAATGTTAACTATATGAGAACATTCGATCTACAAAGATAAGATAAATCTGATTGTATTGTATCAATTAATGTTATAACTAACTTACAATTAAGCTGGTTACCTGTTTCAATTACTGTCAGCTACCAAAATTTCTTTACTTTTTTGTCCACAGAGTAACTAATATTCAACAATTGTTCTTATATCTGTTGGAGTTAGATAAAAGAATTTTCCTAGCTTCACATTAATTTGATATTAACAATTTAAATAAACAGAAAATCTCCTTGTTTGATTTCCAAATCATAAAATGCCCCAACCTTCATTGACGTGAGAATTCTGGGTTTGTAAATACTTATGCTGGGGATAGATTCCCCTGAGTTTTAGCCATAAAAAGATTACAAAGAATGATGGTTCAAAGGCATTTAGTAGGTGTTCTCTTTGGCTAATAATGATATGCTTTGCAGGTTCATCATTTTTACACAACCATGTCAAGAAGACCAGTAAATCCTTCTCGGCGCCCTTCTGATGGGAGTAGCATCCCATTTGTGGGCTTGATTCATTCAAAATCGCGCTCATCACCGTTGCTAACTATAGGGCTTCTCGTTGTGGTACTTTTCATTGCTTTAGAGTTTTCATCTACCATTTTTCATGAGAACTGTTGCTGGTTAACTGGTTTAATTTTATTGTAATAAAAAGTGATTTTTAGTTTCGTTTTCTTAAATTTTCAGGGTGCGATCTTTGTTGTTGGCTATTTTTATAAGGGATCAGGTATGTACTCTATCTGTCATCTTGAATTCCTATTAATCAGACGACTTCATGGACTCATTGTTCCCAAAACTAGGAAATCAATTTACTGTCAAATTACAGGCTTTGATCTAATATTTCTAGCTTCCTACTGTTGGCTTTGTGCCAGTCAAACTTTTATCCAGGAAAATCGAGGTGGCTGATCAGTATTGCCGTTTGAATTTTACTTCTATTTTTGGCTTAATGTATTGGTTTTGTGTACCAGGGGGCAGCAATGATAATTTGGCTTATGGCAGTAGAATTGAAGGTAAATTCTGTTAACTATTGTATCAGACTCCTATCATACAACTTATAGTACAGTTGGTGTGTGGTTTCACTTTTGTATTTGTTAATCGCATACATGGTACAGCCGATCACAAATTCGCAAAATGTAGTTTTGTTAATCAGAGAGTGATTTTGTGTGTATGCAGGAGGTGTTTCGTGCAGTTCAGAAGTTCTGAGAGCTTTACCTGTTCTAAGTAAGGCATATGGTGACAGCATACATAAGGTGTTGCACGTGGGACCAGACACTTGCTCCGTGGTCTCTAGATTGCTGAAAGAAGAGGATACCGAGGCCTGGGGTGTGGAGCCATATGACTTAGAGGATGCTGATGCCAACTGCAAGAGTCTTGTGCGCAAAGGCATTGTGCGTCTGGCAGACATCAAGTTTCCTTTGCCATATCGAGCAAAATCGTTCTCCTTGATCATAGTTTCCGATGCCTTGGATTACTTGTCCCCAAAGTACCTAAACAAAACTGTTCCGGAATTGGCGAGGGTGGCTGCTGACGGTGTTGTTATATTTGCAGGTAAATTCATTACGCGCCTATCTTTTCTTGAAACAATAACTCCTAACAAAAAGCCGTTATGTGATGTGTAGTGGTTTTGGTCAACTGACAAACGTTATAATCACTATTTTTCCCTACACCGACTTAATCTGATGCACAAGAGATTATTATTCATGCCTTTCTGGTTTATATTTCCTTCTTGTGCTCTGAAGTTTCTTATGCTGATTTTTCATTCCTATGACAGGTTTCCCAGGTCAACAGAGAGCAAAAGTTGCAGAGTTGTCCAAATTTGGCCGCCCAGTAAGTAATCTAGATTTCATAAGATGTTATTGTTTAACAACGTGTTTTGGATGTGAGATGAGCCATATGGATTAGTTTCTGCATAATGTATCACTCATTTTTGCCTATAACACAATTAAAAAAATAGGCATGCGTTATTTTGATGCCATTTCTTGTTTTCACCTCTCAGAGTATAAGATATGGCTCGTGCAATTACTTCATAATATTGAAGAAGTCGAAAACATAAGATAACTCTACTTATGAGAAATTGAAATTTGAATCTTTTTAGTTTCCTAAGGCTGTTGAAAAACCCGAGTCATGCTACATATAAGTCATTCCTTTAGATTCTAAAAAGTTAGCCCCCGAGTTTTCAAATCAAGAAGAATGACACGATGAAATGTTATTTCTCTGCAGGCCAAAATGCGGAGCTCATCGTGGTGGATCAAGTATTTTCTCCAAAACAACCTTGAAGTGGACGAGGATGTTTCGAAGAAATTTGAACAAACTGCAATCAAGAAGGCGTACAAGCCAGCGTGCCAGGTTTTCCACGTCAAGTCATTCAACTGAGAATCTCAGCATCATACATCGACTCCTCGACGATTTTTTCATGCATAGGGTAAATTATATCTCCGAGAACTTACATTGGCTTCCCCGGACCTTATTCGTGATACAGTGTATTGTTTCGATATGTTTGTTCATTGGGGAGGTGAGTTTGCAAGAACTCACATCCACCATTTTGTACTTTTTGGAGCTAGCTTTAGCTTCATTTTCTCTTCCCACTGCAGTTGCTTGTAGTTTAAATTCATAGCTATGGTAGATTTGCAGGAGCACATTGTTTCTTATATGGCTATAAATCAAAGCCAATTGTTCTGTTTCATTGGGGATGGATTTGGTAATAGATGGGTTTGTTTATTGTATTGTACACACTGGATTGAGTATAGCTTTGTTTACAGTACATTTGTGTCAATTCTAAAGGAAAGTTTGAGAGTTATTCTGATATTTAAATAATGGAATAAAAAACCTAATTTTTATTCAGAATATTTACTTGCTGACATTTTTGATAAATTTGGATGTTAATGATTTTTGGATAGTATAATTATATATAAAAAAACTATATGAAAATAAGAACAACATCCAAATCAGATAAATTCAATATTTTATCATATGATGCAAATTTAAAAATGTTTAAATTATGGGGAGAGATTTTAGGTAGAATGGATGTAATTATTAAAAAAATCTAATAATTTATAGCAATCCTTTTTATATGTAATGAAAATGATTAATTAGAAGAATTGAATATAGATAGAAGGGTAAACTAGTCGAATAGATGATTTATTGGATGTAACTTGATTTGTGAGAAAATGTGTTTGGTTTGAACTTGTCTCGGGTTCAAACGAATTTATATAACTAAGCTCGAAGTTTCGCTCGAGAAAAATTAACGAGTTTAAGTTCGGCTCGACTCATTCGCTTAATCAATAATACAAATATTTGACAAAAAAATTTAAAAAATAAATACATATGTTAATTAATTAACTACTTCAGCGAGTTAATTTAAGATCGGTTTGACTCGTCTAATTTTATTATAAATATAGGGATAATTCCAGGTGGCTACATTTAGATTTTGCTGTTTTTCACCTGACTACACCTAGAATTTTTTTTTTCCAGCTGACTACGCCTAGAATGTGCAAAATTTTCACTTTGCAATTTCCGTCAAATTCTGTTAGTTTTTACCGTTTTTTCATGTGAAATGACTAAAATACCCTTCAAGTTTAAAGAGTTATTATAATTGGATTGAAAAGACTAAAATGCCCTCACCTATTCATTTAATTTTCAAATCAATGCCACTCTCTCTCTCTCTCTCTCTCTCTCTCTCTCTCTCTCTCTCTCTCTCTCTCTCTCTCTCTCTCCCAATACCCTTGACCTCCCCGTCGGTTTCTCTTTCCTATTCACACAAACTGCACAAAATCAAAATCAAAACCCAAACACACAACACGCCATTTTCACGAGCACCTCTCTTTCTCTCTCGCTTGACTCGGAGGGTATGGTATCGGATAATATCGGCATGGTATCGGACTCGGACATAGCGCGGCGGCTCCGGGAAATTCTCGGCGAATCGGACCTCGACACGGTGACGCCCAGCAGCGTCCGCCGGAGGCTCGAGGAGGAATTCGACGTCGACTTGTCGGACCGGAAATCGTTCATCAGGGATCAAATCGACCTCTACCTCAATACCCACATGCCCAAAGTCGAGGAAACGGAGAATGTGGAGGCGGAAGGAGACGGCGCCGCCGCCGAGGAGGAGGAAGAGGCGGAGGAGGAGCGGAGTGGTGGTGGGAAGAGAAAGGGGCGATTTCCGACTGGGTCTCCCGGAACTGCCTCCCGATCGGCTTCTCCACCGGCAGCGCCGCCGATCCGAAGCCGTTTCGGGCCCTCTTCAGCTTCTGGGTTTTTCTCCATTTCTGCAACTTCTTGCTCAGCACCGACGTGTTGGTCCAGAAGGTCCCGACGATGGAGGTGGAGGAGCACATAGAGTGCACCCGATCTGCACTCTATGTGCTCCTTCATCGCCTTCGCCTCCTCGACCCAGTCGGAAATCGCCGACTACGGGTTCGGCCGGAGGTCCTGCGACACGGACCCGCGGTTCTCGCGGCGGTGGCACCGCCGGCACAGCGCCTCCTGTAGCGGGTTCCACCCGGCGAGGGTGTTGACGAGGTCAGTGTGGCGGAGGTGGGCGACGGGGAGGAGCTTCTCAGAGGCGGTGGCGCTAGGGTTCGAAGGTGGTTGAAGAGAGATGGAGTGGCATTGGTTTAAAAATTAAATGAATGGGTGAGGGCATTTTAGTCTTTTCAATCCAATTATAATAACTCTTTAAACTTGAAGGGCATTTTAGTCATTTCACATGAAAACGGTAAAAACTAACAGAATTGGACGGAAATTGCAAAGTGAAAATTTTGCACATTCTAGGCGTAGTCAGCTAAAAAAAAAAATTCTAGGTGTAGTCAGGTGAAAAACAACAAAATCTAAGTGTAGCCACCTGAAATTATCCCATAAATATATATTGATAAAAAAATAATTAATTAAATATTAAACGAGTCAATTCACAATTCTTAAAATGTCAAACTTAAATTCGACCCGTCTTTTAAATGTATATTACTTTTGATTCGATGTTAATTATAACAAATTCGAACCAAATATTTATCGAATCGATCTCGAGCGACTCGTCGGCCTTGAATGTGATGATAACCAATTGCCCCCCAAAATTTTCCCCTCCCCCACAGTGGCTATAAACCTGTAACTGCCCCTAACTTGCTTCGAATCGGAGCTCCGGCGACGCCATGACCGGCCGAGAGCACCACCACAGCCACAGCCACCGGACAACGAAGCGCGCTTCATTTCTCTTCCTCTCTCTCCTCTGCTTCGCCACTCTCTTCCTCATCCTCTCTCTCTCCAGATCCTCCGCACCAAACCCCTCCACCTCTCGCCGGAGCTTCGACTCCGCGGCGGATCGGAGATCCAAGCCGGCCGGTTCGTGCGACTACTCCGACGGGAACTGGATCCACGACCCGGCCGCGAAGCCGAGGTACGACGGTACGTGCAAGGAGATATTCAAGGGCTGGAACTGCATCGATAAATCCAACGGCCGAGATCTCAACAATTGGCGGTGGAAGCCCAGGGGCTGTGATCTTCAGCGATTCGATCCGGTGGAGTTTCTCGAGAGGCACAGGGACACCAGCATTGGTACTTTCTCTCACTCGACCTGTTTGTGCTTGAGTGTAGTGATTGGTTTTTGTTTGGTTGGTGAGAAAATGTAGGAAAATTAGGAATTTGGTTTGTGGTTACTTTTACGGAATTGAGCCTAGTAGTGCATTAGATGGAGCATTTTGGTTTTCTTAAAAGTTTTGTCCCAGTTATCTATTACTGAAGTTAGCTTATTTTCATTTACTGTAAATTAAGTTCAGTGTGGCTTCTTAGAATATGGGGAAAAGAGAAGAAAGTTGAAAACTTAGAGGCTATTCTGCCTAGTAGCCGAGTGCTTGATTTGGATTTTGATTAGTTGGGTTATGAGTGAAAGTTTTTTTGTGTGGGTATTTCAGCTTTGTTAGTAAAGAATAGGAGAGATATTCATCAACGTTTTCTGTTTGCTATATTTTCTCAGAAGGTAAATGCCAAAACTTTGTTTGCAATAAAGTAACAGCTCTGATTTGTTGATGGAAAAATATTTGCCCGATAATTTTTTTTTATTGATGCATGTGTGTGCAGTTGTGTCTAGCTTTATTTCAGCGTGTTTTGAGTATGTGGGACTGAATGGAAGCGCTGCATTTATAGTTCTGGTACAAGTCTAGCATCTTGAATTGAACCCGCTAGAAAGTAAATGTAATGGGTCAATTACTGTGTGTTCATGAATGCAACTAGTTCAAGTTTGTATTGTGATGAGTGAATTGGCCATCATTATAAGGTTTGATTGATTCAAGTTTATGTATTGAAGTAAATCCACACAATAAATATGATTTTGGAAGGTAACTTTGGCAGGATGCCCTGTCACACACTCTTAATGGAATGAATCTCCGCACACGTATTGGTTGACAATGTTTTTTTACTCACAGACTTTTATGTTTCAACTTCCCATTTTAGTTTCTTCAAGTAAATTGTCTTCTCCCGACCTTATTCTTCAAGTAAATTGTCTTCTCCAGACTTTATGAATGTTCAACAGTGCAGGGTTTGTTGGGGACTCCTTGAACCGGAATATGTTTGTCTCTCTTTTTTGCACCCTGAAACGCATATCTGGTGAAGTGAAAAAGTGGCGCCCTATTGGGGCTGATCGAGGCTTTACTTTTCTTCAATATAACCTCACCATTGCTTATCATCGAACAAATCTTCTGGCACGTTATGGTAGGTAAGCTATTTTTACATCAAATTGTGTCATGGAGATTTTGTTCTCTCATTTAGGTATTCTTCATATTGTCTTACTTTCTGATCAAAACAAAAGTACAATCTAGAGCTTACAATATGGCATGTTAAATATTATTCAGTGCCAAAGCAATGGGATAAGTTACTCAGAGCCGTAAGTTCTGTGATGTGTTTTTGATGCACTAGGATTGATAATTGAATTAGGTCTAACGTGAGGGACTCTTGACCATCCTTTGTGTATTTGAAAATTAGCACGGGAAGGAGATTAATCATAACTGCAGTTTAACAACTTCACGTTCAGTGCTCAATGGCACTTGAGATTTTAGGACGTTCCTGCTGCTATAGCTTGTAAAACCATACTGCCAACAATAGTCAATATTTTTCTCTTCTTGTTTTTGAGGTTAAATGTCTTCCATGTGTATTTTTATGTCTGTTACTTTTAGATAATATTCTATGCCTTAGACATTAAGTTTTAGGCTGCACTCAACGAATGCACTCTATTTGCAGGTGGTCAGCTAATGCTAATGGTGGTGCATTGGAGTCTCTTGGGTATAAAGAGGGTTTCAGAGTTGATGTTGATATTCCAGAAGGCACGTGGATAGAGGCTCCAAGCTTCCATGATATTCTAATATTCAACACAGGGCACTGGTAATTGATTTGCTTATCTGTAAATACTACATTACAACATATACATGTTAGCTCTTTGTTCTTGGGAACCTATCATGGCATGATTAGTGTGCCCGTCAGTCGGGTTCTAAATTTATCGTGTTCCAGTGTGCTCGTGAATTAGACACATCTGCTCAATTAGTTTCATCTAGTTAGGATACGAAGCTGGCAGCCTATCCATCTTGTTTATTGCCAGCTATTTTTATCTTTGGAAATAGCTTTCTTGTTTATATGCTGATTTTGTTCTTGTTTATGTTGACACAACAATTTTCAGCATGGATACAACTTTTGATGACTAGCTTTTTGGTTCTACTTGATAGGTGGTGGGCCCCTTCAAAATTTGACCCTGTGAAGTCACCCATGTTTTTCTTTGAAAATGGCCTGCCTGTTATTCCTCCAATAACTCCCGATGCTGGATTGGATATGGTATTGAAGCACATGGTATGACCGTGTCTTACTCATAAGATTCTAATAAAGAGATGATTATGAGATCTTTAAACTCAGCAATGCCCTTGTGATAGATATTGTATGTGAAGGGGAAAGCGAAACCTGGCACCACCAAATTTTTCCGTACACAATCACCAAGACATTTTGAAGGAGGTGACTGGGACCAAGGTGGTTCTTGCCCACGACTGCAGCCTTTGTTGCTAAAGCAGGTGGGTTCATCAAGGATTGTAATCGGCTGGTCCTTGTGGACTTTTACGTTATTATTCAGGGAAGCAATATCAACTGTTTTTTTGCTTCTGTACCGGAAAGCAAAGGGTAAAGGATTTCTTTCATGGTTTCCTTGCCAGGTTGAAGAATTGTTCTCTCTGAAGAACAATGGAACAAACGTTGAGACACGCCTGGTGAATCAACACCTGTATAAATCCCTTGAAGATTCAAGCTTCCATATTTTGGACATAACTCACATGAGTGAGTATAGAGCAGATGGCCATCCAGCCATGGCCGGTGGAAAGAAACACGACGATTGCATGCATTGGTGTTTACCAGGAATAACCGATACGTGGAATGACTTGTTCATAAAACAGTTAAACAATATTGGGATTAGAAATTGATCAGTGGCAAATTATTTTGATTGATGTATTTCATTCAATTATGGTCTCTGTGAGCTTTTCTCGTAGTTTATTTAGACCAAGGTTATTATCGTACACACATGAATATTATCCCTGATAATTCTGAGATCATGTCAAGTCTTTCTTAATGCTAGCAGATTGATCCTCACTTCCTTAGTTAGTTTTTGTTCCTTTTTGCGCGTGACCATATCATAAATTCATAATCCAGTGCACGTGTGCATTGGTCATAAATTATGAACACATTTATGCTTCTAACATGAATTCCATCTAGGTTTGCTCATGATTTTGCTAGATATTTTATTTCACAGGTACATTTTCTAGCTTTCCTGTGACTGGGATTGGCTTTTAGAAGCTCCCTTGTTCAGTGCAGTTTGCATGATGTTGGAGCCTAGAATTCTGTAAGAGTTTGTGATGGGTAAAAAATTCTGAGTCATGGCTAAGGTCAAGGGAGGCGTTGACTGAATCTTAATCACTCTCTTCCCTTTCCCCATTCCCCCAGTGGAAATTTTATTTTCCTTTTGAATGGAGGGACCAGCCATGGCATGCAAGCTCACAGGTAATCTTTTTGTTGAACTGTATCAGTAACACTTGAAGTCATGTTTACCCACCCCCATGGCATGCAAGCTCTCATGATAAGCGGGATGAGTACTCTCTTAGATGAATATTGTAAGTATAACTGTGGGATTGAGTATAAATTGTATAACAGGTAAAAATTGGAATTAGGGTACTCTTTTGGAACCTAATGTTCAATACGTATATATTTTGACTTCATTTGTCACTTTCGTTCCCCACAATAGTTTATCATCTGCAGTAATGATTATTGTCTATGAACACCTATATGCATAAGAAAGTTCAATGCCCTTTTATGTTTTAATCTCAATGATAACTCATTGGTAGTGAGGACAATTGACATATCCATTCATGAACAAGACTACAATCTAATCTATTATTCTGTGTTTTTCCGTGAAACTGAACTCTTGTCAGGTTGAAGAAGAAGAGCTCAATCAAGCATCAAAGTCCATCCTTTCTTGTCTTCAATACGACCACTCTGAATCCCTGTAAGTGTTGCATACAGCTTCTGTGCCACCGTCTCTAACCCTGTTCTGTATTTAACCCTGCACTCATGCATTCCTTTTGTTACTACAACACTTGCAGAAAAATGGCTTGGATTGAAAACTTCTAAACCAGGAGCTCTACCTTTTATCTTTATACGTCACGCTGCCGACTCCGGTGATGATCACTGCAGTTCCTGTGCAGAAAGCTTCATCCGCATCCATCAAGTCCTTCAAAGGAACGGTACGCTCCTCCACCTGATAAACAATGACAGTATGTTATATATATTTGGTGACATTCATGAGATCTTGTCTCGGAAACATCAGTTTCCGTGTGCAAGAGTAACAACCTGGTAACCCAATTCGATAGCTATATCGATTATGCTTTTTCTTGTGATTCCGGGAAGTATGGTTCCAGCTGTTGCTGGGGTGGAAATGAGGTTTCCCTGCAAAAACATAGAAAACGTAAACCCAGTGCTTCTTCGGATTACGATGTTATGCCTATTCTGATCTGTTTATGATGATCTGTACCTTAACTATGAAAATGTTACAGATAGAGACCTCGTCAATGTTTGTTCCGGTCACTGCATCCAGAAATAAGACATCTGAGAACCCTTTTGCCTTTGCTTCTATTACTGCTTGCATAACCTGTAGAGTCACAGTTTTGAAGGTGTTGGGGGTCCAAATTAGAATATAGCGAACCCAATAAGCCATTGTTGACTCTGAAAATTGTGTGGTCTTTTTGCACCTTACCGGTGCGTAGTTGCCAATACTCTTGACGCATCCAGCTCCTCCAGGAACCGCTCGATGAACCTTATCTTCTACCAGCAAGTCCAGAGGTTGACCCTGTTATGGAACCAAAGCCGCCCAACTATACATCAGTGAGAAACTAACGGTGAACCATAGCATAATAGAAAAGTCGTTGTCTTGTGTCCTGAAGGTCAGGGTTTGAGTCAAGAAACATTCTTGGGAAAATTGCAAAGAGGTGCTATATTATATGACATTTTTGCCAAAGGGTGATGTGTTGTTTATAATGAGAAAAAATATTGTTTTGTTTGGATTTTTTTGAAAAATGTGTGTAATTTTATAAAAATGATGGAATTACCTCTGAAACTAAAATCATTTTTTTAAATAAATATTTTAAAAGATTTTCTATTTTAATCTCTTAATTAAAATTTGCATGATCAAATTATGCAATTTAATTTTAATTATACTATTTTTAAGTTGAAATTGTTATAAAAGTCTTTATTGTTAATTTCATGGGAAGTTTTGTCATTTTTATCAAAATATACACATTTTGTAAGAAAAAATTACGAACAACACAACACCTTTTTGTCATTAACAAACAACACAACACCCTTTTGCAAAATTGTCATATAGACACCTTTTTGCAATGTTCTCAACATTCTTCCTGTAAAATGAAGGGAAGATCGTGTCCGCGCGGACCCTCTCCAGACCCCCCAAAGGCCAAAGGTGAGTCTCTTGCCCACCCTTCTTCGAAAGAGCATATTCTCCCAAAACTTTGAAATGCATATTTGAAAACCTACCTTGTTGAGATGGGGATGTTGTGCGCATGGAGTTGCATAAACCAGGAATGTGTACTCCTCCGCAGGCCCCATCCCCATAGTATGCCCAGATCCCATGAGCAGAGGTCTAAGGTACAGTGACCCTTTCCCATAAGGAGGCACCTGTATCGTTTCAAGTCCAAACCAGATCATTCATTAGTCCTAAGCATTCACAATCATGTGTATGCACACAAAAACACATGTATATATAGATTTATATGCATATTACCAAATGCTTGTTTGCTACAACAGTTTGCTTCAATGCATCCACAAATTGTTCCACGGTTGGCGATGGCATGCATATCCTGTCCGCGCCCGTTTTCATCCGCATTGCATTCTGCTCTGGCCTGAAGAGCTGGACATTGCCATCCTCTCTTCTATATGCCTTCAGACCTTCAAACAATCCCTAACATCACATGACATGTATCAACATATAGACTCGAAGTTCAGAACCAGTGACCTGATGCTTATTATATACACGACTCACCTGCCCATAATTCAGTACCCCGGAAGAAGGGGTGATCTCGATATTCTGAAAGGGGGTGACGTTCCCCTGGGAGAATTTCTCCCCCTTTGCGCATTTCATGACATACATATAATCTCCCGTGACTTGACCAAACTTGAGCTCTTCCCAGTTGATGTTTCCATGCTTTTCGTCCCCAGAACTGCATTTTCACGCGCAAATCAGAAAGAAAGAAACCGATATCAGCATTTGAAACAAGAAATGGTAATCAAATGCATTTTGTGATTTTAGGCAGGTTCGTGGCGCACCCGCTGGGAGTTGGGGATTGAATGAACGGTGGAGCCATGGATGCTGAGATGGAGTTGTGGTGGTCTCACTCTCAGCTGAAGATGGTTTTGGTTTGTAATTATAGCATGTGAACTGAGTCCTTGAGACCTGATCAATCTGCTGTGAAAAGTATGGTTAATTTCCTTCAATATAGAGTGGTTAGTTTTGAATTTGAACTCTCTGAATTTTGAAGTAGACCATTTCATCAGCCAAGATAGGCGCTTTTGTTGGTTTAAGCAAAGGAGAGAGAACATATCCTAGGAATCATCTTGATAGAAATGTTATTAGAATATTATTTGTAATACAAGTATGTATTTAAAAATATTATTTTAACTAAATACACATTATTTTAATATATCGGGGGCTGGGAGGGGATATCGCGCCTCGCCCTCGACTGGATACGAGAATTTGAGAATTCCTTGTCCGGCTCGCCTCAAAAGATCCCCGCCTTGTTCCCACTCGACCGGGGCATCAGGGCACCTCAAATTATTGTGTAAAATATATGTATTTGTAAAAAATGACAAAATTATCATTAAAATTAAGGATTAATTTTGTTTAAAGAAATAAAAGTAAATTTTTTATGCTTTCATATTCTGATGAAAATTTGTAATTTAATTTAATTAAATTATTTTAAAAACTTAATTATTAATTTAATAAGAATTTTATCAATTTTATAAAAATACACATTTTATATAAATGCAAAGTTCGCAACACACCTTTTGCCTTTAACAAAATACACATCGTTCTTGAGATATCACCTCTGCTATTTTTCATAGGCAATATTGTGACGACTACAAAAGGTCATTAATGAATTAACCTCACAACTAGACAAATAGATTTTTTTTGGTTTACAAGACAATGTGATCATGTTGCAAAGAGTAAGTTTCACATAGACTAAATATCATGAACTCAACTATATTCCGCATATTTCTTTTGGGGAAGGAAAAAACATAACCATACTTGCTGAATGATCAAAGTCAATCCCCAAAACCTCATTTTTCACCAGCTGCTTGAAACTAATGACAATCTCTACCAAGCTTTTACTGGAGCTCAACGATCTTGGGTCGCTTCTTTGACTTCCGCTTTCCATCAGCTTCGTTCATGGTTTCATCTTCACCCAACTCGGGCCTCTTGAGCTCAGAGGGAGGGCGCGCGTTCTCCTTATCATACTGCTCGTCTTCCTCATCACTGTCGTCTTCTGATTCCGTTCCGCTACTGCTTCCGTCCAAATGGATTTCTCGCTGGTAACCAGATATTGCTGATTCAGCGGCAGCCACAGCCTCAGGAGTATGGAGATCAGCGACGCCGAGCATCAGATCCTGTTGAATGAACATAGTCCTGAATTTAGTACAGACACGCCGGATTGCAGTTCAATGCTTGTTGGGAAAATTGCAAAAAAATGCCCTATTGTATGACACTTCAGCAAAACGATTGTGTTGTTTGCTAACGGCAATAATGGACTGTGTTGTTTGCAATTTTTTGCAAAATGCGTATTTTTATAAAAATAACGCCTAAAACAAAATTATTTTATTCCAAAAAAAAGTATATCAAAAGTTTTTTCTGTTTTTATCTTTCAAATAAAATTTGCATGATCAAATTTTGTACTTCAATTTTTTAGTTAAAATTATGTTATAAAAGTATTAATTCTTAATTTCAGGGGCAATTTCGCCATTTTTATAAAAATACAAACATTTTGCAAAAAAATGCAAACGACACAACACCTTTTGACATTAACAAACAACATAACACCCTTTCGCAAAAATGTCATATCATATATGGCAACTTTTTGCAATTTTCTCATGATTGTAATATGTAAATTAGTGTACCATTTCAATGACATTAGATTCGTCTCCAGTGAGTGCTTCGATATCAAATGCAGAAGCATTGTCCTGCGCCATTTAAACAATGTTTAGAATTGTCGCTATTAGTAAAATAATGTAGGTTTGATCATTGCTATTAAACATACAACCTTCGCTTCCTGTTGCAGCCGCTTATTAGCTTCTGACATGATTCCTAAGAAATCTTTCACTTTTCCCATAACTGCAGCAAAATAAAGCCAGTTTCCAAAGAAACATCAGTTTTCAAATACTTTTTAAGTATTAGTTTGCGGGGGAAAGAATTAGAGTTTAGACCAATTCCATATCTATATCTCACACGAAACCAAATGATCCCATTCCAATATGTAAAGGTTATTATCGAGTGAGTTGGTCTAAAGGTTAACTACTTATGATGATGCCTACCGATATGGAACCCAACAAATTTTAAATGCAGCCTATTTGACTATCGTAATTCAAATGAATAATAAACCAAACTTAGTAGGGATCTTAATATTCCAAATTATCAAGAGCCTATTTGGGATTGAGAGATCATTAGCACCTCAAGCAGCACTATAATAAGAGATTCTAACGATAGGAGACCAAAACCATATTGCTTCATACTATGCATAAAACCAAGAACGAGCTCGCTCCTTAAACAAATAAAAGACAATGCTGCTCAATGAAGTGTATATACAAATACGAAGTATGACGGAAAATCAAAGCAAGTATAGAATCTATAGCTGACATGATAACCAAGTACAACAATACCGCATAACACATTATTACACCATTTGCCATTGGTGCTAACCCAGTTCACATGGGTCTAGAATCTTCATAAACTGAAGAACTCTAATTCAGTCCAATCGTCCACGGCCCTTAATTTCCAACCAAAACTTTAAAAATTAAATCAACTGATCAAGTTACCAAACCAATCATGTAACCAGCTAGTTAAGACAAGTTCTGCAGAGATTTTGAACAGGAAATTCAAAACAATACAAACCACATACATCAAAAAGAATTATTTTCTACACATAAACAAAACAGATCATAAATGGAGTACCTTGGCTTTTGGGCATCGGGGCCATAAAGGGCTTCCCATCAGAAGCAGGTTTCTTGGGTTGAAAATTCGGCCCTTTATCACAAAACAGAAGTGTGGATTCTGCACAAACACACACGAATAAAAACAATCATAAACCCGATTAGCAATAAAATTATACACACTGCAATGGAAAAACAATCAAACCCAATGACGATGATGGTGGGTTCATGTGCTCCAAATGCAAAAGATCTTTGCTTGTGCCTTCCATAGCTGTCAGTCACCTGAACAAGATTGAAAATTTAAACTGAAACAAACTCAACACTGTGACCAGAACTTGCAAATTTGCAACACCATCTCAAATCAATAAAAACCCACAACTAAATCTCAAATTCTGAATAATATACACAATTAGATAACTGGGTTTTTTTTGTTTCCAGCACATGATATTTGAAATTGATGCCAAAAACTAAAAAACACAAAATTTCTAGCTGCTTAAGCTCTTCAGCTTCATTTTCTCGGTAAACAAACAAGCCCAAGTCAGTGTCACCATAAACAGAACAGAGAATAAAGATTTCACCTTGAGAATAAGCTATAGAGAGATCGGGAGAGACGAAGAAGAAGCTCTGAGTCTCAACGGCACAAACCCTTAAGACCAATAAACCCTGAAGAAGCTTATAGGCCATAACGGAGCTGTGAAAACGGTTTGGTTTCCGGGTCGGGACGTTAAAACCCAAACCCGTTTATCATTTTGTTTTGATTAATTTATTATTTGAAGAGTATTTATTATATTTAATTTATTCATTATTTTACTATTATTATTTCACGGGATTTCTCTTCTATCTACACTACATGTATTTGGTGATTGTGTGAGAGAGAATTTATTACATTTAATTTAATTTAATTTAATATTGGTTTCAATTATCATATCAAACCAGAACTAAAATAATATTTAAACTCTATTTTAATGTCTGTGTGTGAATTTTAAATTGTATCTATGTATGTAATAACAACCAATTTCAAAAAAAAATGTATGTAATAATAATCAGGTAGGTAACAATAAATAAATATATAATGAATGAATGAATATCAAAAGGTTTAAAACAATTTTTAAAAAAAATTAAATGAAAATAGTAAAAAAGTGCCTATAAAATATTTGCTGGAAGTGATTTGTTGTTTGTTAATAATAAAAAATATACTTAATTATGTATTTTTTTAATAAAGTGTGTATAGTTTTAGAAAATAATGAAATTATTTTTTTAAAATAAGTACCTTTTAAAGTTTTTATTTTATTTTTATCTTCTAACTAAAACGTGTGTTGTTTCAAAAAAATTTTAAAACTCGTATAATCAAATTTTTTAATATAAATTTGAGGTAATTTTAATCTTTTTATGAGAATACATACATTTTCCAGTCAAAATATCATAAAGTATGGCACGTAAATTTGAGATTTTCATAATATTGAAGGGTAGTTATGTCAATACAAGTCCCATATACTAATACATGGGTTCAAGTTCAAGTCCCATTGTGCACATTTTTTGATTAAAAATACATAATTTTGTAAATAAAAAATCCTAAGACAGATAATATATTTCTTGTTTATTATCATTTTCTTCAACTTTGATATTGTCAACAAATTCAACAATCCAAAACTATTTTTTATCCACCATCTTCAACTTTGATATCGTCGACAAATTCAACAATCCAAAACTAATTTAACGAAGTCAATTAGGATAAACACAGATTACTTAAGAAAAATAAATCTATTATAAACACAGATTAGTTTTAAGAAAATATTAAACATGCGATTATTTTGGTACAAACATAAAACATGTTGCTCTTATTTTGGAAGTCTTTAATTGAGCCTCTCTCTCTCTCTGTCGGGTCTCTCGGCTTCACTGTGCTCAGGTAAATCATCATCTTCTTCCCCATTTTCTGGGTATCTATGAATCCATGAATGGATGGTTCTTGTTACTCTGTGACCTCACTCCACTCGGTTTCAATTACCCAGTTTATTGATCGCAAAAAGAGAATTGCTTTTGTGGGTTTGGTTTGTTGGGTGTGAAATTAGCTGTTTTGGGGATGTGGGTTTGGGTTTGGACACCAAAAAGTTCAGATTTTTGGCTTTAATTTTTGTGGGTCTGATGCTGATTTTGCTTCGGCTACTGATCTGGTTAGGGTTTTGATTCTGGGTTTGGTTTTAAGTGTTCATTGATTTTTCGATTTAAAATTTGTTTCTCTTTTTTTTATTAAATTTTTTTTTGTTGTGTTTTGGGTGTTTCTAGCATCTGGGAAAAATATTTTATGGGTTTGTATCTTGGGTTCATCAGTTTGGGAGAATGTGGATTCATTTCTGCTTATTGAATATACTGGTTGTGTTTTAAGGAAATAAATGTTGAAATTGGGAACTATTGACTTCAAATTTAATATAATTGCTGAAGAGAGCTATTGTTATTATTGTGAATGAAACTTGACTGATTTTCTTGATTTCCAGAGCTGAAATTCAGTTCAATGCTTATGATTTTTTGTGTGTTCAATCTCACATTGCGATGATAAGATCAATAACATGTATGGATCACCATAAGATCATTGATTTCTTGTTTACGATGTTAGTTATGCATGAGTTATCAATAACATCTTAGTTTGAGTTAATTACGTTCGTTTAGTGGGTAGAACATGAGTATGACGGGTATATACGGGAAAGTGAAGCACCCCTTCCACTTATTCTTAATTGAGGCACTTAATTTGGGATTAAGAGTATTTACCGGATGAGGATTTTTTTCCGCGCAAACAATGATTCTGTTCAGTATTTGAAATAATTACTGTATTGCATATTTCCGTTTCCCAATTGCTTCTTCTCCATTGAGTACTCATGTATTGTGTTGTGTTGTGTTGCAGAGGCATTAAGTTTTGTGTTACTTAAAATCAATATTTGTAATATTTTAGCAAGAACTTGTACTTACTCATGTTGGCATGCAGTAGAAGAGAGTAGGGACTAAGGAGTGAGACATCACATAATGTATAAGCAGTCGGGAAGTAGAAACTCAAGAACAAGAGGCATCAGAGTCAAGCATGTCCTCCAAATTTCTCTGCTTCTCGGGATATGCTTTTGGTTGATATATCAAGTGAAGCACTCCCACGACAAGAAGAAGATACACGAGAGCGACGCCAAATTATCAGCCGATGAGCGAATCAGGAATGACATCTTGAATCATGGGAGGAAAGAACTACGCCCTCTCGTGGATGAAGTAACCGCGGTGAATGAAAAGCACGAGGAAGAAGAGGAAGAAGAAGAAAAAGACGAAGAGCTCCCTAACGACAAGTTAGCTATAGAAAATGAAAATTACAAGGAAGAAACCGAAGAAGAAGAAAATGAAGATAATAAGCACAACGAGGATGAGGAAGAGCATGAAGAAGAAGAGAGCAAGCGTGCCGGGAAAGAGCTAGAGGAAGAAGAAAGTAACGGTGATGACGATAGTGAAACCAATCGTGACGAGGATCAAGTAGATGAAGAGAAGGTGACAGACGATGATGACAGCGAGGGCAACGAGAGTGAAGACAAAGAGGGTCGGGCGGAAAATGACGATTCGGGCCAGAATTCTCACGAAGCACGAGAGGAACTTTATAAGGGGGACGATGCTTCTAGTGCAGTAGCCCACCACGAAGCTGAAACTGAAAATCTGAGTTCGGATAACTCAGGCGAGAGTGAGAGTGAGAGTTCATGGCAAGACAACAAATCCGGTAATGCCACGGAAACTAATGGTGTACCGCAAAACAATTCAATGCCCGGTCATGATAAGTTTAGCGAGCCTGAAGAAAGTTTCCACCAGAACTCCACAGGATTGAACGAGCAAGTTCTTGCCAACAATGGCACAACCCAAGTGAGTGCAGAAGGAAGCAACAAATCTACCATAGAGAACACAGTATCAGAACTCGCTTCTGGAAGAAATGGAACAGAAACAGTGTCTGTGATCAAACTTCAGAATGCAACAGACGACACATCTACCGAAGAAGACAAGACACTGCAAATCACCGAGCTGGAACATGGTAACAATCAATCCGACTCTAATTCTACCGTTCCATCTGTATCAGAAAACATTACAAGATCCAACCCAACAGTTGAGGATGAGAGCAGTTCCGAGTCAAACTCCAATGAAGAAGAAACTGGTGAAGGCAAAGGAAATTCAGAGTCAGATAACACGGGTGAAGGCAATGGAAGCTCAGAGTCAGAGAACACTGATGCAGCGCAGCACATATCTTTGGATTCTTCCATGGCACAGGATGTGGAGAACCGTATTGATCTTGATGTTCTACCCGAGTTTAAAACAGAAGGCGATAGCAACGACGAAGATGCAGCATCAGAATGAGAGCTGTATGTTTGTTTTTCCTCCCAAAGTGCAATGAGAGGTTTTGATACTTTCTCTGTTTCGGCTCAACCTGTATAATATCTTCATTCCATTTCTCTGTGGGAACAATGGTTTGTTTGTATTGTTGCTCCATGATTGACTTCAAGTCTCTGAATTCAGTTGTAGTGACAATGCTTCATTATTTGTTGTGCATTGATGCTCTATTGCTCTCTAGTCTCTACCAACACAACATTGTATGTAACTTCTTGATACATTTTTTTTTTACCCACTGTTCAAAATTTACTTGCCGAATCAAGTACAGTTGAGTAGAATATAACTAATTTAGTTCAGTAGTAGCCAAAATCGAAACAAGCCTGTTCGGTTTAATCGGCAGAAAAAATTGACCTTATCAAGAATCAATCGATTTAGACACGTGGCTTGTTTTAGGCTATGGATCTTCACCAATTGAGACAATTAAAAATGAAATAAAAAGCACACCCACAAATAAAATATAATAAAAGTTTGGGTTTTAAATAAAACGGATCGAAGTAAACTAAAACTCGAACTAAACCTTAATTTATATTTTGGTGCTATATAATATGACATTTTTACAAGAAAGTGTTGTGTTGTTTATTAACGACAAAAAAGTGCTAGAAACTTTATATTTTTATTCAAAATATATATTTTTTTTTATAAATGCCGAAATTGCCACTGAAATTAAAAATAAAAATAAAAAATTTCACAGCATGATTTTATACAAGTTTTGTTTATGAGTTGAAAATAAAATAAAAAGTATACACATTTTCTATAAAAAAATGTAAAATGGGGCAGTGAACTTAAAATATGTATATTTATGCGTAATTATCTCAAAATTATTCTTAAAACCCTAGTCAGCAGTACCCTTCGCCTGTGGCGATTTGGGTTGTTCGTCGAAAATCGACGATGTCTTACGGCGGCACGGCTCCGTCTGTGAGGGCTTCTAGTACGGCTACAGTTCCAAGTCTTGTAGTGGTAGATGCGACGACAGCTGGCGGTGAAGAAAACAGATCTAGTGGGATGGCAGGAACGGAGTCGAGTGCAGTGGGGTTGAGGACGGAATTGCAGGTGGGGCGAGCTTGGGTCGCGCCGGTGGACCGGTACTGGGAGGGAACTGGGGTTATCTGGCGTCGGTGGGCAGACTCATGCAAGCATACCGAATTAGGGGGTCTCGGCTTGCTTAAGCTTCAATACGTGGGAACCAACAGTTTTGATTGGTTGGTAGATCGGTATTGGGAAGGAGGTGGAATTATCTGGCGTCGGTGGGCAGACTCATGCAAGCATACTGAACTAGGGGTACTCGGCTTGCTTAAGATTCAATACGTCACTTGTGTGTCCTATTGTGATCGGTACTGTAAGGAAAAGAGGGGTCCCTGGTGTCGATGGGTTGATTGGGTTTAACCTAATGTGTTGGGAGAATTTGAATTTCGCGATGCCCATATTGATCGCAGGGTTGATCGAGGAAGCTGGTTTAAAGCGGTATGCAGCAAGATCACGAGGTTTCTCCATCCGTATGAGTTGGAGGCCGTGGCTCTGCATGAAGCTAACTGGTTCGAGTCGATTGGTTTCCGGAGTTATCATGGATGCCTGTGCAAATCACTTTGCAGCAAGATCACGGGATTTCTCCATCCGTATGAGTTGGAGGCCGTGGTTCTACGTGATGCTAAACAGGTCGAGCTGCACAACTTTGGAGGAATCATTAGCGAACGGTGTTGCGACTACCCACTATCGGAACATGTGTTCTTTGTTTTACTTATAATCAAATGGCTCTTGGCCATGTTTGCTTTAACTAACAGTAGCTGTGATTATGGTGAGGGGTCTGTCCCACCAACTGTAACTTCAGCTGTCCGGCTTGATGCCGGGTTAGTTTCTATTTAATTAATAAAATTCGCTTTTACTTTCAAAAAAAATCTCAAAATTATTCTCCAAAATTACCATTTTGCCCCCATGAAGCTTAAACCCTCTCTCCTCCCCCTTGAAGATAAATCCCCAAAAACCAGTCGACACTGAAGCTTTTTCGAAGCTCAGAAATGTCTCTGCTCTTTCGATCGTTCCCGCTCATATCTCTCCGCTGTAGACCTCTCCTTCTCCTCTGCAACAGTCTCAGGCTCGACCCCAGATCGCTTCCCAGAAACAGAGCTCTTTTCTCTGTTTCTGCTTCTGTTTCCTCCTCTTCCTCTCTATCCACCGCCGAGGCTCTGATTCCCAATGGAAAGCAAGAAAGGCCCATCAATTGCTCTCTCGATTGGGTCTCTCGAACTGGGTTTTGCGGCGAATTGTCTATCGACGACGTGGGCAAGCGGGTCAGGCTCTGCGGGTGGGTCGCACTCCATAGGGTCCATGGCGGCCTAGCTTTTCTTAATCTCAGGGACCATACTGGTATAGTTCAGGTATTTGTGATGTTTTCCTGGGAAAGTTGTGATCTTTCAGAAGTAACTGAGAAAATTTTACATGTTCATCTGATTGAGGGAGTTGATATATTGCGAGGAGAGATAATTCATAATTGACATAAACAGTCAGATACTGTGCTACTTTAGTTTTGAATTAGGGTTGCTTGACTTGATTGATGTTTGTTTGTATGGTTTTTGAGGTTTGATTTCTATTATTGAAATTTGTTTGTGGGTATTGTTGAATTTTAGGTTAGAACTCTCCCGGATGAGTTTCCAGATGCGCATTCCGCTGTAAATGACTTGAGGATTGAATATGTTGTGGCCGTGGAAGGTGTTGTTCGGGCTCGGCCAGGTGAGTCCATCAATAAGAAAATCAAAACTGGCATGATAGAGGTATGATATCTTAATCTCTGAGCCAGTATTACGCTTTTTTCCCGATCACTTGCCTCGTTCTCAAAGTTGCTCGTTTTTCACCTTTGCCATTGATCTTTATTGTTCTTGTTAACGTTGGGATTGCGAGCAATGATCGTAGTACTGTTTGTCCAGGTTTGCATCTTCAAGACATGTATTTTGTAGTATTTTTCCCGATTCATTATGATCTATTATTATTTTAATTGCTCTCCTCAATTATTTAGGATTTCCTTTTCAAAAATTTCACGTGGCATATTTTCCATGCCAGGTTACTGCCGAGCATGTTCAAATCCTCAATGTTGTGAAAACTAAGTTACCATTCTTGGTCACTACTGCGGATGATGCAAAAGATTCTGCCAAAGAGGAGATACGTTTGAGGTAGCTTGGTTGCTCTCACCTGCTTCCCGAGTCATATTTACCTTGTTACTTTGCTTTCTAATGGCTGATTAGTTTATCATTAGGCAATGGCGGTAACTAATTTTCATCTTGTCATGTGCATATGCTCTAAAAGTTGCTTGTGCTTTGTAAATATTCAATTGATTATAAATATAAGGAGCTTGTTTCTAGTACCATGTCTTTATACAAATGGGCCTGAGAATTGCATTTTTTGTCTCGTGGTCAGTTTCTAAAGAGTAAATGTTAGCTGGAATGGGATTAACTTCTATTTTTCTTACTAGCATATAATTTAACATGCTTACCAAAAGACTGATATCGGAATAAACATCGTTTCCAGTAGATTACAAGATGAATGGCTTTCAGTTTTATTCTGAATAGTCTATTTCCTTGTATTATATGCTATTTCTCGAATTCTCTTGTCTTTGTTTGCAATCATATTCCTACACATTATTGTAAGTGGCATGAAGCTCTTTCTTTTGCCTCTGCTATGGGCTCTGTTAGTCGCAACGAGTCTGCTTACTAAAAAAATGAAGTCTCAACGAAAGTTAATTTCTCTTACATTTCAATAATTGGCATATATCTTTGGCAATCTGTTGATTAAAAGGATTTGATTTGATGTTTCCAGATACAGATGCCTTGACTTGCGCCGTCAGCAAATGAATTCCAATTTAATGCTGCGACACAGAGTTTTCAAGCTCATTAGAAGGTATCTGGAGGATGTGCATGATTTTGTGGAGGTACTATCCTTTAAAGATGCTTTGCATTGTTGAAGTTATCTTTAAAATATCCTTCCATTTTTGGTTATATATTTTCTCTATTTTGATCCTTGACATTTTCTGTGACTGTAAGGTAGATTGAGACTCCAATACTCTCTAGATCTACTCCAGAAGGTGCTCGGGATTATTTAGTTCCCTCAAGAGTTCAGGTAATCAATATATGGCTATCAAAGAAGAAATCCAAAGACTGCCGAATAGAGAATAAAAAACTATTATTTAAAAATTATAAAAATCGAAGGGATTTAAAATATGGGTTTTGCGTGAGTGGTTAAGCAATATTGCATCTTACTGTAACACAATCTTTTGGAGATATCTAAGTAGATTTTTCTTCCATAAGATAGCATTATTGTGCTACTATTTGTTACCTGGGATAGTTATTTTAATTGCTTGCTCGTCTGATGCATTCTAATGTGTGTTCTGAAGCCAGGAACATTTTATGCTTTGCCCCAAAGTCCGCAACTCTTTAAGCAAATGCTGATGGTCTCTGGTTTTGATAAATATTATCAAATTGCAAGGTTTTGCAGTTCTGTCTTCAAATATTTTTCTTTTTCTGATTGAGAATTTCTTAAGTTAGTGAGTAACTAGATCGATCTTGTGTTTCTCGTTTTAAAGATGCTTCCGGGACGAGGATCTCAGAGCTGACAGACAACCCGAATTTACACAGCTTGATATGGAGCTGTCTTTCATTCCTTTGGAGGACATGCTGAGACTAAATGAAGATTTAATTAGAAAGGTTTGTTGCACACTTCAACGTTAAACCTTTCTAACTTGAAATTGATACCGGACTTAACAGATTGCTAGCGATGCATGATTGAAGAAGAACTATAATTTTTTTAAGATATATGGGCACCACGAGGTGTCTACGAATGTCTTTATTACATACATCTTGTACTGAAATAGTTATTACTCTCTTATATCAGTTTCCTATTTGTCTTAATTAATTTATATTCAAGGCTTTAGATTTTCCTTACACCTATAGAAGTTTTGTTTGATCAGGGCATACAATAAACTTACTTCTTTTGCAGGTTTTCTTAGAGATTAAAGGTGTCAAGCTACCTAGCCCTTTCCCGAGGCTTACATATGCTGAAGCCATGAGTCGATACGGTTCAGACAAGCCAGATATTAGATTTGATCTCGAGTTGAAAGATGTAATCATCTCTCACCTTTTAAACAAACAATCATCTTTCAAGAAGTTTTTTATGATTCTGAATACGATTAGTTCAATATTATAGGATTTGACGCTAGAGCCTAGAACTAAATGTGTTATATTAAATTCCATACATGTGTATTGAAAAGACACGTCCATCTAATCCTTGGGTACAACATTTTTTAATTTATCTGCTCATAGCTATTGATTATTGAACTAGTACATGGACTTCATTTGTTCTGCTCTCAAGTCTCATCTTATATCTTTTGTATTCTCGTTCTGTTGAGCTTGTTCATAGTTGTGGCTTTCATAAATTTTTTACATATGTCCGGACTGTTTAATATGTTATATTGTGACTGTGTTATTATTCCCTTCTAGTGTAAGGAATGTGTTTATTATAAATGTATATGACAAGAACATACCAGATAAAGATATTCACTAATTTTTGTTGAAGTCAATTGATCTCCTCGACCTGAACTACTCCTTAAAAGATGTTTTTCTTGATTTGTTTCAGGTATCTGATGTTTTTACAGAGACCCCATTCAAGGTGTTTGCGGATACTCTGAGCAGTGGAGGAATTATCAAAGCAATATGCGTGCCATCTGGTGCTAGAAGGTACTCAAATACAGCTCTCAAGAAAGGTGATATTTATAATGCAGCTATGAAATCGGGAGCTAAAGGCTTGCCCTTCCTGAAAGTCTTGGATGATGGTAGGAACAGTCCATTTATTTTTCATCATTTTGGTTTAAGTAATTATTTCTATTGACAACGTTAAATCTTTTTTACAAATGCTTAGGGCTGCTTGAGGGGATTCCAGCATTAATATCGAGTTTTGATCCAACAAGTAAAGATCAGTTATTGAGACGATTATCTGCAAAGTCAGGTGACCTCATCTTGTTTGGAGTGGGTCGTCAAGCATCGGTTGATAAAACTTTGGACCGTCTTAGGTTATTTGTGGCCCACGACCTGGATTTGATTGATGATGTAAGTTCATTATCCGCAATTAGCGTTGTACATATGTAAATATAGTCTCTATTCTCTATGACAATGATTGTTTCTTCTGTACCTGATGTTCAGTCCAAGGATTCAATCCTATGGGTCACCGATTTCCCAATGTTCGAGTGGAACGAGGAGGAGCAGAGATTTGAAGTATGTCTTATATCTGTGTATCAAATATGTCTAGCTATATATATATACACTTATTATTGTTTTGAAACTATTGTTTTATTTTAGGCTTTGCATCATCCATTCACGGCCCCAAACCCTGAAGACATGGAAGATCTTTCCTCTGCTCGTGCCTTAGCATATGACATGGTCTACAATGGCGTAGAGGTAATTTATAATTTTTTCATTTCTGATATCTTGGATCATGCACTCTTTCGGTTTTGAGAACCAATAACCACAACCTTCCTCACTCCTTTTCTCTGGATGTCTGAAGATTGGCGGGGGAAGTTTGAGAATCTATAAGCGTGAGGTCCAAGAAAAGGTTTTGGAAATTGTCGGCATCTCCCCCAAACAGGTGAGAACTATTTCCGTTGAAATATTCTTCCCTTACGCGCCATCTCCACCAAACACACTGACCGCTCAGATTGAACTAATGGTCTCAAATTTTGTCGCTCCTTATAGGCTGAAGCAAAGTTCGGGTATCTTCTTGAGGCTCTGGACATGGGTGCTCCTCCACACGGTATGCTATGCAACACATCATCATCACATTCTCTTTCAATATAACTGTACATATCCTGGTGAGCGTGTAACGGTGAATCATCACTCATAATAATGTATGCCTTCAACCGTGATATTTTTGGAAAAATAAGATTATGCACATTGAATGGTTATCATGAAGTGCTCGAAGACGCTATGATCATGCCAAAATAAGCTGAAATGATCGTTTTCTTGTATTTTGGCGCAGGGGGGATCGCATTTGGGCTGGATAGATTGGTAATGTTGTTGGCGGGCGCGAGTTCCATCAGAGACGTTATAGCATTCCCGAAGACTACAACTGCTCAGTGTGCTCTCACCCGGTCGCCTTCTGAGGTGGATTCTCAGCAACTCAAGGATCTTTCATTGAGGACACTGTAGTTTTTCTCTTTTGCTCATTGGCCTTAAAACCCATTCTTACAAATATGTACTGTACCCTACATACATGCTTCTTGTTCCCACTCTCAACATCATGAGCTTTCTCACCAGTTATTGAATTGATGTAGATTCTGAAATAGTTACTTCAACAACACGCGGACATGAAGGAATTTAGTTGTCTTCTTAAATTGTTGGGTCTTTCTATATTGTGTATTATTGTACTCTAAGGGCTTATTTACATTTTTTGTGATTATTTAAAATAATAATTTATATATCTTTTTAATCAAGAGATTCAATCAGGAATAACAAATCGTCATCAAGATTTACAGGTTTGCTGATTAAAGAAAAAAGAAAGATGGCATGTTTATTAGATTAGAACATAGAAACAAAGGAAAATGACACTTTTGTGCAACTAAATATACACTTTTCTCACTATTCATAAAATTTTCAAGTGAATGTCATCCTTTCAATTTCTAATCTTTTTAAGGGTATGAAAGCGTGAAAAATGTATATTTAGGTGTACATAAGTGTTATTTTCCCTAAAAACAATGATCATTCAGTAATGTTATAAAGCATATCATCATCAACAACTACAAAAAAACATGTAATTTCAGTTTCTTTTAAACATAGCAAAATCTTGCAGAGACATCATTTGACAATCATGAAGCCTAAAATTGGTTGGTGTCACATCAATCGGTTCTTGACGAAGAACTAAGAAAACCAGACGAAGATCTGTTCGATCCCAATACAGTCCAATTTGATCACCTCTCTTCAACCCTCTTCTCTTGACGAACTTGTTGATCCACCTATCGTTCAAATCACAAACCCGTTTCGTCACCAAATCTTCATCTTCATGTTGTACACAACGTCACCGTTTTTGTCCCAAACCCTAACCACAAGCCCTTTCTTGTCCTTGAGCCTCTCCTCCATGTCCTCGCCCCAGCGCACAAACAAATGCCCCTCCACCACTCTTCTGCCTAGCATTAGCCTCGTCAGATCGTTGACATTCACTACTCCAACATATCTTGCTTTTGGCCAAATTTCGTTGTTTATATGTGACGCAATCCATATCATACTCAGCCCGATCATGATCTTCTTGAGTGTATGACTAATTGCATTCTAAAATATCAAATCGAAGAGAATAAGAAGATAAACAACTTTGATGAATAATATTAATAATTTAATTAAAATAATATTTAATAATTAATTATAAATATATTTTAATTATTAATATTATTCTTCAAAGTTATTTACCTTCTGATTCTCTTCGATTTGATATATTATGAGCCTGAAACAGATGTCGTATAAGAGAGTTATTAAATTTGAAAGTTTCAATATAATATTAATTATTAATGATTATTAGTAATTAAACCGGTTTGACTGGATTTGAACCAGTCATATTTCAAATAATAAGCATTATGGGCATTTTGGTTTTTTCACATCCCAATTCTGTTAGATTTAACAGATTAGTACCTTATCTGCAACTAATTAAACTTGGGATACCGGCAAATAATTTTTCAAACTTGCGATACTGATATGAAATTGAGGCAAATTTAAGGTATTGGCGTGAAATTACTCCTTTTCCTAAATTCTGTTAAGCCTTTAAATCTGTACTTCAAGGATAGTACCGTCATTTTGCTATTTGTAGAGATTAGGGTGTTAGAGATTACTTGGGGCTCAAGGTTTCTAGGAATCACATAATCTGTTTGGAAAAGGAAACTAACAACGTTTGCCTTCGGGCTTAGTTAAATTTATCTCATAATAAAATGAACCATTAAGGCACAATTTAATTTTCATTAAATTCACTTAATTTTAAGTTTATTCTTAAATTTGTACTATAATCATCTGACATCTCATGACTCTAACTTAGCCAACTTGACATTTTCGATCTTTATTATTAATGTTTGAATTTTATCGAACCACATACTCCTAAATATATGTATAAAGTGAAAGTTAAGTTTTTTGAAGGTAAGTGAAAATTAAGTTAGGAGTTAATTATCGGTAAAAAAAAGTTAGAGTTAATTAATCTTTTTAATTAACACTAAACTATATACATACAAAGTCTGATTTATCATTTCATTTGCTAGTTTTTTTATCAACAACATTTACTAGAAACAAACTAATGGCTAGTAGTGTGACAATTTTTTTTACGATATTTATGTAATTTTTATTGTTCGAAAATTAGTTTCATTTTAAACAATATATGTTTTGAAATGTATTATTCTGATTTTAATTTATCAACGGGAAAAGTGAATGTGATAAATGGGACTGCCCCAGAAAAGCCATTGGGCGTTCAACTTCACTGTAAGCAAGGTTGTGGAACTCGAATGTGGAGATACATCGACCAGCCAACGAAAGAGAGATATTTGACAAACTTCATAAAGATCGCGGCGAAACGCGTTTTGTAATAATTAAATATATATGTATATATAAAATTATATTTATTATTTATTTAAAAATTAAATGATATTTAATTATTTTTAATTTCAAATTTTTTAATGGTCATTATTTTTTATCATTTGCATTTTGTTGTTTATTAACTTAAACTTCAAATCGAAATTAACTAGGTGAACCATATGAGACTGGATTTAATTAATCAAAATGTTTATAACATGATTTATAGTCAGACACATCAATGTATCATTGACAATCAGGAAGCCTAAAACTAATTGGCGTCGCATCTATCGGTTCTTGATGAAGAACAGAGAAAACTAGACGACGATCGGTCCGATCCCAATACAGTCCAATCCGATCGCCTCTCCTCAACCCTCTCCTCTTGACGAACTTGTTGATCCACCTATCGTTCAAAACAACCGACCCGCGTCCCCAAATCTTCATCTTCATGTCGTGCACAACGTCACAGTCCCGATCCCAAACCCTGATTGCAAGTCCCTCCTTGTTCTTGAGGCTCTCCTTCATGTCCTCGTCCCAGTGAGCCATCAAGTGCTCCTCCACAGCTCCTTTTCCCAGCATTAGCCTCGCCAGATTGTTGACGTCACTCTCCTCCAGAGCTTTCTTGATCACGAACTCGTCACTTGGCACATTCTGGCTTTCTTGACTCCCAAGTAACACCGTTTTCTTGCAAGAACCGGGTTCTTGGTTTTGGGATCGCTTCCTCTTCTTCTCGGATTTACACGACGACGACGATGAAGAAGAAGGGTTGCAAGAAAGAGTGAGCTTCAACAGAGGATTATTCTCTTCTGGGTCAATCACGGCACAATCCGAAGACGAAGATGAAGCAGAAGAAGAATCGCAAGAACGAGGCATTGGTGGAGAAGGGTAGTTGCAAGAAAGAGACAGATTCAAGAAAGGATCGTCTTTTTCTGGAATGGAAGGCGAGGCCAGTTGGATCGGTGGTGAATTCGTGAAGAAATCGTACATGATGATGGGTCGGAGAAGAAACAGAGAGTCCATTGAATCCAAGATGTTGCTTGCAGATCTTCAAGTGAAGAAGTGGAGAGTGTTGTGTGTTTTGAGGGTCTATTTATAGGAATTGACAATTACAGAATAGGAAATAAACACTAACAATTGATTATTGTTTCCTAAATTCTGTTGAGCCTTTAAATCAGTACTTCAGGGATAGTACGGTAATTTTGCTATTTGTAGAGATTACTTGGGGGCTTCGGATTGGTTTATGTTTCCTAATTTGAGCACGTGGACCACTTTGTTTAGGGTTAAATGGTAATTAAGTAATTTATTTCCTGACGGCTAAATATTGAGTTTGGTTGGCTGGTCTGTGATTTCTTGAAAACATAGGGGCGATTTAGTCATGTTAAAATTTATCAACCGTTAAGGCAGAATTTGATTTTCATTTCATTTACTAGGTTTTTTTATCAACATCATTTAATATTAGTAACAAACTTATGGCTAGTAGTGTGACGATTTTGTTATGATATTTATGTAATTTTTATTGTTCGGAATTTAATTTCACTAATATATATATATATATATATATATATATATATATATATATATATATATATTAAAATGTCTTATTTTAATTTTTAACCCAAATAGAACAATATTATTGATAATTGTAACAACCAAATTTATATTCACTTCCAAGCCAGAGCCCAAAATGAACAAATTGATACAGTTATACAATATATCATCATATAACCTGAACAATATATAAACTAAATAGTATAATAAGACAACACAAAATTACATTTCAAAGAAAGAAATATACAAAGAGAAATCTCCGATGTGGATCTGGATCATAACACCTAGGTTCACAAACCAAACTCGAACAATCGGTTCTGAACCGAGAGAGAGATTCTCCTGAATTTTCTCACCAAACTGTTGCGGGGCTGGATACCCGCGAGATTTTGATCACTGGGTCACACCCCTTGGAGATACCCTTGCACCCAGACCAAGGGAGAGTCGGTAACTAGAATTATAAACTACTTCCACTTGAGGACCAAACACTTCCACTTTTCCTGCATAACCTAAGAACCTATTGTCCACTCCACAGGCTTAAATCTTGCTGACACCCATAGCCGAAAAACGGGACACAATGGAGGTGACACACTCGTAATTGTCTTTCACTCACAAAATATCCCTGTCCTACATGAGGACACCAATCGCTCAAAACGATACACTCAATCGTACACAGTGAAACACTCAAAAGGGTCAAAACTAACGAAAAACGAACAAGAAACACCAAACACACCGTAACCCCGAAACTTTTCATTAAAAGTACTTTCATGAAAAAGATAAGACACTAAAGAATAGAGTCCACTGACGAAGTCAGACTCATCAATTTAACATCGGCGAGAGACAGAAGCGGAGACAGTACAATAAAACTGTAGTGTCACCTAAATCCAGAAATTCGCCTCACGTCCCTCCACTTCATAATCGAGAAGCAATAACCAGAGAAAATAAAGAAAAGAAGACCGGCGATGGAAAATGGCTCACCGAAGCATAGCTGGCGAGAGGCAAAGGTAGCGACGGACAGAAAAGCCGTCGCCTCCCGTAACCCTACAAATCACTTCTCTAGTTTATTTGAAAATTCATCTAACTTTACGGTAAGTAATTGGGCACGAGTAAAACAATATTAATGGTTGGTATCATATGGTGCATAATATGTGCATGAAAAATATCAGTATATATCATTTTGATTTAATGCATATAATTATCGGCACAAAACTCTAACGCTCCATGTACATTCACATTACAAATATCATGTTTCTCAGACTGGTTATGCTAGAGGCTGATTGTGGATATATATATATATATATATAATTAGATGGGTTAGATACACATGAGTTGTACCTTAAAATTCATGGAATTAAAATTTGGCTTTTTATTCTAAAACTATGTGAATTTTTTGGTTTGTATATAGAGAAATAGGAGTAAATCAAAGGTAGTTCAAGTGTAAATGAATTATATAAAAAGGTAATTACAGATCACTCATATTCGAACTCGTGTCCGCGATGTAAAGGTACCTCTGTTACCATATTAGAGAACAAACTAAAAGGTTAAGCTGATAGTTGAAGGACCAATTACAGTTTTATATTCTAACAATATTAATCCAGCATTCTTTTCTAACATTTCTAACAGAGACCCAAATCACATTAGGCCCTAATTTAATTAAGATACTAGCCCACGTGCTCAATTTAGGAAACATTAACAAATCCGAATGTTCTTAGTATACTAGTTTTGCATCGCAAACAAAATAGGATTTTCCTAATGCTATACACATAACTTCAACCCCAAGCAATCTCTTTTAACCCTAATCTCTACAAATAGCTAAATCACCGCTTGCATAAAATAGGAAACAAAAACTAATAACCCTAACGTTGTTAGTGTTAGTTTCCTATTCCTTACAACAGATTGTTTGTAATTTCTATAAATTGACCCTCACAACAACACAACACTCTCCAATTCACTTCATCACTTGGAGTCCAATGGAGCCTCTGTTTCTTGTCCGACCCATCTTGTGTTTTGCTCTCTCCGGTTCTTCTAAGCCATTAATCATGTACGATTTCTTCAAGAATTCACCACCGAACCAACTCGCCTCACCTTCCGATCCAGAAAAAGACGATCCTTTCTTGAATCTGTCTCTTTCTTGCAACTACCCTTCTCCACCAATGCCTCGTTCTTGCAATTCTTCTTTTTCTTCTTCATCTTCGTCTTCGGATTGTGCCGTGATTGACCCAGAAGAGAATAATCCTCTGTTGAAGCTCACTCTTTCTTGCAACCCTTCTTCTCCTTCATCGTCGTCGTCGTGTAAATCCGAGAAGAAGAGGAAGCGATCCCAAAACCAAGAAACCGGCCCTTCTCGCCCTCGCAAGAAGACGGTGTTGCTTGGGAGTCAAGAAAGTGACGAGTTCTTGATCAAGAAAGTTCTGGAGGAGAGTGACGTCAACAATCTGGCGAGGCTGATGCTGGGAAGAGGAGCTGTGGAGGAGCACTTGATGGCTCACTGGGACGAGGACATGAAGGAGAGGCTCAAGAACAAGGAGGGACTTGCAATCAGGGTTTGGGATCGGGACTGTGACGTCGTGTACGACATGAAGATGAAGATTTGGGGACGCGGGTCGGTTGTTTTGAACGATAGGTGGATCAACAAGTTCGTCAAGAGGAGAGGGTTGAGGAGAGGTGATCTAATTGGACTGTATTGGGATCGGGCGGATCGTCGTCTTGTTTTCTCTGTTCTTCATCAAGAACCGATCGATGCGACGCCAATTAGTTTTAGACTTCCTGATTGTCAATGATCTATTGCTGTGTCTGACTATAAATCATGTTATAAACATTTTGTTCAATGTATTTCTTTTTCTACGTTGCATCGAGCAATCAAAGAAAGTACATTACTGTTTTGTTCGTATTGTTTTCATTAACAAATTATTTATGTACCTTTAAATCTCATATGATTCAAATTATTTATGTGAATAGAGGAAAGGGTCAAACTCAACTAATAAGATTAGACTTCTAGCTGTGAAGCCCGACCCGATATATACAGCCCCAAAATTACAAACGAGCAGTGAGGGAACAAGGATGCTTCAATAATCGTCATCCTTGTTTTCTCAATAAGGCTAGATTGAACTCTCAAATTTATGAACCCTCAGAATGTTTATGTCTACACAATCTCTCCTATTTTCGCCATATCATATCTCTACCTTGTCCCGAACCCACTCTGGAAGTCCCTGTATTCTAACTCACATGAACTATGTATATACTTGGAACATTGTTATAATTGTCCATATACTCCGTGTAACATTTTCATGAAATGGTTATTTGAAATTTGGTGCAGTAAAATGATACGATCCAAACTGAGATAGACTTCAAATAAGAGAATTGAATCGAGTTGTGTAAGATGTGAAAAAGAAATTTGAGAATAGGTAGAAGAGAAAGAGAGGAGAATGGAAATTTATAAACTAATGGGCTGGGCCGGGCCACTAACAATAACAAAAGCCCACAACACAATTAAGTAAAAACTATTATTAACCCAATACAAATTAACCCGTATGAAACATTTCTTTGTATAATTGCGAAACTGTCCGATGTGTATAATTAGGCTTGAAAATATTTGACCAACAAAAATTAAGTCAAAACCAGCTGAAAATGTAAGAAATTCAGCTCAAGAAAAAAATTAACTTAATCAAAAGTTGATCGGCTCAAACCAAACCCAATTTCAATGATTCGATTTCAAATTTTATTCCATTATAACTAAATTGATCGTTTTAGTTTTATTTTGATTCGGTTCAAAATCTGACAATAAAAACTCATGTACACGCATGGAAATAAATGTGGTTTTGCAAGACGATCGAACATATTCATAAATGGACTAACTCCTTTTTGTATTTATATTTAGAACGAGTAATCATAAATTTCATCTTATTGCCCATGATTCTTTTGCTTTTGTGTTCGACCAATTTAAATATAAAATCCTGAGACAAAGGTTTGGCTCGCATTGGAGTACCTTGGCATGCCTTCAAATGAGTGAAAAGCCCTTCTAGACATAGCTACAGGATTTAGGAGTTAGTGGCGCAGAATCGTTGACGTCCGAGCTGTAACTTGGCCACCCGGTTTGGACAATAATGATAGGAACTCGTGAATATTCAATCATTCTCCACCCATGAAACAATATCAAAACAATCCATTTTAACTTATACATAACCAAATAACTCTAAGAATAGAATTTATCAATGGCATTTACTATTTAATTTGTATTTAGTTTATCCATTATTGCACAAAAATATATATTTAATTTACTCTAATATCTCTATAACAAAATGATTCACATAGTTTTGGAGTAGAAACCATATATCTTCCATATAAAAGTCATATTGATCCAACTAATTGTATATATAGCCAAAGTTAACTAGAGCACACTATTTTTACGTGAATGTGGCACTAGAATATTGTGTTATTTATGTGCATAGAATCAATATGATATTGATACATTTCATATGCATGCATAGTTTTTCATATGCTTTGTGGCTATATATATGATTAGATGTCTTAATAGTTATTCATAAATATTATGAGATTGCAAACTTCCATTTTAAAACAATGTGAATTTGGTTATTTCTATCTACACATGTTACAGATATTGGAGTGAATTAAAAGAATATTCGTTTATAAATATATGAATAAAAGAAACATAAGGAGGAGTTGCAACCAATGTCCGATCGATCATTCTAACATCTATATAAGTGGCTTATTCGAGATCAAAACCTACTGTTATTGTTCACTTCTCTTATGTTAATGATCAATCTCCACACAAAGATGTAAAGATGTCGAACACTCGTGACATTTTGGTTTTTTCAAAATAAAAATATACCAACAGTGAGACAAAAGTTTAATGTGGTGACTTCAGAAATTAAATTAAAATTATTGTGACTTAAGTGAGATTCCAAAATTTTGTGGTGACCTCAGAAATTAAATTAAAATTACGGTAACCTAAGTGAGACTACAAACTTTTGTGATGACATAAATAGAATTACCTTTAAGCAATTTATTTCATGAAGACTAAATATTGAGTTTGGTGCTTGGTTGGCTGGTCTGTGATTTCTTGAAAATATATGGGCGATTTAGTCATGGTAGAATTTATCAACCGTTAAGTCAGAATTTGATTTTCATTTCATTTACTAGTTTTTTTATCAACACTTTTTAATATTAGTAACAAACTAACGGCGATTATTTTGTCATGTTAATTGTTCGGAATTTTCTTCTGAAGTTAAAACGAATTTTTTTTAAAGTAAAAACAAATTTTATTGTTCGGAATATAGTTTCACTAATTATATATATATGTTGTATAATATGTTGGACATGTGCAAAATATAAGCAATGTATAACATGTAGTGCAACATTGTATAACTGCCACGTGTTGCTATCTAAGATAATGCACGTCTCTGATCCGACAATTATACATTGGTTTGGACGTTTGGACATTTTGGATGAGTTTGTATTAGAGTGCATCCCTATATATAAAACGTAAAATGTCTTATTCTAATTTTTTAACAGAGCAATATTATTAATAATTGTCTTTAATAAATACCATAGAGAGAATATAATACAACCAAATCCATATTCACCTCTAAGTCAGAGCCCAAAATAAACAAATTAATACAGTTATACAATATATCATCATATAACCTGACAAATATATAAACTAAATAATACAATAAGACAACACAAAATTACATTCCAAAGAAAGAAATATACAAAGAGAAATCTCCGATGAAACATTAGTATCGAAACGAGTTCTCGTTGTTCGATTATCGTTTTAACCTCTCATGTCAATCTGATCATTTTCTGGAAATTATCACTTTCCATTCAGGCCACCGACTCCACACCTCACGTCACAAACGTTCACAAAGGCTTCAACGACCTCTCTCAACTCAACCATCTTCCGGTGTGGATCTGGATCATAGCACCTAGGTTCACAAACCAAACTAGAACAATCGGTTCTGAACCGAGAGAGAGCTTCTCCCGGATTTTCTCACCAAGCTGTTGCGGAGCTGGATACCCACGAAGATTTGATCAATGGGTCACACCCCTTGGAGATACTCTTGCGCCCAGACCAAGTGAGAGTCGGTAACTAGAATTCTAAACTACTTCCACTTGAGGACCAAACACTTCCACTTTTCCTGCATAACCTAAAAACTTGTTGTCCACTCCATAGGCTTAAATCTCGCTGACACCCATAGCCCAAAAACGGGACACAATGGAGGCAACACACTCATAATTGTCTTTCACTCACAAAATATCTTTGTTCCACATAGGGACACCAGTCGCACAAAGCGATACACTCGATACACTCAATCATACAGTGAAACACTCAAATGGGTCAAAACTATGAAAAACGAACAAGAAACACCAAACACACCGCAGTCCCGAAACTTTTCATTAAAAGCACTTTCATAAAAAGGATAAGAGCACCAAATAATATAGTCCACCGACGAAGTCAGGCTCATCAATTCAACATCGGCGAGAAACAGAGGCGGAGAAAGGGCAAAAAAGCCGTAGCGTCCCATAAATCTAGAAATTCCCCTCACGTCCCTCCGCTTCACAATCGAGAAACAATAACAAGAGGAAACAAAGAAAGGAAGACCGGTGATGGAAAAGGGTTCACAGAAGCATAGCTGGCGAGAGGTAAAGGTAGCGACGGACAGAGAAGTCGTCGCCTCCCATAACCCAAAAAAAGCCTCTTCGAAATTGTTGCTTTTATTTGCAGTGATCGTCTCATGTATACATAAATGAAACAAACCATAGAGAGCAGAAACCGACGAAGGAAAAAGGAACTCACCAAATACAACCCACGAGAGGCAGAGGCGGCGACAGTCAGAGAAGTCGTCGCCTCCCCTAGCCCTACAAATCACTTCTCTAGTTTATTTGAAAAGTCATCTAACTTTACGGTGAGTAATTGGGCATGAGTAAAACAATATATGGATAATTCCAGGTGGCTACATCTAGATTTTGCTGTTTTTTAACTGAGTACACCTAGATTTTTTTTTTCAGCTGACTACGCCTAGAATGTGCAAAATTTTCACTTTGCACTTTCCGTCCAATTCTATTAGTTTTTAACGTTTTTTTCATGTGAAATGACTAAAATGTCCTTAGGGTAAAATGAGTCATTAAAATTGGACTGAAATGACTAAAATGCCCTCACCTATTCATTTAATTTTCAAACCAATGTCACTCCATCTCTCTTCAGCCACCCTCAATTTCAAACCCAGAAGATCGAAAACCCAATTTAGTGCCCACCTTCGAACCCTAGCGCCACCGCCTCCGAGAAGCTCCTCCCCTTCGGCCTCCCCGTCGCCGACCAGATTGAGCCCCAGATCGATCCCCACCTCCGCCACGTCGACCTCGTCAACACCCTCGCCGACCTGCGACGCGCCGCCGCGAGCTTCGCCGTCGCCGACAGGTCCGGGGAGTACCTGCGCCGCGTTTCGCGGCCTGTCGGACCCGAGGATTTTCCGGAGAAGCCTCAGGCTCACTCGCCGCCATGCCGTGGACCTTCACGCCAAGGTCGTCCTCGCTGCGTGGCTCAGGTTCGAGCGCCGCGACGGCGAGCTCGAGCTCTTCAGGCCCAGTTGCTGTGGACGGAACGTAGAGTGCCCAAGAGCCACTCTCGTCTCTGGGTATGACCCCGAATCGGTAAATGAACCTTGTGTTTTCTCCGAGAAGAAGACGGCGGAGAAGGTGTTCGCCGACATGGAGGTTAGCGTCAGGACGTTGCTGGTCCTCGTCCCAACAATCGACCACCATGGGTCGGCCTTACCCATGGTGGCGAGGCGGCGCCGCAACCGCCGCTTCCTCCATTGTTGGGCTGCTCGGAGTTGCAGAGCCGAGAGAGAGAGAGAGAGAGCTGTGGAGAGCAACAAATGGAGTGGCATGTCTTTTGAAATTAGATGAATAGGTGAGGGCATTTTAGTCATTTTAGTCCAATTTTAATAACTCATTTTACCCTAAGGGCATTTTAGTCATTTCACATGAAAAAAACGTTAAAAACTAACAGAATTGGACGGAAAGTGCAAAGTGAAAATTTTGTACATTCTAAGTGTAGTCAGCTAGAAAAAAAAATTTTAGGTGTACCCAGGTGGAAAACAGCAAAATCTAGGTGTAGCCACCTAGAATTATCCCAACAATATATTAAATGTTGGTATCATGGGGAGTGTGAACTTGTAAAATGTGATGGACTCAGTAGAACCACGAAAATAATTGTGGTTGAACTTCGCTGCCACATGTCGTGTGTTGAAACAAATCTAGTCAGATCTTAAGTGATTCAACGGCTGATAGAAGTTTGAACATTCTCCCAAACTTGCATTTGAATGCATCCCTACGTATTAATATCACAAACCATGTACATAGTAATTATTGTTGGTTTAACTTAAATAATTGGATGTAATAAGGATACTATAATGCTAATGATTCGTGAAAATTTCTTGTAATCTTCAACATAACGAATTTGCAAAATATTTAAATTAGTGACCTCCTCAAACAATATTTCTATTAATGATTTTATAAATGTCTCAACAAATAAGTCATTTTAGGAATGTTTGGCTCTTAATGTTGTGAGGATTGGAGTGAAATGGTTTCATATACAAAGTGAGCTTATTACATCGAGAAAGATTTCCCCCCAATTTACATCATACAAAGCTAAGATTTCCCCCAAACCCATCTCTAGAAAATTACAAACGAGCAGTGAGAGAACCTGGATACTTCAATAACCGTCATCCTTGTTTTCTCAATAAGGCTAGAATGAACCCTCGCAAATTTATGACCCATCTTCATCTATAATTTTGATGTCGTAGCCTGAAGTGCCAATTTTGTAAAGTTTAGGGGGTTTATAAGCTAAAATGAAAAGATGGGTGGGTAAGTGAAAAAGTGGTAAACTTCAGGGGGTTTAGAAGCTAAAATGAAAAGTTGGGGTATGTAAGTGAAAAAATTGTAAACTTCAGGGGGTTTAGAAGCTAAAATGAAAAGCTGAGGTAGGTAAGTGAAAAAGTGGTAAACTACATGGTAGCTAAGTGGAATTTTCCCTTGTAAATATAATCTGTGCAACATTTTCATGAAATAATTATTTGAAATTTGGGTGTAGCAAAATGATACGATCCAAACTGAGATAGGCTTCAAATAAGAGAATTGAATTGAGAAGTGTAAGATGTGAAAAAGAGATTTGAGAATAGGTAGAAGAGAAAGAGAAGAGAGTATGGTTTAAAGTAGAAGAAGAAAGGAAGAGAGAGTATGATATTTTGTCGATTCATTAGGCTTGATTCTCACGTACAGTAAGTACACTATAATGAAATTTATCAACTAATAGGCTGGGTCGGGACACTAACAATAACAAAAACCCACGACACAGTTAAGTAAAAACTATTATCAACTCAATACAAATTGACCCGTATGAAACATTTCTATGTATTATTGCGAAAATGTCTAATGTGTATAGTTGATATGATCATAAAATTTTATTTGGAAACAGCAGGGGACAAACACTGTCGCTTCACAAATACTGACATTCTCTCAAATTTGACGATTACATTTATATTTTCTTTTGTTGTTTATCAGATTCATTTATACTTCATCGTACCTTTAATTTACTCCAATATCTCTATATATATGTATATACCAACCACCAACACAAATACACATTGTTTTAGAATAAAGCCAAAGTTAATTCCATAAATTTGTAGAAATGTAATTATATAATCGGTTTGAGAAACATAGTATTTATAATGTGTATGTGCATGGAGCATTAGAGTTTTGTGCCGATTATGTTCATAGAATCAAAATGATGCTAATATGTTTCATGCACATAATATGCACCATGAGACCAATTAATATAGTTTTATTCATGCCCAATTGGGCAAGTTTTATTTTTTACCATTCACTTTTTCTAGTAGTTTAATTGTAATTAAAACAAGACATTTTAAGACATTTGTTTTTGTAAAAACGAAACTAATTTCAGAACGATGGAAATTATTGAGATATCATAAAAACTTGACTTCGAGAAGTTAACGGAATGTGTAGCGGTCTAAAATTTGCAATTCCTGAGTATTTATCATGACATAAAAATATTTTAAGTGTAGTCATCTGCAAAACCGCCTAATCTAGGTGTAGCCAAGCGGGCAGGTTGGGTAAAACCTTCAATCCGCCTAGATTCAAATCGCCCCCGACTTGTTAGAATCCATCCCAACCAGATTGAATAATGGACCCTCAATTTTTAACTCGCTCCTTCCGCGTTGAATCCAATGATTAGTGTGATTCGCCCCAGCCCAATTTGATCAAATCCGGCTCCTTCAAAGTTAAACACGATGGCGTTATTCAAAAACCTTTCAATTTGATGAAGATCGAGCTTCGATTGAGAAGAGTTTGGGAGACATTGGTAATGAACGAAACCATAATCAAATTTAAAATCGATTGTTTTGGACACATGTCTCATCTTAAGTTATCATTACTCATTAATTAGGCTTAAAAATATTTGACCAACAAAAATTAAGTCAAAACCAGTTGAAAATGTGAGAAGTTCAGCTCAAGAAATAAATTAACTAAATCAAAAGTTGATTAGATCAAACCAAACCCAATTCTAATGATTCGATTTCAAATTTTATTATGTTATAACTAAATTTATCGTTTTAGTTTTATATTGATTGTTTTTTTGCATTGATATTTAAAACGAGTAATCATAAAGTTCATCTTCATCTTATAGGATCTATGATTCTTTTGCTTTTGTGTTCGACCAACTCGAATATAAAAACCTGAGACAAAGGTTTGGCTCGCATTAGTGTCCCTTGACCTGAGTAAAGATCCCTTCTATGCATAGTTGCAGGCTTCTGTGGCCCCAGAATCAGCTACGTCCGAGCTGGAGCTTGGCCACCCAATTTGGACAATAATGACAGGAAGTCGTGAATATTCAATCATTCTCCACCAATGAAACAATATCAAAACAATCCAATAAATATTTAATTTACTCCAATATCTCTATAACAAAATGATTCACGTAGTTTTGGAGTAGAAACCATATATCTTCCATATAAAAGTCATATTGATCCAACGACTAATTGTATATATATAGCCAAAGTTAACTAGAGCACACTATTTTTAACGTGAATGTGCATGGAGCACTAGAATATTGTGTTATTTATGTGCATAGAATCAGTATGATATTGATACTTTTCATATACATACGTAGTTTTTTCCATCTTGATGGCAATAAATTAATATATCGATAGTGTTTATTATTCTCATTTTGGCAGAGCTCAGTTCGCTCAAGATACAAGTGATTGACTCGGACTCGAACAAGTTCAAACAACTAAGCACGAACTCGGCTCAGATCAATTCGTTTAAATTTGAATACAAATGTTCATACAAAAATTAAGTAAACAATAAATATCCACTAATAATAAATGAGCTCACTTGAGATTAGCTCGATTTGATTCAATTCGTCTAGTGGTGAACATTTCTATACTGTATAGTATCGTTTCTATTTTATGCAAATCATCTCACAATATTGTTGCTAATTTTTTATGCATAAATTTAAGAAATTGCAAATACACTTAATAGTCTTACTATGTTGAAGGCCGCTAGATTTCAATTTTAAAACTGTGTACTAAAAGCTAAATATGTCAAAAATATTCTCTCATAAGTTTTTTAATCGTCGTTCGTATCATTTTTTAAGCATATTCCTTTTTTTAATCACATCTCTCCCATCTTCGCTCTCCATAACTTTAGACGAACAACAAACCCAACTATTGAATGAGTTGACGTCAGAGTCGACCAACGACGAATCCTTATATTGAATACATAGCAAAAAACTGAATTAATTTTCGAGAATGAGGTTAAACTCGAGATCTCATTAAAAAGTTGGACGAAGGGAGAAGACTGAGTTCGACATTCAGTGAGATGGAGAGAGAAGAGTGATGTTGAGATTTTCCCAACAAAGTTTATGTTTTTAATTTTCGATCCGCGCATGAGAAAGCGACCAACCCCTTAAAATAAGGCCCTCGACTTAACTTTAATTAAATTAATGTTTGCATGAAATTTTTTCGAAATGAAAACATCCTACCTGTTTCAGCCTCACACTTGAGAGCTTGCAAGTTAGAAATTACGTCATTTTTCAACAACAAAAAATGTGACTGTGTGATGGTCTGGTCCACACTATATATTTGCATGAAAAATATGAGTATCATTATGATTTTATGCACATCAACATCAAAAAAAAAATCACAAAATTCTAATGCTCCATGCAGAATCACATTAAAAATATACTGCTGATTAAAGTTCTTAGATTGGTTAGCTGGATGCTTTGTGGCTATATATATATGATTAGATGTCTTAAATAGACTTGAGTTATTCATAACTATTATGAGATTGTCTTTGACTTTCATTTTAAAACAACGTGAATTTGGTTATTTCTCACTGCATATGTTACAGATATTAGAGTGAACTAAAAGAATATTCGTATATAAATATATGAATAAAAAAAATATAATGAGGAGTTGCAACCAGTGTCAGATCGATCATCCCGACATCCATATAAGTGGCTTATTCGAGATCAAAACCTATTGTTATTGTTCACCTCTCTTGTATTAATGATCAATCTCCACACAAAGATGTAAAGATGTCGAACACTCCTGGCATTTTGGTCTTTTCAAAACAAAAATAGACCAACAGTGAGACAAAAATTTATTGTGGTGACTTCAGAAATTAAATTAAAATTATGGTGACCTAAGTGAGATTACAAACTTTTGTGGTGACCTCATAAATTAAATTAAAATTACGGTGACTACAAACTTTTGTGATGACCTAATTGTAATTACCCCTTCAAAAATTTATTTCATGACGACTAAATACTGAGTTTGGTGCTTGGTTAGCTGGTCTGTGATTTCTTGAAAATATAGGGGCAATTTAGTCATGTTAGAATTTATCAACCGTTAAGGCAGAATTTGATTTTCATTTCATTTACCAGTTTTTTTTATCAACATTTTTTAATATTAGTAACAAACTAATGGCTAGTAGTGTGACGATTATTTTATGATATTTATGTTATTTTTATTGTTCGGAATTTTTTTTTGAAGTTAAAACGAGTTCTTTTTTGAAGTTAAAACGAATTTTATTGTTCGGAATATAGTTTCACTAATTATATATATATATATATACAAACCAGGGAAAAATATTCAAACGTCCAAACTGTATAACATGCAGTGCAATATTGTATAACTATGTAAAACATGTAGTACAATGTTGTATAACATGTTGGACATGTGCAAAATTGAAGCAATGTATAACATGTTGTGCAACGTTGTATAACTGCCACGTGTTGCTATCTAAGATAATGCATGTTTCTGATCCGACAGTTATACATTGGTTTGGACGTTAGAACATCTTGGGTTAAAACATTAATAACATTGGTTTGGATTGCATCCCTGTATATAAAGTAAAATGTCTTATTCTAATTTTTTAACACAAACAGAGCAATATTATTAATAATTGTCTATAATTCATATTCACCTTTAAATCAGAGCCCAAAATAAACAAATTAATACGGTTATACAATATATCATCATATAATCTGACCAATATATAAACTAAATAATACAATAAGACAACACAAAATTACATTCCAAAGAAGGAAATATACAAAGAAAAATCTCCGATAAAACATTAGTATCGAAACGAGTTCTCGTTGTTCGATTATCGTTTTAACCTCTCATGTCAATCTGATCATTTTCTGGGAATCATCACTTTCCATTCAGGCCACCGGCTCCACACCTCACGTCACAAACATTCACAAAGGCTTCAACGACCCCTCTCAACTTAACCATCTTCCGGTGTGGATCTGGATCATAGCGCCTAGGTTCACAAACCAAACCCGAACAATCGGTTCTGAACCGAGAGAGAGCTTCTCCCGGATTTTCTCACCAAGCTGTTGCGGAGCTGGATACCCACGAGGTTTTGATCAATGGGTCACACCCCTTGGAGATACTCTTGCGCCCAGACCAAGGGAGAGTCGGTAACTAGAATTCTAAACTATATTCACTAGAGGACCAAACACTTCCACTTTTCCTGCATAACCTAAAAACTTGTTGTCCACTCCATAGGCTTAAATCTCGCTGACACCCATAGCCCAAAAACGGGACACAATGGAGGCAACACACTCATAATTGTCTTTCACTCACAAAATATCTTTGTTTCACATAGGGACACCAATTGCACAAAGCGATACACTCAATCATACAGTGAAACACTCAAATGGGTCAAAACTAACGAAAAACGAACAAGAAACACCAAACACACCGCAATCCCGAAACTTTTCATTAAAAGCACTTTCATGAAAAGGATAAGAGCACCAAATAATAGAGTCCACTGACGAAGTCAGGCTCATCAATTCAACATCGGCGAGAAACAGAGGCGGAGACAGGGCAGAAAAGTCGTAGTGTCCCCTAAATCTAGAAATTCGCCTCACGTCCCTCCGCTTCACAATCGAGAAACAATAAAAACGAGGAAACAAAGAAAGGAAGACTGACGATGGAAAAGGTCTCACCGAAGCATAGCTGGCGAGAGGCAAAGGTAGCGACGGACAGAGAAGCCGTCGCCTCCCATAACCCAAAAAAAGCCTCTTCGAAATTGTTGCTCTTATTTGCATTGATCGTCTCGTGCATACATAAATGAAACAAACCATAGAGAGCAGAGACCGACGAAGGAAAAAGGAACTCACCGAAATACAACCCACGAGAGGCAGAGGGGGCGACAGTCAGAGAAGCTGTCGCCTCCCCTAGCCCTACAAATCACTTATCTAGTTTATTTGAAAAGTCATCAAACTTTACGGTGAGTAATTGGGTAAGTGTAAAACAATATATTAAATGTTGGTATCATGGTGAGTGTGAACTTGTAAAATGTGATGGACTCACTAGAACCACGAAAATAACTGTGGTTGAACTTCGCTGTCACATGTCGTGCGTTGAAATAAATCTAGTCAGATCTTAAATGATTCAACGGCTGATAGAAGTTTGAACATTCTCCCAAACTTGCATTTGAATGCATCCCTACGTATTAGTATCACAAACCATGTACATAGTAATTATTGTTGGTTTAACTTAAATAATTGGATGTGATAAGGATACTATAATGCTAATGATTCGTGAAAATTTCTTGTAATCTTCAACATAACAAATTTGCAAAATATTTAAATTAGTGACCTCCTCAAACAATATTTCTATTAATGATTTTATAAATGTCTCAACAAATAAGTCATTTTAGGAACGTTTGGCCCTTAATGGAGTGAAATTGTTTCATATACAACGTGAGCTTATTACATCGAGAAAAATTACAGGCAATCATAATAAAACATGCAAAAGAGCATCGAATTTTCTTTATTCACCAATTAATAATACGTTTGCATACAGTGAAGAGAAAATCTTATCGCGAATGCACCAAGTTATTCACCAAAGTTACAATGTAGTATTTATATCACAACAATCAATCATATTTACAATAAAAACGACATAAAAACTTAATAAGACAGAAGTCTAATTTGAATACAAATATTTATAAAAAATTAAATAAATAATAAATAATTCACTAATAATAAATGAGTTCACTTGAGATTGATTTGATTTAATTCGATTTGTCTGACTCTATTATAAATATTTATTATAAAATATATGAATATAAATATAGGGAGATGTTCTAGTGGTGAACATGTCCATACTATATAGTATCGTTTCTATTTTATGCAAATCACCTCACAATATTGTTGCTAAACTTTTAAGCATAACTTTAAGAAATTGCAAATACACTTACTAGTCTTACTAGGTTGAAGGCCGCTAGATTTCAATTTTAAAACTGTGTACTAAAAGCTAAAAATGTCAAAAATATTCTCTCATAATTTTTTTTAATCGTAGTTCGTATCATTTTCTTAATCGTACTCCTTATTTTAGTCACATCTCTCCTATCTTCGCTCTCCATAGCTTTGGATGAACAACAAACCCAACTATTGAACGACGTTGATGCCAGAGTCGACCAACGACGAACCCTTATATTGAATACATAGCGTAAAAATGAATTAATTTCGAAAATGAGGTTCAACTCAAGATCTCATTGAAAAGTTGGACGAAGGTAGAAAACTAAGTTTGACATTTAATGAGATGGAGAGAGAAGAGTAATGTTGAGATTTTCTCCAACAAAGTTTATGTTTTTAATTTTCGATCCGAGCATGAGAAAGCGACCAACCCCTTAAAATAAGGCCCTCGACTTAATTTTAATTAAATTAATGCTGGAATAATTTCAGGTGACTACACCTAGATATTGCTGTTTTTCACATGACTACACTTATAATTTTTTTTTCACCTGACTACGCCTAAAGTATGCAAAATTTTCACTTTACACTTTTCGTCCAATTCTGTTAGGTTTTAACGTTTTTTACATGTGAAATGACTAAAATGCCCTTACCTATTCATCTAATTTTCAAGCGTATGCCACTCCCTCTCTCACACCGGCCAACTCGCTTCCTCCGCTCCAGCGATGCACACGGTGGAGATCTCGGTTTCGTCGAAGGCGATGCAAGCCGTGTTCGACCATCTCCAAGCATTCCTTGCACCTCCACTTTGAGGCCCTCAAGACCAGATCGGAGACTCCGCTCCCTTGCAATGCGAGCCGGAGCTCGCGGCTCTGGAACTGGCGGAGGCTCGGTCCTAGATCGGAGCTCGGCTTCGATCCGGCCGAGACGAGCTCAGATATGCAGCAGCTGGCGCTCCGACTCGTCAGCCCGTTCTCTGATCATCGAGAGCTCGCCAGAGTCGCTCTTGTCTCTCTTCTCCGGCGACACGCCGATTCCAACTCGATCGAAGCCGTTTCACCATGTCTTCTTCGTTTCCGTCCATGGCGGAGGATCGATGCCCTCTTATACCATTTTTCATGATCTTGAACTCATTTATTAAATAAATTGGTGAATTACAGAGAAATACAAGAAGTGGAGCTGGAAGCTCAAGAATGCATGAATAAGAAGTCATAACTGGCCAAACCTCACCGAGACCCTCTCGGTCTCCCGGACCACCGCGACGACGCCGTGTCACTTCCCCGTAAAGAATCGGCGTATGAAAGAGAGAGAGGGAGGAGGAGGAAGGATGAATGAATGAAATGAGAAAGAGAGGGAGTTGCATATGTTTGAAAATTAGATGAATATGTGAGGGCATTTTAGTCATTTCACATGTAAAAAAACGTCAAAAACTAACAGAATTGGACGGAAAGTGCAAAGTGAAAATTTTGCACATTTTAAACGTAGTCAGGTGAAAAACAACAATATTTAAGTGTAGTCACATAGAATTATCTCTTCAATGAGGTGGAGAGACAAGAGTAATGTTGAGATTTTCCCAACAAAGTTTATGTTTTTAATTTTCGATCCAAGCATGAGAAAGCGACCAACCCCTTAAAATAAGGCTCTCGACTTAATTTTAATTAAATTAATATTGGCATGAAACTTTTTTCGAGGTGAAAACATCTCAACTATTTCAGCCTCACATTTCTTAGTTTGCAAGTTAGAACTTTGTTGGAAGGATGAGAAGTGTTTTTTCATAAGATAGGAAATTATGTCATTTTTCAATTAAAAATGTATTGACCCGAAAAAAGCTTGGGCCTTGTTTAAAATTAATCAAAGATCCAAGCCCAACCCAACATGGCCCAGTCCGACGGTGTGACCTTGCGTCGCGATTACCCGCACGTGAGTCTGGATCATAAGTTCAGTAGACGACAGCGTGGTTCATTGTGTTGAACTCACATAAACATATTTTGGAAGTTAAATTATTAAAACATTCATCAAGTCAGACATACGCATCGGTACAATTTTAAAACTGAAAAAGATAAGGATACAACAACGTAACAACATATCGAACAATAAATACCGTCAATGTAGTGGAGCAAACCATCTTATATCTGAAAAGTAAGGAGCAATGACATGTTATATTAATTTAATCTCTGAAATATCATTTCAATTTTAGTTTTATATTTTCTCTATTTTGATCTTGACCTTTTATGTGACTGTGTGATTGGTCAACATCACACTATATATTTGCATGAAAAATATGAGTATCATTATGATTTTATGGACATCAACATCACAAAATTCTAATGCTCCATACATAATCACATTAAAAATATACTGTTAATTAACGTTCTTAGATTGGTTAGCTGGATGCTTTGTGGCTATATATATGATTAGATGTCTTAAATAGACTTGAGTTATTCATAAATATTATGAGATTGCTTTTGACTTTCATTTTAAAACAATCTGAATTTGGTTATTTCTCTCTACGTATGTTACATATATTGGAGTGAACTAAAAGAATATTCGTATATAAGTATATGAATAAAAGAAACATCACGGGAAGTTGTAACCACTGTCCGATCGATCATTCTAACATCTATATAAGTGGCTTATTCGAGATCAAAACCTAATGTTATTGTGCACTTCTCTTATATTAATGATCAATCTCCACACAAAGATGTAATGTTGTCGAACACTCGTGTTATTTTTATTTCTTTACCTTACTTGTTATTTTCGTAGGCATGACTATTTTTCCTTCCTAGATCAGTTCGGATTATATTCTCAACTTAAGATGTGTAATGAGTTGATTCCTTCTTAAATTGCGTCTTTAATTATTCTGTTGATAATTTTTTACTCATTACTTAAAAAGTTACAAATACATACTTATAAGTTTTATAATGTTAACTTCACTAGATTTCAGTTTTTAACAAAACACGTGTAAGTCACATGTGTGCTAAAAGCTAAAAATGCCAAAAGTATCTTTAACTGATATATATATATATTTTATTTTATCGTAAACTAAACATACTACTGGGATAAAAAAAATCTCAACTTAATTTTATTTAAATTAATATTGGCCCGAAAAGGTTTCGAGGAGTGAACTCTTCAACAATTTCGGCTTCACATTTCTAATAAGAACGTTCGTTCGTAGTTTCGAACTTCGCTGAAAGGATGAGGACGATTTTCTTCTCGGTCGATAGGGGGAATGATGTAATTTTTCAAAAATAAAGAAAATTATTGCCCCGAAAAAGGCTTGGGCCTAACTTTAGTGTGAAAAATTGGGCTTTAATTAAAACTGGTCAGAGATCCCAAGCCCGGCCCAACACGGCCCGGTCCGGAGGTTTTGGCTTGTCACTCTTCATCTTCAAGCTTTCTCGAACGATCAGAGCCTTTAGTTCAGATTCGGACTGAAACATCGATTCTAAACCCTAGCCACCTTTCACCACTTCTCGCCCAATTCTCTGGTAATTTTCAATTTCATACCCAATTCTATGTTTTTATGGTTTTCAATTATAAACCCTAGCTATCAGATCGAAAGTATGCTTAGTGATGTTGGTTTATTTTTTTCAGGTCAGTTACTTGAATTCATGAAAATAGACTATCCCATTATAATTTTTTTCTTCAATTGGAAGTATTTTATGATGATTCTCGATGTTCTGGGTAGATTTGTTGTTTTTTTTTTCTCAAATCAATCAATTCACAATTGAATTTATCTTGATTACAGGGTTTGATTGAATGGAGAACACTGGGGAAATTTCAGAAAATGAACCTAAGGAGTCTCGAGACGAGATACTTTCTCGGCACAGGTAATGGGATTGACCGATGGGAAGTGAAATGTTATAGCAGTCTGTGAATGTAGTATGATACACATGAAAAGATAAAGCTTTTGTTGATTTGGTGCTTATATGAATCTTGAATGCCGAAAAGATTTTGTGTTGTGTAGTGGCGATTAAGGTGAGAAAAAAAGTTTGTTGTTGTGAAGGAGGGCATGTTAAGCTGAGAAAAAGCTTTTGTTGATTTGGTGCTTGTATGAATCTTGAATGCCGAAAAGATTTTGTTTTGTGTAGTGTCAATTAAGCCGAGAAAAGAATATATTTTTGAGAAGAAGGGTGTGGTGGTTGAATAAAGTAACAAATCTGAATTTGTCCGTTTCCCTATTATGGTAATGTAGCTGTTTAACTGTTAAACCGGCTTCTATTGGCACATAATGGAATTTTTGTTTCCTCTGGTGCGGTATTTATGGTATTTACTAGTTTAGTCTAAGAAGTGTGGATTGAAAAGTGGTTGGAATTTGCAATATTACCATCTCTGATTTTTGTCTTATTGTACTAAATTCAATGTTCTAAAAACCCTTCTGTCGATTAATTCCTGATTCCCCTATGAGTCCTTTAATCCAATTAATTTCCGATTCTCCTATCAGTCCTTTAATCTGATTAATTTCCGACTATTCCCCAATAGTCCGCTCTGCCCGACTAGCAGAACACTGACTAAATCTACTGTAAATGCAGGAAAGAGATATCCCAGCTGCAGGACAAAGAAACTGCGCTGAAGAAGGCGGCGGCTAAAGGAAGCAAAGCTGAACAGAAAGCTAAGAAGAAGCAGGTTGAAGAAGAGATCACTCAACTTTCTGCTCAGCTTAAAGAAAAGCACGCAAAAGAACTCGCTTCAGTAGGCTATAGCAGTAGCAGTGGAAAAGAAAAGGACAACCTAGACACACTGGTGAAGGCTATAGCTGGCGTTTCTGTCAGCAGTCAGCCAGAGCACTCGAAACCAAGCAAGAGCGTCAAGAGGCGCGAGAAACGAGCTCAACAGGATGCAGCCAGGGAGCAGAGAATACAAGAAGAGCAGAGCAACATCGTGAGCGATAAAATGATTGAAAATGAGAAATTGGGGAGCAAGCTTGAACCACTCGGTTTGACTATCAATGAGATAAAGCCGGACGGGCACTGCCTCTATCGAGCTGTCGAGGACCAGCTAGCTTTCCTCTCGGGAGGTTCTTCTCCACACAGCTACCTAGAGCTCCGAGAAATGGTTGCTGCTTACATGAGGAAGCACGCATCTGATTTTCTTCCATTTTTCCTCTCAGAAAACAGTGTTCAGGGTGACTCTGCCGATTCCCCAACCGAGAGATTTGAGAATTACTGCAAGGAAGTGGAGTCGACTGCAGCGTGGGGAGGGCAGCTGGAGCTTGGTGCTTTAACTCATTGCCTCAAGAAACACATCCTGATATATTCAGGTTCATTTCCTGATGTTGAGATGGGTAAGGAATATAAATCTGCTGGTTCAAGTGGCTCGTCTAATCAGAGTATCATACTTTCCTACCATAAACATGCATATGGCCTTGGCGAGCACTACAATTCGCTAGTCCCCGCTGCGATCGCATAATTCTCCAGTATGATTCATTATGCATTTTACATTATTAGTAGCAGAAATATACGATTTCAGTTGACAACCAGTTTTGTATTGTAATCAAGCGCTCAAATGAGTTTTGAACTAAAGTACCCTATTATGTTGTGACTCAATCTTGTGATCTTGCTGCCTGCCAAATTTATTATGTTATGTTTCTTATGTTTGATTTGGCCTCTGAAGTTATCTTTTCCATTTGATGATCCTCAATTGATGTTTGTATGATGAACTTGTTTCTTTGTCTGGTGGTTGATGAGCACAGAATGCATCAGTGGACTTGGAGGAGCAACAATTGCTCATGTATGTAGCAAATGGTCAATGCTTAGCTTCATGTCTCCACCAACTGTCCCAGAAGCAAAATTTGCTCAATTTTAGCTTCTGAAACTGAAACACAGGCTTTCACTTTTATAAATGTTTGTGATGAAAGTTCCGAGGCTATATTCTCTTGCTGAAAGTCACTTCATACCCCAAACAACAGCAATATTAGTTCAAAAGGTCCATTTTTCCTCCGAAAATATAGTTTTCTCAATTTTTTGCCTGACTTTCTAATGGAAAGATCTATTTATACATATTTTTCATTAACCTAACTAGAAAAAGTCAGCATTATACCATAATAAAATTATAGTTCATGTATTAAATTCATCCCAGCCATTGAATTTTTCTCTTGACTCTGGGGTGTTTTTTTAGAAAGACTTTTTAAATCCTCGGTAAAATGACAATTTTGCTAATAACAAAATTTTGAGAGCCGCCTAAAACCCTTTTCCTTTTCAGATATTTTTATGAATTCACTTTTTCGAGCTAGAAATTCTGTTTCTAGAAAGTTGTTTTCGAAACTCCTTATTGCCATAGTTGGATGTTGTTGAATTCATAATATAAAGAGCACGAGATTCAAATATATCAATGCAATAAATAAATTTAATTAACATTACCTATTTTTCACCAAGCTCAGATTTAATGCCAATATTTTTGTTATTTCCATACTAACAAGAACAGTAAATCAGAATAATACACACTTTTGATGAATAATAAAAATAAGAGAAAATATTTATTCCCTAAAATTAAAGCCCAACAACAGTATCGAGAACCAAATGGAAAATTTGATGCGCGAGAGGAACAAAACATACAGAGGACACTGCGTGCGCTTAACCATCTGAAGCAATTCGTCGAGCTGCTACGTTTCCATGTCAAGAAAGATCCAACCTTGAGAGATCGATCGAACCGCATTAGGGTTTTTTGTAGGTTTTGATAGATAGTCGTCGCCGGCGAAATGGCCGCAGCCACGCCCTCCCACCGCTTCCTCGGCCCCGCCGCCTCCGCCCCCGGCGGCGGCTCCTTCGACGCTCTGAATCGTATCCTCGCCGACCTGTGCACCCGTGGCAACCCTAAGGTTGGTTCTCAAATTTGGCTCTCTTTTTTCCATTTGGGTTATGTGTAGATTGTGCTTGTTTTTGATTTATGGTCGATTTTCACAGTTGGGTTTGGGAAGGGTAGAGGTTTTTGTTTGTGGGTTTGGAGATTTGTTGAGCTGTGGACGAAATTTTTTGAGCTTTATGCTGATTGGTGTTGATAGTTGAGTGTGGTGGATTTGAACATGTTTGTTTTGGACACTTTCTGTCTGTTGTTTGTGCCGAAGGTGATCTCTGTCTTATGTTCATATGTTTTTTTGGAGAGGGGGTGTGAGGGAACCAAACAAATCTAGGACATAAGTGTCACATTGTGAAAACAAAATAGTTTCCAGTAGGCTCATTGTAGCGGAGACCAGTTTAGTTTATGCTGCTTTTTATATTGCTCTGTATCCCATGTTGTATGTAGGTTTTCTTTGTGGTTTTGGAGATGTGTTGGGCCGTGGATGAATTTTTTTGAGCTTTATGCTAATTAATGTTGATGGTTGAGTGTGGTGGGTTGAAACATGCTTCTTTTTAACACTTTCTGTCTGCTGTTATGGCTGAAGGTGATGAGCTATATGTGGGTAGTGACGTAGTGTTCATCTATCTTATGTTCATTTTTTTTGGAGAGGAGGTGTGAGGAAACCAAACAAAATTCAGCGCATAAGTGTTACATTGTGAAAACAGTGTAGCTGCCAGTAGGCTCATTGTAGCGGAGGCTGGTTTAGTTTATGTTGTTTTTTATATCGTTCTGTATCTCATGTTGTATGTCAGTTTTCTTTGCGAGTTTGGAGATGTGTTGGGCTGTTGATGAAAAGTTTTGAGCTTTATGCTAATTGATGGTAATGGTTGAGTGTGGTGGATTGAACCATGTTTGTTTTGAACACTTTCTGTCTGCTGTTAGGGCTGATGGTGATGAGCTATATGTGGGTAGTGTTCATCTATCTTATGTTCATATTTTATTGGAGCGGAGGTGTGAGGGAACCAAACAAAATTTAGCACATAAGTGTTACATTGTGAAAACAGCATAGTTACCACCAGGCTCATTGTAGTGGAGGCTGGTTTAGTTCATATTGCTTTTTTATATCGTTCTGTATTTCATGTTGCTTCATTATGTTAGCTTTTGGACACTGCTTGTTGAGTTCTTCTGGTTGTTCACTACTTTTCCATGTTTGAATTATTCTACTCCAAGCAGGAGGGGGCTTCATTAGCATTAAAGAAGCATCTGGAGGAAGAAGCTCGTGATCTGAGTGGGGAGGCCTTCTCACGTTATATGGATCAACTGTATGACCGAATTTCCAGTCTCTTGGAAAGCAATGATGCTGCTGATAATTTGGGAGCTTTAAGAGCTATTGACGAGTTAATAGATGTGGCACCTGGCGAAAATGCCACCAAGGTTTCAAAGTTTTCTAATTACATGCGGACAGTCTTTGACGTAAAACGCGATCCTGAAATATTGGTCCTTGCTAGTAGAGTCCTTGGCCATTTAGCCAGAGCTGGCGGGGCAATGACTGCAGATGAAGTAGAATACCAGGTTGGTTGTGACTTTTTTCTGTTGGTATTGTGGTTTTTAGCGAGCAGTATCTGACATGTCTTGTTTTCTAAGGTGAGAATTGCTTTGGATTGGCTTCGCGGGGATAGAATTGAATATCGCCGTTTTGCTGCTGTCCTAATCTTGAAGGTAAGTCCAATTTTTTCGGGGGTGTCTAGTCATTTGCGTATTTGCATTGAAATGTGAGATGAGTTGGATGCTATTTTTTTGTTTTCTTTATAGGCATAGGCATTTATGAAAATTTAGACTGAAAGTTTTATCTTGGAATATATATTTTTATTTCAAGGGTGATATGCTTATAAGTCTCTATGGACAACTCTATTCTTTGTCCTTTTAGAATTTTTTTAGCTTGTTTGAGTCGTGATCTTCATGGAAATTGATTTCCCAACTTCTTAGTAATTTTACTCTTATGCTTTTTTAACCACAGGAAATGGCAGAAAATGCTTCGACAGTATTCAATGTTCATGTACCTGAGTTTGTCGATGCTATTTGGGCTGCATTGAGGGACCCCACATTAGCTGTTCGGGAGCGGGCTGTGGAGGCATTGCGTGCTTGCCTTCGTGTTATTGAAAAGCGAGAGACACGATGGCGTGTGCAGTGGTTAGTCCATGTACTGTGAAGTTCATAGTTATTCAAAATGATATCAGGAATTTTCTTGAGATATTAGGCTATTAGCTTCATTGAAGAACTATAATTGCTAGAGTATATAAAATATCAGAACTGTTGAAATTGGCTATTAGTCAACCATCCTTTTGTCATACCTTTTTCCCATCAACAGTTGCAAGCCATTTTAACGCTAAAGTATTTTTTTTGGACTATGGACTTAACATTTTAGGACTTATACGTGATTGACTTCGGTTTTGTTTGTTTTTATGCTGCATCGAATGAATTGATCCTTTTATCGTGGCAGGTACTATAGAATGTTTGAGTCTACACAAGAAGGGTTGGGTAAAAATGCACCTATTCACAGCATACATGGTTCTTTACTTGCAGTTGGAGAACTTTTGAGGTTTGTAAATATGGTTTAATTTATCCACTCGGTGGAACTATTACAGTATGTGTGTTTTTGCAAGAATAATCAGATATGTGGTAATGTATTACCGTCACTGCATTTTGAGGAAATTTTTACATGATGTAATGAATTTTGCAACCAAGTCGTAGTTAAATGTCATCAGTCATAAATGATTTGGTGCATCCCCAGAACATAACTTTCCATCTTTGCGCTCTTTATGTTGTATCTTATTGGACCTTCTCCAGTCTGGTACATCTTTATTTCCTGCCGTAACTGTCATATATAGATAGATGTTCATAGGCGTGACATTGTGAATTTGGTGATTGGTTAAATATATGAAGATTATATGAATAGCTGTGACGTTGGTATGTTACACTTGCTGTGCTTTGGCATAAATATCAAGATATTCTGCGAGTTCTTGTGATCTAAACATTAAACTGCACTCTTCACATGCACAGAAATACGGGCGAGTTCATGATGTCAAGATACAGAGAAGTTGCAGAAATTGTCCTCAGATACCTTGAGCATCGTGACCGGCTCGTTCGCCTTAGCATAACGTCGCTGCTACCTCGAATTGCTCATTTTCTAAGAGATCGATTTGTTACAAACTACTTGACGGTTTGTTTTCTTTGTTTCACTGCTTGAATGTTGTTCTAACTGAACGTTATGCTCACAAGTAGTTAAGCTAAATTTGTGTGTATGGAAATTGCAATTTCTTCCAGATATGCATGAATCACATTCTTGCTGTTCTGCGAATACCAGCTGAACGTGCCAGTGGGTTTGTTGCCCTTGGGGAAATGGCTGGTGCTCTGGACGGGGAACTTGTCCACTATTTGCCGACAATTACCACTCATTTACGTGATGCGGTATGTGAAGTTGTCGTTGGCTAACATCAATTTTTGGCCATGGTTTTTGTTTAATGCTATTAAATAGCTATGCAGTTCCTCTTCCTGCCATTTTGATATGATAATAGGAATATTAATAATAGCTTATTTTCTAGATTGCTCCGCGTAAAGGTAGACCTTCGCTTGAGGCTTTGGCCTGTGTCGGTAATATTGCAAAAGCCATGGGGAAGGATATGGAACCTTATGTCTCCGGCCTCTTAGATGTTATGTTCTCTGCCGGCCTTTCCGCCACACTTGTAGAAGCCCTTGATCAAATAACTGTCAGGTTTACTTTGCTGTTCATAAAATTTTTCTTGAAGTTCTTTTGTTGCTTAATTTTGATGGACATTGATTCAACTTTCTAAAATAATGGAGTTTAAATTTCAGTATTCCATCTTTGCTGCCTACAATTCAAGACCGGCTGCTTGATTGCATTTCAATGGTTCTCTCAAAATCCCATTATCCATCGACAAGGGCAGCGGTTGCTCCTGTGAGAGTAAGTACGGTGCCTACCCCTCAGCAAGTTTCAGACCTAAGCAGTCCGGCCCACGTGCAATTGGCTCTTCAGACTCTTGCTCGATTCAATTTCAAGGTTTGTGTAAACGTTGCCCGAATGTAGGCTTTATTGGTCTGTAGCTGATAACATTTCCATTATCTAGAGTTTGAAACAATATGGAATATCAGTCTGATTTTCCTTTTGTTTTCTTACTGAAGTTTGTTTATAAACCCAGAGAAAATGAACTTACTAATTTTGTCCCGCTCAAAATATCAATTAATGAAAGCCAAATGTTCTTTATAAAACCTACCGAAGAACCAAAGTTTTGGCTCAAATTGTTTTCCTTGCGACAAATGTAGCTGAAATGTTGTTGTACATGTACTATCGGTGTTTCACTCTAAAGCTAATGATTCTAATAGGGGCATGAGCTTCTGGAGTTCGCAAGAGAATCGGTTGTTGTATACTTGGATGATGAGGATGCAACTACGCGAAAAGATGCTGCCCTGTGCTGTTGTAGATTAGTTGCAAATTCTTTTGCTGGTACGACATGTACGCAGTTTGGGACTGGTAGATCAAATCGAACTGGAGCAAAGCGAAGACGTCTTATCGAAGAGGTATGGTTTTCAAGATGATATATGTACTTCGGCATTATGTTTATGTGGTCATGTACTAAAGCATGCAGGATTAGTGCACTGACACACATGCACTAACATACACGAAAACTGTGTGAATTTAATCCTAGTTTTTCTGTAAGATAAGAAATATTTCTCCAGTAGGTCTATCTATTGTTTACTATAGTTAGAGATTTAAAGATTTGTTTCGTTTCCTCCTGAATCAGAGAATCAGAATATATCTATTACCTAGTAGGTAGTACTAGCAGTACTGCCGCATCCTTGTTACTTTGCCAAGTGCCAGATAGATTGTAGTTGTTTATTGACATGTGGCTTTCTGCAGCTTGTGGAAAAGCTTCTCATTGCTGCTGTTGCAGATGCTGATGTTATTGTCCGCCATTCTATCTTTTCATCTCTTCATGGAAATAGAGGCTTTGATGATTTTCTAGTGCAGGCTGATAGTCTCAGTGCAGTTTTTGCTGCCTTAAATGATGAGGTATGCTCATTGAAAGATGTATCTAAGCATGCCATGATGCCTGCATATATTTTGTTCCATATAAGAATCTATTCATGAAATATGGCATGCTGTTTATAATATGTACTTATTTTCTTTGACATGTTAGTCTTTATGCCAGTTTTCTGTTTGTGAAGTTCATTTAATATGAGATGTCATTATACTTGTATGCCTAAGAAAATAATTATGCCTTTTTGACCAGTGTTAGCTCCATTTTTTCATGGAAAAATAATTTGCTTGTATCAGTGATGTATATCATACCAAGAAAGCTATTGATGCATCAATGATGTAATTCAAAATCAGCTGTTTTCTTAGCTGTCTTGTGTTAAAGTTGGAAGGGCAGTTGTGGCTTCATTCTGCCATAAAGCAAAAATTGAAGAACTAAATGAATTTCATTTTGGCTACAGTGTACTATCTTCCAATACACTTGTCAATTTTAGTTTTTCTGATGGGCATTTTCTTTATGTTCATCGTACAGATACAACTTAAATCAGTGTAAGTAAACAGTGCTTATTCTCACTGGGATTGAACTGAAAATAAACTCCGTCAAAGGATTGAAATACCTGGGAACCCAGTCCATCCAATGACATATGTGCATTTTATTTTAAATATTGTTTCTTTGGTTGCTTGACATGTGTGATTAGGCTTATTTGCTTTGTCTCAACGAAAGCCAGGTTTTCTGTCCCCAAAACCAGCATTTTAGTTTCTTGAATTTTTCATGTTTCATATAACTTCTGCCGTTTTGGCTGATAATAAATAAATAAATATAACTTCTGTCAAAGTGCTCTTCAGCTCATTTATTATTGTGTGCTAGAATGTTTTTTTTGGCTTTTAACTCCAACCTTTCAGCATGCTGCCTTTTGTGATTCTTAACATGTCATTGTTTTCTCAGGATTTTGATGTTAGAGAGTATGCAATCTCTTTGGCTGGTAGATTATCAGAAAAGAACCCGGCATATGTTCTTCCAGCCCTTCGTCGCCATCTTATACAGTTACTGACTTATCTAGAGCAGAGGTGATATATGGTTCCAGTTTTTTAGCTAGTGTAAAATGTTGATACATGGCTATGTGAGCCATCGATTCTTTGTTAAGGTGTTAGCCTCATATTTGGATTTCTATTTCTATGTTAGCAGTGCAGATAGCAAATGCAGGGAAGAAAGCTCCAAGTTACTGGGCTGTCTAATACGCAACTGTGAACGGTTAATTCTGCCCTACATAGTTCCAGTGCATAAGGTTAATAAGTCTGGTGTTGTTTATATCAGTTCTTTGAATTTAGTATTTTCTTTGCTTACAAGGTTCATCTCTGTTTTCCAGGCTCTAGTTGCAAGACTTATGGAAGGCACTGGAGCCAATGCTAATAATGGCATTATAAGTGGAGTTCTCGTTACTGTTGGGGATCTTGCTAGAGTGGTGGGTGAAGTTCCACTTCCCTGCTTAGAACAATTTTTTTCTACTTTCATGTTTAGTTTCTTTTCTCCTCATGCATTTTTGCTGTGCGTCTCATTAGTATCTTGGCCAGATTGTTACTCATCGATTACTGATTTATTTGGTTTGTGGATTTGATTTAGGGTGGCTTTGCAATGCGACAATATGTTGCTGAACTCATGCCTTTAATTGTTGAAGCATTATTGGATGGAGCAGCAGTCACAAAACGAGAAGTGGCAGTCGCAACTCTCGGTCAAGTTGTACAAAGCACTGGGTTGGTATTATGTTTCTTGTATTATTTTTGGTCATTATATGGTATGAAATGATGCTTATTTGACCTTAACCTACTGTGAGTTGATTTTGAAATGGTACCATGCTCTACTAGGCGCTATTTGGAATTGGGTTCAGTTTAGGTCTGAACTGTCTCTATTTTATTCTGAAATTTGATAAAAAAAGAAGGTTCAGTTATATCCTTTTCCTCATCTTTGAAATTGTGTAAATATCATTAACATTTGAAATTTTCTTAACAGTAAAGTTCTAGAACCATTCCCAGTAGACTTGACCAAGCTGATAATATGATTTGCCAAACAGACCCTTAGATTTTCATGCACATGGCAGCTTTCTTTCCTGTGTCTAGTTCCAATATAAATTCAGGATAGATTCCACATTATTAATTTATAGCCATTCAGTCTGATTTAACAGTGGAATTCAATGCTTAGAGTTAGGGACTTAGGCTAAATCCTTCCATAGACAGATACAACTGGAAATTGGAGACTAGGCACTACAGAGCTTCTTGAATGTGTATATTTCCCATACAATCTAAATTTTTTCTGTAACGTTGACAGATATGTTATAACTCCATATAATGAGTATCCACAGTTGCTCGGCTTGCTCTTGAAATTGCTGAATGGTGAGTTGGCATGGTCTACTAGGCGTGAAGTACTAAAGGTGGCTATTATGAACTAGAATGCTTGGTTATATCCTTGAGGTATATTTCAATGCTAAAACTATTGTTGGGGTTCACCAGGTTCTTGGTATCATGGGTGCTCTAGATCCCCATGTGCACAAAAGAAATCAGCAAACTTCACCAGGATCACACGGAGAGGTTACCCGTTCACCTAATGATTCAGGTCAACACATTCAATCCTTGGATGAACTGCCTATGGACCTGTGGCCATCATTTGCGACGTCAGAGGATTATTTTTCAACGGTATAATGTTAACATGGCATTTACTCTCTTTGTTCCAAAATAAGCGCCCATTTTCTTTTAAAAAATTTGTTCCAGAGTTAGTTTTTCATTTTCCATTTTGTTATGTAATTATGCATGAAGTGCCGCCAATATCCTAATATAAATTATCTCCCTTCATGTTAAAGCATTTTGGGCTCTATGGGGGAAAGTTTATCACTATACGTAATTCTTAATTTTTACCAAAAATGAGGTAGATTGCAGCAGCAGTACTTGTAACACTGCTGTTGTTTTAGCTTATCTTGATGCTCTATTTCTACTTCAGGTTGCTGTCAATTCTCTTATGCGAATTCTGAGGGATCCTTCACTTGCCAGCTACCACCAAAAGGTGGTTGGATCTCTCATGTTTGTATTCAAGGTATGCTGAACGGAAAGGGCTATTGTGTTATTGTGATGTCCTATTTATACATGAATGCAATTTTGATTCATATCTAATATCACTTTGATTCTTATTTGCGAGGTTAGTCAATGGGTCTTGGTTGTGTCCCATATTTGCCAAAGGTTAGTATGCTTACCTTTTCAGTTGTAATTAACCTTCACTGTTAAATTATATTTTATTGAAGCTTAGTTTCTAAAATATGAAACTTGATGAGAATCACTCCTTCGTGCTGTTTATTTATCTTACAATGTTGTCAGAGTAATTCTGTTGTATGTTGATTTTGAGTTTTCTTTGTGTATAATGTATCCATTTTCTATGAAATTGATGCTGATAATTAGGGTTGTGTTATCTCATCTGGTTGGATTCTAGTTTGTATGGTCAGACAGACAGAAAATAAGAGGGGATACATGAAACTTAATCTGATTGCTTAAAGCAAATAATTACAGTCTATAATGTGGGAGGTTGTATTTAATTTGAGCTGTGGATGTCTTTCACTAACATGGAATTTCAAATTATTTTTCAGAACATTGATTTATACTTCACCAAACTAGTATTGCCTCTTACCTCTTTTTATTTGCAGGTTTTGCCTGATCTCTTCAATACAGTCCGTACATGTGATGATTCCCTGAAGGATTTTATAACATGGAAGCTTGGAACCCTGGTGTCTATTGTGCGCCAGGTATATTTTAATATCATGAAGTTGTTTACTGTAATGATTCATACGTCTTATCCCAAGATTTTATGGAGTTTGATTTCTATGCAGCATATACGCAAGTATCTACCAGAGTTGCTCTCTTTAATTTCTGAGCTGTGGTCATCTTTCAGTTTGCCAGCTACTAATCGTCCTGCACTCGGCTTTCCAGTAAGTATTTGCTGATACTGTAGTATAGTTACCTGCATGAGATTATGTAAGCTGGTTTTTGTAGTTGTACTTGTAACTCTCTCTCTCATGCGCGCACGCAAACACTCATTTTACTTTCTCAGGTATTGCATCTTGTGGAACAACTTTGCTTGGCTCTGAATGATGAATTCAGAACATATCTTCCTGGTATTCTTCCGTGCTGTATTCAGGTTTTGAGTGATGCAGAACGGTGCAATGACTACACCCATGTTGTCGATATCCTGCATACCCTTGAAGTTTTTGGCGGTCAGTATTCCCTTATCTGTGATAATACACGTGACAATATTGAATATATGGTTGAATATGAGTTTACAAAATAACTAAAATACGTTCAGAACTTAATTAGATGGAGTTATATAGTCAACAAATAGACACTAAGATTAATATAAAATCAAAATTTACTAATATGGTATATGTTTGAGATGGTTTGGTATGGTGCTTGTTCCTTCTTCTTTTAGAGGAGATGAAACATAAATTAGAAAATAAAGAAAGAACCCATAACACAGGATAATTATGTTCAAGTTTGATATGGAAGTAGGGCTCTGAATAATTTAACAAATTATAGTGAAGACTGAAGAATCTAAGAGGTTGCTTCCAATATGACTATTTGCTATGATTTGCATTGCCAATTATTGGAGCATGCAAAATTGACTTGGTTTTGTATTACTGTTGACCTGGTTAGGTACACTGGATGAGCATATGCATCTGCTTCTTCCTGCACTCATTCGACTGTTCAAAGTGGATGCCTCAGTGGATATAAGACGCGCTGCTATTAAAACATTGACAAGATTAATCCCTCGTGTGCAGGTCTGTAGTTTTCCTTATACAACGTCAAATTCACTGTATGTTTGTATTCCTTTCTTATTTACTGCTTTTGCATCAGGTTACGGGCCATATTTCTTCTCTTGTGCATCATCTGAAGCTAGTATTGGATGGGTTAGTTTCTCTTACCTCAATTTCATATTACAAATCAAACTATATTCTTACTTTTTGTTTAATTGTGTTTTCTGTCACTGTGCTGTATATTTGTGTATGGAATAGATCTGTTTCCACATTTTGCTTATTTAAATTTGAATGTTCATTTATTATGTTTCACGTTGTAGTGCAATATACTTTTTAGTTTTCTTTCTCTCTGGATATTGTTTTGGCATTTAGGACTCTGCTGGGTTTCTTTTGTCCGATACTAATGTTCTCCCTTCAAAGTTTGAGTTGTAATGTGATTGTTATGTGTTTTAGGGTGAGAAGTAATTTTTTTTCATATCTTCTGCTTTACAGGATGAATGATGAGCTCCGGAAGGATGCTGTTGATGCACTTTGTTGTCTAGCTCATGCCCTTGGGGAGGACTTCACCATTTTTATCCCTTCAATACACAAACTGTTGTTGAAACATCGCTTGAGGGTTCATTTTTTCACCTTATTTTAGAATTTACACTCTTAATTTCAGAAATGTCAATTCTTTTTTAAGATTTTGGCCCATTTTTTATTTTCAGCATAAGGAGTTCGAAGAAATTCAAGGGCGCTTGAAGAGACGTGAACCATTGATTTCGGGAAGCACAGCTGCCCAACGGTTGAGTCGAAGGGTCCCTGTGGAGGTAATCAGTGACAGACTGAACGATGTTGAGATTGACCCTTATGAAGATGGGTCTGATGTGCAGAGGCATCTTTCAAACCATCAGGTATCCTGCTTAATGCATTGCGTGCGCTGTATTCTTCTGCTGGTGGACTTTTAGGAAAATCAAGTTCTTTAAGATACGACATAGAGGGAGCAGTGCTTAGACTGCTATAGGATTATCCACCTAGTGATGATATTTCATAGTGTATTCACAGATTCTTAACTCAATCAAGAATATAGTGATAAACATTATGCTCAACCTCAGTCTAGCATTAGCTAAAGTGCTAAACAAATTTGAGCTGAAAAAAAATATTTATGTAGGTTAATGATGGTCGATTACGTACTGCTGGGGAGGCTTCTCAACGCAGTACTAAAGAAGATTGGGCAGAATGGATGAGACATTTCAGCATTGAGCTTCTGAAGGAATCTCCTTCTCCCGCATTACGAACCTGTGCAAGGCTTGCACAGCTGCAGGTATGGGCCGTATGGCTAACAGTTTCATCCAGGCGCTTTCCCTATGGAGTTTTTCCAACCGTTTAATTTTGCAGCCTTTTGTTGGGCGGGAGTTGTTTGCTGCTGGGTTTGTGAGCTGTTGGGCTAAACTGAATGAAGCCAGTCAGAAACAGTTGGTTCGGAGTTTAGAGATGGCATTCTCATCTCCAAATATTCCTCCTGAAATTCTTGCCACCCTGCTTAATTTGGTACGTCCTTTTGTTCATATGTAATGTTCATCTGAGTTGTATATTCAGGCATGGGCGGACAAAAAGAAAAATGTGAATTCTTGATGTGATGTGTATGCTTCTTTAGATATATAAGGCTAACTATATTTTTCACTCTTTGATTTGGATAATGATTCCTCACATCCTAGCTTTCTTCTTTTATGACATTTTCCTTGGTATCTAATTGGTTCTTTCTTGCTCAGTTGAATACATGAATGTATCCATGCATGGCAATACATGTTACTTTATGATCATTATCATCATCACCACCCTTTTTTGGTTATGGTGGTAGTTTTCACGTATGCATATGTAATACTACTATACATATCCATCATTGATTTGCAATCTGAGTTGCAGGCCGAGTTCATGGAACATGATGAAAAACCACTTCCTATAGACATCCGTCTGCTTGGTGCACTTGCAGAAAAGGTAGGCTTTAATTTTTCTTATTAGTAAATTATACAGAAGAGCAGCTGCACTTTACTGTGCATCTGTTCTAGAGCAGTTTTCATGAGTTTATATTTTATATTAATCTTACCTGATGTCAGTGTCGAGCATTCGCAAAGGCTCTACATTATAAAGAGATGGAGTTTGAAGGGGCACACTCCAAGAAGATGGATGCTAATCCTGTTGCTGTAGTTGAAGCACTTATACATATAAATAATCAATTGCATCAGCACGAGGTCTGTATTTTAATCCAATTGACTATTTCAATGCAATCTTCTCAATCCTCAGACATGTCATGAATTATTTAATTGACAATCATTGTCTTATCAGGCTGCTGTTGGAATATTGACCTATGCCCAACAGAATCTGGATGTTCAACTCAAGGAGTCATGGTAATTTTCCTTTTAAACCCATGATCAGCATTTTGTCTGTAGGCCACAACTTGAACCTACATTTCTTGGATTTAATCGATCGGCCTTATTAAGAGAAAAGGGAAAGATGAAGGACAATCTTTTATTCATTCTTCCAGGTTCCAATATCCCATTTGTTTTGTCTCATGATTCAGGTATGAGAAATTACAGCGATGGGAAGATGCTCTTAAGGCTTATACCGTCAAGGCCTCACAAGCATCCAATCCACATGTTGTCTTGGAAGCTACATTAGGTTCCTTACTATTCTTATTTATGTGCTCGATAATCTTTTAATTGTCGTGCTTGCAGAGTAATATTATTATGTTGTTTTGTCTTAACATAGACACCGCCCATGCCTTTTCTGTTCTGTGCAAGTAATTATTTATTATGAAACATAGTATTTTTCTAGAAGTTTCCCTTAGGACGCTACCCCGCAACTTGTCATCTATGGCATAATGCCATATGACTGAAGTAAACAATAATAAATATCTCTAAAGCAAGTCATTCATGAATACTGTTTGTTTTGAGTTTTTTTCTCTTTGCTTCTGCCACCCTTAAGTATAGAGTACCAAATGCAACTATTGGTGTATTACAATATGTAATTAATGTTTCATCAGATATTGGTGCTTGGTCTCATTTATCACCACACGAGTCAAGTCATGACTCATGTGTTGCCATATATGTTGGTACTACATTCCAAGTACCAATAACTGCCAACTTGTGATTCATTTTTGGGTGCCCTGCCTAGTCTCATGGTGCTTGCCTCGTGCTCTTTGTAGGGTGTATCATGTCAAAATTTTCATTTTAAGTTCAAGGTGTTCTGCCTTATATCTTCCTTTATTGGACATTCTCTGATCACCTTTCTAATTGCTATGTATATATTTATTTTAGTTTCATTGGGTATCTTTGTGTTACATTCTGAAATGCTTCTTGTGATGTGGGTTGCTTAGGTCGGATGCGGTGCCTAGCTGCATTGGCTCGATGGGAGGAGCTTAACAACCTCTGCAAGGAATACTGGACTCCAGCTGAGCCAGCCGCTCGACTGGAAATGGCACCAATGGTTGGTTTGTGAATATTTTATAGTTGACATTTGACAATGATCATCCTTTTCACAAGTATATTCTATGTTGTTATAGGCTGCTAATGCTGCGTGGAACATGGGAGAGTGGGATCAGATGTCAGAATACGTGTCTAGGTTAGATGACGGTGACGAAACCAAACTTCGAGGGTTGGGGAATACTGCTGCTACTGGTGATGGTAGCAGCAATGGTACATTCTACAGGGCTGTTTTGTTAGTTCGTCGCGGAAAGGTACTTTGTAGCCTAGATTTAAAACTCACTTGTAACTATTCTTACGTGAATAATCCTGATTGTTTATTTTTCATTTTCCTTCCTAGTATGATGAAGCTCGCGAGTATGTTGAGAGGGCTCGGAAATGTTTGGCAACAGAGCTTGCTGCTTTGGTTAGTTCTTACAATTCTTTGAAACAATTTGCATTGTACATACTTAGGCCATGTTCTGTAAACACCGTGTTGACATTTGCTTGCATTGGCTTAAATAGAAAACAAGAACCAAGTTTACCTCAATGAAAGTGCATTCTTAAGAACATAAAGTTGCTTCAGCGAACTCTGGGATTAAAGCTTACCATGTTCATGAAATTATATTTTTTGTTAATGGATGTTGTGATGTTAACTAAATATTTTTAATTGTATAGGTTCTTGAGAGCTATGAGCGTGCTTATAGCAATATGGTCCGAGTCCAGCAGCTATCCGAACTGGAGGAGGTGCGCTCTAATTTCTGTATTGCATTAACAGAAGTTCCTTTTATGCAAGAAGGACAAATCTGTCTTGCAATATGTTTTATACAATCCATTTTGTTGTAGGTCATTGATTACTGTACCCTTCCTGTGGGAAACAATGTAGCTGAAGCACGACGAGCCCTGATTCGCAATATGTGGACTGATCGCATACAAGGAGCAAAACGAAATGTTGAGGTAGATTTTTTGATGGTTCTCCAATCCCCAGATCTTTTGCCTATATCTTCTTAAAACAATCGCCATATGTTCATGGTATTTGAGAGAACTTATTCAGCCAAGACACATCACCTTGGACTTACTTACTTTTACCAGTTTACCATTTTTCATTTCGATTTTATCATGAAATAAAATAATTCCATCCCCTTCAGGATGTTCTACAAAACAGGTTCTTGGATGCTATTGTGGCAAATCGTTCTATGAGTTTTGGATTTTAAAATTTGTATACTTCACAACTTCGAACTCCTATCCTGGTAGTTAGAACTCTCAAAGTATGAAGTATGACAATATTCTTGGGATTATAACTGGCTTTACTCTGGCACTGATTGTTTTTATAAAATATTGAACTGTTCAATTCCATTTCTTCTAAAGTTAAATAAGAACTAGGTTGGAGACATTTGTATGACATTAGAGTGCAAAATAACCTTGGTTCCAGTTGCATTTTATGTGAGTCCTGCTAATGGCCTTCATTATGGTTTCCAATATCAGGTCTGGCAAGCACTTTTGACTGTTAGAGCACTTGTGTTACCACCCACAGAAGACGTTGAGAATTGGCTTAAGTTTTCTTCTCTCTGTCGAAAAAGTGGGCGCATTAGTCAGGCTAGATCTACATTAATTAAACTCTTACAGGTTAGTGGTGCATATTAATTTACACTTGAAATTTCTGTGGTTTGCCTTTTTCATTTGTTCACTTCATTCATTGTTCTCTTGAAATGCATTTAGTATGACCCTGAAACATCTCCTGCACATGTCCGGTATCACGGGCCACCACAAGTAATGCTTGCATACCTAGAATATCAATGGTCACTTGGGGAGGATCTTAAGAGGAGAGAAGCCTTCACAAGGTTACAGGTATGGAAGGTTCCGACCCTCTGCGTGACCATTTTTTCTATTATTGCTCTTTCGTGTTATCCTGATGCAATGAATTTGGCTTGTGTGCAAAACTGTCATGATAGAATTTGGCTATAGAGCTTTCCAGTTCCCCAAATATTCAGTCAGTTGCATCCAATGGTATTGTGATGGCCAGTACAAGTACAGGTGTCCCACTCCTTGCCCGTGTATATCTTAAACTCGGAACTTGGCAGTGGGCACTTTCTCCTGGTTTCGATGATGATTCTATACAAGGTAGTCTCTACTTTCACTTATATTGTTGTATATCCTTGGAAGAACTCCTTGATATGTATCTTTTTCTTTTTGCTTCTCGATACCCTGTTCTTGCAGAAATCCTTGCAGCTTTCAGAAATGCCACCCAATGTGCTACAAAATGGGGAAAAGCTTGGCACACTTGGGCCTTGTTTAACACAGCAGTGATGTCTCATTATACTGTAAGAGGTTTTCCCACTGTTGCAGCCCAGTTTGTTGTAGCAGCTGTCACGGGATATTTTCATTCAATAGCATGTGCTGCGAATGCTAAAGGTGTTGATGATAGTTTGCAGGTAAAGCATATTGCTTCATTTATTTTTTATTTTATGACTTCAGCTATAATGTTAATATTTTAGTTGAGTTGGTCCTCTACAAGTATGAGAATCTTGTTGACCTAGTTATCACAGATTCGAATCCCAACAGCCACAACTAGTGTTTGGCCCCAAGTGAGTCCATAGTTTGCACGTTAGAGGGTTTCTTAGAGTGCAAGATAATTAGTTGGGCTATAACTGTCAACGTAAGATTTTAGTGTAGTTGGTCCTCTATGTTAAGGGTAGTATGGACTAGTAATAGGAAATTGACTAAATTGTTCCTTAATTATATTATGCTTAACTACTCTAGCACACCAATTATTTTTATTGTATTTCCGCGCACAATATAGTTTGTCCTTGACATAGAGCTTTATCACTTGTTATTATTCAGTTGTATCATTTTGTAATCCGACTCAGTTGTGTTACCATGCGTAGAGGGAGTTAAGTCATTTTGGATTCTTCCCATATGTTTATCATTCACTTGATTGAAGTTTAGTACTACCAATAACTGAATGCTTGATTTTGTTTTGTGAAGTAATGATATCAACTTAAATACATTTGTTCACACAGTAACCTTGTTCTAGTTCCTTTTCCGTCCTGTTAGTTTATGCTATGTCAATTGTAGAAGTGAGTTTTCAGATGAGACTAAGAAAGACACCGGGAATATATTCTTTTGGTTTAGTATGCATTGTGATATATTATGATATATGTTTTCCTTCAACGACAACAGTGTCTGTTTCAAATGAAAGCTGTATTGATAAACCCTGGTAGCTACATCTGTTGTGTTTGCATACATTCAGCATCTAATCATGCTTACAAAGAACTGCAGATCATTCTTTCCAATGCAACATTATGAGGGCTTTTTGTTTTTAGTGTTTACATTGCATTTAGATTTTCCTCGATGGATTTCCTGGATCATGTTTTATCTTATAAGTTTCTCTGCTCTAGGATCTAGATGTATGATTTCTTTGGATTTTTTTGTCTGCTTCAGGATATACTTCGTCTTCTTACTCTATGGTTCAATCATGGAGCTACAGCAGAGGTTCAGATGGCGCTTCATAAAGGATTTGCTCATGTTAATATAAACACATGGCTGGTTGTTCTGCCTCAAATAATTGCCAGGATACATTCAAATAATCGCGCTGTCAGAGAGTTAATACAGTCACTTTTGGTGCGAATTGGTCAAAATCATCCTCAGGTTCGTTTGTGGCTTGTTAACTACATATTTATTCATTTCCAGTCGCTACTATTGTGCAATGCCATCCACTTCCCTTAAGTTAGTTTTTAGGAATCCACATATGGAACACTAGAAGCTAAAAGTGGAACCTAAATAGCATCTTCCATCTTTTTTCCTGAAATTCTTATGTAATAAAGATGCATGTTCTTGGCGCAGCATCTTCAGTTTTGGCATTTAGTCTGTAAAATGAAGAAATGCTTTTACCATTGGATTTTTGGAAGCTAGATTTGGCCTATTGTTGAGGTGCTTATTACACGTCAGATGGAGATAAATGGCTAAAAAACTAAGTTGTCTGAAAAATGATCATGCTGCGTGAACCTTGGAAGTGGATAAAAAAGTACTGTAAGGAATTGAGATATCAAAAAAATTGAAGAAAAAGATGCCTTCAGACTTGGTATCTCTTAAAATTATGCGTCTCCGCCTTCATGTTTTGGCATAACTGCAATTTATGAGCTTCCGGTAGATTTAGTTTTACTGTACATGTTGGTTCAATTGTACATTAGCTTATCATTTTATTGATGTAATTTAATCCTTTTGCAGGCTCTTATGTATCCTCTTCTCGTGGCATGTAAATCAATAAGCAATTTACGCAAGGCTGCTGCTCAAGAAGTGGTTGACAAAGTTAGGCAGCATAGTGGTGTTCTAGTGGATCAGGTAAAATATCATTTCGTTTTTCATGTTACTGGTTCAGCAATGGTTCAGGGCTAGCAAGCAGTGGTGTATTTTTTGTTTTTTTTTTCTAAATATCTATTGATGTACAGGCGCAACTAGTATCAAAAGAACTAATTAGGGTCGCAATACTTTGGCATGAGATGTGGCATGAGGCCTTAGAAGAAGCAAGCCGTCTGTATTTTGGTGAGCATAACATCGAAGGAATGCTGAAGGTGTTGGAGCCGTTGCATGAAATGCTTGAGGAAGGGGCTATGAGAAATGACACCACCATAAAAGAAAGAGCATTTATCGAGGTTGTATTCTCTGAACGCATGTATTATCTTATCTTATGTTATGTTATTTTTTTTAATAACAATCATTTAAATAGCAGTATCGACGGTGTGGTGATTGGAACCAATGACCTCATGCCTATTACATGAGATCTCTGCCGTTTCACCCACACCCTTTCGATTTCTTATGTCATTAGTATTATCTCCTCAAAGTTGTTTATTTTTTTGTCTAGCTACCCTCTCTTTTCTTGCAGGTGTTTTTGTGGATCAACAACTGATCGCAATTCAAATTTTCTTTTCAGCAATGCTAAACATTGCTTCTAAATTATCTATTTCATTCATATTACCGTGTATGAATTTTCCCTTGCTGTCACTTATTTACCTTCCTTTGTGTTCAGGCATATCGCCGTGAATTATTAGATGCCTATGAGTGTTGCATGAAATACAAGCAAACGGGAAAAGATGCTGAGCTTACCCAGGTTTAATACAAAAGATAAATTTGTGACTCCTGTAGTTTAATAATTTCCGATATCATGCAAAGAGCATGTATAGTCTGGTATTATACACACACACATGCTTATTTTAACCTTGGTGATATTTTGTTTCCAGGCTTGGGATCTCTATTATCACGTGTTCAGGCGGATTGATAAACAACTCCAAAGTCTCACCACTCTCGATCTGCAGGCAAGAACGTCTGACTTTATTTTTAATTTATACTCGTCGTTAAGATGGGCTCTAACATTTTTTTTTGTATCGGGAAAACCAGTCTGTTTCTCCGGAGTTGTTAGAATGTCGCGATCTAGAGCTTGCTGTTCCGGGGACATACCGTGCTGGTAAATCGAACTTATTAGTTCACAAAATTGTGTGCCCTATGAAGTGTAGACTGAGGCGTATTACTAACTCATATATTATGTTCTCAGAGTCACCTGTAGTGACAATTGCATCATTTGCACCCCAGCTTGTTGTGATAACCTCTAAACAGCGGCCTCGGAAACTGACAATTCACGGTAGTGACGGTGAAGATTACGCCTTCTTGTTGAAGGGACATGAAGATCTGCGCCAAGATGAACGTGTCATGCAGGTATAAACTTTTATCTGGTTCAGTATCCCTTTAAGAAAAAAGTTTGATTCCTCAAGCAAAAGTATAAACCCAAATTTTTTTTTCTCCAGCTTTTTGGTTTGGTCAATACTCTGCTCGAGAATTCTAGAAAGACGGCTGAAAAGGACTTGTCGATTCAAAGATATGCTGTTATTCCATTGTCTCCTAATAGTGGACTGATTGGATGGGTTCCGAATTGTGATACCCTACACCAGCTTATTCGGGAGTACAGGGATGCCAGAAAGGTTAGTGGAAGTGCACTAGAATCTGCTTATCAGTATTGAGAATCACCATTTACGAGTGTACCGATCTTAGTTTATTTGTTTTCTTTCTCAGATCACGCTGAATCAGGAGCACAAGTTTATGCTCAGTTTTGCTCCGGATTATGACCATTTGCCACTCATAGCTAAAGTTGAAGTCTTTGAGTATGCCTTGCAAAATACGGAGGGAAATGACCTCTCAAGGGTATCCGTTCATCCCGAATAATACCAATTGCATTTATGTCTGTACGCTGTTTTTCCTTAGCAAAGCAACTTGCCTCACGGTTTCCAACAGGTCCTTTGGTTAAAAAGTCGGACTTCCGAGGTATGGCTGGAGAGGAGGACTAACTATACTAGAAGCTTGGCGGTCATGAGTATGGTATGCTCTCGGCTTGCACTGTTTTAAGAGCTTTTTTCTTGTGTTACTCAAAACCTACCACAATGAAACCATATCTTTAGCCTTTGTTACTACAACTTTACAGCGACTTCATAACTGTTAGTTTCAAATTTATGGGAACTTCTAGAAATGTGTTAAGAGTATGGAAACCACCTTCCAAGACCTGCTTTGGTCTAAACCCAAATTTTTACTGTATGTTTTGAAGTGACACCTTAGGATTTGGCAATTTGATGAAATCCATGAATATTTAGCATGTTAAAACTTTTGCCCTAAAAAATGTAAGATTCTTGTCTAACAGAGATATGACCAAGTGCTCACATTTCTTCATATCTTGTGTTGAAGTATGAAGTCTCACATCGAATGAAAGTATAAAAATATGATTACGTTAAAAGGACAAGCCTAAATATTATGTGTACTTTATAGCTGTGGAGCCAGACCCGTTATATACGTGGGCAGATTTAAATATTCTTCACAGTATTATGTGGTCTCGGGTCCACATGCTTATGTGTTGCCTGTTGTGGCCCACGTGCAGAAGTTCAACTCTACACAATTATTAGGTTGACTTTTTAGTTGTGAAGCCCTACTTAAAATTCTTCACTTTGCATAACATCAGTAGTCCTTTAGCCTTTTCTCTGTCATTTCATTTTATTGGACGCTGAAAAAATACTTGTCTCAGGTTGGTTACCTTCTTGGCTTAGGCGATCGACACCCGAGTAATCTGATGCTGCATCGTTACAGGTATATAATTGTGTTTTGGAAAAAAATGTCGGTAGTTACATTAATATTAAACGATGTTGAAGCATCTTGTGTTATGTTGTCACTGTGCAGTGGGAAAATTTTGCACATTGATTTTGGAGATTGTTTTGAAGCTTCAATGAACCGAGAGAAGTTTCCCGAGAAGGTATCTCCGAATATGCCTTCTCGTTCTTTCTGGTTTATTATATAATCTCGAGACCTGCTTGGTTAATATCATATTCAAACTTTTGGGTTAGGTACCTTTCCGCTTGACTAGAATGCTTGTGAAAGCCATGGAAGTTAGTGGTATCGAGGGAAACTTCCGTTCCACGTGCGAAAACGTGATGCAAGTTCTTCGGACAAATAAGGACAGCGTTATGGCCATGATGGAGGTACCTGCTCTCAAAATCTTCTTACCCGATTTCGAGAAAGATTTTATCAACTATAACATCACTATACACAATATTCTAAAAATCCCCGAACTCGTCCTTTAATTTGATTATTTCCGATTAATCTCCGATTAGTCCCCAAAAGGCCCTCTCCGCTGATAAGCACCTTACATATTTTAGAACACTTAAAAGTATACATAAGTCAGTGTTATTATGCAATATATGTTGACTTTATGTTCTACCGATGATCAGGCGTTTGTGCATGATCCTCTCATCAACTGGCGTCTTTTCAACTTCAACGAAGTGCCTCAAATGTCAACATTTGCAAGCACTCACGGTGCTCCTGCTGTTAACGCCGAAGAATCTGCTGCAAACCAGCTGCCTCAGCCTCAGAGAGGAGCTCGAGAGCGAGAACTTCTTCAGGTACCAAAATCATAGACAACAGTTGTCCAAAATCTTCTTGACGGGTCATACTTACAATTCTAAACATCGTTTTCTATAGGCCGTTAATCAACTCGGCGATGCCAACGAGGTACTGAACGAGCGTGCAGTAGTTGTCATGGCTCGAATGAGCCATAAGCTCACTGGCCGTGATTTCTCCACCAATTCCTCAGTACCCACCAGCTCACTCCAGCACGCCGCCGATCACAGCACCTTAATCTCCGGAGATACCCGAGAAGTGGAGCATGGTTTATCCGTCAAGCTGCAAGTCCAGAAGTTGATCATCCAAGCTAGATCACACGAAAACTTGTGCCAGAATTATGTCGGGTATGAAAAATTCCCCCAATTTCAGTCTCGAGTTCTTGCATGTTTAGTTAGAGCTTCCGTATTTTGAACTCGCTCGCTAAAATATGCGATTTTCGGTTTCAGGTGGTGTCCATTCTGGTGAGGGAAAAAGACCAGAAGTGTACATAGGGCTTGTAGATAAGAAGAGGAAGGCCATGGAATGGAACTATGTGTAGATAATGTACAGTGATAGTCTTGTTTGAACAAAGTTTTATTCAAGGTTTGTAATGTGTTTGAGAGTAAAAAGTCTTTATTCAAGGTTATTAGATACTAATTAGGTTCTTGTTAGAGAAATGTAACTAATTCAGGGTTAGTAAAGTTTACTCGGCAAAGGGGCGAGTTTTTTTATGTGTTGAAATGTATTAAGATTTGGGCTCGAGTATTTTATGAACGAAAATATCCGTTGCTAGAACGTAACTTGATTTAAATTCAGTTATGTTAAAGATCTGAGTGATGAGGATTTGGCACTCGTGATATAATGGAATAGGCACATGTATATGCTAAATTTAGTAAAAAAAAATATGTTATGTAACATTTTTATAGTGTTCATATACCATTTCAGTTCAATAATTATTTTTTAGAGAGACAAATATCATATGACAAAATAATATATGGATCAATAAGTTATGGTTAATTGACTCGCGACACTCAACTATTAAAGTTTATTTTTTGTTGTTAATTAAGGATAAATGTCACTTTGTACACTTTAGTATCATCAATATTATTTTATTACTAGTAAATAGTTAACTTTAATTGGGTGTGGTGGCTTGTACCCTTTTTTTAGGGTTTGTTTCGTCACAATTGAATGAATTTTCGCGGCGTCGATCTCCTATGGGTGTCGACGTCTGCGTAGTACTGACGGTGACGTCAGCGTGGTGCGACGGTAGGAGCATAACTCTTGTGGAGGTAGTCTGGGTCTGATGGAGGTGTGGTCGGGTGGTAGATTAGGTTTTGATGGAGGCGAAGTCGGGTGGTTTGGGGATGGGCTGAGATGGGTGAGGCTGGAGTTGCAAATGGGTCGCGCCTGGGTTGCGATGACGTAGCATGGAGGGCTAGAGAGTTTTGCTTTTGGTTGGTTGGTAGGCCGGTACTGGGAGGGAACCGGAGTGATCTAGCGTCGGTGGGTAGACTTATGCAAGCATATCGAACTAGGGGACTCGACTGCTCAAAATTCAATACGTGTCTTATTGGGATCGATACTGGAAGGAAACGGGAGGTCTCTTGTGTCGATGGGTTGATCCGGTTAAACTCAATGAGCTGAAAGTATTTGAATTTCGCGATGGCCATATTGATCGCATGGTTAATCGAGGAGGCTGGTTTAAGTCGGTCTGCAGCAAGATCACGGGGTTTCTCCATCCGCATGAGTTGGAGGCCGTGACTCTGCATGATGCTAACTGGTTTGAGTCGATTGGTCTTTGGGGCTATTAGAGATGCCTGTGTAAAGCATTCCTCAACAAGATCACATAATGGCTCACGAATTAGTCATATTTGTTTTAACTAACAGTAGTTTAAAAATACGGTGAGGGGTCTGTCTCACCATCTGTAACTTCAACTATCCGTGATAAAATTCGTTTTTCATCAAACAAAATAAAATAAAATAAAATATTACTTTATTACTCATAGTGTCTTAACTATTCACGTTTTTACTTTAATACATTTTATCCAATTTTGTTAAATTCTATGTTAAAATACCAAATTACCCTTCATCACATTTCAAGGTTTCAAAATATAACCTACAGTCTACTCAAATCCCTAACCTAACATTTATCCTTAATCTATAATTGAAGTTTTATTATTAATTATTCATAATATTAATTAAAGCTTTTTTAATTAATATTTTTACATTATTTTATATTATATTGTATTATATATATATTTTTAATTGGAAAATCTTTATTTAATTAAAATTCCCGCCTCCGGTTCTCTGGCGGCGAAGACTACGTCACCTTCACCGTCGCCGACTTCAACGACCTCGCCTCCAACGAGCCCCGTGATGTCACCGAGTGCCACCCCTTTGTCCCGGCATGCCTGCCGTATTTGTCGGATGGCGGTGGGGGGCGGTTGGTGCCACTCCTCGCCGTCCAGGTCACCGTGTTCCCCGGCTTGGGGTTCGCGGTGGGGGCCACGTTCAGCCACGTGGCGTGCGAAGGGAGGGCCTTCACCCAGTTCATGAGGTCGTGGTCGTGGTCGTTGTTATGCAAGTAGGGTTGTTCTCGGTTCGGTTTAAAAAAATGAAACTTGATAGAAAGAATTTGGTTTGATTTGTTTTGATTTAGTTTTGAATGTGTAATTTTTTTAGGTTCAATTTGTTATAAACCGAATTTTAAAACATTCTCATATATATTTTAGGCCGTTTTGACATTTGACTTTTCATTTTTTTTGTTTGGTTTACTTTGAACCGATTTTCATTTAATTCTTACTTTTTGAGCAAGTTCTTATTTACTCGATGTTTCGATTGGCCTAATATATTTCGGCTCAATTAATAGAGATTGATGTGTTAAAACGAGCCACATATATAAATAAGATCATAATTTAACGTTCATATTTTGGTTTTCTAAGCTCACAATACATACACGCAGATATTGTTGAAGTATAGTAATCACGTCAAATAAGATATACATAAAAATAGTATTATTTTGTGAGGTTAGTCACATGTGAAGTAGTTTTTATGGATAATTTCAGGTGACTACACCTAGATATTGCTGTTTTTCTCCTGACTACGCTTAAGATGCGCAAAATTTTCACTTTAAACTTTCCGTCCAATTCTGTTAATTTCTAACATTTTTTACTTGTGAAATGACTAAAATGCCCTTAACTATTCATTTAATTTTCAAACATATGTCACCCTCTCTCTTTTCACTCTCTTCCCTCTCCCTTTCTTCTTAGCAAAACTCCATGTTCTTGTTCCCTCATGTGCACCTCTAGAATCCTAAATCAGAGGAAGGATGATTTATACCCAAGTCCTACTCATAAACAAAAACACTCCAAAAAATTCTTGACATTGTTTATGTAGTGAATTTATGAAGTACGCTCTGCTTGTTGTGGTGCGTGAACCAAGACCAAGAGCTGCAATTGATGAGAGTTGCTAATTGAATTTCTCAACATTAGATATGTAGAGCCCATGCCCAAAATGGGCCCAATCTTCTAAAGCCACATTAGGGCATCATTACATGGACAAAATTGATGCCGAGAGTTGCTTCTTGTTTTGAGTTGCTGCCCAAGGAAGAAAACAACAAGGAGAAAACAACATGGACTTTTGCTAAGAAGAGAGGGAGAGGAGTGAGAGAGGAAAGAGAGGGAAAAGAGAAAAGATGGCATATGTTTGAAAATTTAATGAATAGTTAAGGGCATTTTAGTCATTTTGTTAGAAGATTGTTATTCCATTAACGCAAATTGAGAATTGAAACATACATTAAACATGTAATATAAATGAGAGACGAACAGATGAAATATAAAACTTTTATTAATCCAATATCTGAATAAAAATACAGATAAGTAGCATTTGACCTGTGATTCGGTATTGGACAGAAAGAGGAAGAAAAGATTATCGTCGAGGCACGGTAGTCCGCTTTCCTTAAGACAATATTGGTCCGTATGGTCAAATTGCTTCCAGGATACAACGACGATCGTAGTCGAACTTAGAACCGCGATGTAGAGAGAATCAGAGAAGAGTGAACTAGAGAGAGGTAGTTTTCGTTATGATTTCGTCTCTAGAGAAGGTATGTATTTATAGGCTCAGGGAAGGTCAAAACCTAAACGAGGAAAATGAAAGAAATTATTACGAATTTCTTTCTTGCAGAGAAAGACACAAAATCTTGGAATATTTTTGAATAAAAAAATATTTTTCTTTTAATGGCATTTGACCACGTTTTTAATTCCGAAATATTATTTGGGAAAAATATTATTTCCAAATAACATATTCGAAATTATAATATTCCCGAAAATATATTTCCCAAAAGCATGAAAGTTTGTTTTTTCAATAAAATATTTCCCAATTAAAGTTTGTTGAGAAGTCTGCGGGTTCTGCGGCCCACCAATTTTCTGCAGCATTCGCGATCCGCACGTTGTGCGGGCGCACTCAATGTTCAAGCCCGAAGCCCGCTCGTTGGCCAAATTATTTGCACCCCCCCCTGCGCGCGAGAGAGTCTTACTTCTTGTACTTCTTACAAGTCCATGGAAGTGTCATGGTATATAAACCATGTGAAGAGTTCATCCACTTCCAATGTGGGACTTTTTAGAAACATCAACAAGTGCAAGCAACACAAGTTCTCAACAACACCATTTCAAGTGGTCATGTTCGAGGTTCAATTTCTCATTCACCTCTTGTCTGTTTAGAGCTCATGATATCGTTGGAAAACTCTTATATCCTAGATTATGTAAACGAGTTTCACATCATTCTAGGTCGAGTCGAAGCGTTCCAAAATCAGGGCTCAAATTGACCCATTGACTAAATAACACATATGTCAACTTTGCCATTTTTAATCAATTTTGTCCAACACATTCACATGTAAAAAAATGTTAAAAACTAACAGAATTGGACGGAAAGTGTAAAGTGAAAAATTTGCACATCTTAAGCGTAGTCAGGTGAAAAAAAGTTTTTAGGTGTAGTCAGGTGAAAAACAAATATATCTAAGTGTAGCCATATGGAATTATAAATTGAATTACGAGTTTTTATGTTACGAGTTTAAAAAAAGTTCACGTTTTTATGTTACGAGTTTAAAAAAAGTTCACGTTTTTATGTTACGAGTCTAAATTTTGAGCATGATGCAAAATTAACAGATAGAGGGATAAACAAATTGAATTAATACATATTTGATGGGGTTTGTTTGGCTCGAAAAAAATTGTTTGACTTAGTTTTAATTTGGACTCGAACGATTTTATATATGTAATTAAGCTTGGGTTGTTTATCTCAAATATAATAATTAAGTTTGAGATTGCCTCAAGAAAAATAATCAATAGTTCAACTTCAATTTCAATAATTAAGTTTGAACTCGACTCGTCAATTAATTTTAGACTCACTTAACAAATTGTGCTCAAACACGATCGCACCATCTTTACACTGACTTTTTAATAAATCCCTACGATGTGATAAATAGAACTCAAACAATCGATAAAAGCTCTAACTTACTTATTATTATTGAGTTATTATTTAAAGTGTGGCTAATTTAAATTTATAAAAAACAACAGGAAAGAAACTTCTAAAGAAGCAATGCTATGCAAAGAAAATAAATAATATGAAATGAAATATATTAAATAAAATTATCTAAAGAAGCTTGATTTGAACTTAATTTAGATCTATATATTTATCAGTCATTTCTAGAATGAGTGTCCCAAGATATTAATCTCAACAAAATTAATTCACAAATGTTTTCAGATTAGGCTTAAAAAAGAAAATCATAATTTATTTTTCGTAATTGAACTAAGGAAACCAAAATATTATAGTTCAATGAATTGTTTTAAGGAAAAACGATTTTTATTAATTAAATAGCAACTAACCCGGCATCAAGCCGGACAACTGAAGTTACAGATGGTGGGACAGACCTCTCACCATAATCTCAGTTACTGTTAGTTAAAACAAATATGGCCAATTCGTGAGCTATTTGATTACGAGCAAAACAAATCACAAAAGTTTCAATAATGGATAGTACGCAATATCGTTCGCTAATGATTCCTCCAAAGTTGTTCAGCTCGACCCGTTTAGCATCATGTAGAGTCACGGCCTCTAACTCATACGGATGTAGAAACCCCGTGATCTTGTTGCGGGATGCTTTACACATGCATCTCTGATAGCCCCAGAGACCAATCGACTCGAACCAGTTAGAATCATGCAGAGCCACGGCCTTCAACTCATACGGATGGAGAAACCCCGTGATCTTGCTGCAGACCGACTTAAACCAGCCTCCTCGATTAACCATGTGATCCAGTATGACCATCGCGAAATTCAAATCCTCCTAACTCATTAGGTTTAACCGGATCAACTCATCGATACCAAGAACTCCCTGTTGCCTTTCAATATCGATCGCAATAAGACACGTATTGAATTAATTAACTAAAAAACTTATTTAATATTTTCCTTTATTTTAAGTCCGTTTATATATTACCCAAAAAAAATAGTCGTAGCATTAATTAATCGGGTAAATCAAATTTCCCATTAATTTCTATACTCTATCCTTATAATCTGTAGAGTTTATCACTAAAAGTCACAACTCAATCCACCCATACAAAGACAACAACAATCTTCTATATATATAGCCTCCAATTCCATGCACAAAATTTTCTCTTCAGCCAAACAGAAAATCTTTAATCTCTTGATCAGATGTCCCATCAAATCAAGCAGAGAAGCTTTTCAATCGAAAGAGGGGCGCGGACGACAATGAGAGCCACGAACGAACTGGTACGTACATTTTTTTAAAAAACTTATTGTAATGGTGAGAGTCTCGTGCACTGAACTGAATGTAACTGTATATATGTTGTCACCAGGAACTACTGTGACGGCTACTGCTCATATTATAACGGCGGTGATTGGGTCGGGAGTGCTGTCTCTGGCTTGGGGTGTGGCCCAGTTTGGTTGGATTGCTGGGGTTGCTTCTTTGGGCATCTTCTCAGTGATCACTTACTTCACTTCGTGCCTTCTTGCTGATTGTTATAGGTCTCCTGACCCTATTTCTGGGGAAAGGAACCCTACTTATATTGGTGCTGTCAGATCCACCTTGGGTATTGTCAGGGCATCTCCAACCCTGTATCCAAATATGCAAATTTTTGCATATTTGGAGACTATCTTCTCCAACGCTGGTATCCAAATATGCATATGCATATCCAAATATGCATATTTGCTACAGTGAGTCTTCAAATTTGAATACACACTATTGCAATCTCCAAAAGTGAATAAATGGGTGTTAAGTGAAATGTTATTATTTTATTTATTTATGAGTGTAATAAATGGGTATCTAAATTTATTTTTATTCATGAGTGTAATTTATGTGTATTTTTTTTAAAAGAAATTAATTAATCTATTTAATTTGATTGTAAATTAAATATATAAAAATTATTGTATTATAACTTCATTTGTAATTTATTTTGCAAAATATACTTTTCATTATAATCGACGACAAACAATGATTTTAAATAAAAATTCGACAACAAACATAGATTTTCAATTACAATAATAAATAAACGAACACAATTATTTTTCTTATTCACTAAGAAGATCGAAATATTGACTAAAATTATTCGTTGAGACGAGTTTACTAACTCGTAGAATTAATTTTGTTTTATTCGATGTGTTATTTTTAATATTTTATTATATAAAATTTTGATTATTATATGACATTTATTTTTAGTAAATTAATGTATATATTTAAATAATTTATTAGAATTAAAATTATATAAATATAATATGTAAAATTATTAAATGATAAAAATAATATTTGATGTGACGTATAGAGATAAGTTTGGAGATTGGGTTGGAGAGAAATAGATATAAATACTCAATTATTGGGTAATAGTTTTTGGATATATGGATATAGCATTGGAGATGGCCTTACACTCACTTCACTCTCATTTTTGGATTTTTCTTTATGTCGTCGAGTTTAAGTGTTCGATTTCTTTTTATTTGAAACAGACGTCAGAACCCGAGAATAGTTGTATGTTATACGTTTATTATAGAAAAGTTTGCAGATAAATACACACATCAATGCACGATGCATATGGTTTACACATAATCAACTTTAAAACGAGTTTTTCTCGCATAGAGTGCACACGTACGGTTAGAAGTCTAGCAAATTAAGTAAGAAATCATATATGATCGAGAGTGACTTTAAAGATAACTGATGGGTGGATTGAACGTAAGTTGACAGTGCCATCCTATTCAGGCCTAAGGCGATAGATCGAATGGTGTGGGCATCTGTTTCGGGCCTAAAGCAATAGATCGAAGGATGTCCCACAACCCGTTGTCTGCGCATGCCTTCAATTTTGCTTTTAAGTCGGTTGGGCTTCTAATAATCAAGAACAGCAGATAACTAATCCGACCAGTCAAAGATTCTTAACACACTAGGTGGGATATACCACATGCATTAGCCAGGTGATATGTGACACAGTTGAACAGGTGGACATGACTGTTATGAGTGTAATTTAATCTTATATTTGCAGGTGAATTCAATTACAAGATATGTGGGATTGCTCAGTACTCAAATCTTGTAGGAACTACAATTGGATACACAATCACTTCATCCATAAGCTTGGCGTAATTCTCCTAAATCTCTCCCATCACTTTCTTGCTTCTCACCATTGTCATGTGAATTTCCAACCATATTGAAACTGAAACAAGCTAGTACTGAAACTAAAACGGTCCAGTTTACGAGTCTCTCACCATTGTGACATTTGAAGATGATCTGGACAGGCGGTGAACGGACTAAACAATGTTGGTTGTTGTTGGATGTACAGGGCGGTGAAGAGATCGAACTGCTTTCACGAGAAGGGGCACGACGCGGGGTGCCACCCATCAACCAGCATGTACATGATGATCTTTGGGGCCATAGAGATCATTTTGAGCCAGTTGCCAAACTTCCACAAGCTATCCGGCCTCTCTGTGGTTGCTGCTACCATGTCCTTTGCCTACTCACTCATTGGCCTTGGTCTCTCCCTGGCCACAGTTCTAGGTTAGCATCTCAGATACCACAATAAAAAGGAATGCCTGATTCACATATAGATATATAAATATATGGGTATCCTTTGCATTTAGGGTTTGGGATTCGAGGAAGGGCATTCTCGTCATTTTTGAAAGATTTGATATATACAAAACTGAAATCTAGTGTAGTAACATGATGCATTTCAAAGTTCGACTGTTTATGGTTCGGTTCTGAATCGAACTGGTTCAAAACTAAACCAAACCAGCTAGTTCGGTTGTAGAAAATAAAATTTCAAAACTGAACCGGTTTGATGCGATTCAGGTCGGTTTTAGCCAATTTTTATTAATTTTATCACTTGTGGGCCTATTTCTTGACATATTTATAGGCCAATTGAGGAAGACCGTGATACACCATTGAGTAGTGAATCAGCTAATATGGAACATATAGATAATAAAAGAGATATTTTATTGGATAATTCCAGGTATTCGAGAGACCCGGTTTCTCTCCAGCCTAGGGCTCAAGTACAAGACAATACTAAATTCTTATTCGATACTCCATATGCTGCTTCTAACCTATTTTGTAGATCTAAAACTAGAACACTAGAGAGAAAAATAAAAAAGAAGATTTATTTTCCAAGAATTATTTCCCTTCCTTTATGTGCTGACGCAAAGTCAAACGGGTGTGTAACAGACCGATGGACTAAAATGGACCATGTGTTCAAACTGATCGGTTCTTGGTCCGATTCGGTTTTCTGCCGATCTTATTGTCATGAACTGAAACTATCAATAACCAAACCAAATTAAGTCAGTACTGTTTTTTGTCAGTTCGGTCCGATCTGGTTCTCTCAATTATAGTAACATGATAATAGTGACAAGTTACCTTTCTGTTTTTGATATTTTAAGGAAAGGAGCATTATGCTAGGACAAGCCTTACAGGAACAGAAATTGGAGTAGATGTGACTGGTGCTGAGAAGATTTGGCATTGCCTTGAAGCCATTGGCAACATGGCCTTTGCTTATGCTTTCTCCATTGTCCTCATTGAGATTCAAGTAAGCCATCTATCTGCATCACATATAAGCACATGTTTCTTTCATAAGCAATAATGCAATAACAAATTATATGAAATGCAGGATACCCTTAAATCGAGCCTGCCAGAGAACAAAGTCATGAAAAAAGCTTCAGCTATAGGAATATCAATATCCACGGTGTTCTACGTGTTGTGTGGAACACTAGGTTATGCAGCTTTTGGAAACAACGCACAAGGCAACTTTTTAACGGGTTTTGGTTTCTACGAGCCCTTCTGGCTCGTAGATATAGCTAACTTATGCATTGTGGTCCATCTTGTGGGAGCTTACCAGGTACATCTAAAAAACAATGACCCTAAGCTCAAAAACTTGTATAGACATTGTAACACATATGCTGACTTTTTTACTATGTTTAGGTTTTTGCACAACCGATTTTCACATTGGTTGAGAACTGGACCGCCAATACCTGGCCGAAAAATAAGTTCTTGACAAGAGAGTACCCTATTAACATTCCATGCTGTGGGGTTTACCAACTCAGTCTCTTCCGGCTGGTTTGGAGGACGGTTTACGTGACTATCACAACCGTGATTGCTATGATACTCCCTTTCTTCAACAATGTTCTAGGCCTGGTAGGTGCTGCTACGTTCTGGCCATTGAGCGTGTATTTCCCTATTGCAATGTACATTTCTCGTGCAAAGATTAAGAGATTCTCACATACCTGGATATGGCTGAACGTACTGGTCTGGACTTGCCTGGTTGTAGCGCTTCTCGCGGCCGCTGGGTCTATTCAAGGAATCATCACCAACCTGCACACATTTAAGCCTTTCACGTCTGTTACTTGAGGTTATAATATCGTCTATACTTATCAAGGTCGTTATTTTAAGTAAAAGAGAAGTTACCAACGAGCGAAACGGCCAGAACTGAACAGAGTTGCCAGTGCAAATGTATCTCGTCGCTAAGGCTAGACTTAGACAAGCATGAACAGATGTGTGTTATTTTTTTTAACTGTTTTTTGAACGTTCAGTACTAAGTAGCATGAAAAGTGAACATAAAATGAAAATCAAGGTTTTTGATGTTATTGCATCACATGCTAGTCATTGCGTGATTCATGCACAGGCGTATATGATATATCAACGAGAAATTTAGTTATAGAGTGCATTGCTGCGAGTATAAACCATTCAACATGAGAATTCGGATACAAGATTTCTCGGAGGGATGGTCCGAAATACTATCAGATCAGTCTATTGTAGGATTGTACGTCGAGAATAAACAAGGGCAAGGTAATATGAAATAGAAATATGTATATGAGCTGCAAAAAAAAGGTAATGTTTCTTCAATTTAAACGAGACTCCATTAGAGAAATCCTTTCATCCTCCAGAAGCGTGTATGGATCAAGATCGACAAATTGAGATGGCGAGATAGGTACGTCACTCCCATCATGGATAAAAGATTGGCCAAAATACTGCCATAAGAAGAAGGAATGGATCAATGTTAAAGCAAGATCTCTAATATCTTAGTTATAGGTATCAAAAATACCACGATCTTATATTGAAACAGTAAGAAGCTAAACTACATCACAAACAAAGAAATTAATCGCCAAAAAGTCTAATCTTAGGTCTATCTTGTGTTCTAAAAATGAAGAAAGTGACATCATTAATATGCACCCAACTCAACGTCAAAGAAAATGAGAAAGAGCCTTATCTTACCAAGACCTAGTTCCAAGAAAACAGATAACCCAATGATTACGAAAAGCAGGAAATAAATTTAGCAATCATTTTTTAGAGATCAATTTAAATCTGTAAACAACTAGCTAAGCGCTTTGGTCTATTATATAACATTAACAAGACAAGAGCGTAGTTGACGTGAGCAAAATCAAACACATCAAAAGTCAAAAGTCAAAAGTCAAAAGAGAGAAATTACCAAATATACAGCGCAAAAGAACGCTACAGTTATGAGGATCAATGGCCCGAATCCCAAGAAGTATGTGCCGCCAATGGTTAGCAGAACTTTAGCACGTGGAATTAATCCCTGAAACAGATGCAAGTGTAAGTCTTCTTTGCATGCACATATGATAAACGTTTGTGAGCAAAGCAAAACCAGTCATACTCGCAACAAATTGCTAAAATGAGGAAATGCTTACACAACTAGTAAATGTATAATTTGTGCTCTATATATTCCTTACAAATTTTGGTTGATGCCAAAATAAACTAGATTTCATTCGCACGTCATTCAAGTCAAACTGTAACAGCCTGAGTGTTATGCTAAGCTCATAACTCACAAGTTATTCACATACACAATCCAATAGATATTTTAACAGACATGATTAATTTGAAGCTATAGTGAACATAAAAAAATAGATACATCACAGCAATATAGTAAATGAAATCCAAAAGTTCCATAGCATATAATATCACGAAAAAAAATGCAGACTCCACTCCAGATATTATCCTTCAAGCCCCTATAAAAGTTCATAATGGAAATGACGAAGACTTAATCGAATACAAATGATAGATTAACCAAATGTATCAACCTCGAGGCCTTCACTGTTCAACGTCATCGAACGCTCCCTCTGATTAGCCAAGCTCTTCCCAATCTCGGTCGAGACGGCATTTCTGTTGAAAAAGCTCCCATCTTCCTTCACCCTTATCTCATCATCCACGGCATAGCTGCCCCGATCGGTCTCCTCGAGCAATGAGGTAGGGCTCATACCCCTCCTCTTCAGCTCCTTCATAAACAATGACTCAGGAGGCTCTTCGCCTGAAAACAAAACAGCAATTAACTAATAACAAGAAATTGGCATACAAAGAACTAAAAAAAAATCAAAACTTTTACACACACCCAACAAAATCACAAGCCAAAACACAAGCACAAGCTCTAAAATTACATGGGTTCTCAAGAAAAGCAACAATTTTTATACTTGGCATACAAAGAACTAACAAAATCACAAGCCAAAACACAAGCACAAGCTCTAAAATCACATTTCTCAAGAAAAGCAACAATTTTTCTACTTGTGATAAAAATAGAAACAAACCGCTGCTCTGGGTGTTATTGTCTTCTTGAGCTCTGCATAGAACTCTGAACCTTGAAGTCACAGAGTAACTGAGCCTCCTACAGCCTCTCAGCTTCAATACCCAGTTCGATTTCCGGCGAAAACTGGACTGGGAAATAGGAACCAGAGCGAGGCACGACTGTGAAACCTGCAAAGAAGCCATTTTTCTTGTGGGAGGTGAATTGGGTCGGCGAGAAGGTGAATTCATAGCAGAGGTGAGAGTGAGACCAAGCAAATAGTTACTAACGGTGACAAATGTGACACCGAGGCTTGTCGGGTTCCGGAGGAATTGGCGCATTGTAGCTCTGGGTGTGGTCTGGTGCTAGCGTGCGCCGTGTGGGGAGGCTAGCATTTACTGGATTGTGGAAACAAGTGGAAGGTGGGAGTTGGATTTGGATTGCTGGACAGTGATGTGAGTTTTGGCAACATTTGTTTGGTAGGGACAGAAGTGGAGTTGGACAAATTCATGTCATTGTGGTGAATTTTGGACACACAATCAAGGGAGGGAAGGAGAAAGAGAAGGTTAAAAATTAGTCTTGGGAGGATGGAGTGGTGATCGGTTTGCTACAAGTGATGGCAAAAAAATCTGAACCCGACGGGTATCCGATCAACCCGTCCCAATCAAAACGGGTGAAACTCGAATTTTGCGAGTTCAGGTTTTTTGAGCGGGTGCGGGTTGACATATACCCGATCCGATTTCGACCCGCACCGTTCGAATTTTAAAAAATAATAATTTATATAGTAATATTATATAATGTAATTTATATTACCAATCATTTTTTAACAAAAAAACGTTAAAAGCTAAATTCTAATTACCCAATCAAGCAAAAAACCTAAAATAATATAATATAACATCTATTTATATTATTATTTTTGCATGCTTTGTAAAAAAAATTGTTAATTAAGTTCATATTTGAATATCTGGGTCGAGTTTCGGGTTTAGAAGAAAACTCGTACCCAACGGATTTTTTACGGGTCGGGGCCCGTTGAAAGTGAGCGGGTGCGGGTTGGGACGAATCCGACCCAAACCCGGCCCGTTGCCATCCCTATTGCTCTGTTTGTGGCACTGTGTGGACTTCGGAGGGATCGGTGTTTTGGGTGTGAGCGGTTAGCAGGGCGTTAGGGTGGGATTTGATTAGTGTAGTTCGTGTTCAGTGATTTCGGTCGGTCGGTGTTCGGCATAGGTCCTTGATTGTCCAGGCTAGGTTTGGGTGAACGGTCTGTATCCGGTCCGGTTCCTGATGTTTCCAGAGAGATATGGTGCCTTATGTCTGCCTTCAACTGTTTCGTTGTAAACCGTACGCTGCTATGCTCAACCTTCAATTGTGAATTTTACCACACCTTTGTTAATACTTGATAGTTAGTGAATGAAAAATTTGCTTTTAACGTCGATTTTTAACATACGTTAACAGAGCTTAACGAATAAGGTTTGATTGAGTAATGTATGATTCTAGTGAAGCTGCTAAATTTTTTTGTATAATTATGTAAGTTTCAGATAATTTTAAGTGTGGGTATTTAGGGTTAAACTTAATCCCTTTGTTTTATAAAAAGAATTTATAATAAAGTTACTTTTATAATAGAAAAAGAATTGATAGTAATAGAACTAATTTATAATTATTAAAAATATTTTTAATGATAAAATTGATATTTTATAATAACAATATTATTTTAACAACAACAGTGACAGAAGTGGGATTTGAACCACACATACCATCACATAGGAGAAGAAATAATTGGAAGTGGACAATTCATCCAAAGAAAATATTACATACTTGCAAGTTGCATAGAAGTGGATAATTCATTAAATTACTAGGCATTGCAATTGATTGAGAGAGCCACTACAGCTTATGGAAATTGGGAATCTGGCTCAGGACAACCTCGGAGATCCCGAACATGATCTCTTCATAGCCCTGATGAAAATGAGCAAATGAGTGAAACTTAATAAGCTAATTGGTTGTGAAAATAAAATAGGTGAAGAGAAAACGAGGTTTATATATATATATAGATGAAGTGATTGTGAACCCAATTGTGACTCCTACGAGACATGTATATATACTGAGCAACCCCTCCTGTAATTTAAACACAGAAATGACCACATAGCCTTGAATCAGAAGAAAAAATATTATACAGGGTTCATTGCAAAAGTTGACATTATACTATTCATTTTTTGCAAATTTATAATTGTGAACTTTGTATGTTGTAAAAAAAAACAGTGTTGTAAAAATCGTTATATGCGCTAGTCAATCAGAAATAAGAGCTTTTTAAGGATTAATCAGCAATTAAGCTGGGATTAATCGGATTCAAAGATTAATTGAGAATTAGTCGAGGGATTAATCGAATACTAGTCAGACACTTCGGAAATTTTTAAACATTGAAAAAAAACTATGAACTTGCCTTCTTTTTTTGAAAAACAATGAAATTTTCAAAAACGACACAAGTGTGCTTGAAATTAAATATTTTAAAAAATAAAAAGGTAGCATTCATTATTTTAAACTCGACCTTGTTGGTTTTCATATTCTCGGACGAAACATCCTGAAAATTTTTCTTAAAAATTATTTTAACTTCAGTGTAATTTCTATTTTTTGTTCTTCTTATTGTGTGCTATCTAGTTGTAAGTCGGGATCGATCAGTTGAAAAAAGAGAATTCAACAAGTTTAAGTTGGGAAAAATATTTTTTTTATATATTTTTTAAATCCATGATATTTTCGTTATTTTTATAAAGATATACTTAATTTTATAAAAACAATAAATTCACGTCTACTTTTCATGATAAACATTACAAAGTTTAGGGTTAGAAATTGTAAAAATGGAATAATTTAGTCTCTTTTAGCAAGATGGAGTTGGTACCTAGATTGGACTTGACAACCTGTCGATAATTGTAGTTTCTGAGTAGGGTCGAAGTGAAAAGAGTAATGGTTCCTTCAACACAAAACCATATAACAAGGCAAAACTTGAAAACAAGGGGAAATTGATCTAAAACTTGGAATTAGGGAAAACTCATTGCGGCAAAAAATAAATATTTCTGATAATAAGTCATAGAAATCGAGAAAAAATGGGGGAACGTTTTGTTATATATGAAGTGTCATGATCTCGTGCAAATTAGGAGATTTTGTGCGAACATGTGAGAATTGTGTTTCCATCATTATATCATGTATTATCATTATTAAGTGATGTATTTCCATTATTATATCATGTATTTCCATTATTATGTCATGTATTTTCATAATCGTGTTTCCATTATTATGACATGTATTTCCATAACATTATTATGACAGACCAAAAAAGAATGAAAAGAAATTCTCCCAATCTTCCCTCTTAGCACCCCTTCCCTCGTCGGGTAACACTTTTCCCTCTAGGTTATAGAAAAATACACGCTCCTCGTTACATTTGAGTGATTCTCACGGGCTCTCACACAACTCTTAGTTATCACTTGAATGCATCATTATGTATGTATGTGCATATATTCATATATAATTCAAATAATAGACAAAAAATTAATATTTTAGTAAAATGAATGTTAGGTCCATATGCAAGTTTAAAGTCTCACATTAGAATATTACGGAATTATGAAGTTTATCACATTAAACTCTACACCAAGTAAAGTTTGGGTGTAGAGGGAGTCATCAAGATGTGATGAGACTCAATGTCAAATGAGAGATTTTTAGATATACATATGAGCTCAATGTCCAATATCGAAAAATTATAAAGTTTAGGAAGTGTTTATATGCACATTGAACCACAAGACTTAATAGACTAGACTTTTTAGTCAAATGCGGACTTTCTTAGGTGTTTCTCCTAGGTAAAGCCACATTCTCCCTAACAGTGGTATTCGAGACTTGTGTCATTAGACTCTCTTGATAAACTGGGTCAAGTACTTATATTTATGATAAGAGTTGGATCGTGATCAACAGCTCTCATGGTGGTGGGCTCATATAGGATGAAAATGATCTTTGTGGGATTGAGTTGAACAAAGTAAAATTTGGGTTTAGAGGAGAGTCAACCCGATATGATAGGATTTGGTTGGGGTGTTATTAGGTCCACATGCGAGATCAAAGTCTCACATCATAAGATTACAAAGTTAACGAAGGGTATATAAATCTCAGATTAAAAAGTTACAGAGTTAACAAATAATTTATATAAAATTTCACATCGGAAGTGTCAAGTGTGGGCTCTAATGTGTATATGACTATATGAGCTCTTAGGTAATTTCTTACTCTCCTCGATAGTGGTATCATAATCTTGATCGGGTAGACTCTCTTAATAAAGTGAGTTGGGTATTTCGTGGGCTCTCACGGGGAAGGGAAGAGATTAGGGGAATTTAACATGCTAATTTTCTTGAATCAAAAGTAGACTATAATGTATATACGCTCTATCTTAGTCGTTCCCCTAATTATGACCTAAAATAAAAATATGAGATGAAAAAGGGTCATTCGCAATGTCCAAGAGAAAACGGTCGATCAAAGCACAAGTCATCACCAGTGCATCCACCTCATTCGTGTCTTCTCTTCCTTTTCCTTTACCTTCTCCTTCTCTTCCCCTTCCTTCACTTGCTTCTCCTTTTTCTTTTCTGCTATAGCTTGGGATTGGTCGCTTCGACCAAAATAACGAGATATCGGTTCATCTCATGTTGTGTCTTCAACATGTCCTTTTATGTATTGATTGTGTCTTTACCATTTTTCGAGGCTACTAGACGGTAGAATCAGCTTGAGTTTCAATTTTGATTTTGCGGGCATTTTGAGCTTTAGACAACTTAGGGTAAGTGTAAACCATGACAGGGGGCCACCAAATAGAGTGGCAACGTGCGAAGAAGAGTTGACATGTTAGAAAGGAACAGAGTCGTCCCTACCATTAAGGATCCTAACTAAAAATGTCTCAAAATTATACAAGTATATAATAAGAGAATTTTGTTGTTGTATTAAAGTTTTAGAAACAACTTAATAATTTCATAAAAACAATTAGATGAGGATAAGATAACAATTGGATAGCGACGAAAAGTAAAAATAATTTGACATCATAGTATATGATAGATTATATATAATTTATTAAAAATATATAAGTATCGATTAAGGCCTTGGGAATGTTTTGTTCCTGATTTTTTATTCTGGGTTTTGCTTGCTTGTTGAAGAAAATGCATGTTTTAAAACTTGTCTAGTTTGGTTCATAGTGTTGATTTATTATGTTTCATGTGATTTAGTTTGCTGAAATGAAGTTAGGTTGACTTTGCTTTTGTCTTTCTATGTATTGGCTGAGTTTTAATACTCTATATCTAATGTAAAATTGTTTTAGTTGTTATGAACTCATATAATACTCAAAACTGGTTTTGTATGCTAGATGATGCGTGTGGAAGATGGTTCTATGTAAACAAGCGAAGCAAGTGATGCTCTAGTTGAATTTGGATCCCAAAGTAAACCTCATACTTCTACTACTACATGGTCTAGAAAACCTACTAAGTGTTAGTTAGTTTTTGAGAAAATATAGGATGAGGAGGAGGTCTTAGTTAAGAGTAGGCGTACATGGTGTGGATTTGTACTTCTACCTCATTTCAAGAACAATGGGACAACAACCCTTAATAACCACATTACAAATTGTCCACTTCATCTCGATAAAAAAACATTGTCTAAGCAACCACAAATTTACTTTGATACTAGTGGGTTAGTGACTTGCCATTTCGACCAAGAGGCATGTAGAGTTGCCTTAGATAGGATGTTGATAATAGACGAATTGTCATCCTCATTTGTAGAGGGTGAGGGTTTCATAGCTTTCGTTAAAGCTATATGCCATAGTTTTAAGGTTCTCTTACGAACTACTGCAACTCGAGATGTATTTGAGTTGTATGAGTTCCAAAAGAAGTTTCTGCATTTTTATTTATCATTCAAATCCCCTAGGGTGTCCCTTACAATGGACACGTGGACTTACATCCAACTACAAAATTATATGGCCTTGATTGCCCATTTTATTAAGAGGTAATTACACTTTACTACGATTAAATTGACATGTTTTACACTTTACTACAGCTAAAATAAAAAGTTCAAATTGAGGTACGCTAATTTCTTTTTTTTACATATTGCTCAATTCCATCCATTTTAAGAGTTTTTTCTATTAATAATTTTCATAATGACATATATACCCTCAAATACATAAAAACGGAACAATTATTAGGGGCTTTTTGGGTCAGTTTAAACATTAGAAATGTAAAACGGATGGTGTGGTCTTTCGGAAAGACAATAATTAAAAGAGAAAAACAAAAAATAAATCAGAAAATGAATATGACGGGTAGTTTTTTGAAAATTTGATGAATAGTTAAGGGCATTTTAGACTTTTTTCATTATTTAAAAATTTTTCATCCAACATTTGACGGTGTTAGAGCAAAATGTAAGAAAAAAAACACAATTAACTTACCTCAGTTTGAACTTTTCATTATAACTATAGTAAAGTGTAAAACTCGTCATTTTAGCCGTAGTAAAGTGTAATTATTAATGATGACTGGGTGTTGCAAAGAATATTATTAATTTTTGTTTCATTGTTAGTCACAAAGGGGATGATATAAGGAGATGTGTAGAGGCTTGTCTACACTCGTGGACGATAAGGAAATTGATGGTCGTAACTGTTGATAATGCCTCACCGAATGATGTGGATGTTTCGTTGTTGTCTCGTCGAATGAATGTGATGTCCACAAATGTTTTAAGGGGGTGTTTTATGCATATGAGGTGCGTTGCTCATATCATAAACCTCGTATTCAATGATGAAATTTCCATGATAGGGTTGTCTATAAAGAGAGTAAGATTTGTTGTGAGGTATGTAAGACACTCTCCCGCTAGAATGGCAAAGTTCAAAGTATGTGTGGCTAGGTTGGGAATCGAGAGCAAGAAAATTTTGTGCCTAGATGTCCCAACTAGGTGGAACTCAACATGTCTGATGTTCAGTTCTGCATGTGCGTTGAAGAGGGGGATCGAATCATTTTCTAAGAAAGAACCGAACATGAAGAATGAGATGGAGAGGAAGGAAATGAAAGGGGTGGTGATCCATGGCTGCTTGGTATGTTAACCGACAGTGATTGGGTGGAGTTTAATTACTTCATGCAGTATCTAAGTTTGTTTTATAACATGACGGTCAAGATTTTGGGGTCTAAGTACATCACATCGAATGTGATAATGGAAGGTGTAAGTGACATCTTTCATTTCATTAGAGAATGCATAGTAAGCCAAACACCAGATATGGTGAGCATGGCTATAAAGATGAAGGCGAAGTACGATAAGTACTTTGGGAACGTGGATACCGTGAACATGTACATCTTTTTATCCTCCATCTTTGACCCCCATCATAAGGTGAAATTCGTGAAGTGGTCGATTGAGCACATGTATTTTCCCGAAGATGCTACAAAGCTAGTGGTTTCTCTGAACTCATATCTAGAGCACATGTTCAATGAGTACGACAGAGAGTCCACATCATCTAGTGTTGCCCCGACCATCAGTGAAGGAACCGTCCCTCCTCTTGTATCAATGGCAGATCTGATTATCGGGATGAGTAGAGCTATATTCATCCAAGAGCAATCCAGTCAAGGGGGAAACATAAAATCGGAGTTGGACATGTATTTGGAAGAAGCCCCTGCATCGGACGCGCCTACGGGTCAAACATTTGATATCTTGGGTTGGTGGAAAGTGAATTGCAATCGTTTTCTGATTATAGTTAACATGGTTAGGGGCATTTTGGTCATCCCGACCTCCACAGTTTTTTCATAATCAACTTTTAGTATGGGTGGTAGAGTTGTAACTGATTTTAGTAGCTTTTTAACTACCGAAATGGTACAAGCTTTGATTTGCACTCAAAATTGGTTGAAATCGACTCTCACCAAAATACTATCGGAGGACGGGTTGATTGAAAAAGAAATACCCCAACAATGTAGTTAATATTTCTTGTTTCAAGTTAATTTGAGTTTTGGGTTTAGGGTCTTAAATTTATTATTGACCTTTTTCTTCATTTTTTTTATTACAGAACTTACACAAAATGCATCAACAAAGAGTATTCTAAGTATTTGATTCGTGGGAGGTTGAATATTTTTTTATGTTTCAATATGTTATGCTATGCTATTGCTTTGATAAGTAGCTACTCTTAAATGATGCTACTGTTTTTCATGATGCAAAGTTGCTAATTTGCTAGTGTTAAATGATGCAACATTGCTAATTTGCTATTCTTTTTATGATGCTACTATTTTTGATCTGTTATATTTTAATTAATTTGGCTTGCTGTTTTAATCAACTTGTTAATGAATATGATTTTATTAATGCTATTATGCTAGTGTTTTTTTCTTTCCATTGTTAATATGTTTGATTTAATTGTTTTCTCTTTAAATTTCAAGAAATTTAATTGCTCTTGGCTCTCCATGTTGGAATAACTTGCTTAATTACTGTTGGTCAATTTATTCAGTTCGGACAATATTGATGCTTGGTTTAGATTAGGTTTTTAATCACTGGCAAATGTGTATTTTATTTGTATGTATGACCGTAAAAGACAGTATGAATGTATTTGTTTCGTCTGAATTGGGCCAGAAGGCCCAAAATGTGATTGTCTCTGTTGGGCCGAGAAGGCCCAAAATGAGGCTCATTTGTTTGTCGGTCACCAACCAAACCGCGACCAGTAATCGGTTCGGTCGTTGGTTCTAAAGGCAAAAAACCAAGTCAATTGGTTCAGTTCAATTACCTATCCGTGAACACCCCTGACCAACAATACATACATACTATTGAACTTTTTTTGTAAGTACACCATTTTTTCGTATTCTGCCCAAAAACCATCAACGAGATTTGATCTCACAACTTTGCATTACAAGTTTAGACTTAAAATCTTTGATGTAAAAATTAAAATGAAGTGATAACAACAATATATTGTTTTAAAAGCTGAAAACACAACAAATTCATTATAAAGCAAACGAGATAGACAGAGTTCGCAATTCAAGCAACACAAACCAAATCACAGCAACTTTAAAAATCAGTCTCAAACATAAACCTTGAAAACACAACAACCCACAGACAACAATCTAGTAGTCGTCGCCTTCGTCATCATCGCCCTCAGCGGACTCAGCACCAACCTCCTCATAATCCTTCTCAAGCGCGGCGAGATCCTCCCTAGCCTCCGAGAACTCTCCCTCCTCCATACCCTCACCCACGTACCAGTGCACGAAAGCCCTCTTCGCGTACATGAGATCAAACTTGTGGTCAATGCGAGAGAAGACCTCGGCAACACTTGTGGAGTTCGAGATCATGCACACGGCCCTCTGCACCTTGGCGAGGTCTCCCCCGGGGACGACAGTCGGCGGCTGGTAGTTGATACCGCACTTGAACCCGGTCGGGCACCAGTCGACAAACTGGATGGTGCGCTTGGTCTTGATGGTTCCGACGGCAGCATTGACGTCCTTGGGGACAACGTCGCCTCGGTACATGAGGCAGCAGGCCATGTACTTGCCGTGGCGCGGGTCGCACTTGGCCATCATGGAGGACGGCTCAAAGGCACTGTTGGTGATCTCAGCAACAGAGAGCTGCTCGTGGTAGGCCTTCTCCGCGGAGATGACCGGAGCGTAGGAGGAGAGCATGAAGTGGATCCTCGGGTATGGGACCAAGTTGGTCTGGAACTCTGTGACGTCCACATTGAGGGCACCGTCAAACCTCAGAGAAGCAGTCAGTGATGAAATGACCTGAAATCAATAGAAAATGTACATTAGATACCATACGATCAATTCTCGGTGGCACGCATTTGAAAATTTGAATAATATAGAAGGGTATTGTGTTCATTTGATCAAATGGGTATTAAGATTTACCTGAGACACAAGCCGGTTGAGGTTGGTGTAGGTGGGCCTCTCAATGTCAAGTGAGCGCCTGCAGATGTCATAGATGGCCTCATTGTCGAGAAGCACGGAAACATCAGTGTGCTCCAAGAGGGAGTGAGTGGAGAGGACACTGTTGTAGGGCTCAACCACAGATGTGGAGACCTGAGGAGATGGGTACACAGTGAAACCAAGCTTTGACTTTTTCCCGTAATCAACAGACAAACGCTCCAGGAGGAGGGAACCGAGACCAGATCCAGTGCCTCCACCAACAGCATTGAACACAAGGAACCCTTGGAGACCGGTGCAGTTGTCAGCCAACTTGCGGATACGGTCAAGGCAGAGATCAACAATTTCCTTCCCAACTGAAACAAACAGGAATTATTTCAGTACACAGATCATATGAACAACCACAATAGGAAATCAGAATATGTATTGAATAACTTACTGGTGTAGTGACCACGGGCAAAGTTGTTGGCAGCATCTTCCTTGCCGCTGATGAGCTGTTCTGGGTGGAAGAGCTGGCGGTAAGTGCCAGTCCTCACCTCATCAATGACAGTGGGCTCAAGATCAACAAAGATAGCACGAGGGACATGCTTTCCAGCACCAGTCTCGCTGAAGAAGGTGTTGAAAGCATCATCACCTCCGCCAACAGTCTTGTCACTTGGCATTTGGCCATCAGGCTGTCATAATTAAGTACACAACACATTATATAATATAGATTAGAATACAAATTTCACCCAAAATAAAACTGTAGGGATTAATTCAATGCTAATATTAAAAAACATAGCCACAAGGGGAATCCACATAATTTCTAATTATTAGAATCACAGCATCTCAAATAATTTCAAGACATATTGCAAAGAAATGAGATTCCAAAACAAGTGTAAATCAATATTGAACAATTAAAACAACAAAATTCTCTTCAATTCACATCTCCAAGCATATCACAATATCAAAACGGGAGCACCATAAGAATAAATATATATGTTATCATAACAATGCAAGTCTCCAATTGAAACTATGAATAGCATACAAATGCTTCACCGATTATAATCATTTCCCATCATACCAAACACTGATCAAACAGAAAATTGAACTACATAACAGATCTGTAGTAAAAACACCTAGAACCATGCAAATTCGAAACTGAATTAGATTAGAACTACAGATCTATGCAAATTCGAAACCGAATTAGAATAGAACTACAGATCTATGCAAATTCGAAACCGAATTAGATTAGAACTACAGATCTGTGCAAATTCGAAACTGAATCAAATTAGAACTACAGATCTATGCAAATTCAAACCCTAAAAGCTAAAAGGATCTACAGATCTACATCATTGAGGGACTAAAATCAACACAGAACTACATACCACACAAATTCAGTACCTAGCAGAAATACAAAGCAACAGATCTACATATATGAGCAAATTCAGCATCAAGAGTAAGCACATAACCTCAGATCTAACCAAAATCGATCAAATCAGAGAACACTCTAGCACAAATCTACAGATCTGAGCAAATTCAACTAAAACCACAGATCCAACTAAAACCGATCAAATCACAGAACACAAAAAGCACAGATCTACTCAAAACCGATCAAAGATAGAGAATCAGCAATTTACCTGAATACCGTGCTCGAGGCAGTAAAGTTCCCAGCAGGCATTTCCGACCTGGATACCGGCCTGGCCAATGTGGATCGAAATGCACTCTCTCATCTTGAAGACGAAGCGACGAAGAAGAAGAAGAAAAGAGAAAGCTTCTGAGAGAAATGGAAGCGTTTATGAAGACACTTCCTGGTTGTGACTGAGTGAGTCTGCTCTGCGAAGAAGACGAGGCTTATATAGTGGAGTCTCAGTGAGGCGATGATAGAGATATTTTATTTGCCCTTAACCGGAGATGAGATAGTGGGTCCCGGACAGCAAGGAAAACGCCACGTGGCTTGACCCCATTCGTTGCCCCTTGACTAGGGTTTTGACCCTGGTTAGATTTATTTATTTTATCCGGTTATTTAAAATTTCAAAATTTGCCGCCCGCTGTTTTGTCGTGTTTGGCAACAGGGATAAGGCTATCCCCTATCCGACTAGCGTTTCTGGTCCTGGGCCCTTGTGATCTAGCCCTAGCCCAGGCCCAAACAGCTGTATTTTTCTTAAATTTATCCAATATATTTGAAAAAAAATACAAGAAATATAAATATTAATATCACATTCACAGGATGGCATTGGCATGTTCATGGCCAGGTTACCTGAATCGTATGGTTGATGATTTAGAATCGGATCGAACATGTTGGTTATTTAGTTTTGCAAATTATATACAGATTAGGATAATGAAAACGAGATAATAACCGATTCAGAAATCGGGTATTTCTTCAAGTAGGATCAAATCGGAACTATCCAACTTTTATTTTGAGTTATATATTTCATTTGAACATATCATGCGACAACTCTTGATTCAAATACGATTTATTTGTTGATTAGCGCAACTTTTGATTCGGTTCTAGTTGAAAGCCGGAAAATAAAAATTACATTTCGTGCAATGTTAACCTATAAAAATTATAGTTATAAATAAACATGTAATCGAAGTAGAAAGTTATGCTACAAATATTATAATTATGTTTTGTTGTTAAATGCAACTTTTAGATATGAAAATCATATTCAAATAACAATTCATCAAATTTTATAATTAATACCAAACCATTAACTACAGAAATCGATTATCGATTTCAATTAAATATCCCTAATCTTATGTAATAAGTCAACTTCAATTATCATATCAAATAAAATATGTTGCTATTATTGGTGATAAAAAATGTCAAATACTCTTTCCATTATTTTGGACAAAAATCAGAGATACATTTTTCTAAAAAGCCTTAACTTAACTTGATACAATTATACAAATGGAAGGAACTTCCAAGCTATCAACAGCTTAGCATTGGCACTGTAAAAACTAAGAAGAACATATAAACAACCCTCGAACAAGATCACATATTCACATTCTTTTTTCATAAATCGCCTCTGAAGAACGGGCCGTTGAAGAATGAGCTGGAGAAAGTCCCTCCGCCGTTGGGGAAGAGGGTGAGGAAACAGATGAGGCCAAGAACGACGCCCCAGGCGTACCTGTCGTCTCCCAACGGGGTGATCTCGTCTTTTGCGGGTATTTCCTCTCCTCCCCGGAAGAAGGTTGCGAACAAGCCCCACGCCAGACACAGGACGCTCCCGCTCAACCCGCCAATGCCGAGCAGGAGCGATGTGGCGAAGGACAGCAATGCAGCATTGCTTCTACCGAACATGGCTTGAGCGATTCGGCCTCCCTCTAGCCTTCCGCACGGTAACAAGTTCAGAGAAGTCACCACCATTCCTGCACGAGAATTAACAATTCAATGGCCAGGAAAAACTGTTCCTTCGGTAAGGCTGATAAGAAATCAATTCATTTGATTCTGTTATAAACAAAACCGAAATTGAACTAATGTGCTTTTGGTTCATAACATTGTAATCGGCAAAAAACCAGGCTGAGGACCAGTCAATTTCAACACATGGCCCATTTTGGACAATCGATATTCATCAACTGGGATTAAAGGTATTATACTAACAAAAAACAGGTCAAATATATGTCAAAACAGGTCAAAAATTGATTCGAATAAAATCCACAGAACCAAATCGAAAACTATCTGATTTAAAACTAAACTGAACCACACTGGGTTTGGTTAATATGAGATGGGCAGTTTGGCCCAATTTTGAACCAGTTCAACTGATTTTGAACCGATTGAATTCAAAACCATACCATGAACAGCCCTACCCGCTCCCATATTTGTTGTGGCTATTGCTGATAAAAGAGGTGCGACTCAACCAAGTGTGTGTTTGACAAGTCAACCCGGCTAGCTTACTGAATTGGAGAAGACGGGACATCATTTTCTATCTTAAAAATGAAATTCAACGCGCAATATATGGTGATTATATAGTTGTTAACACCAGAGGCATCAAATATGCAAACTGAAGATTAATGAAATGAATAGATAGTGATACAGTGACTTGCCTAGAAGTCCAGCAAAAGCAAGGGGGTCAACAGGAACTCCAACACCTTCCACTGCATTAGGCAACACATTTCCAAGGTCATCCGCATAAGGCCCAATAGCAAACTGAATCAAAGAGAGCAAGGGGTTGTTGTAGAAGAACTGTGGCCTTATGAACCTACGAAGAAAGGAAGAAATGTCACTTCTATTCATATAAAAGAGTAAGACGTTCGTATTGTAGATATCGCACATGAAAAGGGTTTGTCACAAGGTTTAGAAAGATAAGGAGCTTACAATGCATTGTCTCCCCCATTAAAGCTTCCATCGGCTACAAAAGCTGAAATGGCCAATGCAAGTGACGTCAAATATGCACTTGCTGTCCGCGCCACCGGTATGTCAAAAAGGGCCTGCTTGTTAGGAAGCAATGATTCGTAGTTATTCATCACTCCCAAACACCCGGTCCAGTTGGAGGGGACAAGAAAAGATGGGCTGAGTTTAACGCCATAACGCGCTGCCGTTACCCTTGTTGCTATCTGCATCGTCACAGAAATGGGCCAAAAGAATGTGAGAGCTCCGCCTAAAAGCAGATTTTCGGTTTAAGTCTACATAACAAATCGCCAAAGATTTATTCTTACCGGTGTGAGAACAGCAAGCTATAGAAGAAACAGGACTTTTTTCCAAAATAAAATAGGAATGCTGTCTAAAACAAGTGATATTTTGGAATCCCAAATATAATAAGCTAATGACGGAGATTGATGTTACTTGAGACTTGATAGCATACCTCAGAAACTCCTAAGATGGTGAGGAAGCCGCCAAAGAGTGGGATGACATCAGCTAGGTAGTCATCAAATGTGGCGCCGGGTTTAAGGAAAAAGCCACTCATTAAAGCTATCGTGCCAAAAGTTGCTACACACAAGGTAATTGCACTAACATATCCCCAAGGAGTGCTCAACTTGGTTGACTCGAACTGCAGATCCATTTCTGATTTCGGTTGCACTACACAAACCTAATAGAAAGAAAATAAAAGGTCAAATACTAATCTTCAAATAGAAGATATAGCATTGTATATAACACGTCAAACTCAGGTTCAAGACCAATAGCATGACACCAATTTAAAATTCGGTAATGATTTCAGAATCAGATGACCTCCAAAATAAGATACAAACAAGACAAGGTCACTTGGAAAAGAAGATTCACTTAAAGGAGAAACTAGCATCATTACCAATAGAAAGGCTTACGTATACATCAGGACAACCAACAAAGTTGAATACACAATCATGAGCTCGAGAAATTTTATTAGATAAACGGATGATCTAAAAAACATCCAAATTCTAAAGTAAGTTACTGAATTGACGAAAATATAGTTTGTAGGAAGATAGTAGTAATTCCACAATATATCAATGGAGATGCTTGACCAACTGTTAAGTAGACATGTACTGAGACGTATGATATGAATAAAATGTATGGCCTAAAGGAAGCATCCTATCAACGTTTCAACATATCACACACAATGAAGAGGCATCCGAACTTTTTTAGGGCCAATACATGTTAGAGTTTTATAGTTAAATAACATATCAGCTTCAAGTACCTGTTTAGTAATATCATTTGTTTTCTCCTCCATGAACCATAACACAACATCCCTCCCCGCTGCATCGGCTAGCTTCTTCTCCAACTTGGGCATGACCTCCTCTATCGGTCTTCTCAAGTTCCCAATAAAGATCCCTCCATCGCCGAACCTCCGAACATCAGTAGCAAAAAATGTATCAAATCCAAAACAGCTCTTCAACTGCCATACCAAAATTGTCTCAGTTAGCATATCACAATACTCAATTCGTGAAAACCAGCTACACTAACAATATTCAGTAATATGGCATTATAAAGAGTGTCAACCAAACCAGAAATTAATCAGTAACAATGGGAAACTCATCAATTAGCACAGCAGACTGCAAGCAAATGATTAAATTATTGTTTTAACTCGATTAAAAGTATAAACAACAAAATCAACCTAATTGTCACCTTGTTAAGATCAAGAGCCTTGAAAGCCTCCTCAGCTTGCTCTAGCCTCTCTTTCTCTCTAGCCAAAGTGTCTCGAATCACTTTATTGATGAACCCAACAACTGGGTGGTCACTGCTTTCTCTGTCAAGCTCCTTCAGCTTCCTATCAGCCCTCTTCTTCTCCAGCTTTATTGCAGCCTCTATCGAAGGATTGCCCATGAACTTCTTGAACTCCTCGTCACTCTTCCAATCCATTTCCTGCTGCTCGCTCGATTCAGCTTCTGGGGACTCTTCGATCTTGTGGGCACTCTCATTCTCGCTCCCTGGCTTCTCAGAAACTGCAGCAAACGAAGAAGAAGACGAAGATGAAGAAATGGGTTCTCTTTCTGGGTCATCTGTAGCAGAGATTTTCAGGGCTTTTCTCGATTTGGGCTTGGAGAAGACGGAGATCGAGATCTGGGTGTTTTTGCCAAATGGGTTTTTTGCGAGGGACGCGTGAAAAGTTGGAGATTTGAGAGGGCGCGAAGAGGAGCAAGAGTAGGAGCTGACGAAGAGATTGGCCATTGGAGGAGAGGTTGGGGACGAGAGCTGAGACTGGTCATGGTTTTTCGGGGCGAAGAAGAAGAGAGCTTTTGAATTGAGCAATGGAGAGAGTGAGAGAGGTCTCGAAGGTTTGAGAAGAGTTACAGGTGGATTGGTTCTTGGAGATGGTGACAAAGAAACTGTCTCTATAGAAAATGAAAACCTCTGTGAAAAGGGGAATTTTTTTTGTGGAGATGAGAGCTCCAATTGGCAATTGTGAAATCTGAAATTCAAATTCTATTGGATTTTGCATGGAATGTGGATTAGGGTCTAATTACAGTTCCTAATCCTCATTCATATCAAGATTAGGAATTGTAACGAGAGTGACAAAAATCTCTGAATTCAATTCGATTTCGATATTCTCGATCTAGCAGACATTACTCATGCAACGAGCCCGCCGTGTTTCAGTCTGTATGTAACGTCTCAATCTTTCTATGAGTACTTTCATACCGTTTTGATATTCAAAAATTTCATTTAATTTCACCATGATTTTATGTTCAAGTGCAGGAAAACTTAGTCGATAAACATTGTTTCGAATTTGAAAATATTATGTATTTCAATTTCACACACACTATTTTCATTTTAAAATAAATTAGATACGAGACGTAAGATCCTGGTAAGTCGATAACTGCAATTGCTGAATTGCACGTTCAAAAGACTGAAAGAAGACGAATAGGGTCAGAATTGCAACTATGTCGCGGTCAGATGGGCCATTGACTCGAAAGCCATTGGCCTGGTAAGTGAGACCGTGGCGGCGATCGCTGTATGAACTCCTCCCCCAACACTAACATGACACTTCTTCCACGACGTCGCGCCCACTCGCACAATAGAAGCGATGAAAAAAAAACAGTGTCCAGTAACGGAAGAGCGTATCAAGAACCGTCACACTGATCGGACGAACAACAGAAATGAGCGACGACGGGCCCATTCGTATCAACAATGGGCCTACAATGAGCCCATAAGTACACTGTACACACATAACAACACCCGCTCAGAAAAAAAACCCAAAACAATGATCATTTTGGCGCCAAACGCAACCTCCATGTTTCGCGCCATCCCCACAAAAACCCTAACATCGCTCCCCAAAACCCCCAAATTCTCAATCTCGGCGACGACCCAGAAATCGAAACCTTCAAAAATGGCCAAACCCAGAGAGAACGAGAACGAGAACCAGCAACAGTTCTGGCTCCTGAAGACGGAGCCAGGGGAGTGGTCGTGGGACGACCAAGCGGCCAACGGCGGCGTCACCAACTGGGACGGCGTCAGGAACAAGCAAGCCCAGAACAACCTCAAGTCCATGCGCCTCCGAGACCTCTGCTTCTTCTACCACTCCGGCGCCAGGGCCCGCCGCGTCGTCGGCGTCGTCAAGGTGGTCCGGGAGTGGCACGGCGGCGACGACGGCGGCGGGGCGGTGGACGTCAAGGCGGTGGGGGAGATGAGGAGGCCGGTGGATTTGAAGGAGATGAGGGACGATGTTGGGTTGAAGGGTTTTGCTCTGATCCGGCAGCCGAGGCTCTCCGTCGTGCCGGTTCCGGCGGACGTGTGGTCGAGGGTCTGCGAGATGGGTGGCGGGTTCGACGGCGACGGCGGAGAGGAGGAGCTTGACGGTGGTGGAGATGGAGATGTAGAGTAGTTGAGGGTTTTGGGTTTTTTGGGTGCCTGCAAGGTGTTTGTTGAAATGCCTCAAAGAAACTGCTCTGCTACTTTTTGCTTAAATTGTTTGTGAATGTGATGGTTGAGTGGCGATGGAGACGACGACGATCGGTTCGAGACTGTTTTCTTCTTCTTCTTCTTGTTTTGAATGTTCCATGGATGTTTGTGAATTTGAAATGGAAGGAACATTGTGGGATTTGTCAATAACTTGTGCATTTTTGTTGACTTGGATTTTTCGAGTTTGTTATTGTTCTTGGATCGCAATTGATCATCAAAACAGAAACACAGTTGGTGTGTAAAGATTAAATCGCGTCTAAAAATCAATATTCTAAAAATCTACAACTTGTCTGGTCAAGGCTCTCACTGCTCGACTAGTACTTAACATTGTTTTGAACATTGCTAAATACAAATAGCTGTTTGTTGCATTAAGCAAGGGTTGTTTCCATTTTATAAATACCTCAAAATAAAAAAGTAATAAATATCCGTTCGTATGTTTTGGGTGTAGGATACTAATAATTTATAGAACTCTCTAAAGTCTAGGCCTAAGGTTAAACAAAATGAACCCGGAATAACATGACCTAATTTGTAGGGTATCGGACGAGCCACAGGTTGAAAAAATTGAACCCATAGAGTTCTGGGGCGGTTTATCGGATAATCCATACATGTCGATTTTAAAAGAGTATGTGATTTGGCGTTTAAATATAATCATTTATGATTTACACACGTTCATCATGTCAGGGTTGAGTCACCTCAGTAATCCGCCCAGACTGAAGAACGAGACAAACCCGATAAATTTATTTTTTAAACAATCCGAATTATTCATTTCAGAACATGTTACCTGACTCAAGCCAACCCCGTTAGGAGTGTTAAAAAAACCGAACCGACCAAAACCGATCGAACCGAAAAATGGTTGGTTTTGGTCGGTTCTGTTCTGGTCGGTTTTGGTCATGATTGGTTCGGTTTCGGTTCAATTAACCAAAACTGATAAAAAACCGTACAATTCGACTCCGGTTCAAATTATGATGAATCCTCCAGTTTATGCTTCAATTTAGGGTGTTTTCAATTGGATTTTTCTTTTTAGGCTTTATTAATGTTTTATTTTAATTAGAGTAAAATTATCATACATAATTCCTCTAAAAACCGACCGAAATCTAATATTTTTTGCTTGATTTATGAAACTTTTTGGTTTTGTTGCTGATTTTCGATTCAATTCAGTTCAAACCGAAAATCGACCAAACCGGTTAGTTCAGTTTGAAAAATCGACCGAATTTTTTGGTTCGGTTTTGATCGGTTCGGTTAAAAACCAAACCGTGAACACCCCTAAACCCCGCGGTCTCCTAAATCTAATATTAGGTGAAGTTAATAGGTTTAGAACACTAATTAAATATTAGGTCAATTTATATATATTGAATGAATTAAAGGTTCGTTAAAGCTCCACAAAATTCTCAAAATATTTAATGATTAATTGACTCAACATATAGTCAAACAAATTGACCCTCTTGCCTCGGTCAATGCCCCAAAAATAGTCAAACCTTTCACCAAAACTCCATACTCGGTACCGTGTAGTGTTTGGTACTCGAAGACCACATGAGCAACGTGATGACGAACACAAACAGAACCCAAACCCCATCTAATGTAGAAGCTACCAAATCCGGTCAGAGTCAGCCAACTTCCCGTTTCCAAACACCACCTTCTCCCCCACCTTCCTCATTGACTATCATATATACTTGTCAAATCTGGCCAGCTACTGCCTTGTTTCAAAGCCCACAACATTCCAAACGAAAGCTCTTAAAATCTTTGTGTCATTTAATTGTTGGCCACATCTTGAATGATTCTCATGTGATGTGAGGACCTTTCAATTCCATGGGTTGACCAAGTCAACTCCCCTCTCACACACCCACACATTGGGTAACACAAATTATTAACTATGCGACAACAAAAAATTAAATCATACCCGAGGTTTAATAATAATGATAATATGCCCAACTCGGTACTTATAAGACTCAGTTCGTAACTTTTCGAATGGGTAATCAGCCGTAAAAGATGAATTCAAAAAGTTTTGAGAAAATTTTCAGATTATACACGTAAAAACCCGTAATTATGATCTGTCGTGTTCTCTCGTTTAGAATCTAAAAATAATAATGGTTCAGAGTTTACGTATATAAGTTTAGGGTCTGATTTGAATAATTTTAACATATTAATCTAAGGCTTCAATTTTCCTCGCGGAAAAATTTAAAATTTATCCAATCAATTACTCGCTTCTTGACTTGACGTCATGTGTTCGAGCCTTATATTTAGTATCGAGTGAGGAAGAGTATATGCGTAGTTAAGATGATACTGTAATATTCGATTCGACATGGAGTGAAATTATACATTCTTAAACATATTCCCCAACATACCACATGCTCTTCACTACAATAATAACCAATATAATTCTATAATACCCCACATGTGTACACTTTAAATATTTTACAAAAGAACATTTAAAATCTCATGAATGACCAAAAAAGAGAGAGAGAACGGTCCAAGTCAAAGTCAAATTCCAACACTCTCAAAAACAAAAAACAAAAAAAATTGTCACCACCAATTATATATACACACTCCACAACCCTCCAACACTCTCATATCAATCACAAACAATTCACAACAACAAGAATGTTGAGAGAAACGAAGAGGAGCAAGTTGATGAAGATGGTGACGTCACCGATCAGGATCATAGCAAAAGCGGCTGATCTGTACAAGAGGAGCATGAACAACCTGGTGTCCGAAATCCGACAACCTAGGAGCTCATGTTCCTCGAAACCTCGTACCGGCAGGTTCTATGTCGAGCCGGAGAGCGAGAGGTCGACGAGGGGGGCGAGACCCAGAAGCGAGCTCGAGGTCTCGAGGATGATGATGGGGAGGAGTTACAGCGTCGGGATCGGGCGGATCGGGAGGATCGACGAGGACTCGCCGTGTAATTTCGAGGAAGAAGATGAAGATGAAGATGAAGATCTTGATCATGATCGTGATTTTGGGAATGTGAAGGATCATTTGAGGTTTCAGAGAAGCTCGAGCTATGACACGAGGAGGAAGAGGAGGAGCAATGGGGCTCGAGTTGGGTTTTATTAGTTTTGATTTTGACACAATCTTTGATTCTTTTCATTTTCTCCTCTTTTTGTGAAAGGATTTGGTTCTTTCATTTTGTTTGGAGATTTGGTTTAATGTTTGATGTGAAAACAGGTTATAAAATGAGTTTGTTTCATTTCGAATGATTTAGCAGGGAGTTCGTATTTTAAAAGTCGAGAACCATAGAAAATGATTCAGTTTTGGTTCCAATTTTTTCTAGAGTACCACTTCTGATTTTCTTAAATTAAGAGCCGGGGGCTAATCGATAAGTAACTGAACCAATTAAGTGGACGATTATTAATGTTCGGGGCTTTTTCTTTCTATTTCTAATATTTGAAAACTCATTTTCATATAAATTACATCAGGTTTTTGTATGTGTTTAATCTTAATCGTTCGTTGTTTAAGGCAAATAGTTGATATAAATTGATAATTTTCACCACAAGTATAATTTTGAGTGAGTAATTATTTGTTATATGAGCAGGTTCAATTTGACAGGGTTCGGTTTGTACAAAAAGTATTGAGATTAAGTTTGGCTTGAACTTGAGCAAGGTTATACAACTAACCTCGGCCTGTTTCACTTAATTTTCAATAGAAATATTTATTAAAAGTTAAAACTAGCAACAAATATTTTTATATAGTTTAATAATTACTAGACGAGCTAGGTCACGACTGGCTCGACTTGATTTACCTCATCTAATTCTATAATGACTAGTTTAATAATTACTAAACGAGCTAGGTCAAATAAAAATGACTAAAGTGGTTTTCTAATTAAAATTCAAAAAGATAAAATAAAATTTGCATTTTCTTCTTAGGCCGGTCCAAGATCATGTAACATTTGAATGTTATGAACACTCAAATTTATGATTTTATGATATATGTACACAGAATAAAGATCAGGTTAGTTTGTTTTATAATTTAATAATATGTCAATATTTGTCTCTTAAAAATGTCTAATCTAGTGTTGTGTCAATATTTGAACTCATAACTTTACATATGTAACCTACCAATTTTCTCATATTTTTAATTTGAGATTCAATAATAATCAATTTGACATAAAACTGTTTCATTGTTTGATGTAATATGTAAACCATGGTAAGCATTTCAGTGAGAACTACTAGTAGCGTCAGAACCATAAAAACGAATGCAAAGGTGTCATGTGGTAAGAAGGAGCCGTGAAATTGGAATTCTTTTTCCGGCAGCCGCACCACGTGTCCTCCACCGCGAGCTCAACACGTGCACACCACATTCCCTCTCCACACTGGTTCTCACAAAATAGGTAGGTTCTCACCAAATTTTACCTCTATAAATAATTATATTATCTTTTAGCATGGCCAATTAGTGTCACGAACAGGTTGAAAATTAGTGTCACGAACGACTCACCCATAAACACTCATTTTTCACAAGTGTATCTGAGTTTAATCAAATAAACACAAGTTCAAATCCAGTTCAATATGTGTAATCTGATTTAAAACTCGAATAAATACACTATTAAGTAATAACAGTCACATATAATACTATGTAACATAACAAAAATCATATCATCCTTAATTTTGGTGACATAAAAAAAGACATAGACACGACGAGGTTGCAGAAGAGCAGTGCCACTATTAAAATTAGCCTAACACAAAAGCTATGGTACAATAATTGCACCACCACCACCACCTGCAGGGCTCTATACCTAATGTTCTACACATGCTTTAAATAATTAATACAGACAAAACTCAAATTAACATATGAAAAACTTAATTAATTAACCAAGTAACCTATAATATGTTTATAAAAATGACTAAAGTGGTTTTCTAACTAAAATTCAAAAAGATAAAATATAATTTGCATTTTCTTCTTAGGCCGGTCGAAGATCATGTATATGCAAAATAGGTATAATCTCGAGTTAGTTTGCTCAAGATTTGAACTCATAATCTCATACATATTAGTTTAACCTCCTTACCACTTGACTCTTGACTCAAGATGTTTAGGTGGGTATTTTTTATTAATTAGAGTGACAGTTTGGTTATTTTTAGTAAGTATAAATATTTTACTAGAAAGAAAAACAAGTATAGTACATGACATGTTATTTAGGTTCCCATATATAATATATCGGCCGTTCCGTCATAAATGAATACTCTATATTTCGGGTGTTTCAAACTTGCAAGAATAATATAATACGTATGACATGATTAATTTTCTTCATCAATCAAATTTTCTCGAGGCATAATTTCATTGTCGGCAAGACTGTTAAAGGCGAAATACTTTCCATCTTCCTCATTTTTAGAAGTTTCTTTAGGGACTTCGATGAGTTTCATCTGGAGAGGTATATGTCCAGGGCAGAGGATAGCGAAGGAGAAGGCTTGCCGTAGTATCGGCTCGGGTAACTGTCTAATTCTGAGAACACCATGGTTAGTAGGAGAGAATGCGTACATTAATGCATGAACGAATATTCCAGTAGGTATGAAAGTGTCTGTTAGATTATATTAGGTTTCCTATATTTAGTTTCCTATATTTATGTTTCCATTCTCACATATATTAAGGTTTCATATTCTATTCCTATTGCCTCTATAAATAGTGACCTCTTGTAATTCACAATACACATCAATAATATATCTCTCATTATTTCTATCATGGTATCAGAGTCATAATCGATCCTTGGTCAAATCTCTATGAACTTATCGCTTTGCCCACTCGTCGATGATTCGTGATTCTGACGGGTGGGCGAGGCAATTCAAATCTCAATCTCTAGCCTCTCGCTTCCGCAAACAATCAACTCGACAATCTCGTAAGCCTCTGTCGCTACCTTCTGCAAATCTTCTCTACCAAGTTCAAACACCGTCTCTACTACTTTTTTGTCCTTTCCCTTATTATGTTATTTTCTTTCTCAAACCAATATGTTCTTCTTTTACTCTTTACATTTCATTCTGTCCTATTCCTATTCTATCTTCTTCTACCCTACTTCTTTTTTAGCCACTTATTTCCTCAATCCCATCACTATTTGTCTTCCAAGGTGCTTACTCATTCAATTTTATTATGTCCTGAAATGCCAACAATATTTACTGTTCTCTTTTGTCTACTTTTATACTCCTCTCTGCCGTTCCCTCGCTTCCTCACGCGCGGAAATCTTGTAAGTCAGAAATCCCGTAAGTTGGACATCCCGTAAATCAGAAAAGCTATCCCGTAATCCAGAAACCGACACGTGTACATCCCCGTAATTTGGAAAGTTATCCCGTAATTCAAAAACCGACACGTGTACATCCCCGTAATTCGGAAAGTTATCCCGTAATCCGGAAATCGACACGTGTACATCCCCGTAATTCGGAAAGTTATCCCGTAATCCGGAAACCGACACGTGTACATCCCCGTAATTCGGAAAGTTATCCTGTATGTCTGGCAATCATTGGGCAGCTGCTATCTCGCCATCAGACATCTGGCAACCATCGAGCAGTTGTTATCTCGCTATCAACCATCAGGCATCTGGCAATTATCGGGCAGCTGCTATCTCGCCATCAGCCGTCAGGCATCTGGCAATCATTGGGCATCTGCTATCTCGCTATATGCCATCAGGCATCAAACATCAGGCATCGGCTGTGAGCGGCGCGCATCCTCCATCCTCAATCCTCGCCACATCACTTCGACATCATTCTCGGCAGCCGCAACCCTCGCCACAACTCTATACTATCAAGCTTCAAACTCAATTCATGTTTCACTGCATTGAGTTTGAGGGGGCTGTTAGATTATATTAGGTTTCCTAAATTTAGTTTCCTATATTTATATTTCCTTTCTCACATATATTAAGGTTTCATATTCTATTCCTATTGCCTCTATAAATAGAGGCCTCTTGTAATTCACAATACACATCAATAATATATCTCTCATTATTTCTATCAGTGTCCGATCTATTTAGACCCGAATGCAGAGCTTGTGATGAAGGAAAAGTGAGAGTGATATTCGACCAGGAAACGAGTGACAGGATATTCTCCATCATCCCCAGCATGTACGGCGATAAGGACCACTAATATTGGGAAGTAGACAAGTCGGGGGAGTACTCAGTGAGAAGTACTTATAGGGTATTATGTTCATTAGGGACTATTTGGACTCTTTCGGCGGAAGCACCGAAATGGAGAGCGGTGTGGAGACTAAAGGTTCCGCCGAAAGTCAAAATTTGCTTATGGACAACAATCTCATACCTTCTCCCGACTAGGGCGTCATTGACTCAAAAGGGAGTCTCAATCATATCTCAATGTCTTCTATATGGAGAAAAGGAAGAGACGACAGATCATTTATTTTTGGAGTGCCTGTTTGCGGTACCAATTTGGGGAGACAAAATGTTGATGGGAGTCCGGAGTAGAATGGGAGCAAGTCCGAAGGTGGCCGACTGGGCATCCTGAGGGGAAGATGAAGCGAGCCTGGTAGCTCTCAGTATATGGGCCATACGGGGAGCGAGAAATATATTTATCTGGAAGGGGGAGACATTTCATCCGGCAAGGGTAACAACACTTGCCAAGGGGTATCAAAGACTCTGGGCTGAGGCTAGGCCTCCGACAGCCAACTCGGGGTCGGGCCAGCCTGTAGCAAGACCAGTTTGGGAACCCCCCAAGGAGGTTGCTTTGAAGATAAATGTTGATGGGGGCATTAACACTGAGAGGGGGTTTTGGAGTGTAGGACTTTCCTGCAGAGATTCATAGTAGGGGCCCTTTGTATACGCTTCTCGGGATATCTACATCCAGAAGAGTTGGAGGCCGAGAGTGTTAGGGAAGCTCTCTCATTAGAAAAAAAAGGAAGAACTGGGCGGAGGCGGTGATAGAATCAGATTATTTTAGGGCGATGGACCACATCAGGCGCGTGAACCATGTCTAAAATGAAGGCACGTCACATTAAGGTTCAGTTTGTTTCTAACCGAAGAGACATTTGATTATTATATTAGTTGTAACTGATTCAAATCCTTCCATTAGTCTCGAATCTGATTTTTTTTAATATTCAGTACCGACTTTTTTGGCTCGGCCTGATTCCAATTCAAGAGTTGGAGTCACCGAACAAGAAACGCCATAAAATACAGGGAAAATTGCAAAAAGTCTCCCTATAATTATGTTTTTTTGCACAAACTCTCCTTTCATTGTATTTTAGCAAAAAAACTCTCTCTCACTCATATTCATTTTTGCAAAAACTCTCATTTACTCATGTTTATTTTTGTAATGTCTATGCAAACTGTGAAAATTAATGAAAATATCACTTCAGTGTTAATCCAAACGTGCTTAGGGGTGGGCACTTTGGCAGCATAATCGAAAATCGAATCCAAACTGGAACCGAGATCAGAGAATCGAGAACCGTAAGTAACAGTTGCGGTTTTGGTTCTTGAAATGGAGAACCGGGGAGTCCAGTTCGGTCCGGTTCCAGACCCCATGCCCACCCCTGAACGTGCTGACTCAAACGTCCAACACTTAAGTGACACCTCCGTTAATTTTCACGGATCTACACAAATTGTGCAAATTTGAACATAAACGAGGAAGAGTTTTTACAAAAACAAATAATTATCGACAAACTTTTTGCAATTTTTCCCTAAAATATACAGTTCAGCTCAATTGAAATATATTTGTTGTCAACAAAAAAAATGTGGTCCTCAAATTTTAGAAGATGATAAGATATATGCGTTGCCCTTATCAACGACGACACAACTTTCAGTATAGTGTTATTTATTTCATGTCAAATGGATCCACATTGCTTTTACAAAAATATGATAATATATGATAATGATAGTGCAATCACACATATAAAGTGATAATTATTGGTTAATGATGAAACAATATCGAAAGATCTTGCCGAGCTATGTCTTGTGACTGTTTCGGTACAAGTTCTTACTCAAGTCGTAACCTCAGTCCGTCGCATGTCGTTTGGATTTGCGCGTCCCTCTCGTCTAACAGCTGTGGTTCAGTTCGTTCGCATCAAAATGTTAAACGAGCCGGCTCCCAAACCTACCGTTCGTTAAAAAGTGATATCCGAGCTCTATTCATTTGTTAATTAAGTCTAGCATTGAACTCGGTTTCAATTCAGATTTAAATATGATAAGATTGACCTCCATATTCAACTAGTCGAGATTGAATGAGCCGTTTACAAACTTCAGCAGCCCCGTGACTAGGGATGCAAACGAGCCGAGCTTTTAACGAGCCCCTCGAGCCCGGCTCGTCAAATATTTGGTTCGGGCTCGTTATAATCGAGTTCGAGCCGAATTCGAGCTCAACACTGGGCTCGTTTACTAAACGGGCCTAGCTCGAGCCTAGCATTTTAAGGCTCAACAGGCCCGCGAGCCGGCTCGTTTAATATTTAATTAGTTATAAATTCATATTAATATATTTTTAATATTTTCACAAATATTTTTAATAAAATTAGACGAGCCTAATAAAGTCGAGCCAATCTCAAGTTATTGACCATTTTATCATTTATAGTTTTATTTAATTTTAACGAATATTTGTATTCAAATTAAAGCGAGCTCGAGCTTGTCCATTTCATTTCGAGCCGAACTTGAGCTTAGTTTCCTAAGCTCGTTCGAGCCCGAGCCGAACATTATTTTCACGAGTCGAGCCGAGTTTTGCAACAAAAAAAACTCGATTTGACTCGTTTACACCCCTACCCTACTCGTAACCTTTCGTACCTATACTAACAGGACCGGACACAACCTATTTTCGTTCACACCTAAACTTCTTCACCTAACTAATTTCCTATTATAGCAACAACAATACTTCCGAAAATACATATGTTTCGACGACCCACATAAAATTAGTTGGCATGTTTTAAAATTCGGCTCCTACCTAACGTTTTGGTTCTCTTACACATCATTTTCAAAACTGAAAATAAAATAAAATAAAATAACGTTGGATTTTCCTCTACCAAATTCCAATGTTTGTCCCTTATATATGGTCAGTGCCCTCTCTTCACTACATTGATTATTTTTAGATCTCTTCCAAAAATGAAATTGGGTTCATTTTTTTCCTCTAAAAAATGGGTTTTTTGCTTCTTCCATTTTCTCCTCCTCCTCTCGCCGGAGCAAGTCCTCTCCGGCTCGATCGTTAAGTACTTACCGGGCTACAACGGGGAGCTTCCGTTCAAACTCGAAACGGGGTAATCGGGTTATTCTTAGTGTTAATGTGCATATATAAAAATTAATGTGTCGACGCGAAATGATTAGGTTTATTTTGTTATGACGAGCAGGTACATAAGTGTCGGTGACTCGGAGTTGTTCTATTACTTCATAGAGTCGCAGTACAATCCTTCGTTGGACCCTCTTTTTCTGTGGCTCACCGGAGGCCCGGCGTGCTCTTCTTTTAGCGGTCTCATTTATGAAAACGGTACTCTATTTGTGTTTTTTAATGTATCGTTACAACGTCGCGCGAAGAAAAAATAATTACAAAATATTTGTTTGAACGCTTGTGTAGGTCCGATCGCATTTGACACGGAAAATTATAAAGGAGGCTTGCCAGAGATCCTGGATTACCCGTATGCCTGGACAAACGTACCGTAATTAAATCAAAATCTAAGGGAAAACGACAAAAATATGTCATGTGGCATGACATTTTTGTAACAAAATATTCTGGGGTTTATTAATGGCGAAACTGTGACGTGAAGTTTGTACTTTTGTGCAAAATGTTTGTATCTTTATAGAAATAATGAAATTGCATTTTTTTTATCTTCTATCTAAAACTTGTATAGTTAAAAATTATTTTTTATAATTGTTATGAAAATAATTACTTTTAATTTTAGAAGCAATTTTGTCATTTTCATAAAATATACACACATTTTTACTTATAAATGTAAAGTTCGCGTCATCTTTTCATTATAAACAAACAACAATTTTTTTGTAATTTCCCCAAATTTTATTGCGAATTTCTCAACACTTTCTTATTGTAAATAATATATGTGTTCGTAGAATGGTAGCTTTCTATATTTGGATGCTCCGGTCGGCACTGGCTTCTCCTACTCGACTACTGAACAAGGTTGGTCTACCTCGGATTCATTATCAGCCGAACAATCTTACCAATTCATCGTCAAGGTGATCCGAAAAATAAAATATCAAATATCGTTCATTTGTGCTCTTAGGTATTTTCTTGAAATTGAAATTTCTATTGACAATTTTTTTCCAGTGGTTAGAAGAGAACCCGCGATTTATTCAGGTTGAGTTGTTCATTGGCGGAGATTCATTCTCGGGTATTGTTATTCCGCCAATAGTGAAAATGATCGTCGATGGTATGATTTTCGTGTATAATTTTAATGATTGAATTTAATTTTTTTATTCGAGACGAATATGATTTCCTAGACATTTTCTTTACTCGTATTAATCGCAATGTCTATGTAGCCAATGAAGATGGAGTCTTGCCTCGCTTGAATATTAGGGTACGAACAATTTTTTATCTACATTATTATTATTATTATTACTAAAAAAATTATCGGTCTCAAAATAACATTTGTATGTATAAATGTCATTGAATATAGGGATATTTGGCGGGAAGTCCGCGAACGGATTATGTAATCGAGGAGAACTCGAAAGTAGTATTTGCTCATCGAATGTTGCTAATACCCGATGAACTTTACGCGGTAATATTAATTTTTGAGACGATATGGTATTAGAATATAAAATGCTAAAATCTCACATTTATAATTACAATATATATTTTAGAATTCTTTTTTTGAAAGAAAAACAAATTTTATTAATTAAATAGTAACTAACCTGTGGGTATGAATATTATTTTGTGCTTTACATTTCAGTCGGCCAAAAACAATTGCAATGCGAATTATGTAAATGTAGATCCATCAAATACACAATGTCTATATGATATCGAAGCCATTAACGTGGTACGGGTTTTTTCGCTATTATTTCAAACTTTTCTTTCACGAAATTTTATTTTCGTACTTTGAATCAATTTTTAATACCGTCGCAGTGTATCAAAAATATAAATGCATATAGCATTTTGGATCCTAAGTGCACTTGGACAAACCCGTATCATGATTCAGAGCATCGGGGAAGATCGTTAGAGGAGCGTCGCATAAATGAATTCCTTCAACTACGAAAGGGCCCGAAATTGCCCCCGCCGAGCTGTTGGGTAAGCATAACGATCATGTTCATAAATATTTGTGAATTTTAAAGATTATGCGCACGCGCGCGCACACATACATTCAAATCGTTGCGAATGTAACTTTCATAAACTTTGTGAATACATTTTTGTAGCAAGATTTCGCATTTGATCTGGCGAGCATATGGGCAAACGACAAGCGAGTCCAAGATGCACTAAACGTTCGAAAGGTAATGTTTTATCGTATATTAATTTGTTCGGGTTTTATCGTAAATTTGTTATATATAGAATATTTTGAAGAAGAAAAAACAGGGTAATTAATAATATGATGTTTACATGTTAATTATATGTTGTTTAAATGTTAATTTGGCAATTTCAGGGAACAGTGTTAGGTTGGAAGAGATGTAATTACACATTGCAAGAATTGTACAAAAAAGATGTGTTGAGTGTCATTGATGTTCATCGATATCTTTCCACCAAAGACCAATTACGAGTCTTGATACAAAAGTAAGTAATTTCATAAATAATTTTTAGAGTGATCTTCAATGTTTATAGAATTTGCATGTTTCTTTGACGGTAAAAGCAAATTTTATTAATTAAATGGTAATTAATCTGGCATCAAACTGAACAGATAGTAGAACATACTTAGCTACTGTTGGTTAGAACAAAATTAAAAAAATTAAATTTGAACTCAAACTTAAATTACGAAATTCGATTATGCAAGTTTTAGTTAGTAGATAAAAATAGAAAAAATGTTTAATTATAAATAATATATTTATAAATAACTTTTTGAGTGATCTTTTGTTTATAGAATTATTAATCTAGTCTATATTGATAAGTTTTTTTGTTGTGTAAAAATGACAAAATTGTCCCTAAAAATAAGAATGATGTTTTTATAAAATTGTTACAAAAATTAAATTATAAAATTTGATTATATAAGTTTTAGTTAGTGGATAAAAGTAAGAATATTTAATTAAAAATAACAACTCTTAATTTTAACTAAAATTTCGTCATTTGATTTTGCAAAGAATATCATACAACAAGACACATTTTTACAAATAGCCGATAATTCTTTGATTGATATCTTATTTATATAATTAATCTAATCTATTGATTAGAGGGTTTTTAGCGGGGATCAAGTTAAATTAGAGTATTTTAGTTTAAAAATTAATAAACAGTCATAATTCAACCGATATTATGATAATCAATTGTTAGTAAAAAAACTAAATAATTAGAGCACTGCACATATTAAAATAAAACTAAAGTGTACCAAAGTAAAAATCGTTATTTCGGTATGTTATAAAGTGAAATTTTCCCTTACGATAAATATTATTCCATAATTTTGTACATTTACTAGAAGATTCAAAAATATATCGAGTGACATAACTATGATTTATAATTTTTTGTTTGTTTCAAAAGTGGAGATCATGACATGATTGTTCCGGTGGAAGAAGCGACGACGTGGTTAAAGGCTCTCAAATTATATATTCAAGAAAATTGGAGGCCTTGGTTCGTCGACGGTCAAGTCACAGGGTAATTAATTAAGCAATTTAATTATTATTAACACTAATACTCCATTTTTTTTAAAAGAATTTAAATTCTCAACCCAACATTTTAATATGCAGATATACACGAACGTTTTCAAGAGGCTCTTATTCTACGTATCGACTCACATTTGCAACGGTCAAAGTAAGTTATTAAATAAATTAAATAATAATATTATGGGATAATGACACTTCGTTATATTTAATTATTGCAAAATGACATTTTTGTAGCCTAGCCATTTTTCTCTTTCTTTAGTATCTTAACAATTTTTTGTGACAACCTACTAATAAAATGACTAAAATACTCTTGGATTGAGGAATTAGAATTGAACGGATTCGATTTAGTTACGAAAAATTAAAATTAAAATTTGGGAAATTATATTGTTGTCCTCTTCTTCAACCTCTCGCTCCTCTCTCGCTTATCTCCCTCTTTTACATTGTTGAGCCACCATTATAACTGTAGAAGCCGAACAATAGTGTAGAGAGCCACCGTTATGGATAGGCGAGAGAGGTTGAAGAAGAGGACAACGACATAATTTCACCAATTTTAATTTTAACTTTTTGTAATTAAAATGAACCGGTTCAATTTTTGAGGTTTTAAATCAAATTGAACCAGTTCAATTCTAATTCTATAATTCGGAGGTATTTCAGGCATTTTATCGATAAATTATCACAAAAAAATTATCAGCGTACTAAAAAATAGAAAAAAAAAATAGTTATGATATGAAAGTGTAATTTTTGTTATAATTAGGTGTAAGAAAGTATCATCATTCTTAATATTATCACTATCTTATTAGGATAAATTAAAATTATAGATATGTTTCTTTAAAATTTCAGATTAATTTAATTTAATGATGTGGATTAATTAATGTGTAGGGAGCAGGACACACGGCGCCGGAATTTAAACGCAAAGAATGCTACGAAATGTTTCGGAGATGGGTCAATTATTATCCTCTTTAAATCCGAAAAATAAATTAATAAATTAAATGGAATGTCGGTCGATCCACATATTATATTTATGGTTTAGCTTGGTTCGTACGTGGAATAGTTACTTTATTACAGTGACCGTATTTATAAATAGGTCAAAGCGATGTGAACTTATCGAAATAATAAAAAGGGCACGTAATCGATGTGTTGTCGTTTTCATGGGTCTTTACATTAAAACCCAACCAGAAGGTCAAGGTGATCGACAAGTCTAGTTTCCAACGTTGGTGTCGTCTGTGATTCTTTGGGTGTTTTTTTTAGTTAAAGCATTTCACGACACTTCGTCCGGCTGGAGAAATTTTATGATTCCGTTACAGAGTCAGAATGCATGACACTAACAACTAATAAACATGACAAACAAACATAAAAACGGAAATTACTCTGGAAACCATACTAAGATTATTGGAAACAAATCAAGAGAGCAGGTTTTTAAGAAGGTGAATCGCTGGACCAGACTCAGTTGGTTTGAGTGTGATAATTATACAAGAAGATAAAAGTTGTAAAAAAATACAGTCAATTGCATGGCCAGGTCTATGGTAAGGCAAATAAAGCAAATATCGTAGGGCCACCAAAAATAAGTCAAAATCTCTCAAAAATACAGTCAATTGCATGGGTGTGTTATGGAATTGGGTATGTGGTGAGGTTTTGATTTAGGGTTTGGGAACAAAAAACAAGAAATTGGAGTTTTTGGTACGAGATGATGCCTAATAGGATGAAGAAGTGGATTGAGGGTGAGGAAATTGGGCTCCTCCGCCGCCGGATGCCGCCGCCGCCGGAAATTGAGCCCCGAGTCCACTGTACTGTCAACTCAGGCCAGATCACTCTCGCATCTCAGAATCACAGAGTTGCAGACGAGGAGAGCATGTAATGCACGAGGCTCGTCGGAGCGCTGAATAAGTAGCCGGAGTTCGTCGCTTCCCGGCCGGGATTCGACGGCGCCAGAACAGACGAGGGTGGGAGATGAGAGAGAGAGAGTGGGAGAGGAGGTGAGAGATGATAGTAAAATTGTAATTTTACCATTTTATTTTTAATTTTTTTATTTGTGTGACTGAAAAGTCATATTTACCCTTCATCTATTAGTTAATTTGGTTATTTAATTAGGGGTAAAATAGTAATTTCACATTTATCAGATAATTATCCCTTCCAGTTTATATAGAGGGGCATTTTGAACATTTTACAAATCACTTCCGTTAGATTTAACCAGAAGTTATTTTAAGTGTAACGTAATCAAAGTTGAGGGAGTGAGAAAAAAATTTTGAAAGTTAAGCATAGTGATCTTAGAATGAGGTTTGTGAGAGTATAGTGATCTATAATTACTCTTAAGATAAATTGAGTAGCTGGTGCGTGGTTAGTTCAACAAATCCACAACTAGATAAAATGTTAATAATGATTTCAGAACAATTATCTTCACACAATGTTCCATTATACTTTGAACTGAACTGATCTATTTCGTTTTTAAAAAATAAAAACTAAAATTAAACTGACATAATTTGGTTCGGTTCAGTTTTAAACGTGTTGATTTTTAGTTTCATTCGGTTTGGTTGTTTATAACCAAATATCATGACTAGTTCTTCCACTGTTTCTGGTAAATCGAAGGGTAATCTTTCGCATTTCGCCAGGGAAGAAATTAGCAAAAATGATGAACCCTATAGGTTGACGCCACAAAATATCACCCCAAAAATCGTATTTGGACCGTTCTGACTTATTATTTAACATCTGTTTTCGGTCAGATTTACTTTTGAATCAATTTTCATGAAATTCTCACGATTTGGGTCGATTTTGATTTATTAATTGACTTTTTATTGGTCCAATATTTTTAAGTTCAATTAACAAGGATCGATGACTAAAAATAAGTCACGTGTTTAAATTGATCAAATTTTTATTTGGTTTAATTTTATTTATAAATCGAAAACAAACTAATAAATTTCGGTTTCGATCCGAATCAAATCAATTCCATTCAGTTCAGTTATTTATTTTGTCAGTTCAGTTCAGTTTGATCCGTTCGTTATTTCTGAATACACCTTACTTGTAGTTGTAGTCCATCCGCGGAAGCCGCCTATTTGGGCTGTTAACCAAAGCCCAGGTAAATAATGACGTGGCCCGCAATATGCGATATGGGCCTCCAAATTAGGCCCACTTTCAGGCCCACCCCTAATTACAATAGAGGACACATAGTGCAATTTCGGATTATGGTACACTCTCAAGTCTCAACTAAGATTAAAGCTGATTTATTTACTTTTTACATATTTGCCAATAAAAATTATACGGTTCTATTGTAAATATTAGGGCTGGGCACGGTTCTGGAACCGGCTAAAATCGGACCGGACCGAATCAATCGGTTTTTTATTTTAAAGACTCAAATTCGGACCTGATAAGTGGGTATCGGTCCGATTATGGACGCAGTTCTACGATTCGGTTCCCGGGTCTACCCAATTAGACCAAATTGAATGATTAATCGTGAGACTAAGTGTCTGGTTCTCTGATATAGTCGTATAGTTTTTCCCAATTAATGTGATATTCATATATTGTTCAATTTATGGTGACAGTTATACACAATTAAACTCTTTTTAGGCAAAAACACAAAATTGAAATACAAAAAATACTAATTAAAACTCCCAAAACCGGTTTGATTCTGAACCGATTAATTAGCGGTTCTTTACTTTCAGAACCGAAACCAAACTGAATTGATTCGGTTCTTAATTTTCAGACCCAAATCCGATCCGATATCCATAATTCTTGGTTCTTTAGTTCGGTTTTGATTTGGATCCCGATTTTGGATAAAAAGTATACACCGCTAATAAATATATGGTTCAGCTTGGTTGAAGAACACGTGATTGTGAAGATCAAAAAATAATATTTATTTTATTAGTTGATCAAGTGTTTAGATTTTTTTAATACTTTGGTATTATATAATATTTACCCTCTAAAATAATTTGTCCTTAGCAAAAACTTATGCACTTAAGTTTTTAAAAATAACCATAATTAATGCTTTTACATATAATTAATTTTGAAAAAAATTCAATGTAAGAGTATGAAATTGTGCGTTCTAAAAGTGTCATAAGACGCCTTTTCTGACATTTGAGTTTACGATCATTATCAAGACTTGAGTTGCCCACATAGTTTAACGAAATAAATCATAAATTATTTTGTTAAAACTTCAAACAAGTTGTTGAATATATATATATATATATATATATATATATATGTATGTATGTATGTATTTGGTTATATATGTATTTGGTTCATTTCATAGTGTCAGTTACATTATCAAATATTTTATAAAATTAAAACTAAACCTAACATAATTTATTAATCAGCACGCGATTTTATCGAATGCACCCCTCTCGCATATCTGTATAACAATTTATAGCTATTTTAAAAGGGGATTGTTTTTCTAAAATTAGTGGTACCGCAATTTAAGTGAGATTTTAGGGAGATTGTGATGAATCCACCGAACTCTTTTATTTCTTTTATCTTTTAATTGAATTCAATTAAGTTTAAAAGCGCAGTTCCCTACCTCAGAGAATACACTCCCTTAAGTAGAGTCGAAAGGTAAGAGTATGATAAAATATCGTCGTCTTTTTTATTACGACACAACAGTTTATTTCAGTTTCTTACATCATAAGTTAAAATTTAAACAAAATGTAATCACTATATTGACTTAACAATGTTTCGGTAAATACATATTCATATTATTTGAGAAGTTTTCACCTAACATTATCGATAAAACATAAGAAGATATAATATATAATCTCTCAATAATTAAAAAGTCAAGTCTCTATCTTCAATTATGCATCTTCGGATTGAGAAGTTGATCTGATCTTGTTGATGTGGCCATTAATGTCGCATCATTTGTTTCAAATAAACCTTATCGAATAATCAGAGGTTGCAAGAAATTAGAAAGGTGTTGTGTCAATGTCTCCACCAATTTTATTTTGACTAATCAACCATAAATATTCAAAGGTGGCAATCAAGATTTTGACTTTTTTTCTACCAAGTCATCAGATCCAACGGCCCAGATGGCTCTACGATGAGGAAATGACAATATTACCCCTCCCACCTCACCCACCTAACTCTCTCCAACCTTATTCCAATGTTTTTTTTTATAAAAATAGCAAATTTGATTTGGTATGATTAATAATTACAAGTATTTTAATTATAACGAGAAAGATATATCGGTATACAAAAACAAATAAATAATTAAATAAAGCAATAAGTAAGAATATTTAAAAAGTTATGTAATTTTGCGATAACATGTCGATTACGTCTACTAATAAAAGAGATGATTTTTTTTTAAAGAGAAACGATATATGTATATACACTAAAATATTGTTTAGATCACTTTCATGTGTTACATTGAAATATTACATCTTTTTAACCAAATAAAAGAGGGATGATAAAGCTTAGTTTAGAAAAAAAAACATAAAATTTCGTGATTGTGAAATCTATTTTTGTCGAACACGTTGATAATGTTTATATAACATACCGTTAGGCCAGAGACCCTCTCGCACGACACTTTACTTATGTACTAGTCAATTCAATCCGCTGACCAATTTTAGTAGTTATGGATTAGGTTCAATACATATCTAATACAAATATTAATTTAAACTATATACTATTTAATTCATGTATGTTTAAGTACTCGAATTAGATATATCCTGCCCAAACTGTACTATTTAATTCTATAAACTCGCACTAACATGTTCTAATTAATCTTAATACCCATATATGGCAAACCAATTAATTTAGGTTGGAAATATTACTATAATAATAGTTTATATTTAATTTAATCGAGAATTGTTGTAGAATCACTACGAACACCTCATATAATAAATAAAAGATTCTTATCATATATAGTTCTCATATATTTACCATTATTTATTTTTATTTTGGATAATTAGTTTGTTTTCTTTGGCATATATATATATAACACATAAATACCCAACTCAACATGACCCCAACAACTATCATTTCAACTATATATATAAATTCAAAGCTTAAATAGAAAAAAAAAACCTCTACCGGTTCCGGCAACAACATGGGAAGCATTCCGGTACGTCAATTTTCGGAAAAATTAAAGTTCTTGGTTACTTAATTTTGTGGTGTTCTATAAGTTTAATAATTAATAAAAATGTCTTCTTCTTTTTTCTTGGTGATGATCAGTTCACAACCACAGCACAATCTGGTGGCACATTGATATGTGCATCAATAACAGGCTCGACGGTGGACCAAATGCTGGCACAGATGCAAGAGGCCAAGAAAGTCGGGGCCGACTCCGTCGAGCTCCGGCTTGATTTCTTGAAAAACCGGCGGGATAATCGCCGGAATCTCGAAACCCTCCTCCACCAATCCCCTCTTCCAGCTCTTGTTACCTACCGGTAATTATTACAAATATTTTTAACAGTATTAATGATCTCGTGTGGAGGAGAAGTCGGGTGAGAATCTCCCCATCTCGTGAGAATTGAGAAGACACGTGGCGCGCGCTGAGCTGGCTATTTTTTCTTTTTTTAATTTCTCGTCTTTCTCGAAAGAGTTCAATTATAGAATATAGCATGGGACCCGCCCCTACCACGTGGTGCCACATATTAGTTTTAATGATTCTCACGTCTTCGGTGGTTCATACTAATTTTTTGCAGACCGATTTGGGAAGGTGGTCTATACGAAGGTGATGAGGAAGAACGTCAAGAGATGCTGAGATTGGCGATTGAATTAGGAGCTAATTACGTTGACATTGAAATTAAGGTACTTGTAATTATTAATTATATGTTGTGTTATAAAATGCTAGTTAGGTGGAAAGAACAGTGTAGTGTTATTTACTGTTCGATTTTGAGTCGGGTCGGTATGGTTTTGAACTAAATCGACTAGTTTGATTTCAAGGAAATAAAATTTGAAATTGAACAGATAGAATATTTTGGTTCGGTTTGATTTTAAACATGTTGGTTTTTGGTTTGGTTCGGTTCAGTTTGTTATGAACCGGTTTTATGAAATTTTTATATTTTAGATCGTTTTGGTTTATCATTTGACTTATAGGTTTTTGGTTGAATTTTATTTGAACCAATTTTCATGATATGCATCCGAAATTTCGGGCCGATTTTGACATTATTTGACTTGTTTTTTTATTGGCCTGATATTTTTAGGACCAATTAATAAGGATCAATAACTTAAGATGAGACACGTGTTCAAATCGATTGATTTTCGTTTTGGTTCGATTTTTATCATTCCTTATTTTACAAACTGAAATTGAACCGATTCAATTTTAAACCAAACCAACTCAGTTTTTTTGTTATGTTATTTTTGGGCACCATGAACTAAGTTAGGATTAATGGAAAATAATTAACTAAAAATTAAAGAGAAGACTAATAAGAAATTAATTACATGTATGGAATTTTTAGGACATATATAATGATAATTTGCTTGCCGAATTAGTCAAATATTTCAAGCAATAATACATCTCTCATAAATGACAAAATTAGAATGATTGATCAGAGAAAAATCAATTTCAAATATGAATGATTGATTTTCTATATAGCGTTTAATGACTATAATTAGTTTTTATTTTAAAAAAGTATATACTATTAGGGTTGAAATGATTTAAATAAAGGGTTTAAATAGTATATACTTTAGACTAATTATTAATTATTATAAACAGGTAGCTCATGAGTTCATCAAATCCATAAGTGGAAAAAAGGCTAATAAAGACTTCAAAACAATCGTCTCTTCCCACAACTTTCACAACACTCCTCCGGCGGAGGCTATCGGCGACCTCGTCGCCAAAATGCAATCCGCCGGAGCCGACATCGCCAAGGTCGCAACCACCGCACTTGACATCACCGATTGCGCCAACGTTTTTCAAATCATGGTACATTCTCAGGTAAGTTGATACAGCTAACTTTGAAAAATCTTATAACACGTTATTGAAGTTTATTTTTTCTCATTTTGCTCATTTTTTGTACAAAAAGACCTAATTGACCCTCTTTGACTTTTATATTTTTAAACTCATGCCATTTTTTTTTCATTTCACCTCCCTTTAAAAACGGTTGACTTTCGCATACTTAGAGACTACAGATGATTTTTGGAGTTTTGATACGAAATGTAACACTTTTATACATTTATGAAATGTTAAGATTCACAAAATTTGGAGATCGTTTGGTAAATCAAAAGTGCGTTAGTATTTTTAGCTGGAAACTTTCTTGTTCGGAAAGTTCATATTTACAACATAAAGTTTGAGTCTGAAACTGAAAAGTTCATGTTTTCATTCGATAAAATCAAAACAAAAAACGGTGAAACTGAAAATAAATCGATCGGCTCGGTTATACTAAAATCACTGTTTGAGCCTCTTTTATTATTTGACTAATTTTTTGTCTCCCCGATATTTTTAGGCTCAAATATTGAAGGTAAATGACCTAAAATAAGCTAGTGTTCAAACCGATCGATTATTTGTTAAATTGGTATTCTATCGATTCAATTTCAACTATTTAAAACCAAATCAGTTTAATTTCGATTTTATTTATAACCAAAGAAAAATGTTTCGACTCTATCCGGTTCATTTTTACGTGCCAGTTCGAGTATTTTCAAACAGGTCTTAATATAAACATACTGACGTGACATTACGTATCAGATTCCTATGATCGGAATTGCTATGGGCGAGAGGGGGCAAATTTCTCGCATACTTAGCCCCAAATTCGGCGGGTACATGACCTTCGCCGCGATCAAGGAAGGCGCCGGATCGGCTCCCGGGCAATTAACGGTCCGAAAACTAATAGACTTGTACAATTTTAGACTAATAAGGAATGATACAAAAGTGTACGGCAATGTTGGGAACCCAATTGCTCATAGCATGAGTCCTCTCATGTACAACACATCATTCAAATCAATTGGCATCAATTCTGTTTATTTACATTACTTGGTCGACGACGTCGCCAAGTTCTTGCGCACCTACTCGTCTGTCGATTTCTCCTCGGGAGGCAGGTAATCAAATCTATCAGATGACTGATTCGACTAAAAGTTTATATATCAAATGACTGATTTGACCATTTATATAGTTGCACGATGCCTTTTAAGGAAGTCGCGCTTGAATGCATGGACGAGGTTGACCCAATTGCTAAGGTAGATCGTATAATAAGTATCATGTCACTGATTATTTAATGTTTCGATCGACGATGTAAATTAATATTGGAAATGTTGCAGAAAATAGGAGCAATCAACAACATTGTGAGGAGAGATGATGGGAAGCTTGTGGGTTACAATACAGACTATTTTGGGGCTATTTCTGCAATAGAAGATGGACTTAGAGGTTGAGGAACATTTTTTTTTCTAACAATATTATGTGATTTATTTTTTATTTTTTTGCAATTTAGACATGATTTGAAGTACATATGTTTGTTTGATTGATTGATTTATGTAGGTTTGTACGGGGAAACAAATCCTGCCGGAAAATCGCCCTTGGCCGGAAAATTGATGGTAGTGTTGGGAGCTGGCGGCGCTGGCAAGGCCATTGCTTTCGGTGCTGCCCAAAAGGGGGCGAGAGTGGTTGTCGCCAATCGCACGTTCGGTAATCCATAATCATCTGATCGAACATATTATTCATCGTTACATCAGTAAATCACGTCAAACATAATGATTATCAGAAAAATTTTGTTAAATTTAATAATTATTTCAGAACAAGCTTTTGGGTAGGAAGAAAATATAATACAATTTATTCGACTTGTACATTTTATTAGGTCATCACGTTAGAATTCACGTGCACAACCTGATGTGCATGTGAGTGAGGTGATGTCATTTTGTCACCACCTCACAGATATAAAATTTTTGATAAAAGTCAACACCGGTCACGTCTTTTGCAAACTTTATCTCAATAACCCATTTCATATTTATCTTTTTGAGAAGAAATTCGCTACAGACCTAATCTGGTTGTCTAAACATCCGAACTGTAGAATGTGTAGTGTAAAGTTGTAGAACCCAGTAGTCACTTTAAGTCTGCGCTGTAGAACATTGTTGTCACGTGTCGCGCGCTGAGACAACGCACATTCAAATCCGCACTGATCCTAACGGTTGTAGAATGTTCGAACGTTCTACATCCGTTTGCAGCATGTGCTCATCTTTACTTCATCAATTCTATTAATATTTGACCAATAATTTCTATATTAAAAGTATTATCATTACTCTACATATAATATTGTTTTTGGTTCTCACAAACACAGAGAGGGCAATAAGTTTGGCACAAAAAGTGGGAGGAGAAGCAATGAGGCTCAAAGAAGTAGGGCAATTCCACCCAGAAGAAGGGATGGTTCTTGCAAATGCTACATGCGTGGGACTCAAGCCACACATTGACCAAACCCCAATTCCTAAGGTTAATTAATTAACCTAAATTGCTTAATTAAATAACTTCTAAACTCACCATTAATCATTTATTCCATGTTAATAATTACTCTAAATTTCTCAGCATGCTCTGAAGCATTATTGTCTAGTTTTCGATGCAATTTACACACCAAAGGACACGAGGCTCTTGAAGGAAGCGAAAGAGATTGGAGCCGTTACTGTCTCTGGCACTAAAATGCTTATTCGCCAAGCTTTTGAACAGTACAAGAACTTCACTGGCTTGCCCGGTAAGTTTATATAAAACAGTGGAATTGCAGTTAGATACATATGACGAAACCTTTTTTTCTTTTCCATCTGAGTACGTTTAAAGTTGTTTTTAATTTGAAAGGTCGTCTGAATGGAACTGATTATCACTGTTCTACATTCTGTAACTCATTTTTTGTTAAAAGACGATTTTGCCCCTCCTTCGAAAAACAGATTTTACTTAAAGGTAAATGAGATTTTAGTCTCGTAAAATAAACAAATTTGAAATTTCTCTCTCTATCTCTCTTTCCTCGTTGTATTGGCGTCGTCTCCTTCTTCTCGAATCCAGACCGCCACCACCTCCTTTCTTCGTTGCCGTTTTCTCCATTATCGCGGTCTTTTTTCGTCTGAGCAGATGTCGTGACTTGATCGGAGGTGAGACTCGCCGCCAGAGAAGCTCCCAGAAACGACCGTCCCGAAAACCTGGCCGCCGCCGTAGGAAAACGACCAAGGGACCTTCTCGTCGGCGCTGAGGCGTTCAGATCTGGGAAATCCATTTTCCCAAAAACGTCATTTATCAAAAATCTGTTAAAAAATGTTGAGCGGTGATAATTAGTTCCGTTTAGGTGACCTCTCAAATTAGAAAAAAAGACTTTGCGTACTCAGATGACAAACAAATTTCGTTAAGTGTATCTCCCTACAATTACCTCTGTTAAATATAATTCAATTACTATATTTATCAGTGTACAACTGTAAATTATTTACGTGGTTTCATTGTGAATATATATAATTTTTGTTTGGTTGAAAATTGCAGCACCAGAAGAGCTGTTTAGGGAGCTCATTGAGAAGAACACGTAACAACAACATTTGCAGCAGAAATTAACAATCTCTTGTGATCATGGAAATTATTTGATTTTGAGTTTTTTCACAAATAATAATGTTGTATGTCGTGTTAAGCTGAGCGACAGATGTTTTGAAATATTTGTAATTCGATCTATTTACACATTTGTATCGATGGATAATATATTCAAGAGATAATTAATGACATTTTGTTACACCTAACTATAGCGAAATGACACTTTCATATCTTAATTATTTTAATATCTTTTTTAGTACCTGACAATCTTTTTTGTGACAACCTATATCTAAAATATCTAAACTACCATTGGTTTAAGAAATCAAAAATTAAATTAATTCAATTTTGCTTATCTTTGGTTCTATTTGGTTTATATTTAAGATACAATTACAATTATGCTCTCAAATCTTAAAATTAAATTTGAACCATTTAAAATTCGATTGAATAAATCAAATTGGACCAATTCTATTCTAACTTCTTAAATCAGGAGTATTTTAGTCATTTTAGCGTAGGTTGTCACAAAAAAATGTCTGGGTACCAAGAAAGAGAAAAATGATTATGGTATGAAAGTGTCAATTCGCTATAGTTTGGTGTAAGAATGTGTTATTATCTTTATATTCAATAAAAATTTATAAAAAGAATAAATTTAAGTATTTGAGGGAACATTTCAACGGTCCGATGCACACAATTTTTAACTATTTGTTCAACAACTTATATAACCAATTGGATCTCACGTGAGTTTCTAAGTGAGTTTGGCTTTTGATATGGTATCAGGTTTTATCTTGAACGTGACCTCCATTTGCTACCTGTTTTGGGCTTAAAACCCATGAATTGGAGGGTGTCTATTCTGTATTTGCTTCCGCTTGTTTGTTTTCACGTGCATTTCAAACTGACTTGAATGTGAGTGTGGATGTAAGAGTTTCGCATACGAAAAGAAGTGTAATATTACAAAAAAAAATAATTTTTTTTAATTCATTGTCGGCCAATTACTTTCAAAGACAGCCCCACACAAACAATTAACCTAAATCATATCCATACAAATCTAAGAGCTACAAGTCTCCAAGTGTCCAAATAATTTAAACTCTATCCAAAACCCTCCGGCCAAAAAGAATGGATCAAACTCAAACACACTTCCACGAAGCCACCTTCACGGACAAGCAAGGTCAATCAAGAACCTCTAGGGTCCCCTCCGTTCAAGAACTGGCCCGACAAGGGCTCGACCGCCTCCCGAGCCGGTTCATCCAGCCGCGCCCCGAACCGGACCGCCCGACCGCCCCATACCCGGTTCCCGACCTCCCTTGCATCAGCGTGGCGAAATTACGCGGGCCCGATCCCCGGGATCGGGCCCGGGAGCTCGAGAGGCTGGCTCGGGGCGCCAGGGAATGGGGCATGTTCGCGATCGCGGACCATGGCGTAGATTCTTGCGTCCTGGACAGTGTTAAGGATGTTGTGAGAGTGTTCTTCGGGTTGTCGTTTGAGGACAAGAAAGCGTGCGTCGGATCGTATTCGATGGTCGATAACATGGGTTACGGTCGGAATTTTGTGAAGTCCGATGATCAGCCGTTGGATTGGATCGACCGTCTCGCCATGAAAGCTGCTCCGAGAGGAGCCACGAGAGGGCTCGATGTCTGGCCTCGAAACCCACCTAATTTCAGGTAATTTTGGTCTCCTAGTGACGATGGTTAAGTAATAAATTGATAATTGGGAAAAAAAAATTGGGGTAATTACACTTTACTGTGGCTACATTGACATGTTTTACACTTTATTACAGCTAAAATAAAAAGTTCAAATTGAGTACGCTAAAATTTTTTTTTCATATTGCTCAATTCCATCCATTTTAACGATTTTTTATGTTAAAATTTTCATAATGACATATATATCCTCAAATACATAAAAATTGAACAATTATTCGGGTTTTTTGGGTCAGTTAAAACACTAGATATGTGGAACGAATGGTGTGGTCTTTCGGAAAGACAAAATAATTAAAAGAGAAAAACAAAAAAAATCAGAAAATGAATATGACAGGTAGGTTTTTGAAAATTTGATGAATAGTTAAGGGTATTTTAGAATTTTTACACCATTTAAAAAATTTTCATCCAACATTTGACGGTGTTAGAGCAAAATGTAAAAAAACACAATTAACTGACCTCAATTTGAACTTTTCAATATAACTATAATAAATTGTAAAACTCGTCATTTTACCGTAGTAAAGTGTAATTACCCAAAAAAATTTGATGGTGTACAATATTACTTTTTTAAGTAAGGTTGCATATTGTCTTAATAATTTTTTTTTTCACATTTAAAATTGTGTAGTGGGTTAAAATTATAAAGAAAAATTGAGTCGTATTTAAACAATAATTGAAACAAAATATTTATAAAACAATTTTACATGCAATTCTTTACTTAAATTAAAAGTAGTGTTTGTATATGTAAATTTAAAATTTGAAGGGTGATTTCGTTAATTCAAATGACCTTTAATTCTCACTGCACGATCTCTCTCCAGACACGAATTTTGGGCATTGTATGGTATATCTGATTCACTATGGTCGATGTCTCGTTATATATAAAACTTTACCTGACCCGTTTTTAACAATATCTTGTCAGGTATGATCATATCTGATAGAGATTTTCCGACACAGTGTATCTGACACATGTGACGGGTATTTACTATCGACACAGTTATAAATTTATCCCGACACATTCCATAGGTCGGAATAGTGTTTTCCCCACATAAACATAAGTATATATGCACTCCTTACGGGAGTGAAATACTACCCAAATAATTCTTTTATTTCTTAAACAAATCATTTTCTCATTGTTTCCGGCTTAACGTCTAACGTTTTTTACAACACTTAATTTGAAACAGGCAGGTTATAGAGAAGTATTCAGAAGAAGCGAGAAGAGTCCTCGACGAGCTGCTCGAGTCCCTGGCCGAGTCACTATCACTAGAAACAAAGGCTCTCACCAAAAACTTCGTCGGCGAGGAGAGCGAGATAAACGTGAGAATCAACTACTACCCGCCGTGCCCGCGGCCAGACCTGGCCATGGGCATAACGGCGCACAGTGATGCGAGCGCGTTGACCCTGCTCCTCCAATTCGAGGCCACCGGGGGGCTCCAGGTGGCCCGGGGAGAGAAATGGGTCGACGTGCCGTGGGAGGAGGAGGCGTTGCTCGTGAGCGTCGGGGACTTGGTGGAGATCATGAGTGGTGGGAGAGTGAAGAGCCCTTGGCATAGGGTTGTGACTAACAAGGAGGCTGAGAGGTTCTCTGTTGCCTTGTTCTATAACCCTCCATCGGCTACTCGGATCGAGCCCGTCGTCGATGATGGAGGGTTGGGGAGGTATAGGGAGGTGGTTGTGGGAGATTATTTGAAGCATTTTTATGAGGTTAGTCCAACTGAAGAGAAGAGGGCAATCGAATTTGCCATGGTTTAGTGTATTTTTGGTTCAAAACTTTGATGCTTAAAACTAAAGTTTAGTGCATTTTGAATGGTTAATTGTAAAATTAAGGATCCGGTTCTCTGGTATAGTTGTATAGTTTTGCCTAATTAGATCCAATTAATGTGATATCCATATATTGTTCTATTTATGGTGAAAATTATTAATTATTAAACTCTTTTTAGGCTAAAACATAAAATTGAAATACAAAAAATACTAATTAAATCCCTCAAAATCGATTCGGTTATGAACCGGTTCATTAGCGATTCTACGCTCTTTCAGACCCAAATCCGATCCGATGCCCATGGTCCTCAGCTCTTTGGTTCGAATTCGGTTTGGATCTCAGTTCGGCTTCGGTTTTGGGTAAAAAGTGCTCACCCCTAAGTGACATGACAAGTCGTCGCTTACAAGAGTATCCACAAAAAAATATTGCCACCAGCCCAAGATGGAAAAAATGAAGAGAGAAGAAAAGAGAAACTTGGCTTTGTAACTGTGACTATTACTTGTCATAAATCCTTCCTGAGGTCCAACGACTTTCCATCCTCCTCGCCTCAACACCCGAACTTAAGAAGGTTTCTTTGACACTCTCTGCCTATCATTCACCGTAAATCCTTCTTGAGATTCGAGGGTTCATCCCTCCCCATCCCAATCCTCCTAATCAGAATCATAATATTAATTCTCCACGGTTAATATTAGAGGGCAAATGGGATCAAATATCCCACTAGTCCTCGCTACGAACGATAAATACTAAGCGTTAGGCGTATCGACATGCGAGTTGTTAGGGCTTATATGTTAAGTATTTTGTCTGACCAGCGCGTTCACAAGAATGAAACTCAAAAAATTTAAGGGGAACTTAGATTTTTTGAACTCGAATGTGAAATCTAAAGTGCCATTTGGTTAACAAAACAATTAACCTAATTGAGGAGTTAAATTCATCAAAGATGGTTGGTGGTGTTTGGAGGTTGGTTGATGAACATGAGTGTTTTCGTACATGCACAATTAATTATCAACTAAATGGTAGCATAAAATACAACAACCCTACGACACGAGCATAAAATTAAGGGATAATGACACTTTGTTAAACCTAATTATAGCAAAATGACATTTTCATACCCTAACTATTTTTCACTTTTTTTAGTACCTTAACAATTTTTTTTGTGACAACCTATTCCACCACCATCTCCAATGTTATGATATATTTAGCAGAAAATTTAGGTTATATGTTATTTTTTAGCATGCATATGTTATTTCATTATAATCACATATGTTATATGCGATATACTATATGTCATTTTAATATTTTATTAATATATAAAATATATAATTTCATTGTATCATTATGAGTGTTTTATTTGGTTAATTGGTAAAAGTAATATTTGAATGATAAGGTAGTAATAAAATAATATTTTTTCTTGGAGACAAATAGTATATGTTACATTTTCATGTCAAATATGTCATGAAAATATAGCATATGCAAAAATAACATAGCAAATAATATGTTGTTGGAGTTGATATATCATATTTTACATTGGAGAGACAAATATAACATGTGTTGGAGATGGTCTTAATGTTATTGATGGTATTATCGGTGGGATATTGTTGTAGGGGATAATTCATGTATACTCTTTATACATATTTTGGGCACGAGTTAGCTGATGTTATGTCGATTTTGGTGTTAGCTAATGTTATGTCGATTTTTACCGTTATTCATCACTCTGTGCCCTACCTCGACGGGTTCCTCTCCCGCCACTCTCTCCTCCCGGTACCATCTTGTCACTTTCCCGAGAAAATTTCACTTTTTTCCGGAGAAAATGAGAAGGAGAGCTCTGTTAAGATTAAACTCATGATGTCGCAAAAAACCCAAGCCCCCGACTCTGTGCGAATACAATGAACCGATATTTGTTTGCTTACTTTACAATTTACATTTCAATAACGTTAGATTCAAGTTTGTCGGTATGATGACGAAAGTAGTAACAAAATCGGCTCAACACGAATTCAACATTTACGATTCATATCATAACAGTTCATTCAACGTGCTCGTAATAAATCCAGATTCGTGAAATCGAGCCACAATTTTACTTAAATATGTCAACAAAACATCTAAATTTAAGAATTAGTTCATTAATACCGATTTAGATGTCATTACTACTTCATTAAATATACTTCGCAACAATACATAATTTCGTTCATGTTCATATACTTTTTTCATTCAGTTAAGGGACAATAACACTTTATTACACCTAACTATTGCGAAATGACATTTTCATACCCTAACTACTATTCACTATTTTTAATATCCTAACAATTTTTTTTGTGATAACCTACATTTAAAATGCCTAAAATACCCTTGTTTAAGAAACTATAAATTGAATTGTTTCAATTTTGTTTATCTCTGATCAAATTTGATTTATATTTAAGATGCAATTACAATTATGCCCCCACGTCTAGAATTAAATTTGACCCATTTCAATTCTGATTTGATAAATCAAATCAGACCAATCTTATTCTGATTTCTTAAACTAGGGGTATTTTAGTCATTTTAAAAAAATTGTCACAAAAAAATTGTTAAAGTACTAAAAGGAGAGAAAAATAATTAGACTATCAAATGTCATTTCGTTATAATTAGGTGTAACAAAATGTTATTATTCATCGGTTAATCTTAAATTTTGTTTTCATTTGTGGGAAAAAAATGAAGACACATATGGACAAGTTTACATGTAAACAAGAAAATTGGGGTTATTGATATTGAATCGTGCCCTAGATGGTTTATTCAAACCCTAGACACCACCGCTCGGCCCCAGATTCGAACCCAATCGCTAGCGCCAGGCTCCGTCCACGTGTCTCCCAGAGGACCCGCCTTCACAGGGCCTACATGCCACGAGCTGTCACTGGCTCAGGAGAAGGGCCGAGACAGAGACAACGCCTGATCTCTGGTGCAAGAGGAGCGTAAAGTTTCGATTTTTACGGAGAAAGAGGCTCAGAGCTCTTCTGGGTCCAGCTTGTGAAGGTTGGCACTCGCTTCTTCTGGGCTCAGTTTGGTGATTCGTTGATGGGCACAATCGAATTGTGCTGTTTGTGGTTTCTGTGGCTCCAGAGATTGAATTGGGTGTGAAATGGCAGTGGTTGCTTTATGGGAAGATGGGTTTTTGTTGTTGGTTTGGGGTTAGCTTGATGGGTTTTGGGTTTAGCTTCTTGTTAGTTCATGGAAGTTTGATTCTTGAAGAGTGATTGTGCTCATGAATTGTCCCTGAACACTGTTTGGTGGGGTGTGTATGCATAATTTGACTGCTTAGAAGGTAGATAAGGGTTCTTGGGTTAGTCCCGTTGAAATTTGAAACAAGTCGATTAGGCTCTTGTTAGACAGAGGGGTTTATGCATCAATAGCGATTTATCTGGAAAAAATATCAGTCATTGTTGTTTTGTTACCAGCAATTAGCTTTGATGGTTCATGACTATCGTTTTGTTTTTGTGGTTCTGTTCTGATGTGTGGCTGCCTGAGAATTTTGATTTGATTGTTATTTTGGTTTGTGTGGTTTCGTGTACTAATAATATATGTTGTTGGTTTTGTAGGTCAGAGGTTTAAAGGGAGTGTGTTGGTGCTCCTCTTGATGGGTGCTCCGAAGCAGAAATGGACAGCTGAAGAAGAGGCTGCTCTGAAATCAGGAATAGTTAAGCATGGGGCGGGAAAATGGCGAACAATACTCAAGGACCCCGAATATAGTAGCGTCCTGTTTCTGCGATCGAATGTAGATCTCAAGGTATATATATATATTCATTCTAACTTTGTTAGATGGACTATGTTTTCATGTAAATAGAATTTGAATTTTATGTAGTCTATATACTTTCAATAATGTCATTTTTACTTTCATCTTAACCTTAATGCCTAAATACGTGGTAATTTTGGTTAATGTGGGGCAGGATAAGTGGCGGAACATGAGCGTGATGGCAAATGGTTGGGGCTCTCGTGAGAAAGCTAGACTAGCTCTTAAAAGGACACGCCAAGCCCCTAAGCAGGAGGAGAGCCCCGTGGCTAACACTGTGGTTAATCAGAGTGATGATGACATTGTGGAAGCTAAGCCTCTTGCGGTTTCTAGCAGTGCAGTGCAAACATCTGCTCCAAAAAGATCTATCGGAAGGTCAGATCAGCCATCTTATCTTTGAATATTGCTTTGCCGATGTTAAATTTTAGCTTCCACGTGTATCAAGTAGCAATATCTTGCGTGCAAATAAATTCCAACCCCACCCCATTCTCGCCCTAACTTTAGAGAAATCTCGGCTCTGATATAACTAGTTTATATACTGTCTTTATTCTTCTTTTAGTAAATTACCACGACCGGCTTTGTTGCATGCCCTCTATTACAAAAGCTGTGTATTTGAACTTGATGTTCAGTAATGATCTATCAGCTATCGTATTTGAATATCTTTTTATCATTGCAGTTTGCACACTTTTTTGGCTCATACCTCCAAACTTCTTGACAAATCAAAATTTTCATCTCCTTTTTTCTTGCGTCGAGGTTATGTTATGATGTGTGATTTATGTAATCTTGCAGTGTCTTGTGTTTATGGACTAGACTTGCCAGTGGTAGTTGATTTCATTATGAACTAAAAGCCTTATTAGATTTTATAAGCTAACATGTCGTATTGACCGTCTTTGTTCATTTATTTTGTTCTAGGTTGGATAATCTCATTATGGAGGCTGTAACCAGCTTGAAGGAGCCAGGTGGTTCGAATAAAACAGCCATTGCTGCGTACATAGAGGTAGACCTGTGTTCGTCAAACACATTCCAGAATTGATTTTGCGGTTTTCTTTTGTGAGAAATTGCATACTGTTCTAAAAAATGCTCTACACATTTCAATCCCAACTCTTTTAATTTTTGCAGGACCAATATTGGGCACCTATTGACTTCAAGAGGGCATTGTCAGTAAAGTTGAAGTTCTTGATGGCAACTGGGAAACTTGTTAAGGTAATCAATCTAATCCCCATTGCTTAAGGTGCATTAATTTGATCCATTTGGTAGCAACTAGCAAGTTGAGAATAACTCTATTTGGATGGCTTGCGGATGATTAAATGTCAAATGGCTTTTTTCTATTTAAAGCATCCTTAATTAATTGCTTATCCAAAATGACAGACATGGATATTTGATTGATGTTGTGTCACACTCTTGACTTTTCCTTATAATATTCTCGACTAATTGTTTTCAACAAAATAACCCAAGTTTATTTCTTAGCAATACGGTGTCAAACAGACCCTAGGGTCATATAAAAACATATGCCATATGATATTTTAGACCGTACGGGTCCATAACCCTGGAGAGAGTACTGAACATGTGCTACTCTATCATGTTTTTACTCATTGGGTTGTGGTTCTGACAATGATATGCTATTAATTGTGGCGTTAACAGTTTAATCTCCACGAGTTAAGGATTTGACTGGCGATAATATATGTAATCTGTTTGAAATTTTGAAGTGTATCAGCTTGGCCATTGTTTTGTGGCGTGTACTTGTAGTTGTACATCATTGTAACAGATATTATTTGTACATACAATATAAGAGTAATATGTGGACAAACTACACAATAAGTCAAATCCGAACCGTTCCTTGTAGGATGGAATTGGATCCGTTGGGAAATAGTGGACCCCGTGTTAATATCCTATGTTGCACGATCTTATAGTATTTTTCAATTCGAAATAACATATACATATTTGGCATACCTTTCAAGAGCTTGTAAATTGTAATCTTGTTTATCGGTTAAGGATCCTTTAATCGATTCTATTATTGGTCTTTATTTGCTTCAAATTAGTTTCAATAGACATTTTCAGATAACTTATTTTTTGGTAGTAGAAATAAGAAGTGTTATAAAAATCCCCGACTTGTCCGATTAATCTCCAATTATTCCTTAATCAATCCTATATAATTTCCAATTAATCCTTCAATCCAATTTATTTTCCAATTAGTCTCCAGAAGGCCCTCTCGGCCCGACTAGCGTTTTTAGAACATTGGAAAATAAGTCCTCATTTGATTGCATCGACTTCAAAATTCAACAGTCATAAGCATGTGACATGTGCTCCATTTTCAGTCTATTGTATGTTAATGTAATTACTTGATGTTTTGACCTTCCATTCATATTGGTATTGCACGAGGCACTAGGATCGGATAATAATTACCGCCTACTTGCTCTTCCTCTTGCAGGTAAAGCGTAAGTATAGGATTCCTCCTCCAGGATCCCATGACAAAAGGAAGAACCCCACCACTCCCCCGGTTCTAGAGGGAACGAGCGCCACCGCATCATCATCCCTTGTCGAGGGAAAGAACAGAGCTCCTCCGAAACTCGACTTTGATGGTGCCAGTTTCCTTACTAGGTCTCAAGTCGACCTAGAGTTAGCGAAGATGCGCTCCCTGACCGCAACCGAGGCTGCTGTGGCCGCTGCACGCGCGGTTGCGGAGGCAGAAGCTGCCATAGCAGAAGCCGAGCAGGCTGCTAGGGAAGCCGAGGAGGCAGAAGCGGAAGCGGAAGCAGCACTAGCCTTTGCAGAAGCAGCCAAGAAGTCTCTCCGGGGGAGAATGGCCCCAAAGATGGTAAAATATCTATACACCATTTTTTTTCCATATATTATATATTCTCTTGCTATAGGTTTTATATTTATTTCCATAGAATGCGCTCTTGATGGGAACTCGCTAGTTTTGAGAATTCCTAACTTGAAACCTTAGCTTAAACCATTTATGGCAAATAATGAGCATGAGGTTGCTGGTTTCAATCCCCACGCTGGCGGCGGTATTTGTTGTTTAATTTATTACTGATAGCAAAAACATGTAAATTCGTGGAGAAGTGCTGTCAATGATGTAATCTCTCGTTTTCTTCTCATCAGCAGGTGATCCGAACTTGACGACGGAAAGTCACCAGACGAATCGAGGTTTTGTTGGTGAACTTGGAGAAGCGTAGCCGTCATGTGTTGTTTTTATTTTGTATGTACATTCAGTTATGGGAAAAGCCTCTACATGTGTGTGGTATTTACTATTTAGGGCTGTTTTGTTAAAATTTGGTCTTCTTTTGTGCCCCAGAACGAGTGCTTCGTTTGGCCTTTTTTGTAGTAAAGATTAATAATTATGTATGTAGTTATCTCATCCTATTATTAGTACACAATAACAAACCAGTAGGAATGATGTTTCTGTGAATAATTAGAAATGGTGAAAAAGGAAGCAAAAGAGCTTATCAAAGAACTCTTTTCAGTTCATGATCGATAAATAATTGTGCGTAAAGCGTCGTCAGGTGGCTTCTGAAGTCCTCCGTCAAATATCCGGGCTCAACCTTAGACAGGCGAAATATCAGAAGTGATCAGAGCTGTAACTGTCCGTACCTGTGAAAAACTCAAACGTGATGACGCTGTGATAATACGATATGATGCGAATGTTGCCGTTGATCAAAAAGGAACTCGCGTTTCTGGTGCAATCACCCATGAATCGAGTACAATCTAATTTCACCAAAATAATTTCTCTAGCGCCTGAAAAAGAAATTAAAATATAGTATTGTGTTTGTAATGGTATAAATAACAACATCATGATGGACAGAAACATCAGGGCATTTGGTCTAGTGGTATGATTCTCGCTTCGGGTGCGAGAGGTCCCGAGTTCGATTCTCGGAATGCCCCACTATTTTTTTCAATGTCTTCTTGTCAAAACGACGCCGTGCAGGCGGAGGCCAGAGAAGAAAATTGAAAAATGATTTTGCGCATCCAGGGAATCGAACCCTGGTCAGTACCGTGGGAGGGTACTATGATACCACTACACCAGATGCGCTATTGACAACAGCGACTCTAGATTTATACAGATCCTAATCTACAAGTATCACATAATAATTCTTGACCATATCAATTTGACTAAAAGAATTCCAATTTTTTGAACAAAACAATTTTTTTATATAATTTTTCGATTAATCTTTGATTAGTTTTTAGAAGACCCCATTCGCCCGACTAGTGCCTAGCATTTTTCAAAATACCGTATATGACCTTTCAATATTGTTTTGTTCATGTTCAATTATAGCATATCATTATAATTGTAATATAAATTTGAAGTGTCTGATGCAAATATAAATTGAAGAAAACAGATACTTAATAGCATTTCCCTTCTAAGCACAAAAAACAGAACTCCACTGAAAAATTACACTACACAAACACATCAACATCATTACAAGCCAAAATTTTGAATACTAATTAGTGAAGGACAATAAATCGTGGAAAGCTCAATTTTGAGAGATTTGGGGTAAGAATTGAAAGGTTATCTCTTTTTACTCATGCGTTAGATACGGAAGTGTGAAGAAAATCTAATCAATCAACCAACCTGTTACTTCAGCAATCCAACATTCCATCAAGGCAAAATATAAACAGACTGAGTTATGCATAATAGGCGAAGAAGAATGGTATGTTCAACTTTTACGTGCTTGCAAGTTTAGTAACCGAATAGCTAATTACAAAATAACATTCTGCCTTAATCCCGATTCTCCAACAAAGAAAAAACTTTACCAAGTTGCAGAAAAACAACAGTAATGGTTGTGTATCATTCTACTCCCATTGGCGCTGAAATGGAAGTTTTTTACTATCCACTTATATGCAGTTTTTTGAGGAACCAGCAATAAGTCCACACATGGGAGGAGCCAAACAAAACTAAGAAGCTGCGCCAATAGCTAAGGCATGGGCATTTGAGGAACTAGCAAATCGTCACCACAAATACATCACGAGCGGGCATAAAATCAGTGCTGCTCATTTCCTGGCAGCTCTTCCCCGAGGCCCCGTTGCGCAAGTCTGTAGTACAGAATACCCATTGTTGCCATGCACGCCCTGAACATGATCATTTATATATCGTGTTAGAGAAATATGTGGCGGCTTTAAACTGGGTGTTTGTTGAGGTTATAGTTTGTCCCATGGACGGCACTTATTTGAATAATTTTATTTATGGGTCAAACAGATTCCGCATTAGAATCAACTCAGAAAACATTAGTATCCATAATTCCACAAAACAAGATCCAAGTATTATTGTCTAGGTCCACTTTCTCCATTCTCTATATACCAATTGAATCCAAGAAATATTGTCCAGTTCCACTTTCTTCATTCTCTATATACCAATTAAGGCCAATGGTCCAATAAAAATGAAATGCCAGGTCAGCTAAGTGCATCCACCTAGGCACTAACTGCTTTTTGGAAAACCTACATTCCAAACATAGGAGTAAACCCTAACGGTACCCATCATTCAAATTGATCTAGCTGCTTGACAATCATAACCTTTTCTTATCTCCCTGTTTTCTTCTTTCTTGTTTAATTCTTTCTCCCTAATATTAAGTGTCATTCTATCAGGTATAAAAGAAAAAAATAGCAAGAAACATGGAGGGAAAAGGAAAAGTAAACACATTACATGATGGCTATAATAAGAAGTATTTTCCTTGGATCCATCCTTGATGATCTTTGATGCCGTGAACGACCTTCCGGGGCATCTTCCCCATTACGCGGGGGTGCAGTAACAGGAAGGATTGGTAATGCACTTGACCAGAAAGGAAGCAATGCTCTGAGAAACTTATGGCGGAAAGGACCTGCGATGAGTAAAGTCATTTGAGTCAACACAAGTTCATATGATCTGCACACAAAACACAATAGACATAGCAGCAGAATCTTGCATAGAATGACCATTATCAGTGTGCGCGTATTTTTCTCATTCCAGCAGGGTGGTACCCTAGTTACTTACCTCTTCGATTGTACTTTTTACGGTTCCCATCCTCATCATCTGCATAATAAGGAATTTCAGAGTTTTGCCTGTCAACATTGTACGCACCCTTACGTGTTGTAGCACCAGGCTGGGTTTACATTTCAAAGAACAGTAGTCATCAGAAAAAGAAGAAACTAGTTCCATACTGATCTCAAATGTACAAAAAAGTATAGAACATATTGATTAGAACTAAATTTCAGAAGAAAAATCCCTTACAGCAGCAGAACTAGGACTAGTTTTGAAATTCCCCGCTGAACTGGGGCCATCTATCTCAACAATATCTGACACTGATAATTTAGGTAGTCCTGTTCCAGTGACATTTGTTCCATCTCCAGAGACAAATCCGTTTGAAGAGGCATTAACCAGCGGGTCTGAGGCGAATGCAGGAGGAGGGCCATGGGAGTCAGCTGTTGGCAGTGATACTGGATGGTTTCCAAACAAGTTATTTTCCATACCAGTCTGCAAGAGGTTAGACAAGTCGACTGTCAACCCAACCTCATTCAACTAGATGAGGAGATGCAAGAAAAATTACTGTCATGTCTTAATTGGAGGATCCATCTAATTGCGACATTTTTGTCGAGTTACAATATCCATATAAAGGGTAAGAAACAATTTGTATAACCATGCATCGATTTTTAATGCTACTAATAATGATCCATTAGTGATTAAAAATGGATTGAGGTAGCTCATGTCTAGGAAAATTATTACACACAAGAAAGACAAGAATTGCTACCATCAAATATCAAGCCACCTAGTCTACACTACATACAAGTTTTAAAAGTCAAGATCTCATTGTATTCACTAATCAAGTTATGCAGTTTAATTGAAAACAATTTAATAAAACCATGTGAGAAACTCACCTGCATAATGGCTTCCTTCAGTTTTGAATGAAGACGAGATCCAGAATCTTTAATGCTCTTAGGTGGCCATATCTGCATTAGCAAAGAACCTCAAGGACATGAACCCATCAGAAAATAGTTTTCGGCAAATATAATTGTTCAATGTTGACCAGCAACTAAGCTTCTTAAACTTATGGCAATGACCGTATCCAGCACTAGTTTTGAGGAGTAAGTAAACAAAGCTTACAAATTTTTAAACAGATACAAGCTAAATTAGATCAGTAACAAACTTACTTTCAAGTTTACAAAATGAGTTCTAAAGACTTTTACAACAAGATGCAAGGAGGCATGGCTTTAAATGATCATATCACAGCCTCTGCTGTCTTTTAAAGCTAATACTAAATGAAGAGAAAACTACCAAATGCGAAGTCGTTTACATTTTAAACACTTGGCCCTTCCTCTATAACAGACAAACGCACCCAATTACCGATAGATAATTCCCATACATGAAAGACATGAAGTTCAGCCATACAATAGCGAAGCCAACATCTGGCCCTGCTAAATTTATTTTAATATGGTGTTATTTAGGTTTCTGAGTTCTTAAACTGTAAGGCCTAGTCATAACTTATCACAAAAAAACTCTAAAATTTGTCATCTTCCACGCATTAAAATATCACTAGTCACATCCCATGACAATTTTGTATCAATAAATAGGAATAAAATCAAATCACTTGGATCTGATCAAGAACATATAACTTCTAAAATTGAATCTTACCGAAGTTGAACACGAAGGACACACATATCCCGCTGGAGCAGTGTGTGGAGGAAAACTTTTGATGTGCGTGTCTAAGCAACTTGTGTGTAACACATCTAAAAACAAAAAAATAAACTCAATTAGTTATGACATTCCAACTATGAAGGGACTTCTTTGAAAGAGAACTTCCAATACAAAGGGTAGCAAATACATTAAAGAATGACTTACGCAAACAACCCAGTCGAGTGGTCGGAGAATTAGTTCCCTCCTCGAGCACATTTTGACACTGGCAGCATTTTGGAGGCCAATCATACTCTCCGTCTATTACCCATTCTGAATAAGTACGTATCTACGAGACAATGACAAGGTAAAAGAAAATAAGCCCAAAATTAATTGAACTAAGTCCTCGCACGAGATTCATCAATTACAATGCAAGAGAAGCACAGCAGATACAACATAGATTCATCATATGTCAAACCAGTACTTCGCATAATCACCTAAGAAATCAAATATCCTTTAATAAACAGATTGCAGCAAAACTAAGAAGTTCACCTCTTTTAAAAAGTATCAGCACACGTGACAGAACATCACAACGACATAACCGAAGAAACAATAAACTTGACAAACTCACCACACATATCTGGTGCTCGGGATGGCAGATACATTCTCCACAAACTGGAACCTTGTGCACAAAGCAATACAACTTGGTAGCCTGAAATGTCAAAACCCAATAATGAATTCCACTACCCATCAATCCAAAATGACCAGCTATGAACAATTAGCCATAAATCAACACAAACAATTCACTCAACATCAAGCTGCATAATCAAACACTAACCCAAAACATCTTTCAACACCCATTTCCTAAAAATCAACAAACAACTCAAAACCAACAAAACCCAATTCCAAAACCTCCAAACACAGATTGCTCCTGATCCCAATGCCAATTCCAATCAGATCTAACCCCAGGTCAACGAATTACACAATAAATTGAACTGATCACTGATCACGACTGAACAAAACAAAAAAAAGTCAAAAACATTCCATAGCAAATCAATCGTGGCGTGGAAATAGATACCTTGCGGCATTTGCAGACCACCATCGCAGAAACTTGCAAGGAGGAGCCACAGAACCGATCAGGCCGAGAAAATCACCGGTGGGTTCCGGTTGAAATTGGTGGAGGTTTCAGTGAAGAAAGTGACGCAGAGACGAGAGAGATCTGTGGAGAAAGAGACGAGCTCGCGAACGTTGCTATGGTGTCAATCGAGGCTCTGTTACAGAGAAACCAAAACTAGAGTGACAACAATGCTCTCCTCTGGATTTGCATTTATTGGGCTGGGCTTCGAGATACTCTATGTGCCTGTCTTGAGTGGGCTTTGGATTGGACACAAAAAAGTCCTCTGCCACACAAGCTATTTTTCTGCTCTTCACATTTGTAAGGTTTCTGATTTTAAGGATGGCAATAGAACGTAAGCCCGACGGGTACTCGATTAACTCGCTCCGATCATAACGAGTAAAACCTAAAAAATTCAAGTACGGGTCGGGTATGTATTTTCCCCTCGATTTTTTAGTCGGGTGCAGGTTGACTTATACCCGCCCCATTTCCAACCTGTACTATATAAAAAAAATTAATTAATATATTATATTTTAACAAAAAATATTAAAACTTTTTTCAGTTAAAGCGATTATGTACGAAATTATATATTATATATTATACATTATATATGATATATAAAACAATTACGCATATTATAAGTATATTATAAATTCGGGACATTTTCAATTCTTTTCCTTTTTTGGATAGTGTTTGGATCAAGTTTCGGGTTTCTGGTAAAACTCATACCCGGCGGGTCATGAGCGGGGCGAGTACCCGCTCACTTTCAGCGGGGATTTTCCAGGTCGCGAACCCATTCAAATTCTTCAAGTATAGGTGCGGGTTTGGTCAAATCCGCCCAAACCCAACCCGTTGCCATCCCTAAATCAGACAAATTCGTTTTGTTGTTCATCTAATCATTGTGACTGTTCTCAACTGAAGAGTGAGTTCCGTACTCTGCTAAAAGTTATCGGAATCAGAAACCAAATCGGACTCGAAAAGTCGGTGCTAGTCCGGTTTGACACGGTTCCAGAACTCTGCCTACCCCTAAATTATGTTGTGCGAGTGGGTCGCATCATATATGATTGCCACCACTGTTCAATCAAACGAAGATTCTTTCAATGTAGTACCCTTCATGTCGCGGCGCGGTTCCTTATTAAGTTTTTAAACTCTAATAATCTACTCAAAGTTTATCTACATTTTTTTTGATATCGACATCCAAATTCTAACATATATGATCTATCGATGCATGCATAACTGATCCTCAATCTGCTCCAAATAATCCACTAATGTAGGACGAGTAGAATTTAGTTTCGCGTTGAACAATGAGAATAATAATTCCAGTTAAGTACACCTAACTAAACATATTTTGCACATAAATACATTTAATATTTTTCTTATTTTTTTAGTTCACTCCAAAATTTATAGTCTCACACCGTCTTAAGCAAGTCAGGCTTCGTCGGCAGATACAACGAGAAGAAGAGAAATTTTCGAGAGCATGACTTGAGAGACCAATGTGTCGGCGTAGGCACACTGATGTACAAAAATATGAATTTTTGAGAAGCAGACAAAAATTTTCAAAAGACCAAGTGCAACGAACGATCAAATAACTTTTGACGCGTATACCGGACCGTATGGTCTATCGAGTCACACTTGATATGGTTTATCAACGAACGATCAAAATGTGTATATAAAATGTGAAAATAAATATTCATTTGTACAATAACAGAAGAAGTGTACTTTGAAGTTACTATGACATATATTCATAAAAACAAGGAGAGATTTATTTACGTAAACTAGGGCGAAGAGAAAATCGCCTCTCTCTATCTCTCTTTATGCATAAACGAAAAAAGAAATTAATGAGGTGAAATATAAATAATAATCAAAAGGCGGCCGGAGGAATGAAATAATCAGGCAGAGCAGGTTGGGCCTGGAGGGTTGAGTGGGGGCGTAATCACAGGTTTAACGTCTTTGCATACGCTGGAGTAGTTTTCCATTTTGGGTCCCTTATATGCGAGGTCGATGTCGCAAAGCTCAACTTTCTCGCACATATTAGGGCTGCAGAGTATCTGCACAGCATGTGGATCCGCGGAAGTACCTTTGATATTTCTAAATATGACGTTAGTCATTTTGACTAATGTTGGTTCCTGAGAATGAATTTAAAATAGTTATGATACAAAAAAGTGTGAGATTTTGACGAGCGTGTATGAACGTATATTTATAAGAGGATATCGGGAAGTACCCCTTGTTTGCAAGTTCCATGAGGACAGTAGCATTGATCCAAGATGACGGGGTTACTGACGTTTTCCATAGTAAGAGCCTCAAAAAGAATGTCGGTTACTACGCATGGAAACATTCCAGGCCATGACTTGACTCTTGCCCCGTTGTCAGTGTTGGTAAGCGTGCAATCAGTAAATTTGAGGTTTGTTACAGGCTCTTCGTTCTCATACTTGCCCAAACTTCCAACGCTGAGGCCATGACCAGGTCCGCACGTCACTTTGCTTACTTCCAAATCACATGTTCCGTCACCAACAGAGACACAGTCATCTCCGGCTTGCAAGGTAGAGTCTATAATTCGGATGCCTTTCGATCTTCCGGTGTGGATTCCATCAGTATTCGGACTGTCAGCCGGTGTGACAATCTTGAACTTTTCAAGAGTTATATTATTGCATTGAAGAATGTTCACGTGGAAGTTCTTGCTGTCCTTAGAGGTGATTCCTGACACGTGACTATTATTCAGTTTATCGAAGCGAAGACTCTGCAAAACAAACAACATATATTTATATAAATGAAATGAAATGAATATACAAAATTAAGTAAATATGATAAGTAGTATGCAACTTGCAATATACATAGGGCATGTCGGGGCAACTAGATTTCGTTTTGCAATCGCTTGCTGCCCAAGCCTGTACTCCATTACCGTCGACAATCCCAGTGCCGGTGACTGTCAAGCAGTCAATGCTGTCGAAACGGATCCACTCCTGGTCAGGGAATTTGGCGGCGTCGGGATCGGCCTTAAGAGTTCCGTCAAGCTGGAAAGTAAGAGGAGCCTTGCACGGCCCCGCCATGACTATTGGCCCCACCATGAACACTCCCGCCGGTACCACCACAGTCGCCGGCGTCGGGGATGCACACGCATCGGTGAATGCCTTCGTTAACTGTGCGGTCGCATCTGCACCTTCCTTTGCACCACAATTAGCCACCAAATCAATTATCCCACCAGCTGGAGCCGCTCCTGCTGCGGCCGCCGCGGGATCTGCTGCTCCCGAGGCGGCCGATTCCGCTGCTGCATCATGAAGCAATAAACGTGTATGGGCCGTTGTAGAAGTAAATTTTGACAACAAGAATACACAAACTAGCATAGAAACCATCTTCAATTTTGTACCCATCTCTTCTATTTCTTATTTTTATCACTCTTGTTTATGATTATGATTATGTTTATTGCTTTTGTTTTTGATGAATTGATGGTAACATGAAGCCTCCTTTTATCATCTCAAAACTATCTATAATTAGGTAATTATTTGCCGGATGTAATGCTCATTTCTCTCTTTTTCACTGTTTCATCGCAAATAATAAGCGACTTTTGTTATTATTGTGTGACAATAATGCTACAAATTGATAATAATTAAGTTTTAATTAAAATCTTATAAAATTAACACATAAATCGCTCATTTCAATCACTCTGACTTAGGTAACACATAACCAAACTAATATATATATATAGTTTTTCCAATATTCTTTTTGAGAGAAATAAACTTTCTAAATAAAATTAATATATTTTAAGGGAAATGACGTCTATACCTCCTTAGCAAAACACTATTTGCACCTACATCCCTTTAAGTATTATTTTTAAAGATAATTTCAGTCACATAACATGTCCAAGAAGTTTTTTATCAGGATAAATACCCTAGCATTTCATTTGTCTCACCGTTACTCTTTCCGTCCAATTCCGTTAGTTTTTAACATTTTTTACATGTGAAATGACTAAAATACCCTTCAGAGTAAATAAATTGTTTGTAAATTGAATGAAATGACGCAAATACCCTTCACTATTCATTTAATTTTCAAAAAAATGCCACGCACACACACTCTCTCTCTCTCTCTCTCTCTCTCTCTCTCTCTCTCTCTCTCTCGTCAGCAAGTTGGATCCAATTCCTCGGTTCCAAGCCGTTGAGCTTCGAAAACTTGACCGGTAGAGTCGGAAATTGAGACGGACTCGTCGCGATTATGCTCGGCAGTATCGTCTTCTCCAGCGTTGCCGCTTCCAGCTCCTCCACTGATCGTTCGATTCACTCTGAAAGCTTGAGTCCAAGCTCGTTCCGGCGACGAGAAGCTCGTGGCGACAGCGAGAGCGCTCGTCCAGCTCCGGCGATGTCACGCTCCTCCGGAGATCTAGCCTCCGGCTCTGGTGATGAAGAGCGTTTGGTTCCGATGCCGAGAACCTCCGGTTGCTCAGATCTGGACCCTCTCGGCTCCGGCAAGTCCTGGCAAGAGCGAGCTCGCGCCCTCGATGTTGGCGGTTTCGCTCATTGGAGCTCGCTGCGGAGCTTGCAACCACGCCAGCGGCGACGCGAGCCTTGCTCGGTCGGTTCTGCGCGCCTCTGCTGGAGTTGATGTCGGACCTCCGAGAGAGCATTCGATTCAATTTCGACGGAGACGAAGAGAAGGAGGCTGCTCCGACGCTACTCCAACGCCGAGTTGTGGCTTAGGGATTGAAGAGGAAGGAGTGGCAATTTTTGAAAATTAAATGAATAGTGAAGGGTATTTGCGTCATTTCATTAAATTTACAAACAATTTATTTACTCTGAAGGGTATTTTAGTCATTTCACATGTCAAAAATGTTAAAAACTAACAGAATTGGACGGAATGAGTAACGGTGAGACAAATGAAATGCTAAGGTATTCACCCTGATACAAAAAATTCTAGGGTATGTCATGTGATAATGGGACATAACCAGGGATACCCATCTAGAATTATCCCTTATTTTTATTTCACTTACTTTAATACCGTTAGGTTTATAATAATAGACAATTTTTTCATTAATATTCAATCAAAATATCAAGTAGTTGTCACTCTTAGTTTTAGTCAACGACAACACGCCAAGAGTTTCTCGAAACACTTGATCGATTTGATAATATTTTAGTACAAGCCCTAACATGGAGGTGGAATCCGAAGCGGCAATGACTAAGGGTGTACACTAGGCGAATCGAGGCTCAATTCGGCTGGGTTTGTGTGATAAATTTTTTACTTGCTCGGTTCGGGTTCAAACGAGCTTATACAACTAAGCACGAGCTCGGCTCGAAAAAATATATAGAGAAGCTCGGCTCGGTTTGAGCTCATTTTGCTTAATTTTCTTATACAAAATTTATCAAAAGTTAAAATTAATATTAAATTAAAATATATAATAATGGGTTGAATGTTGAGTAAACTTAATATCAGCTCGACTCAATTCCGGTTATTTAATTTTATTCTAAATATTCACTAAAAATACAATATATATCAATTGAATGTATTGTTAAATAAATACTAAACGAGCCGGCTCGCGATCTTATCGAGTCTTAAAATATTAAATGAGCCCAACTTTGAGATCGAATTCGGTTCGGGCTCAATTCTAACAAAATCAAAACAAAAGTCTAACGAATCGAGCGTGAACGGCTAGTTAAAAGTTCGGCTCGTTTACAACTCTAACCATGAAAAAGATAGACACGAAGGTCTTGAACCATCGACCGTCAACCATGCTATAATTTATTTAAACGAGACGTACAAGGTAAGCGCACTTGCTTAAAAGACACAAATGCAAGAAAATATATCCATATTTTCACTTTTAAATTAATTATGTTCAAAGGGCAGTTCTGTCATTAAAAAAAAGAGTGTATCATGTGTAAATCACATGTCATTATTTTGACCTAAAAATTAACGATATTAAATTATAAGTGAGATAACAAGATAGTTAAGAGAGTTTAACAGTTAAGTTTTTAGTCAGAGGATGCAGTAGAAAACAATGTTTTAAGGAAGGTGGTCTAGATGTCATTTTCTCGACTTTTAACTAAGACAAGTAGTAGAAAATCAACTTATTTATAGTTATAATATATTTTTATGGAGCCCTCAATTATTTACCCGATTCAGGCCTAACCGTAAGTTGGGCATAGTTATAATATGTGTAGTGGATATGAGGATTGTTCCACCCAATTTGAATAATGAATGAAATGTTTTAATTCCAAAAATGAAAGGTTTGATATATACATTCATAAAAAGAAGGAGAGATTTATTTACACGGGGCAAAGACAAAATCGCCTCTCACTCGCTCTATCACTAAACAAAAAGAGAAATTAATGGGTGAAATGTAAATAATAATTAAAAGGCGGCTGGAGGAATAAAATGATCAGGCAGAGCAGGTTGGACCTGGAGGGTTGGGTGGGGGTGTAATAATAGGTTTGACGTCTTTGCATATGCTGGAGTAGTTTTTCATTTTGGGTCATATATATGAGAGGTCGATGTCGCAAATCTGAACTTTCTCGCACATATTAGGGCTGCAGAGTATCTGCGCGGTTTGCGGATCGACATAAGTACCTTTGATATTTCTAAATATGACGTTGGTCATTTTGACTAGTGTAGGTTCCTGAGAATGAATTCACAATCGTTATGATACAAAAGAATTATGAGATTTCAACGAGCATATATGAATGTAAGAGAATGCTGGGAATTACCCCTTGTTTGCAAGTTCCATGAGGACAGTAGCATTGATCCAAAATGACGGGGTTACTGAGGTTTTCCATGGTAATAGCCTCAAAGAGAATGTCAAACATTACAGGCCATGACTTGACTCTTGCCCCGTTGTCAGTGTTGGTAAGCGTGCAATCTGTAAATTTGAGGTTTGTTACAAGCTCTTCGTTCTCATACTTTCCCAAACTTCCAACGCTGAGGCCATGACCATGTCCGCACGTCACTTTGCTCACTTCCAAATCACATGTTCCGTCACCAACAGAGACACAATAGTCTCCAGCTTGCAAGGTAGAGTCTATAATTTTGATTCTTTTTGATCTTCCGGTGTTGATTCCATCAATATTTGGATTGTCGGCCGGTGTGACAACCTTAAATTTTTCAAGAGTTATATTATTACATTGAAGAGTGTTCATGTGGAAATTCTTGCTGTCCTGAGAGGTGATTTCTCGCACGTGACTATTGTTCAGTTTGTCGAAGCGAAGACTCTGCAAAAACAAAAACATGTATTTTTATAAATGAAATGAATATGTAGAAGTAAATAAGAAAGTAGGTAAGTAGTAGAGAGCTTGCAATATACATAAGGCATGTCGGGGCAACTAGATTTCGTTTTGCAATCGCTTGCTGCCCAAGCATGTACTACATTGCCGTCAACAATCCCAGTGTTGGTGACGGTCAAGCAGTCAATGCTGTCAAAACGAATCCACTCCCGGTCAGGGAATTTGGCGGCGTCAGGATCAACCTTGAGAGTGTCGTCAAGCTGGAAAGTAAGAGGAGCCTTGCATGGCCCCGCCATGACCATTGGCCCTACCGTGAACACTCCTGCCGGTACAACCACGGTCACCTTGACTATCGGCTCTTCGTTGAGGACAGCCGCCCATTAATTTTATGCTACAAAGACATTTGATCGGAGAACTCCCCAAAACATTAACCTTAGTCATGCTTCGATTTCACCCATTGACTAAAAGGTATCTCTGACTGCCGCTCCAAGTAAAGTTGGTCGACATGGTGGTACTCTTTCGTTATGTCCACATGTGAGTTCAAAGTCTCACATCATAAGAGTATTGGCTACAAAGAGTGTTTATACATACATTGGACCCTATACCTGATATGCGAGTACTTTGGGTCAAAGTGGGCTTCCAATGTGTATGTGGACTTTCTTTGGATGCTCCTCCTCTGTAAGGCCCGGATCTCTCCAACATCTTTCTCCTCCTCCTCCATTCTTGTACTAATTTATGATTAGACCCTCTGCTTTCTCGTCCTCCAAGTCAAAATACAGCTCAAGTTCGATGATCCCAGTGTGACCTTAGGAGGGGCAGGCACATGCACATTCATTTACGGTACTGTCCCGAGGAAGGATGTCCTCAACGACATCAAATGTGGTGACAATAATGCGTCACGCGCCCACACGAACAATCCTATTTTTAGTTTTGGACGTTCATTTATTAGAATAGAGGATAAAAGTAAGAGTGCCTTTAGGCATTTAGAAGAGAAGTTTGAGAGAAACTCATTATTAAAGAGAGTTTGGGCTTTTTTTATGAGAATAAGAAAGAATAAAAAATATATATAATTTGCAGTCTTGAGAGTCGAACTCATGTCCGCAAGTAATATTCAACAATGTGAAAAAAAATATTTTTTTATCTTTTAAAAAAGGGGTAATTACAGATCACTATACCCTCTCAAACTTCATTCTCAGATCACTATACTTAAATTTGAATTTTTTTTTGTTGATACCCCAAGTTTAAACTGTTAACATTTAGATCAAAATTTTGTTAAATCTAACATCAATATTTTTGTATTGACCAAAATGCCCTCAATGTATAATTTTCTAGTTTTATATAATTACTCTTTTACCCTTATTTGAATAATCAACTTTACCAAAAGATTGAGGGTAAAATGGTCTTTGCAAGTAAACAAATAAAAAATTAAAACTTTTAAAATAACTTGTGAAATTATATTTATACATCTCTCCTTTAATACTGATTACACACCATACCTACCCTAATTCTCTTCCACTTCCGCAACCACACCATAACCACAACCCTTCCAGTTCCAATTCCACTGCCTCACCCTGGAGCAAGCCGTCGGGACCAACCTCACCATCTTCGCTCCCAATCACCGATCCGTCTCCACCTTAGACACCCACCATGTTCATTTGAGCACCAGTTGGAGCTTCGACAAGAGGGTCGTTGACTCCGTCGAGGTCATCCACCCAGACGACGTCGTTCGCCCCGACGACGTCATCCACATAATCGAGCGCCTCCTTGTCCCTCGCTCCGTCCAGGAGGACTTCAACCAGAGGAGGAGCCTCAGCTCCATCTCCGCGGTGCTTCCCCAGGGCGCTCTGGTGGTAGACCCCAGGACCCACCACCTCAAGAAGCCCTCTGGCTCAGCCCCGGTCGCCTCCGGCGACCAGACCAAGATCGATTCGACGATCCCGTCCTTGACTCCGACAACCACTTCCAGACCCCAGACGTTGTTTTGTTTTGTTTTGTTATATATTTTTTTAATTTAAGTTGTTTTTTTTATCAATTTAGTTCACTGAAATTAGAAATAAAAAAAATATCTCAATGCTCAATTATGTTTTGGTGCACGATTATGTGTTGAATTTGATCAAATATTTGTTGAATGTGATGCTTTGATGAATAAGAGACAGGGGAGGAGGGTGAGAGATGAGAGGTTGAAGAAGGGGGTAATATGGTCATTTCACTAGTATTTATGTTTTGATTTTTATTTTGTTTTTTGAAAATACTTGTATACCCTTATCCACACAGTTATATTTTTTATTCAATTGGGGGTACTGTGGTAATTGCATAGTTATATATTTTTTTATTTAATTGTTTACTTGAAAAGTCAAATTTGCCCTCAAACTTTACTCATATTAGTCATTCATTGAGGGATAAAGTAGTAATTTTATAATCATATTAATAATCACAATAAATAAGAATTATAACTCAAGGGCATTTTGGAATTTTTACAAACCAGCTAATCTGTGAACTTATGACCTAGACTGGCCAAGCGATCAAAGAGCCGCTTCATCTTAAGGACATGTGGGCTTACTGCCTCACCAGCATTGAGTCTGCAATAAAATACCTCCCTAAGAGTGTCGTATCTTTCGACACGGGCATTCTTCTGGTAGTAAATTTTGATTTCCTCCATCATCTCCTGGGGTTCTCCCATGAGATGCATGAACTGGTCCTGGGTCTCATTTTCCATGGACCCGACCATGAGGATGCCAATGTCTTGTCGATCGCTTTTGTATTTCTCAAAAGCACTCTTATCGGCATCGCTGGCATCATCAGCAGACTCTACTAAAGGCTTGTCTGTAAGGATATACTCCTGTCTGTCATACTGAAGTGCAAGCTTCAGGTTCCTCTCCCATTGCAGGAAGTTGGTCCCAGTCAGCCTGTTATTCGACAGAAGAGACTTTAAGACTTCACTGCCAGAACGTGTTGCTTTGGGTAGCGAGGTTGCCATCTAATCTATACATGAAAACAAACTCGATCAGATTCTTAATTAAATTGAAGTAAGAGACACTTGACTATGAATATTTCCGATTCTTGTGTCTGAATCTAAACCAAGATCTCCGCATACCCAAAACTAAAGTGAGTTAATCTCATCGCCCCAGTTTTGGACATTGGAGTAGGACAATCCAGTCCTTTCACAATTCCATGTGATTCTTGGCTAGGGCTTATACATTGTGTGTATACGGCATTGCCCTATATCTGATACCCTGGCTCAGATCATCTGAGAATCGCAGCCAAGTCAACCAATTTTCAACGCATGGTCCAATATGCATGGCTACTACGCTAATGCGCACGCACCCATGCAAACTGGTCTATCTTCTATTAGAACCCTTTCTCATGGATCCACGTTAATCGTGTCTACCCATGAGTCCGAGAACTAATCGAAGTGATGAAAAGTGGGCGGTATCTAGCTTGACTTGAAATTATTTGCCTTTTAAATATTCATTATCACTGATCATAATTTGATCTTAATTTGAATTTATCATCTACAAATCCATGTAGAGATAATTTCAATTCCGGTTTACATGTGCGTGAATGACTGATTATTAATCTTTACACATGTGGGTGATGATCTAATTAACATAACCTATGAAAATTAAATCACACATCCATCCTTCTCATCTTGGGTCTTCGTAATTACATTTAATTTAAATAAAATAAATGATGTGACACGCAGGTCACTAATAAATTACAACCCATAAGCAACTCGCAGGTTGCAAACCGAAATTAAATCCTAAATTCGGGCTAACTTAGCAATCATGTTGCAAACACCGTGTTATCAAACAATCATGTTATCAAACAAGCATGTCATCAAGAAAGCATATTAATTCCAATTTTATCTTGATTTAAATCATAAAATACGGTTTATTTAAACCGTTTCTTAAACCGATTAATTTTTGAATTAAATCGGTTCACGTGCTGGTTTATCGAAACCGAACCGGTCTGAAATTTTAATTAATATTTGCTGGAAAAAATTCTGGATTTTTCTGGGTCGGATCTGACCCAAATCCATCGGGTTTGGCCGAACCAAAATTGACCCGAGGGCCAATTTTGGTTTGGCCGAAACCCTAGCCGCGCCGTGGCCGATCGGCCCCTGGTTCGGCCGGGGTTAGCCTCTCGGCTAGCCTCGGCCTTCCACGGGTCTCGATCCCGATCTCGCTTGATCAAAATAATATTTTCAGCAACATTAAATAAAATTCCAGCAATTAATTCATCAACCAAAACCATAAAGTTTGCAATTTTCAAATTCACAATACCGAATTAAATTGCAAAAATTAAATCTAGCCTATCATGCTCGAATACAAAATCATGCATAACCAAGCCTCTGATACCACTGAAGGAATTATTTGAGAGTTCCAGACAATTAATTTCATGCCCATACAAGAAATTAACCTCAAAGTTTCATGTTTAATACGGATCTTGCATGATCATGAGATCTAGACTAGATTAAAATTTAAGTATTACCTTGAATCAAAAATCTCCTTGTTACTAAATTGGATTTAGTAACCTCTAAAGATCGTCCACACAGGAAGAGCAATCCAGGGATACTTGCAACGAACCTTGCTAGAAGATCGAAGCAAGCAAAACGGACGGAAAGCGGGGAGGAGAGGGGGCCGGCCGAAACTTGGCAGGGAGAGAGAGAGAAAGACGGCTAGGGTTTGTAAAATAAATTGCTTAATTTTCAGATATGAAAATTTCCCTTTTATAGACCTTAATTGGGCTTTTAATTAATTAAAGGCCTTAATGGGCTTAAAGCCCAAAGCTTTTAATTAATTGTGTAGAGAAGCCCATTCTGGCTAGGCCCAGTTTAGCTAAATTAATTAAATCTATTTAATTAGATTATAATTAATTAGTCTTGCTAAACCGTTCTTGATTCCGGTTTAATCCTAAATCGAAATCGGTCTAAACTGATTTAATCCAAAACCGAATTTTGTCTCTCTCATGATTCCTCCATATGATTCCATCCGTTTTACTCAACCTAAAGTGTGTGACCCTCTAGGCTCACGACACGTCGGCGGACTGGTAAAATTACCATTTTACCCTTTCCATCATGAGTGGCCTCTAGCAAGACATCATGATTACCCAACGCTTGTGATTATCGAGATTTCGACTTTAACCTTGTCGTTCATGAATCTATCCTTTTATCCTCTTGATATCTTTGACAACCACGAGGCATAGACAAGTCATCCTCGTTCTATTGTCCTGTTTCTTGATTCTGAGTTAACTAAATTATAACTGATACTGTGTATCGTCTGCATGGCCATGCTATTGTATTTCAGTTGTACTCATCAAGTGGCCTAAACTGATATCTGCTCACACGTCCGTATGAGGGATAAATCCTTCAGCGATCCATCTAGTCAACTTATGTAACTTGTGATCGAGCCAATCACAGCCGTTATTGTAACCCTTTTACATGAGACGTTAGACTGAGTCAAACTCGTCACTCATTACATATTGACCTCAATGGTCCTTCGGTCTGAGGATGTGATTTCATGATCCGACATATGAGTATGTTCATGACTGTGTCTATGTAACATACTCATGATTCGGGTCGTCCTATATCACCCCTGACTGGTGATACTATGACCTAACTCTGGCCCCCTACTGGCCATGATCAGTAGAGCGTGATCATTTAGAGTTAGCCTCATACCGATCGCTTCTTATGAAGCTATTCTGATCGGGGACTGCTTAAGTAGGATTTTATCTGATCTGTAGATCTACTATTATGTGTTGACACATCAATGATACAAATCAAATCATACTTAAGATATTACTACAACACTTAGTAATATGAATGCCGATTTTATTCAACTAATAATCTTTATTACAAGATTAGATTGAAAATACATTGTGCTAGGGCACAAATCCCAACAGTCTCCCACTTGCCCTAGACCCAATTTGTATTCCAATCTAAACCCATTCCCCTGACATGTTCCTCATGCTTAGGCTGCGGTAGCGCCTTGGTTAAGGGGTCAGCTAGATTATCATGCGTTGAAATGTAGCTTATCTCTACTTCGCCTTTATCAACCATCTCTCTGATGATGTGATACTTTCTCTCGACGTGCTTGGTCCGGTTGTGAAATTTGGGCTCTCTAGCTAGTGCTACGGCCCCCGTGTTGTCACACCTTAAGCTCACGGGATCAGACGTTCGCGGCAGTACATCTAATCCTCTCAAGAAGCTCCTGACCCACACCGCTTCTTTGGCTGCTTCCGACGCAGCTATATATTCCGCCTCCGTGGTGGAGTCGGCTATTGTCGCTTCCTTAAAGCTTTTCCAACCGAAAGCTCCCCCGTTCAACATAAACACATACCCACCTTGAGACTTAAAGTCATCTGGGTCTGTCTGAAAACTAGCATCAACATATCCAGTGACGCTTAGCTCTCCTTCTATCCCACCATATACTAAGAATGCGTCATTTGTTCTCCTCAGATACTTGAGGATACACTTGACGACAGTCCAGTGATCTTGGCCTGGGTTAGACTGAAATTTGCTGGCACAGCTGAGGGCAAACGATACGTCAGGCCTCGTACAGATTATGGCATACATGATGGATCCCACTGCCGAGGCATACGGGATTCCATTCATTCTCTTAAGCTCAGCAGGTGTTTTAGGACATTGTTTCTTGCTTAGCTTAATGCCATGTCTTACCGGGAGGTTCCCTTTCTTAGAGTCAAGCATCGAGAATCTTCTCAACACCTTATCTATATAAGTGCTCTGACTTAGACCTAATATTCTCTTGGATCGATCTCTGTAGATCCTGATCCCCAGAATGTAAGCGGCCTCTCCTAAGTCCTTCATGGAAAAACACTTCCCTAACCAAGCTTTGGTCTCAAGCAAGGTTGGTACGTTATTTCCCATGATTAGTATATCATCGACATACAGCACCAGGAACACTGTGTTACTCCCACTGCTCTTCTTGTAGATACAAGGTTCATCTGGATTTCTGATGAACCCGAACTCTTTTACGGCTTCATCGAAGCGTAAGTTCCAACTCCTGGAAGCTTGCTTCAATCCATAAATGGATCTTTGCAGCTTACACACCTTTTCGGGATGTTTAGGGTCGACAAAACCTTCTGGCTGGGTCATATAGACATCCTCCTGCAAGTTCCCATTAAGGAATGCGGTTTTGACGTCCATTTGCCATATCTCGTAATCGAAATATGCTGCAATGGCTAACATCATCCGAATTGACTTAATCATAGCTACTGGCGAAAAAGTCTCATCATAGTCCATACCTTGGATTTGACGATAACCTTTAGCAACCAATCTTGCTTTGTAAGTCTGAGGCTTTCCGTCCGTATCTGTCTTTAACTTAAATATCCACTTGCAACCTATGGGTTTTATCCCAGGTGTGTTGTCTACTAAGTTCTAGACCTGATTGTCTTTCATGGACTTCATTTCCTCATCCATGGCATTCTGCCATTCTTTTGAGTTGGGACTGGCCAAGGCTTGTTGAACTGTTGCGGGATCATCCTGATCTACAACTATCAAGTCATTACCCTCTGTGGCTAAGAAGCCATATCTGACTGGGTTTTGACGAGATCTTTCAGACCTCCTTGGTCCTACAGGAGTTTCTGTTGGAATAGGACTTGGATCATTTACCTCATCGGGTACCTCTACAATATCTGCTGGCTGTTCTGTGTTTTCTCGAATTTCTTCAAGAAGCACAGAACTCCCACTGGGTTTTTTGGATAAGAATTCTCTTTCCAAGAAAACCCCACCTCGAGCAACAAAGACTTTGTTTTCCTCGGGTTTGTAGAAGTAGTACCCCATGGTTCCTTTGGGGTACCCTACAAAGACACACTTATCTGCCTTGGGTTCGAGTTTATCACCAAGCAACCGCTTGACGTAAACGTCGCACCCTCGGATCTTGAGGAAAGACAACTTGAGAGCTTTCCCTTGCCAAGCCTCAAATGGAGTGGTCTCCACTGCCTTTGTAGGTACTCAATTTAATATGAATGCGGCTGTTTCTAGGGTATGGCCCCAGAAAGATACTGGAAGGTCGGCGTGACTCATCATGGAACGAACCATGTCTAGCAGGGTTCTGTTCCTCCGTTCGGAAACACCATTCATCTGAGGGGTTCCTGGCGGGGTTAATTCTGAGAGTATACCGTTATCCTTTAGGTGACTGAGAAACTCTTGATCTAAGTACTCGCCACCTCGATCGGAACGAAGTGCCTTTATACTTTTACCAAGCTGGTTCTGTACTTCATTCTGGAATTCTTTGAATTTATCAAAGGACTCCGACTTATGTCTCATTAAATAGACATACCCAAACCTACTGAAATCGTCGGTAAAGGTTATGAAGTATCTGAAACCTCTCCTGGCTTGTGTACTCATGGGCCCACATACGTCTGAATGTATTAGGCCCAAGAGATCACTTGCCCTTTCACCTAAGCCGCCAAAAGGCGCCTTTGTCATCTTGCCCATAATGCAAGATTCGTATCTCTCGATTGGTGTGAATTCAAACGGGCTCAAGAGCCCACACTTATGAAGTGTCGAGACGCGTTTCTCGCCTATGTGGCCAAGACGACAGTGCCATATCACTGTCTGGTTTGAGTCATCCGACTTTAACCTCTTATTTACGTTATAGTTTGAACTGTAGTTAGTGTTATCAATATTTAAAATATATAATCCACCAACCATAGATGCAGTGCCGTAAACGATATTATTTCTTGATAAAGTAAATAAGCCATTGTCTATGGCAAATACAAAACCAAGTTTGTCCAAACTGGACACTGAAATAATATTCCTACAAAACGTAGGTACACATAAGACATCGTCCAAAACTAACACAAGCCCTGTGGGCATCCTAAGACTAACAGAACCGACAGCCGTCGTTGACACCAAACTGTTGTCTCCGACTCTCAGCCCTGTGGTTCGCGTCAAGATCGCTGACGTCCCGGTCCATGGAGGTGTCGAATTCGACCCCGAGAAACTGATTTTTCTCGGGAGAGTAGACTCGAAGCTCTCGGGGACGAAGAGGAGGGCTAGACCGTCTCCGTCGCGATCGCTGGAAGAGATGGAGAAGGAGAACTCAGTCGAGAACGACGTCGTTTTGGAGCCAACCAGAAACCGCAGTGGCTTGGCGTGGAGGAGGAGGCCGGAGCTGGAGGCGGAGGGGCGCGTGAGCTTCACGCCGGCGCTGGAGACGATCTAGGCGTCGCCCAACAAGAAGCTCGCCGGAAATCAGCACAACAGAGAGAAGGAGATGAGAGAGAGGGTCAATGGCATGTCTTTGAAAATTTAAATGATATTTAGGGGTAGTTTGGTCATTTTACATGAAAAATTAACTGAAAACTTAACGGTTTGTAGCTAAGTGAGAATTACCAAAGTCAAGGCACCTCACAAGTGAAAAAATATGTTAGTTGTAGTTATGTGATATCCGTGTCAAACTAGCTGTATCTAGGTGAGATTATCCCAAAAAATTAATTGTTACTTGGCTCGCAAGTGAAGCTCGTCAAGAGAGTAATATGGTTTCAACAATGACTATGTTTCAAGGCTTTTCTTCAATTGCAAGTTTTAATGACTATATTTGTATTTCAAATCTACTTAGATTTTATCTTTAACGATAGAAACCACTCTTGATATGGTCTTAATTCAAGAGCCTATATAGATTATCGTTCTTTGTATGTATATAAAATGTGAAGTAAATAAATATTCATTTGCGCAATGACAGAACTAAGTGTACTTTAAATTTTGATATAACATACAGGAGAGACTTATTTACACGGGGCAAATACAAAATCGCCTCTCTCTCTTTACGAATACACAAAAAGAGAAGTGAACGGGTGAAATGTAAATAATAATTAAAAGACGGATGGAGGAAGGAATGATCAGGCGGAGCAGGTTGGGCCCGGAGGGTTGAGTGGGGGTGTAATAACAGGTTTAACGTCTTTGCATATGCTGGAGTAGTTTTCCATTTTTGGTCCCTTATATGCGAGGTCGATGTTGCAAAGCTCAACTTTCTCGCACATATTAGGACTGCAGTATATCTGCACGGCTTCTGGACACGCAGAAGTACCTTTGATATTTCTAAATATGACGTTGGTCATTTTGACCAATGTTGGTTCCTGAGAATGAATTCACAATCGTTACGATACAAAATAATTATGAGATTTTAACGAGCATATATGAATGTAAGAGAATGTTGGGAAGTACCCCTTGTTTGCAAGTTCCATGAGGACAGTAGCATTGATCCAAGATGACGGGATTACTGACGTTTTCCATGGTAATACCCTCAAACAGAATGTCATTTACTACGCACGGAAACATTCCAGGCCATGACTTGACTCTTGCCCCGTTGTCAGTGTTGGTAAGCGTGCAATCTGTAAACTTGAGGTTTGATACAGGATCTTCGTTCTCGTACTTGCCCAAACTTCCAACGCTGAGGCCATGACCAGGTCCGCACATCACTTTGCTTACTTCCAAATCACATGTTCCGTCACCAACGGAGACACAATCGTCCCCGGCTTGCAAGGTACAGTCTATAATTTTGATGCCTTTCGATCTTCCGGTGTGGATTCCATCAGTATTCGGACTGTCGGCCGGTGTGACAACCTTGAATTTTTCAAGCGTTATATTATTACACTGAAGAATGTTCACGTGGAAGTTCTTGCTGTCCTGAGAGGTAATTCCCGACACGTGACTATTGTTCAGTTTGTCGAATCGAAGACTCTGCAGCAACAACAACATATACTTATATAAACAAAATAAATATGCATCAGTGAGTAAAAAAGTAGGTAAGTAGTAAGCAGCCTGCAGTATACATAGGGCATTCCGGGGCAACTAGATTTCGTTTTGCAATCGCTTGCTGCCCAAGCCTGTACTCCATTGCCGTCAACAATCCCAGTGCCGGTGACGGTCAAGCAGTCGATGCTGTCGAAACGGATCCACTCCCGGTCAGGGAATTTGGCTGCGTCGGGATCAGCCTTGAGAGTGCCGTCAAGCTGGAAAGTAAGAGGAGCCTTGCACGGCCCCGCCATGACTATTGGCCCCACCATAAACACTCCCGCCGGTACCACCACAGTCGCAGGCGTCGGGGATGCACACGCATCGGTGAATGCCTTCGTTAACTGTGCGGTCGCATCCGCACCTTCCTTTGCACCACAGTTAGCCACCAAATCAATTATCCCACCAGCTGGAGCTGCTCCAGCCGGAGCCGCTCCTTCTGCGGCCGCTGCTCCTTCTGCTGCTGCATCATGAAGCAACGCTCGTATATGAGCTGTTGTGAAAGCAATTTCCGACAACAAGCATATGCAAACTAGCATAGAAACCATCTTCAATTTTGTACCCATCTCTTTTATTTTTTTTCTCTTTTGTTTATGCTTATGTTTATTGCTTTTGTTTTTGTTTTTGTTTTTGATGATTTGATGGTGACATGAAACCTCCTTTTATAACCTGAAAACTATCTAAACTTAGCTTAACTGTCTGCGGATGTATTGCTCATTCCTCGCAAATAATCAGCGACTTTTTGTTAGTACAATAATGCTTCCCTCTTAATCTATGATTATTATGGCAACATTAAGTGCATTTCTTGTCCAAGTGTAATTATTAGAATAAATAAATTCAATTTTTCTATTAAGTTTATGTTTATCATATTTTTTATTTACATTTCGTCCGCTATTTGTTTAAAAGAAATATGGGTTTTTGAATATATAATTGTACATTCCAAAATCCGTATTTTTTAAAAAAAATAGCGAACGAAATGTAAATCGAAAATGTTTAAAATTATAAATGTCAAAAAATATATTCAACGGTTAAAGATCAAATCATACTCAAATCAGTTTTCGACTGACGAGTTCGAAGAGATGCAAGAGTAAATAGATCAATTTATTATTAAGTTTTATTTTTTGGCTAGGTTTGTTACTTACCATTTTGTGTAATTAAGTTCGTCGTGATGGCGAACCCGAAATTACATTACGGGCGGTATACCAAAGTTGATCCATTGTCGCTATTATAACTATCGATGGCATATCTCAACTGGTGCAAATCGTGAGAGGGCGTACGAACTGTGCAAACCTATGGGAGCATGATACGTGGTGTTTCGCTAACAGGCACGCTGATGTGGCAGCTGCGAAAAAAAGAAGAAAAAAAATTCTTTCAATCTCTCGTCACACCACTTCCGCGACAGGTAACACTTCCTCCTCTTATAGAATGAAACTCGTCCTCCTGCCACGTGACGTTCCCACATTAATTCTCACGATTCTCACACATATTTTGATTCCACTGAGATGCATCCTTGTATGTACTCATTCTAATATATATAACTATTTACTATTAGATATTATTGTATGTTTATTATTCATATATAAAGTGAGTTTTTTCACTAGTCCTCATCGTATTAATGTTATTAATTCAAAAGCTTATAGATTATGTATATATTCTTGTTCTTTATATGTATATAAAATAGTTGAAATTGTCGTTTCGAGTATGAGCATGACACATGCAAATATGAAAATAAATATATAGTTTATTTGAGCAATGTCAGAACTCTTTTGCATTTCGAATAATTATTTGATAATATACATCCATGAAAAAAAAGGAGAGAGTTATTTACACGGAGCGAATATAAAATCGCCTCTCCCTCAACGAATAAATAAAAAGAGAAACTAAAGAGATGAAATGTAAATAGTAATAAAAATTCAGGCGCAACATGTAGGACCCGGAGGGTTGAGTGGGGGTGTAATCAAGGGTTTAACGTCCTTGCATATGCTGGAGTAGTTTTCCATCTTGGGTCCGGTGTATGCAAGGTCGATGTCGCAAAGCTCAACATTCTCGCACATATTAGGACTGCAGAGTATCTGCACAGCTTCTGGATCTGCGGAAGTACCTTTGATATTTCTAAATATAACGTTGCTCATTTTGACTAGTGTAGGTTCCTGAGAATGAATTCACAATCGTTATAATATAAAAATTATGAGATTTTAACGAGCATGCATGAATGTAGAATGTAGGGAAGTACCCCTTGTTTGCAAGTTCCATGAGGACAGTAGCACTGATCCAAGATGACAGGGTTACTGACGTTTTCCATAGTAATAGCCTCAAAGAGAATATCAGTTACTATGCATGGAAACATTCCAGGCCATGACTTGAGTCTTGCCCCGTTATCAGTGTTAGTGAGCGTGCACTCTGTAAACTTGAGGTTTGTTACAGGATCTTCGTTCTCATACTTGCCCAGACTTCCAACGCTGAGTCCGTGACCAGGCCCGCACATCACTTTGGTGACCTCCAAATCACACGTTCCATCACCAACAGAGACACAATCGTCTCCGGCGTGCAAGGTAGAGTCTATAATCTTGATGCCTTTCGATCTTCCAGTGTGGATTCCATCGGTATTCGGACTGTCGGCTGGTGTGACAACCTTGAATTTGTCAAGTGTTATATTATTACATTGAAGAATGTTCACGTGAAAGTTCTTGCTATCCTGAGAGGTAATTCCCGTAACGTAACTGTTGTTCAATTTGTCGAAGCGAAGACTCTGCAGCAGCAACAACAATAACAATAACAACATTTATATATAAATTATATGAGTATGCGATATTAAGTAAGCATGTATTAGGCAGTTTTCAGTATACATAGGGCATTCCGGGGCAGCTGGATTTCTTTTTGCAATCGCTTGCTGCCCAAGCCTGTACTCCATTGCCGTCAACAATACCAGCGCCGGTAAAGGTGAAGAAGTCAATGCTGTCGAAACGAATCCACTCTCTATCGGGGAATTTGGCAGCATCAGGATCAGCCTTGAGAGTGCCATCAAGCTGGAAAGTAAGAGGATTCTTGCACGGCCCCTCCATGACTATCGGCCCCACCATGAACACTCCCATCGGTACCAGCACAGTCGCTGGCGTCGGGGATGCACACGCGTCGGCGAATGCCTTCAATAACAGTTCCGTAACATCCGCACCATCCTTCGCGCCGCAAGTAGCCACTAGATCAACTATCCCACCAGGTGGAACTGCTCCCGCCGCGCCGGGAGCTCCTGCTGCAGCCGCGGGATCTGCCGACCCCGCGGCTGCCGGATCTGCCGCGGGATCTGCCGACCCCGCGGCTGCCGGATCTGCCACTCCCGCATCGGCATGAAGCAAGTTTCGGGTATTGGGTGATGTGGAAGCATAAGTTGTTGCTGACAACAAGCATACACAAACTAGCATAGAAATCATCTTTAATTTCGTATTCATCTTTTTTTTTTCTCTCTTTCTCTCTTTCTCTCTTTTCTTTATGTTTATTGCTTTTGTTTTTGATGAATTGATGATAACATGAAGCCTCCTTTTATATTCTTAAAAATTCTAAGATTAGGTAGCTATTTGCGGGATGTAATGCTCATTTTTCTCTTTCTTTTTACACTTGTTCCACGCAAATCAGAGGCCACCTTTTGATGTTGTTATTGGGCTGGGCTTTGAGATTGTTCTGTGGGTTGGTATGAATGGGCTTTTCTACTGGGCCTTCATAGGCCTGTTTAGCAATAAATAAAAGCAAAATTCCCGAATTGTTTTGAGTTCAAATTCCCTCGAATATTCAATCCCTCTTTGATGGGTATTTTGTGTTTGGTTGGTGAGAAAACGAGCTAAGTAAAGATAATGATTATTTTCAACTTACTACATATGTCATAAAAATATTATTTTCAACTTAGTTAATAATGATATTCTCTTTACACTTTTTTTAAAAACGATTGAATTTAGACTGAAAATTTTAAATTATTTTCGACTATTCATCAGATTTTCAACTAAGTGGCATCATTTAAATTTTTAAATCTTTAGTTGTGTGAATTTGATTCTTTTTCTTTAGTTTTGAATTTAATTTTTTTTCATTCTTCTTTAGTTTTTAATATGATTTCAAAATCTAACAAATTATGGAAAACGACAACGAAAACAAATTGATTTCCAAATCTAACAATTTCCAAATCTAAGAAATATGCTATTCAAATTGCAAACAAATAACAATCGCGAACTCATTTACGAATGCAAATCCCAAAAATCCATTCACGAATGCAATGCAAGTTCCAGAAACCCTAAAAACCGAAACCCATTATTGTAGTAAGCTCATCCTCCCAGAAATCTCAGGCGTCGCCCCCAATCCGACGTTAATCAAAGTGTATTTGGTTATAGTCAAAGACTAGACAACATACAAGAAATGTCAAATAGTGCCCTTTACCATGACCATGCCCAAGAAAGACAGTTTAGATTTCAATCAATCAAACAGCTATTCAAATTGAAATCAAAGTCAAGATGAGACTAATAGGACTCTAAACTACACCTCTCCTCTCCCCCAAGAGTTTCTTGAAGCTTCCTAGCAATTAAGTGTGAATAACCAGACTTGAAGGAATGGAAAATTTTGGGATTTGACCAAACTAACCCTAAATTAAGGCAGCTACAAATCCATAAATATAATATTCTTCTTTAAATTGTAGTTGGGTTATGTAAGACATGACATAAGTGGCACATCATAGTAGAATCAGCAGCCTCCCCTACACAATCTTTTTTTCTTCTTTTATAATATTGAACCAATCTATTTTTGAGTGATGGCCAAACTTAGTCACATTTTTTATTTACAGAATTTTGACAATCACAAATAATATATAATGTAAATTCTCTACATTCTTAGAAAATAATACAATTAAATTAAGTCATTTAATTTTTAAATTCAAATTCTTAGAAATATGTTCACACTAAATTCTTTCCAAATCCTACTCGTTTGGAATAGACTCAAAATGCTTTAAATATAGAATATTATTATGGGATGTCACTATACCAATTATATGTTTGGGTGACACAATAAATTCGATTTGTCATTCATAATTAAGAATAAGGTAACACTTCATACTTTTGGGTGACACTTTAAATGTCACTCAGTACTTTGAGTGACAATGGATATGTGACATTATTGATGTGACACACATGATGTCACTCAACACTTTAAGTGACATATCTCATACTAAGGGTAACATAAATATTGTGTCACCTAAACACATAATGTTATCATGAACATTACTCTCGTGTCATTGTTATATTATGTTAATAGAACATATTTAAGTTTGTATCGTATCAGTTTGGTATATATCGTTATGGCTAATGTTGTTAAAAAAAAGAAAAATAATTTATAAATAGAGATTTAGTTTTCTTAACATTGTTATATATGAATGATGACTTTTGAATTCGTCTCATCTTGGTGAAACGATGAAAGTTTAAATTTATTACCGTGATATATGTCAGAAGTTCAACCCACTTACAAACTCAAACTAACAGGTGGAGGCCCAACCTCTTATATATTTAAGCCGGTGAACAGATTTCATGTCAGAAGTCCAATCTAACTAAAAACTCAATCGATAGATAAAGACATTATCTATTATTTAAAATAGTGAACAAATTCACATATTTTAAATGTGATACTTTAACAATATAATGAGTAAAATTACCGGTTTGAGTTTGTCCTAATTGTTAACATTGCTCGCTCATTGGCATTGAACTAGGGTTTGAATTTCAGTATGATGTTTGAGTGGAGTGAGTTTAAGAGTAGATAGGACATGTAATGTAATATTAAAAAAGAATATTTTAACTTATCGTGATAATATAATACAAGTTTAATAACATAATGATATGAAAATTGTGTAGTTTTAACATTGACGACGTGGTGAATAATCTCTTTATAATTAAAATACGCGTATCGAGGAGTTGTGTAATGCACGTCATGGTCTATAACCAAAATTCTTTTATTCTTTTGTCATTTGTTAATTGATTTGTGTACAATACAAGGTTTCTATATTTAGAAAGAATTTGTTTGCGGGAAGCAAGTGATCGGGTAGTGTGAAGTGTTAGAAAATGCGGCGCCAGAGCGACACGTGTGGAGGCGGTGGAAGATTTAGTTGCCACGTGGCAGGCGCTGAGGGACTCCGAGAAAACGGACGGCTGGGATGGCGAGATAGAAATTAGTTGCTTGTCAGTTATCAAAAGTTGCCTGAACACGCCACGTGTTTCTCAACCGTAACTAACAGCTTCCTACACCAAGTGAACTCGCAGCTAACAATCAACTAAACACACTTTGGAAATAAGTATATTTAACTTCTTCTTTCTTATCTCCCAAGCTCACTTAAAACTCATATTTTTATATTATTTATAAATACGCAGTCGCCCCGTTCCTAACTAATGTATACAATAAGAGATCGGCGAGGAGATAGTAAAATTTCAAAAACTCGAAAAGACCTAGGTGAACTGATAAGATATAAAATATTTTATTCAATTATATGCGAAATATGCTGGTTAGATGTACCAAATTACAATTATGCTCAAAATATTTTGTCCACAATCATATTAAATAACATATTTTTATATTTGAACGTCTTGTTTTTGGTGAAATATAAAAAATTACAATTTGTGATTTATGAAAGTGTATATTAAATGATCATTTTAATATAATATCTAGTTCATTTTGTCATTCAGTTCTCATAAAAATGTACGAAATTTTATAGAGTTCTAAAAGTTAGATGTTATATATAAATTTTATATGTTTTATTTTCATCTATTTGAAATAAATGTGTCTCGTAATCAAATCCATAAATTTTTTATAATAAAATTATACATTTATTATTAATTTCCTCGTGTAAGTATTCATGCTTTGTCATGGACTCTTAATAATCACGAGACAAATCCTTCCATAATTGGAAGGAAAAAAAAATCTTCTATATTAATTAGTGTGTGATCAATTGCATTAAAATTTGTGATTCGTTGAATAATTAATAGTACAAGCATGGCAAGCGTGGAAAGTTTTAATATTTGCTTGATTTTCACATATGTATGAAATCTAATTTATTTGGGATTATGTGTTTGTTAGGTTCACCTAAAAAAGATTATGGTTAGGTTAATTGTTTGATTCAGTGCTGTCAATACACATGTCTATTGCTCCTCAACCCTTAGTGTCCATAAACTAAACAGCAATTATTTAGGTTCTAATTAATCAAATAGAGTATCATCCTCTCATTTGCTATGCTTTTTAATTATATCACAAAATCACCCTCTTAATATTTATTTTAGTAATCATCATTTCAAATAAACATTCATTATTGTTGTGTATCGTTAAAATAAAATAGTATGGACAAAGACACTTTCAGTGGTCGAGGTACTTACTCTAAACAAGAACAAATTAATTGTGAACTATTAAAAAAAATTTAAAAAATATTGTGAACTTTCATTTTCGTATAAAATGGGCTGTAAACTAACTAATTTTTTGTAAATTGTGTGTATATTTATACGGAAATGAAGAAAAAATACATTTTAAATCTGCGTTCTAAAATTAAAAAAATTCAACTCGAATTTTGTCTATTTTTTTCTTCTCTCACACGCCATCGATGTTGTGAACTTTACAATATTCGATCACGAAATTAAATTCTCGCGCCATCGAAGTCGAGAAAAAACCAGCGAGCTCGAGTTGGAAAACATTGTTTTTCTGTTATGATTTTTTAATGAAGGGCATTTTTGTCAAAAATTAAAGTAATTTACAACCACATTATACATAGTTCAAATAGTTTACTGTCAATTTATACAATCTACCGAATTGACTCATTTATTACATCGCGAATTTAGTGTTTTATCAAAACCCATACACGACCCTAAACCCTAAAGATTAAAGATTACGCGTGACGTAGCACATTTACATTTGCTTACACTCACATGATCATGATCATGATCATGATCTCTACACGCACCAAGCATTGCACTTTTGAGTGAAACATGAAGCTTGCTCTCCAAGTAAACCCAAGAGGACTATAAGTAGCTACGCAACAAAACAAAGACAGAACAAGCAACGGTTAAAAAGGAAGTATCAGATCACACACAACACAACACAACACAGCTAAGCTTTTTTTCTTTGTTTATGACTTGGAACCAGTCCTCTTCCTCGCCCTCACTCGGTTTGCTTCCATTGACCCACCTCACTTCCATGGATTCCTCTCCTATAAATCCACAAAACCCACTTTCCCAATACTCTGCAAAATCGAAAAATCCCAACTTCGCTCGAAAAATCGAAAAATCTCGAGAATTTTCTCTTTGAGGCATTTCCACGAACACCTTGCGTGCATGGCTCTCGAGGCCGTCAGCAACTCCCCAACCTCGCCGGAGACGGCGGCGTTCAAGGCGAAGCACTCGAGGCGCCACCGCCCCGCCGAGAACCCGCCTTCCGAGGAGGAGTACCTCGCCCTCTGCCTCGTCATGCTCGCCCGCGGCGGCTCCGGCGACCGGGGATTCCCGGATCCGCCGTTGACCCCGCCGTTGACCCACCGGTGCACCGTCTGCGACAAGTCTTTCGCCTCCTACCAGGCCCTCGGCGGCCACAAGGCGAGCCACCGGAAGTCCCTCCCCGACGCCGCCGGAGAAACCGTCTCCGCCGGCGGCGCCGCCGCGAGCTCCTGCGGGAGGGCCCACGAGTGCACGATCTGCGGCAGGTCGTTCCCGTCCGGGCAGGCCCTCGGCGGGCACAAGCGCCGCCACTACGACGGCGGCGCCGCCGTGACCTCGTCGGCGTCGACCGTCGGTCACGACTTTGACCTGAACCTCCCGGCTCTTCCCGAGGACCGGAGGGGTCAAACCCCTGACGTGGCGGTCAACGGGAAGAAGAGTCAAGTTCACGGCGAAGATGAAGTGTCGAGTCCGTTACCGTTACCGACCAAGAAACCTCGTTTGTTGTTGATTAAGGAGATTGTAAATTAATTAATTAATCAATTAATTGAATTTATAGTTTATACGTATAGTTTTCGATGTGCTTAATTTAGTTTGTGATTTGTGAAAAGGTCCATTTGTATTTTCTCATTGCTCACATTTAATTTGTTCATTTAGAAATATTATTCACTCAAGTTACAATTTTGTTTATAATTATGCTTTATTTATTTATTTTTGATTTAATGCTCTAGTGCCAAATATGTCATTCTAATGCTGTTGGTTTTGCATGTGAATTTTGGTCTTGTGTACACGATCAAGATCAACTAATTTAAAATTTTAATAATATTTTACTATAAATGTGCACATCTTTCATTATTTAATGTTTTTATTATTGATTTGTGCTCAATACCAAAAATACTTGATCAATTAAGTATTTATATCACATACTCATCATGCTCTCTTTTTTCATCAACTCTAATGTTGAATAATCTCTTAAATATTTATCATGATCTTATATAATATCATATATATCATCTACTTTTTTTTTTAAGATAAAAGCAAAATTTATTAATTAAATAGCAATTAACCCAGCATCAAATTGGACAGCTGAAGCTACAATTAGTGGGACATACTACTCAGGACATACTACTCACCATAATCTCAGCTACTGTTTACTCACCATAATCTCAGCTACTGTTAGTTAAAGCAAACATGATCAATTCGTGAGTCATTTGATTACAAGCAAAACGAAGAACACATGTTCTGATAGTGGGTAGTACGCAACACTGTTCGCTAATTATTCCTCAAAAGTTGTTCAACTCGACATGTTTAGCATCATGTAGAGTCACGGCCTCCAACTCATACGGATGGACTAACCCTGTGATCTTGCTGCAGAGTGCTTTATACATGCATCCATGATAACCCCGTAGACCAATCGACTTGAACCAGTTAGCTTCATGCATAGTCACGGTCTCCAACTCATACGGATAGAGAAACTCCTTGATCTTGTTGCAGATTGTCTTAAATCTGCTTTCTCGATCAACCATGCGATCAATATGGGCATCGCGAAATTCAAATTCTCCCAGCTCTATGGGTTTAACCGGATCAATCCATCGACACTAGGGACCCCATGTTTTCTTTCAGTACCGATCCCAATTGGACACCTAAGTGACGTATTGAATTTTAAGCAAGCTGAGGCCCACTAGTTCGGTATGATGGCATGAGTATGCCCACCGACGCAGATATCTCTGGTTCCCTCCCAGTACCAACCAATCAAAATCGTCGATTCCCACGTATTGAAACTTAAGCAAGCCGAGGCCTTCTAATTCGGTATGCTCGCATGAGTTTGCCCACCGACGTCAGATAACTCTAATTCTCTTCCAGTACTGATCTACTGTCCCAACCCAACCTCGTCCCACATGTAGTTACTAGTATTAACGAACTCGCATTAGGAATGGTAGCGAGGCGTGTTTGGGGTAGATTTGACAATCTCCATCCTTGTCTCCGTTAGAATCGGACCAGGTATTCTCTGTTTCTAATGGGAACGGGGATTCCCTATTATCCGTTTCCAACAAAAAAATGTTAAAACATATTTATTTTTAATAAAATTATTATTTAATAAAAATATATACTTAAAATATTATTTTTTTCGTTAAACATGTATTATAAAATATTATTATAATAAAAAGATATTATTTTTTTATTAAATATTCATTTTAGAATATAATTTTAATTTTTAAAAAAAATATTTTCAACGTATCGGGGTGGGGCAGAACAGGGCGGGGACACATCACCCCGTCTCTTATTTAGATTTGGAGATTTTCCACTTCTTTTTCGTTCGGATTGATTCTGTCGGGAACGGGGAATATCACCACCCCAACTCGCATCCCTTTTCCCGTTAAATACTAGTTCAATCGATGATGGGTTCGGGCCGAGATTTAACGTAGATTCAGGCCCGTGGTGTTCTGAAAAGTAAGCAGAGCCCAAATCTGTTAATTGGGCCCTTAAAGAACCATTGGTATCACAAATAAAGCCCAAATAGAGTCGAAGCATCACGTAGAAGAAGAATGTTATTTTTGCGGATAGTTTGTGTTCATATTCATTCCAAAATTTCTTTAATTGTCACACAATCAAATCAAACATCTAAAATAATTTAAAACTTATCATTATTTGTTTCGTGCCAGAAATATGATTATTACTTTTCCCATTTTACGTCTTTATCATCGTTAGACAAATTATTATTATTATTGATATGCAAATAATTTGACGTATATATAAACAAGAATGTCTTACGTATATTTTTCTCCGCATTATACACATATATCATGTGTATACATTACATCTCATCGCCATATGGTTGCAAAGCATGTAAAATTATAGAATATGTAACATATTAATGCTATAAATGCCATCCTCCATTTTGAATTTGACTTGACTTGCATGTTATAAGTATTACTGTCAAATGAAACATATATTTTGTACATCATTTTTAAATATTATCATCTAGAACGAGATAGTTAGAAGTTACTTTATCTTTTCAACATGATTTCAAATTTCAAGCCCATCTTCATGCCCGTAGAGTTAAGACAAGTTCAATCTCATTTGAAACTTTTTACTCAAAATTTGTTGGGCAATGTGTTTAGAAACAAGTGTAGATTAGTAGTTACCAATGTAAAAGTTTTTTTTTTTTAATTTCAATTAATTCTATAGTAGGGATGTATTTATCTGGCGAGATTTATACTAGCGTGCGACACGTGACATCGAATTTACATCACTGGTCATTTTCATGTTTCTACTCAGACTATCTATTTCCACCAGTTCACTCACTTTCTAACAGATGTATTGTGTTAACAACAATTCACACTCAGTTTCTACCTGTTCGAACGGTTCGTACTTTTTTACCCAGTTTACATATGATTTCACCTCTTCTATAGTAATATATCACTTTAAAAGAATTCACGTACTCGATATTACACATTACTATCTTCAATTTTATACGTTTTCACATTATCATCCTCGAACTATTAAACGTTATTTCACTTACCCAACTATTGTTTTGGCTTACAAATGTTAATGGTGTTATCTTTTATGTAAAGGTACTAAAGCACCCCTAACTTTCTCACTTATTATCTATATTTTATCATATAATTTTCTCTCTCTCCACGTTTTCAACCTACCATTCTCTTCTATTCTTCATATTATGTCCATCTTTTTCTTTTAGTTCTCTCTCCTAATTGATCACTCCTTTCCTCAACCCTTCCCTCTTCTTTCACCAAAATTACACAAGCTTTATAATCGACACAATAAAATGTTAAACCTCGGATCTGTACAAATCATCTGGTTTCAAAATTCATACACGATAAAACATAAGGGCAATGTTTTGAAAATTTGAAATACAACCAAAGACCTTTATGTCATTTGCTATAAAAATGATCGAAGGGGTTTTTTAATCACGTGTAATAATAATGATAAAATAAACATAAAAATGTTAATTGGGAATGGAAAATAACATTTTAAAATAGAAGACAATGACGTAAAAAACGTGTATAGTTATGAATGATAGCGGGGAATTATCCTTACTCAACGACCCTCTGGCCCTAATTGATCACACTTGACCCCACTTTCAACTTGACCTCAAATACATGTCTGCAAATCCACAATCCAACAACATCATAATGAAATCAACTTCAGAACCAAGTTGTTCTCCACTTCCACATGCTAATGCTAATACAAAAGAGACAATAAGTGTTGTTTGAAGTCAACAACCACCAAATATGACAAACTAAAAGGCCATCAATCTTTTCCCATACCAGCAGTTGATGCTAGTAGAGGGCACTTGGTTCCTCAGGCACCTCAACCATAACATGCACTGTCCCTCACCAGGTCAAAAGGGCTTTTCTTTCTCTCCCACAACTACTTTGTTTATGTAAAAAGGTAGAGTTACTGAACAATGGATAAATCAGAATATCAATCTACATTACAAGACAAGCTGGTAAAAGAAAATATTCGATCCATGCTTGTCATCACCGTGATCCACTAGACCATGCTTTCCTAAGCACTCGGGAAGTTACGAGAAGAAAAGTACGTGTTACATACAGATCGTGATCAACAGTTATTACCAGACGAACGTTACAAGTATATATACATATGCGTTAAATTGCCTATTGAGCTTAGAGGGCAATTTGTATACAAAATAGTTGTTAGTGACGATGATGATAAGTCATTTTCTTGACCATAATGGACTACAAAAGAATACCAAATGATAAATAAGCCACAACTTGCCATTCTATTCATACACATTACCTCCGCTGCTGCTGCTTTTCGCCCCTTGGAAAAAGAAAGGTTGCTTGTAATGTTAGCGTTTTGAGTCGGTAGTGAAATAAGATCAGTTCTACACACGTGTTGTTGTTGTCAGACTGCTGGTAGATGGCACGCGACTTAGTTGTAATATATGCGTTCTCAAGCTACAGTCCTTAACCTGTTAAGAAACTATTATCAGCATATGAAGGGAATATGCTCGGGAAAGCACAACCGATGACCACACTGACCTGCATCGATGATAATGTTGACAGGAAGTCTTTGCACTGTTGAAGCAAAATTTGCTCCTTTGTAGTCACATTTGCAAGTTCAAGAATCAAACTATTCATTCCCTCCACCTGTGAACCACATCACATGATGGCTTTTAGTTCATCAGGTCTAGCAAATGAGTGCAAATGACAAACATATTGTAAGGTCACGCGTGTGAGTATATGCATTCATCAAATGTTTCATTTCATCCACTTTTAAGAAAGATGAATATGCATGGTTTTGGTTTCATATCATACAATAATATATCCAGAACCGACGTAAATGCCTGTCTTGGGGTGTTACTGTTAGTGTACCATGTATATATACACACACAAATTTTGTTTATAGTTTACACTTCATAAACCAAATTATTCAGAACGCCCCTTTTAATTCTGTGCAAAGATGTATCTATGGTCCTTCCAATCGGAACCACTTATAAGCAAGTTTTCAAGTTGAGCCCTACTAGTTTAATGACAAATATAGTTTATAGCCTGTAGATGAGTTTACCTTTGAAGAAAGAGAGCATATAGTGGATGCCATTGCATGCACGACATCAACTGCCGAGCCAACAGCATCTTTGAGATTTTGGATATCAGCCTGAAAAAGTATAGTTTGTCAAGCTCGTGAAATTGATTGGTAATGTCATTACTCTGAGAGAGAAAGTACAAAATGAAGGAATGTTGTACGTACAACTGCTTTTCCATTAATTGGAAGACGTAGCGTGCTAGCCCTCAAAGCTTCAGTTACTCCCATCAAAGAATTAGAGTGATCTCTATCTATGACAGCCCATTCTTCCAATGCATTCATCTAAATTAGTCAAACCAACAAATTTCCATTTCAAATAGGGGTAAAGGTAAAAATACAAGTTTCATACACTTTGGTAGTTAAAATAAGCACATCAGCATTGTCCTGTGGGATTGTAGAGCATCATCCTACATTCTTATTTTAATCCCTTCCTCTCTCTTCGGGGTTTAGCATGTGCTTAGATCAATGTCACAATCATTTTTGTCAACAAAAAAATATAATTGACAAGTGATACCATCGCCAATAAGAATTGAACACAAACCTTTTGGTCTTCGTGGGACAAATGATGCAAATAATATGGAATAGAGATTTCAACATCTACCCTAAGAGAATGACAAAATGGGAATTTATAGGAACCTTGAGGACAGTCCCTTTTATCTACAAATCGCTGCATACACATTTTTGTTGATGCTATCAACATGTTCTAGGCCCATACTCTTGTCCCACTCACATCCAAGATTTAAAGTTTAGCCAATTATTTGTAAGATGATGTATCAAGTGGAGATCAGAGTGTTAGATTCAACTGCAATCGCTGTAGCCAATCCATTGATCAAGTTGTTGATACTGATCACTGACATAAAATCAGGTTTAATTTCATTGCAAGTCAACGTGGCTATGTAAGTTCATATGTTCTCCAAGTCTTTCTAATATGCAAATAAATTTGGATTGGTAAAGAAACAAAGTTAAACACAGAAGGGCATAAAAATATCACAAGTTGGTTCCAAATCATGAATTTCCACAAGCAGGATATAATGCTACAATTAGGATAAGCACTGAATCTTACCTGTCCCCTGAGTATGGAAGTTAGCTTCAGTTTTTTTCTCAGCAATAGCAACTTGATTCTTTTGAGTGTGACAGAGTGCCGTAGTTCTGAGATTGCCACCCATGCATTCCATAGATTTTTCTAGAACAATAAGCAAAAGAGATTATAAAGCAAATCGAACATACAAAGCTATCTTTGATCATACCATTTTTATATAGAGAGAGACATTGATGCCAGTCAGATGTAAGAATAATGTGCTTGCAATGACATGGCACGCAAACACTGTCAGTGTAATGCAAAACCAAACAGGTAATATCAAACTATTGTTGAAAGCACAACAGAAACACCTTAGAATAAAACATTGAGTAGCACAGCTAAAGCAAAGGCAGTCTGGTTGAACTTGAAGGCAGCAAGCCTGCCTAAGACCGTCAACCATGTTCAAACTTAGTGCTGAACTATCTATACCATTACCATATATGAAGTTTGGCTTTGTTTTTTCACAAAAAGTTGAGGACTAGTCAGCAACGACTATGAGACTGACAGCCAGGCAAAGTTGTGGAGACCGAAAAGAGGCTTAAGCTAAACTAGCATATTCTTGTCTTTTTGGGCCCAATTCAAGACACCAGAATCATATAGTGAAATGATTTCCAGCATAGATGGCAATTTACTTATATATGAATTGACAATCCAAAAACAAATCTAAGTGTTCAACTATTTACATTTCTCCCTCAAAGAATGTCCATTAAGTTTTGACATTGCAGATAAACAATTTAGGGATAGTCATAATATTTAATAGAGGAATTTCTCTGGACTACGTGCTAAGCAGACAAGTGCAAACCACATTCTAATCTCATCGAACTCCTTAACAAGTCAACTTAATGCAGCATCTAGATTCTATATTTGCAACACTAGGATAATACAATTCAGTAGTTTACTATTAGTGATAAGCCAACTCTCAGATAATCTTAAAATTCAACATCTGTAAACGACACTAGAAATGGCCTTAAGAACCTTCCCTACCTATCTATGTGACTTAAAACACTTCTGCAGATATTATATTTATAGTACATGATTTCTTTATCAGAACACAGTACACATTACTTGAACTGCAGCTTTAGGGTATTACTGTATTAGAACTAGGTCAAACTCAACACTTCCAATCTAAGAAGCCACAACTTGGCAACTCTACAAATTATACAATTCCAAAAGCCTTTTAAAACAGCCTAGTAAAGACCATGCAAATTTTTGATGGGGAAGACAGCAGAACTGTCACGTTCTAAATGTTCATTCTATGAGAAAGAGGAAATGCTTATTCATGCCGATAAATTAGTGATGGCCAAAAAATGAACTTAACAACTAGGAAAACCCAAATTTAATATGACAGAAACTAAATGAACATATACAAATACCATACCTCTGCATTTAGTTTCTGTGCCATGGAGGTAGCATCTGCTCTAGCATTCACAAACCGCCATTGCAAGTGCCGGTTGTAAAGAAGCCTCAGCATATGCGCATCAACAATCCGGTTCTCCCCCATCTTCCCTCTCCGAAGATCAACAGAGAAGCTAAGAATCGAAGGCGTGCTGCACGCGCTACTACTCGAAGGTCCACTTAAAGAATTCCTCGCCCTCGACGGACTTGGGTTTCCCCTCAATGGAGACGACGTCGATGATGATGTCCAAAGCTTACTAGGGGATGCTGTCCTAACAGCTCCGCGGGTAGGAGAAGCAATTCCCCTCGGTGACGATATAGGACTATCACCAAACTTCTTGGACTGAACAAACTTAGACGATGCCCCCATTCTAGAACCTGGGCTCGTAGACAATGGCGAACCCGGGTCCTGCAGGCGCCTCAACCGACTATTCGTCTCCTGCCAAAACCTCGCGGACACAGCAATCCCTCGAGGCAAGCCCTTTCCCCGGCTAAGACCTTCCTGCACACCCGAAGTGCTACCGGAAGACACACTATCCGTATCAGATGCAGTGAGATCAGAAGGCGCAGAGGACTCGTTCAGCGAATTGGCATCTGGGTTTTGCTGAACCGAGCTCGACCTCTCGGCATTACCTAAATCCAAGCTCAACCTGCAATCAAAAGACTGTCTTGCACCATCACCAGCCATGGATTGCTGCAGAGCCCTAACCACCATCCCAGATCCAACACCTGGAAGCTTCCTCCTATCATCCACACCATAATCAGTGCTCCTCGAGAGCTGATTCGAGCCCGCCTGCCTAGTCCTTGCCGGCCACCGGTGCTGATCAACGGACCCATCTCCTTCTCCTCCTCCACCTCTCAGCGGCGTAGCTCTCCTCCGCTCCGGCGTGGCCTTCCTCACATTGCTCAAGCTCGGCGCCTCCTTGGCCTTGCTAATCGGCAGCGAGAACCCCTCTCCCTGAAACGAAACCGACAGCCTCCTCGTGGAGGTGATTAGCATCTTCGCCGCCGCCGACACCTCACCGGCAACCGGAGCCACCGGCCGCGCCGCCGCGGGACGCCGCCGGTCCGCCGATTGGGCCCTAGAAGAGGGCAATGGGGTCGAATTCGTAGACCTAGAGAGGAGAGGAGAAGGGCATCGCCGCGAAAGCGAGGACGAAGAAGACGAATTGGTGGTCGTGGTCGTGGTGGTCGATGTGGAGGTGGAGGTTGAAGGAGAAGGAGACATGTACCTGGACGAGACCTGCTTCGATTTGGGCTTTCTGGGCACGACCCCATTGTCCTTCTCCGCCGGGAGGAGGGGCCGTCGCGCCGGGCTGCTCTGGCGGAGCTGATGGGCGCCGCCGCCGCGAGGAGAGGGCTTGTTCGTCGGAGCTGCTTCGGAAATGGCAGCCACCATCATCAATCGGATTCGAGCCCTTGAAATCAATCACATTGGCGATTTTCCCTAGAAACCCCTCATTGGGTCCGCGAGCTCAAGAAACTGGCAAATCGGGAAGGAGATCGCTAACACAGTGCCGATTCGTGCAAGATTCAACATTTCATGCTCGCTACAGCGATTGCGCCATTTGGGTTCGAGGCTCGAGAGAGAGAGAGAGGAGATTTGGGACCTTTGCGAGTGACTACAGTCTCTGTTTGGAGAGAGAGAAAGTGTCTGTGTCTGGGTTTTGTGAATCTTTAGAGTGACATTAACATGATAGTTTAGTTTAATGGAGGTTTTGGTTTTAGACATTATTAATTAATTATTAAACCCATTGTTGTGACCAGTGTTATGAATATCATATCGTGCGATATATCGGCCAAATGAAAAAAAAAGATTTAACAAATTCGGAGAGATCGCGCGAAAATCGCGGTAAAATGCGTTTTGTAATAAATAAATAAATATTCATATTTATTATTTATTAAAAACAAAATGAATAATATTTAATCATTTTTAAATGCATTAGACCAGAAACATAACCTAAATGAATAATAGTTAGTTTATAATTTATATGGAAAATGAATGATATTTATTATATATAATTTATAACATAAATGTCAAATCAGATTAAGTGTGTTGGAACAAATCCGATCGAATTAGACCAAAATTAACTAAATTAGATAGGAATTAATTGGTTTATATCGAAATTAATTGATTTAAATCGAATTAGACCGGAACTAATTGATTTAAATTAAATTAGACCGTAATTAATTAATTTAAATCAAATTAGACCGAAATTAATTGATTTAAACCGAATTAAACTGGAATTAATTTAAAATTATCCGGTTTGACCATAGTTGACCGGTATTTGAGACGATTTTTGCCGTATCGTCACGGATATATGAAAGTTTTGTAATTTCGCCGCGATCTCCCGATACTCATAACACTGATTGTGACAAGCAATTTATTGATATTATTAACATTTCTGTCCAATTAAACTGCTCATTTTTCAAATAAACTGTCATTAATATTGTTTTCTTATGAAGCCACTTGTAATAATTTTAATCTCGGCATAGCTTGGGCGATTATAAGTAAGATTGATAAATTAATTAATTAATTAATTAAGTAGTGTAGATAAAAAAGAATTAAAGTACTAGTTTGAGCTTGGGATTCCAAGCATAATCTGCTTTGAATATAACACTGTAAAATTAAGAATATGCATGTCATTAAATAGTATCGACATGAGTCTGCAAATAAATTAATAAAAAATTAGTATCAAGACATATATTATAAAATATTATGTTTTAGATTTGAACAAAAAAATCCATAAAAAAGTTTTATAATTAGCTATCAAACAGTAGTTCATAATTTTCATATTTAGCTCAAAAGATACAATTTGGTATTATAGATCTAAAGGATAAGAATGATAAATTTTTGGTAATATGTAGTTGAGGACAAGTTTAATCTCAATACTATTTTCTTGTGATCATTCCCCAAATGTTTAAGAGAAAAAAAACACAATACTTCCCTAAAATAACATTGGAAAATTTTGGGGATATGAGTTACAAGTTACAACACACAATCCTCATAGGAAACAAACAATTTATTCACAAGTTGACAACACAAGACTCAAAGATCATAATGTTTTTGCATTATTTTAATTAATTAATTAAATTAAATTGTTTTCATATCATTGCTGGAAAATAATCATGTAAATATTCTACGTTATCGGTCTTTCAACTCCAAAAACTCACTCAAAAGAGTTTGCAAAGATTATTGAGATAATGACATTTTGCTACACCTAACTATAGCGAAGTGATAGTTTCATACCTAACTAGTGAACTCTCTTTTGTAGTACCATAACAATTTTTTGTGACAACTTACGTTAAAATGACTAAAATACTCATGTTTTAAGAAACTAAAATACCTCTTAAATAACTACTATGCCCTTGAATTTGATTTTAGATTTGAGGGTATAATTGTAATTGCATCTTAAATATAAATTATATTGAATCAGAGATAAACCAAATTGAATCGGTTCAATAATGGTTTCTTGAACCAGGGGTAGTTTAGGTATTTTAAACATTATAGAGGTGAGTTGTCACAAAAAAATTGTTAGGGTACCTAAAAAGAGAACTCATTAGTTATGGTATGAAATTATCATTTCGCCGTAGTTAAGTGTAACAAAGCGTTATTATCCCAAGATTATTTATCGTCACGAAAGATATCCCGAGTTTGATAATTTGTTTATATTTCACAGTTGAGGTGAAAACTGGTTGAATTATTGAGAGGGCTCAAGAAATACAAAACCGATCTGACATGAAACCAGCCTTGAATCCGAAAGAGAAAAGGGTTGATACCCTAAGGAAACACACAAAAATACTATTAATTGCTAGAAAAAGAAGGACAATGGCATGTTGCATTGTGGCTTTTGCAAGCTAAGCTACAACCCCTTTTCACTGATTTTCCTCTTTTGGTTAATTAAAGATGGAGTGTCTCTTTCCAACTCAATTGCCTTAACCCTAAAATGAGCCATTTATGTGTCCCTTGCTTTCAAAGCACTGCAGCATGCCCCTTAGAAACTTCCACTGCCCTTTTCTTCTTCTTCATCAACTCTTGTAATTCATTAATGCACAAAATTACAGACAGTAATATGTTGGATGTTGCAATATGTAATGTTACAAACATTTCTATGGTACAATCAAATTTTGATTCAAATCAAAATAAGGAATGATTACCCTTTAAAGTACCAAAGTATGGAAGTTTTACGATTCACAGTTTAAGTGTAATGCTCTTTTATTTTTTGAAAGAACGTGTATCTACCATTATATGTAACAAAATGTCATTGTCATTAACCCTTGTTGCGACTTACGCCAATTCAGATGGAAACAAAGAAAATACCCTTTATATTATGATTTTGAAATAAAATATATAAGTTGCAACATAAAATGTAAGTTGTGAATTTATTTCGATTTTGTATTATTTATTTCTAAAGTTTCAATATAAGAATATATTTTTGTTATTTTTATCTTGATTAAGTAGATTGCACCAATTCAAGGTTTTAAACTACAAAAAGTATATGATTTTGTAAATTTCAATTACCCAAAAAAATTAAAAGTAGAAGGTAGAAGTCAAAAGAAGTATATAATAAATGAGTAGTAAAGCTGATTGATGAATTTTACTGGAAATTTGGAAGAGAAATTATTGGTTTTTAGATAATTAGGCTAATTACAACTCAAGATAAGAGGACAAAAGCCATGGCTGGCCAATCAAGGTGAAGCTGATTAAATCTAAGTAAACCAACAATAATTAGGCAGTTAAGGAGCTATGCCCAAGAATGACTCACAAAAGTAGGTTCATGGGTTTTATAGTATAGTATTTGAGATCATATGATGTTTATAAGAAAAAAAAACTATTGCAAGCATGTGACTTAAAGTACACTCCATGGCCCATGGTGTAATTAGTATATAAGAAGAAACATACCCACCAAGTGATGTGACATCAGTCTCTAAAGTTTTTGACCCATCAACAAATTCAATAATGTAATGTTAAAACCCAATAAAATGGTATTTTCATTCAACTATGATAAAATAAGTTGAAATTAAATAAAAGTCAGACACTTTAAATATTTAATTCAAACTAAAAAATATTTTACTTGTGAAAAGAAAATTAAAAAAAAGTTATATATAGCGAAATGACAGTCTCATTCCTTAACTAATTTTTTCTCTTTTCTAATACCCTGACAATTTTTTTGTGACAACATGCGCTAAAATTACTAAAATACCTCTAGTTTAAGAAACAAGAATTGGATCTGGTCTAGTTGAAAACAGTTAACGGTCCAAACCGATCCGACCACCATCCAATTGGATCGAATATGAGAGATTTAAACCGGTTTATTCTGAGTTTTAATTTGAACCGGTTCAATTGACTTGGTTGAACCAGAAACTGCTAAAATAAATTGGTTCAACTAAGGGTAGTTTAGGTATTTTAAGCATTTTAGAAGTGAATTGTCACAAAAAATTGTCAGGGTACTAAAAAGAAAAAAATAAGTTAGGGTATGAAACTGTTATTTCACCATAGTTAAGTGTAATAAAATGTCATTATCCCTATAAAAAACAACAAATTAGACAAGAAGAGAATGAAATTTGAAATTGAACGATAATTAAGATATGGCGAGGAAGAAGCATCTTTAATTTTTTGCAATAGCGGAGTAAGAATACTCATAGGCATTTGGCTATTTCAAGAATAACTAGAGATATTTTGGTCATTCATATCTCTATCGCTTCTTCCAAATCAATTTTTAGCATGGGAGGAAAAATTATAACTGATTTTAGGAGCCCTTCGAGCCCCAAAAATTAATTAAAGGTTCCTGTGAATGCAATGGCATTGGAGGAAGAAATGGAAAAACTGCAAATTGTTGAAAAAGGTGAACTGCTTTACTGTTAAAATTTGCTTTGGTTCAAACCATTAGGACCATTACTAAATTCATAAATTGCTAAACTGTTGAAAAATGACGAATTTATTAAGGTTGAAGACATGTTTTTGTAATTTATGGAATGATGAAGCTTGAAGACTCTCCTTACTCCTTAGTTAGAGTACCCTAGAAAACTGGTCAACAAAACCAGTCAGTTAATTTCTAGATTTGATACCATCGTCTGCCAATCCAGTTTCGGTTCACGAATTTAATAACCAAACTGAGAGGTCCGATTTCCAGTCAGGGTTTCCGGTTCCGGTTAGTCAAATTTGAGCAGCTCTAACATAACCTTGTTTGAACCTGATTTGAACACTTTTTCACGAGCCGAGCACTGCTGAAATAAGGCTCGATTCAGCTTCTTTACACCCATGGCAAGAGCTATCTATCAGTGAACTGTCCACATTCCACAGATGTGTTCTCACAGCTAAAATATGTCAGGCAATACTGGAACACCCTCAAGGCCAAGTTCATTTTCAGATTAAGTTGCAAGCCACATAAATAATAGGATTGCACAATGTAAAAAAAAGAAGCAGAATTTATGATCAGAAATATAAAGCATGATAATGCCCAAGTACACTTCCAACATTCAGTTATGGTTCAACATTACATTAACCAAAATCCAACACATTAAAGTTGTTCTCAAACATAACATATAACAATAATCAAATAATACTTGGGCAAAATCCTCTACTCTTTCGCAGCAGTCTGCAACGATCCCATCAGCGGTACTGCAACAGAAAAAAAAATCAGATAATCGGATAACGATGCTAAAAAGAGCATAACTAGTTGATGAGAATCGCATTAAAAAGCATTTCGATTTACCTTGACGAAACCAATTTCCTTGGCATTGCTGTGGAAGCACTGCCTACAGCACATGAGGCCGTACTTTCTGATCAATCCATGGGAATTGCCACACACACGGCTGCCACAACAGCAACACCATAGTCAGTCAACAGCTACTGTCACTGTTATAAAAATTGGGCTAGGCAGATATATTTAGAACATTGCCCCGATTTTATATATTCGAGGAGTTTAAATTGTCTAGGCTGTGAAAGCGGATTTAGACAAAAAAAATTGTTTTTAAATTTTTTTTTATACTGATAGGTATTTTTATCGGCACTCTTGATAATATGAATGTAGCAAGATTAAAAGTATTGTTTTATTGTTTTATATAATATAATTCATAATTTGATTGTATATGTAATGTAACTATGTATAATAATTTATTTCATAAAATTTTAAAAAGTGAGAAATACAAATCTGATTAATCCTTAAATTAGTCCTTGATTATCCTCCGATCAACCGGGGCCTAACGTTTTTAGAACATTGGATTTCACCAAATGTTTAGATTGGTTTATGAAAATTACCCATTTGCAAGACATGGCAAGTGAGCCGTAATAAAAACTGAAATTCCGAATACCGCCATCAAAACATAGTATTTTTTTAATAAACCAGTAATTCATATCAGCTGATACTAATTCAATGTTGGAAAACACGTTAGGCTCTACTCGGACAAAGAGGGCCTTCTGTGGGCTAATCAGGAAATAAATCGGGAATTATAGAAGATTAATCTGGGACTAATCGAACAAGTTGGGGATCTTTACAACATGCTATTGAAGATTGCTACTCAATCCCTAACAGCTTGCTCAAGCTCTAATCGAGTCATTTTCATGGAATAGCCTATAACAGTTCATTGAGCATCACATTGTGAATTTGAGATAAACCCATTTCATGAAAAGCCAATATCAGATAATAGCATTCTCAATCAACAATGTAAATTCAAAATGCTAGAAACCACAAACCAATGCATCAAAATTACCCAAATTCACAACCAAATCATCACAACCACAAATGCTATAACAGGCAACAAACAAACCAGTGCTACATTTGGGATCCCAAAAACACTGAACAGAAACAAAAGGAATCGAAATCATGCCAATTGTTGATACAATTTTCCTAAATTTTCCATCAAGCCAAACAGGAAGTGAGGAAGGGACTGACCATGCGCGCGAGCCAGGGCCATAGGTCTTGGGGTGCGAGTTCCAGATGTTGGAGTGACCCATGATTTTCCACAGAGCTTCTTGGAGAGAACACAGAGACTGGAGCTTGAAGAAAGAGGCTGTACACAGACACAGAGCCCAAATGGTATTTGTAATTGTAGCACTCTGAAACCCTAGTTTGCTAACATGCGCCTGGTGCGTACTGCCGCTAAATTAAAATTCAGAAAAAAAAAATGATTTTTTACTGCTTATTAAGTTCGTATTAGACAATTTTTAATTTTCTTTTTCCATCAAAGAGAAGACGTAAAGATTCGAGCTTTACAAGGTAGAGCGACGAATCAACAAAGCCCAGTGCTTCAGAACGTCACTGAAGCACCAGAAATGTCGAAGGAAGGTTCTTCTGCTGATGCTGCTGCACAGGTAGGTACCCACAAATATGAAGCTATTTCGTTTTCTCGCGCTTTCTCGGTAGCCAAACAGGGTTTTTGCTCAGTGTTTCTGAGGTTTGGATAAAAGGGTATTGTGGATTTTGTTTTGCCAGGGAAACCCAATTGGGGAAGACGATTTTGAGTCGATATATGGAGCTGAATCGGGTTGGGTCGAGGCTCGAACCTCTTGCAATCACTTGGCTTCATTGTGCTCTGATCTCACTCATATACCAACTCATGACACTCCCTGCAACAGGTTGGTTTGTCCCAATTATTTGTCCACTTCACAAAAATAGTTTCTTTTAGTTCATGCTTCAAAAAAAAATTGACACAAGCCTCAAAGATATTGTATTCTGTGAATCTCCTATGGCTATAGCATTGCACTTGATGATCCTTCGTGTTGATTTGTATAAACTGGAGAACTATTCTTAGGTTTAGCTTGATCATATGTTTGGTTGTTTGTGGGTAAGTATTGAACTCAAAAGAAGCTGACTTGGAGCTACATGTAGCTTATTGCTAAATTTGTATGCCTTGATACTTACAGATCACTAGATGACAATTCTATGGTTGTAAACTTGAGAAGTTGAGAATTGTTGAGGATGACAACCTTTGGTGGCTCAGTTTTCAGGCCATTTCAGCTAGCTAGATGGACGTTTTAAACTATTCTTTTGATATCTCATTGGATTGATGAGAAAATTTTCAATACATTAATCGACTTAAAGAAATAGCAGATACCTTTGGTGTCTCAGTTTTCAGGCCATTTCAATTAGCTAGATGGATTTTAAATGATTCTTTTGATATCTCGCCGGATTGATTAGAGAATTTTCAATTTGGGAATCATCTTAAAGAAATAGCATATACTTGGTGGTTTCATTTGTGCATCCTTGTATGCAAAGGGTTTCAAACTACTAATGCATTTAGATCTTCCTAAATTGCTTTTGCATTGTGCCTAGTGTTGATCTTATACATATGGAACCTTTTCTCTTCCAATTTCCTTCTAAAAATCTAAACGTTGTTGACACTTAACAACATTGCATATCGAGAATACATGTGAACTATACATTGCATTCCCTAATGTTTTTAACCACTTATGTGTGTAAGGTGCCACCATCCGAAAGAGAATTGGCTTTGTCTGTGTTGCAAGGAGGTGTTCTGTAGCCGTTTTGTGAACAAGCACATGCTGCAACATTATCAGCAAGTAAATCATTGCCTCGCCCTCAGTTTCAGGTTCTAATCCCTACTTCTCAACATTGGTCCCTTTTGATTCTCTTCCATTGACTCGCGATAGTAAAATACATCAATTTTAGATTTTTCTTATACAAATTCCTTCTCATTACTCTTTAAATCTCTTGAAAACAGTGATCTGTCTGTATGGTGTTTCTCCTGCGACTCGTATTTGGATGCTCAAGTGATTCTGCAGCTGCGGCCTGTTTATGAAACCGCCTACATACTCAAGTTTGGCGAGGCACCGCCTTTCCGCACAATTGAAGAACCGAGTGGGAGAGACATTCAAATTGAGGGTTCATCATCAAGCAATTAGATTTTATAGTACACATTGACCTTTTATGTGTTGAAATTACTGATCATTATAAATTGAGGAAGACAGAGCATTTTCGCCCAATGTCATAATTTAGTTCTTTCCAACATGCCATGGTTAAGAGATTGAACAAAATATTGTTATTTCAATAATGTAGTGATCTGCAACTTGCTTCATCTCTCCATTGAAGTTGAGATTGGAAACAATTCAAATTGGAAGAATTTTCAGCAACTTACAATCATTTGACACACAAGCTCGCTAAATCACTACACGCAGAAGTATGGCAAGGTTCTGCAGCTTCGGCCTGTTTTTGAAGCCTACATGCTGAAGTATGTTAAGGCACCGCCTGTGCCTTAACAGATAATTGAGGAAGCTAGTGTGAAAGAGAATGAAATTGAGGGTTCATCGTCAGGCAATTATATGCATTTAGACTCAGCTTGATGAGGGGCGAGTATTTGAAGAGTTTATGGGTCGGTCAGAGACAAGTAACGGCAAGAATAAACCCGATAAATCAAATAAAGAAGTCCAAGCAAGCATCTCAATTCCAAGTAATCATAACTTTTGCATATGGGCTCGGAATCATGCCCGTAAGAGGCCCAGACGAAGCTATTTCAAATATGATGAGTTTGGGACAGTGAAAACAACTTTTAAGGGCCCAAACAAGTCTTTTAAATTTAGGGTTTAATAAATTAAGAATTTTAAATATATTTTAGTATATCCTACTCTAATTAGTTTTCCTCAATTTGAAATCAAGTCTTTGGATTAGGTTTTGGGTTATTTAAGATTTTTCTTTTTTTATTTAGGTTTAGGTTGAGCGAGTACTATATAAGAAGTCTTTTGGCATCATTGTAGGAACAACTTCTTTTATCATAATAAACTACTTTTCTTTCAAACTTTTGAGTTTATTCTAAGTTTTTGAATTGAAACTTGTGTGGTGATTTTCAACCACGTTTACTCACGCGGACTCGCTGCGTCAGGTAGGGCTGTTCATTCCCGGTTAACCGAAACCGGTGCCGGGAACCGAGAATCGGACCGGGTATGGTCGGTTTCCATTTTCGGAAACCGAGACTGACCGGAAGTTGGCCGGTAACCGAGAGGTCGGTTAACCGGAAAAATACACTGGTTTTCCGGTTAACCCGAAACCGCATATTAACCTTAAGTAAAAATTAAAATACTGTGAAAACGTGTGTTGGTTCAGTGGTCATGAGCTAATTTATTTATCTGAGGTTGTAAGTTCAACTCCCCATGCAACTTATTTATTTTTACATCATTGAAGAGGAGAGAGAAGGAGGAAGAAGAAAGAGAGAGTAGATGAGTACAGTGAGGAAGAAGAGGGAGAGGAGAGAGAGGACGATTACTGAAGAAGAAGAAAAAAGAAAGAGGGAGATGAGTGAAAAGTGAAAGGGTGGTGAGTGAGTTACAGCGAGTGAAAAGTGAAAGGGTTAGGTGGTGAGTGAGTTACAGTTGCCTCACACTCACAAGTGTATGTGGACCAGAAGACACCACGTGGAGGGAGGAGAACTAACCACGTATAAATCATAAATCAATTCAGGTTTACCTCAGTTAACCGCAAATTCACACATTTCGAACCGCGAACCGATCGGCTCCTCGCTGGTTACCTCAAATTGGAACCAAATTTTGTCTGGTTTGTCCCGGTTTTGATTTTATCCGGTCCAGTTCTGCCCGGTTCCGGTCGATTTTTCGGTTTACGGTTACATTTGAGCAGCCCTAGCGTCAGGTGGTATCAGAGGAAGGTTAACTCTCTAATCTGATGGTGGCTAACAGCAGTTTAGGAAGCGGTCATGCTATTGATGAAGATCAAAGTATGGAAGTCTTGAGAACTGATTTACCGGCTCGATGGGCGGCATTGAAACCTCTAAGACAGAATTTTGATAACAAGCTCCGGCGTTCAGATTGGCGTCTTGATGAAAATGTTAATCAAATTACTTTTTTGGGAGTAGATGCCAACAAAAATAGTGGTGACAATAGAGTACGACCAAGGCTGGAAAGTGCTCGAGGCAAACTTGTTGACACACCTATTATTATACAAAATACTTATAGACAACCAGTCTATGATTATGATATCGATGAGAATAATATAGTGCTGAAAGAAGACAAACATGCAAAACGAGCTAGTTATTACAAGAATAAAGGTATGATTATCCCGTATCTTAATGTAAATATTAGTGATGAAGAAATTATTTTGTGGATTTCAAAGGTTGAGAATTTCGTTAAGTATATGGATACTCCACAAGAAGAGAGAGTGAAACTAGTAGCAAGTAGATTAAGTGGAGGAGCATCTGATTGGTAGGATGATTTGCTTCACATAAGGTATCAAGAAGGAAAACCACCTATCCGAACTTGGGAACATATGAAAATAATGTTAAAAGATGAATTTCTTCCACCAAATTATGAGCAAATCTTGTTACAACGACATCAACGATGTCACCGCGCTAAGGAAATCATTCACAAGTATGCAGAAAAAATTATGGCACCAACAGAGAGGGGTGTCAATGAAGAAAAAGATGAAAGTGCTCAAATCAATGTATGTGCTGCCAAAGTTATGGACTCGATCAATTCCAAGTATATAGGCGAGGGCATTGATGCTAAGAAAGGGAATACAGGTGTGCATGAAGATATATGTATGCAAACTCATCGTGAGATCATGGTAGAAGACTTTAAAGATCATAATGAATCAACATCATACCAACTTGTATCCTTTAATTCATGTAAGAGAATTGGGGATGACGGGAGGACAAAGTATAAAGAAGGTGCAGATAAATATCGCAGAAATTGAGTTTTTGAAGTGTGGGATCAAGTCTTGATATTTTTGTGCAAGTTGAACGATCCTAGTGGATCACATAAAGACAATTTTTTTTACCAATCTCGTTCAAATCCCAAACCACCGCACTCGGAAAACTCGAGGACGAGTTTTTTTCAGATGGAAGAGAATGATGAGGGCGAGTATTTGAAGATTTTATGGGTCGGTCAGAGACAAGTAACGGCAAGAATAAACCCGAGAAATCAAATAAAGAAGTCCAAACAAGCATCTCAACTCCAAGTAGTCATAACTTTTGCATATGAGCTCGGAATCATGCCCATAAGAGGCCCAGACGAAGCTATTTCAAATATGATGAGTTTGGGACCGTGAAAACAACTTTTAAGGGCCCAAACAAATCTGTTAAATTTAGGGTTTAATAAATTACGAATTTTAAATATATTTTAGTAATTAAGTTTTGGTGTTCATTAGGCTTTGGTGTTAATCTCCTTTTAAGCCTTTTGACATCATTGTAAGAATAACTTTTATCATAATAAAATACTTTTCTTTCAAACTTTTGAGTTTGTTCTAAGCTTCTGAATTGAAACTTGTTAACTCACGCGGACTCGCTGCGTCACAGCTTCACGTTTTACTTTTTTCCAACCTATCATGTTTTAGACATCAAGCAAAATAGAGTTGTTTCGATAGACATTTGAAATATTTTTGTTTACAGTGCCTGATATAAGTTCAAATAAACATGAACTGTGCTATAATAACATAGTATATACTTATTTGCTGAAATCCAATGTATCCTTTATGCCTATATTCGTAGCTCCTTGCAGATCACATGCACGGTGCTCACAGTCTAGCTTGCCCCACCTTGCATCAACGCGACTGCAGGGGAATGCCAGCTTCCCAAGGCTGTTTGAATCACAAGAAAAAACTGAGTTAAAAGGGAAAAAACTGGCATGATTATGATACTGTTATTATTATTATTTTGATAAAGATTATGATACTGTTATGATTTGGTAGCTTAAGCAGAATTTTGTCGAAGAATGTCAAAAAATCATTTGATTGTGTAAGGAGTTGGTTAATAGAGACAAAGTTGAGTTGGTAGATTTTGATGTGAATAAAAATGTGAAACATAGCATGAATTGGAGACATTTGCTTAAATGAGTAAGGAACTACCAGCAAAATAAAATACCAATTCCAGTAAACACCAATCATGCTTAGTTGGGTTCTTGACCTGAACAAATGATATGCCACAATAACATGTTTTTGATGTGTGGCAAGGTAGTGAATCATGATGTCTCACTAATAAATAAGCTGTGAAATGCTAAGCAATTTGGTCAAGAAACCATAGGAGTTTTCCCATTACATTGGCTAGACGAAAGAAAACATTTACCTTCTGTTGACGACATTATGTACCTGACACATCCATTGTGAGAAATCAGCTTGTGAACCTGCTTGTACAGGATTGGTTCTGTCCAACATGTCCCCGAATCAAAATATTAGCAAGAAAAAGCGATTGGACCCATATGGATGCAGATCCATTCTAATTTTCGTAGAATCTTAAGGCACACAACTATTAAACAAATTTGCAGAAGTTTGTGCAAGGACAACCGTAATAACTACAAAAGTTAATCTCGTTGAACTGAATTACCAGTCATGAATTTTATGGATGCTTGAGTACATAATGGTTTTATTCCAAGAACCACACAAAATAAATTGGGGCATCACTTTGGGCGATGACATGAGGGGATTGAGGCAACAAAGGAATGGATGCAGTAAATACACAGGTATGAAGTGAATGTTTATGCGAAAACAGGCCAGACAAAGTTTGTAAGAATAAAGAAATTTAAATGCTGGAATATTGCAATCCTCAACCTAGTCAATATCCATGAGGAGTTGGTATGGATCTTCAAACCAATATTACTACCCATGAGAGAAAACAAAGATTTCGATAAACCATTTTTAACATGGAAGAAACAAGCACTGATTGGAGAGGGATAGGAAGGAAAACAATATACCTCAAGATTTCTTTAAAGTGATCTGCACATTCCTTACATGGGTACATTCGAGATAATATTGACATCTGCAAGACAAATGCAATCCTGTTAGCAAGTATTAAATAGTTAATACTGGTAGGTAAGGCAGTACTTGCAATGCAATCTAGGTTTTGCTCATCCTATTGTTCATATAACTCTCAATTTTACACAACCATAAAAATCATTAAGTGTATTGTTTGAATCATTTATGCGGATAGCAGATGGCTTTCAATAGTAAAGTGGAACCATTGTCTATTTGACCCCAAAGAATAAGCAAAAAAGATTATACTATATACATACAATTTTTTATCTTGAAACATTTGGGTAAACTTTGTATTCTGGAGATTTGTTATTTAATACACTTAGATAATGTGGGTGAACATAATCATGGCTTTTTTGTTAGATTATGTGGGTGAGAAAACAAGTAGCGGTTTTCAATTTCAAGCTAAAACAAAAATACCCTAGCTGACAGATTTAGCATAAGTTGTAACATGTGCAAAAACGGTAAGAGCATCGTACCAATTCTTTCACATCCTTCTTCTGTTGTCTTGTTGGATTCTCCGGATACTGAAAAAATAACATAAAAGATCTAATTTAGAAGATTGGGAGCCTATTTGTGCATCATCCTCATGTATATGTCAGGTTGTGAAACTGCAGCAAAACTAACACATGTACTCACATGATAAATAATATAAGCAAATTGTCATAGAGAACCTTCAAAATACCCATGGAACAACATAAAAGACGGCATCATCACCTGAGCAGCAAGAGTGTGAAGAAACATCCATGTGGATCTTCCAAGTTCTTCTTTAGTAATAGGGGCGTTCGATTTTTCCTGAGAAAAAAGATTATCAGACTCTTAATAGACATATAATTCACTCTAGTAACAGTTGTATACACAAAATGATGGTGTTCATACAAGTTGCTAAATATGACAAACAATTTTAGGTCATACTAATTTCATGCTGTTCTTTGATAGGAAACTTTTAAGTCTTAAAAATATTACATCTAACTCGCAGAGATGAGATCATTAAAGAATGAATAAATCACCGTGGGAAAGAAAGAAAGAGTTCCTAACACTATATGCTTGATCGATAAGTTTCTTTCATGTAGTACATCCTAAACAAATCTTTTGTTGCCAACAACTCGATTAGTTTCTGATGATAACATCTATTGCAAATTTGCAAGGCGCAAGGTTCTTTTGTGATGTATGTTACTTCAGCCATATTTAGGTCGAAGCAGAACTACGAAAATGGGATCAATAGAGCTGCTATAATGTCATCACTGACCCATGAATCTCAATAATATAAGCTCTACAATGTGTTCTAAACTTGGAGATACCACATAATGCAGTAAACAAACATGTTATTTAGACCCATAAGAACAAAACCCACACAACAATATCACATAAAAACAACATAACCAAGTAAGACCCTTCATTGAGAACAATTATCAAACAGTTGGCATGCATCAATCACAAGAAACAAAAACCAAGTAGAACCCAACTAAATTCAGAACTCGAATCCACACAAAAGCACTGAAAATCCAGTACCTTGCTCAGAAACACCTTTGTTTGGATCACTCTGGAGCTCGCACTCGATGGGCTTGGTTCAGACGATGAGGAAGAAAGAGAAAGGAGAGGCTTTTCACTTGTGGACGATGATGAGCTGCGAGGTACGAAATTGGAGAGATGGGTTTGGATGCAATTGGTGAGCTTCCCAAAATTCACAAGGAGAGACTGCAATGGATTTTCCGCCATTTCCAAAGAAAAAATCACAGAGAATCGAAGAAGAAGAAGAAGAAGCTTCAAGCCTCGGCTGTTATTGGGCTTTCAGTATCCAATGGGCTGAACAGTAATGGGCCGACAAGGCCCATTACATCGGGTGACACGTGTCTCCCCGCATGATTGGAACTTTCCGAAGTAGCGTAATGAATTGATGAGAGAGCCTTGCAGAGACGAAGCATTAAGGTCTGGTCAAGGAGAAACAGCACACCCTATCTTTGATCCTGATTTTTCTGGTGAAATTGAGAGATCTGCTCCTGGAAATCTTCAAATCAGGTAGTTTCTCCAATCAAGTCTCTTCCTTTTTGATGTATATGTATGATCTTCATCGAGATTCATGTGGATACAAGTGATTAATTGAGTATTTGCTTGATGGGTGTGTTGGGTTTTTCCCTTTTTTGCTCTAAACAGATTTGATACTCGTATAATTCTGTATAAACACAACCCAGTTCACTGAATCGTCCAAAACTGCAAATTGGGTCAACTCTCTATCTCTCTTTCCTGTCTGTTGATGGGTGAAGAGGGACAGGTAAGTGGTGCCCAGAACCAGAATCAGAACAGTCATGCTAAGAAGAACCCTAAACTTACAGTACTGCCTCTTATTGCTTTGATATTCTATGAGGTCTCTGGAGGTCCTTTTGGTGTGGAGGACTCGGTTAGGGCAGGTGGAGGACCCCTTTTGGCCTTGTTGGGTTTCTTGGTGTTCCCTTTAGTTTGGAGTGTCCCTGAAGCTCTTGTGACGGCTGAGCTCGCCACGACCTTCCCTGAAAACGGTGGATATGTTCTTTGGATATCTTCTGCTTTCGGCCCCTTTTGGGGGTTTCAGGAGGGGTTTTGGAAATGGTTTAGTGGGGTTATGGACAATGCCCTTTACCCCGTGTTGTTTCTCGATTACTTGAAGCATTCGTTCCCGGTGTTTAACCATATGGTTGCTCGGATCCCAGCTCTTTTGGGGATTACGGTTTCGTTGACCTATTTGAACTTTCGCGGCCTGCACATTGTTGGGCTCTCAGCTGTTTCGTTGGCAATTTTCTCGCTTTCTCCCTTTGTGGTTATGAGCGTTCTCTCGATTCCCCGGATAAAGCCTAGGCAGTGGCTTGTGGTGGACTATAAGAAGGTGGATTGGAGAGGGTACTTCAATAGTATGTTTTGGAATCTTAATTACTGGGATAAAGCAAGTACCCTTGCAGGGGAGGTTGAAAACCCAAGTAGGACGTTTCCGAAAGCACTTCTCGGGGCTGTGGTTTTAGTGGTTGGTTCTTACTTGATTCCTCTTCTTGCTGGCACCGGAGCTTTGGACTCTTCATCTAGTCAGTGGACCGATGGATATTTTGCAGAGGTGGGCATGCTGATTGGAGGGTCTTGGCTTAAGTGGTGGATTCAAGCAGCTGCTGCAATGTCGAACTTGGGGCTGTTTGAAGCGGAGATGAGCGCCGATGCCTTCCAACTTCTCGGAATGAGTGAGATGGGATTGCTTCCCGCTATCTTTGCTTCAAGGTTAGCCATTTTTCACCTACCTTACTTCCTTTTTGATCTCATTCCCTTTAGACTTTCCATGTTATACTTTCAGAGAAAATTGCAAAAAAGTGCCCTATTATATGACATTTTTACTAAAGGGTGTTGTTTTGTTTGTTATTGCAAAAAGGTGTTGTGCTATTTGCATTTCCTTGCAAAATGAGTTTCTTTATAAAAATGATGAAATTGCCCTAGAAATTAAGAATTAAGACTTTTATAACATAATTTTAACTTAATTACAAATTTTGATCATACAAATTTTAGTTGAAAGATAAAAACATAAGAAAATATGTTCATAGAGTAATTTTGTCATTTTTATAAAAAAAATACACACATTTTGCAGCCAAAAAAAGAGGCAAACAACATCTCACCTTTTTTGCCATTAACAAGCAACACAACAGCACCTTTTTTCCAAAGTGTCATATAATAGCGCACATTTTTTGTAATTTTCCCTTACTTTTATGTGACTAATTAAAGGGTGATTTCATTGGATATTTAGCATGATTTGACAGTGTTTTGCTTTGAATTTTGGTAAAATGCTTTTCAAACCAGACATGATGAAGTGTGGCATAATGCTTGATCGTTTTTCTTTGAATAAAACAAAGTGCAGTGTCATAGGCATTTCGTTGACAACTATCCTTTCATGTATAGGTCAAAGTACGGGACTCCAACAGTTAGCATCCTGTGCTCCGCCATGGGAGTTGTCTTCTTGTCATGGATGAGTTTCCAGGAAATACTCGAGTTCCTCAATTTTCTATACGCCATAGGAATGCTTCTCGAGTTTGCAGCTTTCATAAAACTTAGAATAAAGAAGCCGGATCTGCACAGACCTTATAGAGTCCCCTTGGAGACATTCGGCGTTACAATGCTTTGCCTCTTCCCTGCATTGCTCCTCATCCTCGTCATGTGCTTGGCTTCAGCAAAAACAGTCGTAGTCAGCGGTGCAGTGATCGTTTCAGGCTTCTTCCTGTATCCGGCCATAGTCCACGCCAAGAATAGGGAGTGGATTGTCTTTGACTTAGAGCAGCCAGTCGCGCCTTCCCAGAAAAGTTCCGGAAGCCATTCGGTTCTGCAGCAACAGCACGAAGAAATCGTTGACGAGGCTTCTGTTAGCCTCCTTTCGGACATGTCTGTTTCAGAGACAGGAGAAAAATCATCTGAAATTTTGTCTGAAGGAATAGTGAAATTAGAGTAGGGTTTTCTTATTTTTTTTGCATATACTGTACCATTTGTGATCTGTGTGAAGTGTGAACTCTAGCTTTCACAGGTTTCTGTAGAAATAAAGATGATTATATATTATAATCTTCTGCAATTTGTAATTTTACAGGAAATGCACCAAATACATCTTTTTCATTTCTCTTTTAACTTGGTACATGTTACAATGAAAACAAAACTATAGACCCTAAACTTAAAAGGAAACTTCTGAATTTCGTAGAGTTACATGATCGTAAAAGAAATCAATGACAATCAAATATGCCGATCAATAAATCGCAATTACAATCCAAGAATGTGCTCTAGCTTGGGTCTGTGCATTCAAGAGTACTTAATCTGACAGAAGATTATTGCATTTTTGATGTAGCTACTCGATCAACTGGATTTTAGAATTCACTTTCTCTAAGCTGGCCATGTATGTCATGTAAATGGTCCATAGGTAGGAGAAACAGTTGCTCACTAGTGGCTGCCAAAGTGAGAAACAGTGAAACACCAACGAAACATCTATCAGTGAGAAAAAAGTAAGATTTATGGAATGCAAACTAAAAATGGATGTAAGCAATCGGTACAATTGATGTGAACGGTCAGTATAAGTGGCGTAAACACGCAATAAATAGACATGAATGTGTGAATATCAATTGTAGTAAACTCGGTATATATGGATGATGTAAACACGTAAGATTTTATTTCAGCTGTTTAAAAGTTCAATCTAAAGGACCATATTGATAACTAGTTTGCATTTTAAGAGGAAGGTTTCACCTGAAAACCCCTCTGGTTTTATATATGCAAACACTCCCCTATTGAGTAAATACTCAGGCCGTGAACTACTCTCATGGGAATGTTGAAAGAAGGTGATGAGGACATCACTAGCATTGGACCACCGACGAGACTAGAAGATCAAGAACGGAACTCTATTGGACTACCAACACGTGGACAAACCAAGTACCAACTTAGAGACATAGTTCCGAGATACTTCGTCAAAGATTTGGCCTTATTACTTCACAAAATTTACGACGTCAACGGTTCCATGGCGGGCACAAGACTTTGCATCATATATGCCAAAACTGAACCGGACGTTCAACCGGCCAAAACCGAACCAGACATTCAACCGGCCACAAGGAATATTTTATTTTAATCAAATAATTATATATATATATATTTTTTTTTCTCTTTTGGTGTAATTAAATGTGCACCATTAGTTCTCATTTACTTGGGGGGTTTATTTTCCATTACTTATGTTTTTGGGGTTATGCTTTCTTTTTTCATTCAATTGGTTTTATGACCATTGAATTAGAAGACCTTTGGGTAGTCTTTTCTTTCACTATAAATAAGTGTGTAATCTCTAGTTTGAGATATGCTTGAATTATATAAAACATTGTGTGATTGTGTGTTTAGAGAGGATTCTCTTAGCTCTAGAACTTATCAAGAATTTGTGCTCAAAATTCTTGTGGCGTTCGTCCGAATTATCGACGGGATTTCCGCAACCCATCGTGGCTTCATTCGATCCATCCTACACTCGAAGGTTTCCAACACGAAAACTTCGTATCTATCCTAATCTTTCCGATAGACGGTCCGCATAAGATTTTGAACTCCAACGAGTTCATATCAGAAGGGAAATCCAAATACCTGTAAATGAACAGGGATGAATCTGTATGTGATGAAATCACACGCGGGCCAGTACATTACTCCATTTATCAACGTTGGCACCAAGTCCCGCTTCAATCGGGCACCGATTTCTGTACTGTTTTCACCTGTGCTCAGAAATAAATATAAAAAATGGGATATAAGTTGAATAGCCATGACAGCAAAGTTCAAAGTTATATGCACAAACCTTGTAGAGCTGCATTCATGGAGAAGAACACAACAGTCATGACGGGTCCATAGAGTGCCTGCCCCATGAACATTTTCTTCAAAGTGGAGGCCATATCTTGCTTAGGAAAGAGTTTTGACATGAAGTTGAACCAGTAATGCAGGGTTGTTCCCAATACTACCATCCCATATCCAGCCATTCTTGATGTCCTCACAAAATCATAATCTTCCGGCTCTTTTGAAGTCAGACATACCATCGTCTGCAGAAAATTCAATACAAGCACTGCCATAAGTCCAAACTACTGCCATTAATTTTTCTCTTTCTAAAGCCAAATGTCTAAATATTTGTCAACAGAGTAGGTAATATTATTGTGCTTCCGAGTCTTACCATGCAAACTAAGAGTCTTAGTAATAAGATTCTCAACCATCAAATTCTATTAGCGGGACAAACTCAAGCAAGTCATTGTGACTTCAAAGGAAACACACTAGCACAAGTCATTGAGACTTCAAAGAACACACGCTAGCACATTTCATTAACATGATCAATCTTGTAACAGCAGCACTATATGAATCAGAGATCTAAATTCCACACTTCTTTTCAATGCAGAAATCTTGAATACTGTTATAAACTATCAATGGGTATTTGGTAAATAAATGCTTATCGGGTTCTTGACACATTTAAATTCCAATACAGCTTTCAATGAACTCAACCCATAAACTTTCACAAAGCTCGGAACTCGGCCATACATAATGACTAGAGAGCATAAGACCTCAAAAAACATCCTTTAAGCTTCCCAAAGCAGCCTCAATGTGAACAAAATGTTCAATTAGGCAAACACAAAAGCAATCACATGATTAATTTCAAAACTGAAAACCCAAACGGCCAACGAAAACAAATTACCCAAATCATTTTCGCTTCCATAACTGAATAAATAAAACAAGAAGTAGACGTGTCAGCCTCTCTTTTCTCAGCAGCCAAACAGTGGCAGAATCAAATTCAAACACATTACTCAACCAAAACACACCCAATTGAAAACCAAGAGGGTCAAAATCACCTGAGAGGACAAATCGGCGGCGGCGTATATGAGCGAGGAGGTGACGCTCTTGGTCAAGATCGGCCTTGACCTGACCATACCCAAATACCAGCCGACGAAGCCGACCTTGGCGACGGACTCGGCGGCGGAGGAGGTGGAGGAGAAGGAGAGAGACGGAGGAGAGAGATCGTGGTCCCTGACCTTCCTGAAGAAATGGGGGAGCCGAGAGGAGTAGCCGGCGCTGGGCTGGGTCTGGCGGCTCCGGCCGATTGGTGACCGGAGAGGGTCGGCGATTCCGGCGACGGAGCGCCGCCGGAGCAGCCCCGAAACGGTGGCGTTTCGGAGGAAGGATCTGCTCATGTCGGTCTGTGTATTTGGGAGCTGAGAGAGCAACAGAAAGAAACTGTGTAGGGTTTAAGAGAAGTTTTGATTTTATTTTGTAGACTCTACGGAGAGTATGTAATTGCTCTAGTCGCTTCTTTTTCTTCTTTTGTTAAAGTTTCCCGACTAATTCCTGATTAATTTTATATAATTTTGGCTTAATTTTTGATTAAATTTTAAAAGATCTTCCCTGGCCGACTAGCTTTCTGCTGACTAGTGCTTTTTACAACAAATACTTCTTCCTCGTCTTCGAGTTATTTCTTTAATACTAAGACTCACCGGTTCTTAAATTTTGGGACACGGAATCGGAACTATTATATAAAGGTAGATCGGTTGATTCGATTTTCTGGCTCTACTTGTTGAAACTGACTAATCCTCAGTTTTTAGTTAATCAATTTATTATATTTCTGGTTTAAATTAGACGATTTTGATCTTTTAAACATAATCATTACAACACATTATAACTATAAAAATTATAAATAAAAAGTAAATAACATATTTTTTTTGAATATTAAATTTTAGAAAAATCAGCAACTGTTCTTGCGAGTTAGTTTCAATATTTTAGAAATCGAAATTGAATCAGAGTTAAATAGTTCTCTTAACTTATGAATCAAAATCGAATCTTTAATTACGGTTCCCGATCCTCTGGTTCTGGTTGGTTTTCAAATACCCAACCCTAGCAGCGAGTGTGATACACGAAATGCGACCGAGAGTGGGAGCTGAGAAAATTGCTGTCGTAAGCAATAATGATTTTAGAAGTCAAACGAAGGCCTTTCCAGGAACTTAGGTGGGCCGTTGTTTGGTCGACACGTGTCACTGTCAACGATTTAGCTGCTGCCACGTTTCACGTCTGCATCGAAACTCTTCTACGGAAGACCACACGTGATTCCCGCCAAACGCTTCGTTTAGTCCACACACACGCCGAAGAATGATTGGTCCGTCGTCAACAACCACACTTAAACCAATGGGCACGCGACACGTCATGGGGACCCACTAGAGTCAGGTCGGCCACGGACGAAAATTGATAAATGGGCCTTGGCCCAAATACGAATAGGGCGTGCCGTACTTGAGAGGCCCATTTCCGAAGAGAGAGAGAGAAATTCGCTATAATACGACACCGTATCAAAATATACATGAAACGGTGCGTTTTGTCATATCCCGACACGTGTCGCTGCCTCGCCGAGAGTTCCTTTTGCTAGATATTTTCTGTTATCTATACTCTCACCACCTTCGCAATCAATCTTCTTCTCCACCAATCTGATCTCTGCGACTTTGTGGCTTCTCGGAGACGGTGCTTGTGCATGACGAGCGCGTCGGAGCTTTTCTACAGCAGGAGGTCTCGGTTCGGCCGGAACAGTCACGTCTCCGACCTAGTGTCCGGTGGTTCTTCGCCGGAGAGGACCCTTCGCTCCGGTTCCGGTCGCCGCCACCACCGCCACGATACGGAGGTTTGCGATCTTCTCCGCCGGTCGCCGCGGCGTGCCAGAAACCGCCTCGCTCACCCCGTAAGCTGAAAATGAATATGTTGAATTGTTGATGAAATGAATTGAAAATTACAGTAGTTTCTGTGTGGTTGCTTTGGATTTGGTGGGAAATTAACGGTTAGGGTTTGTATGGAAATGTTACTGATCATGTTTTTGGTGGTAGCTATACTTTGATTTTGTTCCCTTAATCAATTGTGTACTTGTTATTGGGAATCTTGATGGTGTTTTCTCTGAATATATCATTTGGGTTTTATTGAATGAAGCCTATGGATGATGATATGTAATATTATTTTTGTATATGATAGTGATTAACGGATCATTGAGCTATGTAAATATATACAAGTAGTTGGTTTGGTGTTACTCTCAGGAGTAGCAATTTTTCACTACTGCATGGAATTTTTAGCTTACAGATGGGTTTTTATTCTTTGAAGTGGGTGGGTTTCAAATGTCTGTGCATATGAATTGTAGGTAGACCTAGTGGCTTATGAACTGATGTAAATAGTATGAGTCGCGATGAAGCTTTATGTGAACGTGGTTAGCTGGCAGGTGTTTGGTGTATATAGACTAATAAAATGGCTGCTTCTCTTAGAGGCAGTTAGCAGATGACTCAACGCTGAATTGAAGGATCTGATGGATCCAAACGTCAGTGGTTGCTAGTCAAGGTATGCCAAGTACTCGTTTGGTTTCGTGCTTTGGTCAACTTAGGTTCTAGAAGATATGTTATTGAGAGGATATGGGAACAACTCTGATGCATGCTATTTGGATAACGTGAAACATCTTATTTTCATGGATATAAACGAATAGGCAGTGTTGGATTGCATCTAGATGTTGGGCCGCACTCTCACTTTGGTTGGATATTGCACTTTGTTCTTATATATATTATACATTTTGGATGCTCAGGAACGTGAATCAGTTCGACTTAATGATGGTATTGGCCACTCTGGTTCCGGCAACAGTACCAATACAGAGGCTTCAATAAGTGGACCAAGATTTCCCGGGAATGATAGACTTCCTGGATCCGTGTTACTTGCAAGGGAAAGGCTTCTCCAAAGGTTGAGAGGTGTATCTTTATCTGAAAACAGGTAGGTGCCTATTTGCTTCATTGAACTCGATTCGAATTTGGCCTTCACAGTATATTAATCCTGTCTTCTTAGTGCTATCTATTTACTCCTCATTACTTCCATAAACTCATAGTGATTCCTAATTGAATAGTCAACATAGGTGAATCATGCACGTTTCCTTAACATAGCAGTACGGTACCTGGTATTATTATTATTTTCTTGAATCATCGCTGACAATAATAGTTAGTCTGATGGTGTGATATCTCGATGCATCGATTCCTGATAAGCTTTATAGTTTATTTGTGTAAAGTGAAATGCATGCAGTACTATAGTACGTAGGCTTCCAGCTACTTCTCAAAAAGTTGCCCGAGGTTTAGTTGAGCTTAATTCACTGGCTAGTTGTTTTTTGGGTTTGTATTCGAAATATTACAACATTGACTGTTGGTCGATCTAGATCCATGATTAGCAACAACCTCTGGGTTTACATGGAACCTGAAATTTCAACCGCAAACACACTCTTGGCAGAAGTGACCTCTCAGTTGGAACATCTTCAGTTGTTGCAACAGAGCAAGAAGAAACCACCCGGTCTAACTCAGGACGCCCTCGATTCTTTGCACCTCGAAGTTTTTACGAGCGCGGAACAAGAAATGGGAGCTCCAAGAACATCATGGGACTGCAGTATATGTTTGGAGAGTTTCACAAACGGAGACAAACTGATCCGCTTGCCATGCGAGCACATATTCCACTTTGCGTGCTTGGATCCCTGGGTTCGGGCTTGCGGGGACTGCCCGTACTGTCGGCGATGTGTAGTTGAGACTACGGGAACATGAAATCCTTAGTAAAAGTATTGTCATGGCTCAGGTTTTCTTCAAATTTTGGCCACGGAGGCTTTGTATTTAGAGTGCATCATGTTCCTCCTTTTGTTTTTGTTCTTGTTTTTGTATTAGTTGTACGGCACTTTACTTTTCAATGTAGAGTGGATTACACTTTGATTCCGAACTAGCTTATTTTGAATAAGCATAAAATCAGTATATATATATATTTCGTTCAACTTATAGCTGTACAAATGTAAACAGAGTTTTATACGTAAGTAAGAGTTTGTATTTTTGAATTGTTTTACTTTGAAGCTAAGAGTAGGATTCAACGGGATTCGATAATAGAAAACGAGAATCATTAAATTTATCTTGACCGTAATTTTTCAATATATAAAGCATACTCTGTTGGGTTGTTCAGGGTTCGGTTTAATTTTAAATCGAATCGATCAATTTGGTTTTAAGAAAATAAAAATTGAAGACAGACTGATAGTTTTCGGTTCAGTTTTGACCACGTTTTTTTTTAATTTGATTCGGTTCGATTTGTTATGAGACGAATTGCATGAAATTCTCACATTTTACATTATTTTGACTTTTTGATTTTCGGTTGTATTGGTTGTATTTTTATAAAATCATAACATTTAGGCAAAATTTTATATTATTTTTGTTTGACCAATATTTATATACCCGATAATAATGATCGATGATTTAAAATGAGTTGGATGTTCAAATTGATCGGTTTTTAGCTTGGTTTGATTTTTCATCAACTTTTTTTATATAAATATAAATCGAACCGATGAAGTTTCGATCCGTTCGGTTATTTTAGGCACCCTAAGATTCCAAAATTGAGGGCAGAGGAGTGTGTTATGTGTATAGCACTTGGGCGCTCCCAATTGCTAAGAAACAAAACTCAGCTGCAAGGAATTTATCAATCACTCCTCTGATTTTCCGAGTTACCAAACAGAACATTAAGGGTTTCGAAAATCAGTATTGGAGTAATTGGGGTCGTGAAATTTACAATCTTGTTCGTGGACGAGGCGGGAGAGGAATGAGATGAGCGCGAGTAGCTTGGCTGCAGAGGCTGTGTGGAACCAGATTGAATCGACTCGGTCAGGTCAGGTCCTTTTCTCTTTCAGCTTCCGTGAATTATTGTATCGCTTTCGTTTCATTACTTGCTAATTCACGTCCAATTGACTCGGAAGAGATGGATTTGGTGGAAATGGGACAGTGACCGATGACCAGCTCTCAATGTTAGTGACCACATTTTGTGTTTTTGTCCTGAAAAGTTGTTTACAGTAAAGTGAAATTATGCTAGAATTTGAATTGTTTTGTTTTGGAATGTTTGCTTGTTTGAATCCAGCTTGAATTTCTTGTTTGGTAAGAACTTTGAGCGAGCTACTAAGATAGTTGATCAAAGAGGCGTGAAGAGGATCTCCGGCGAGCCCAGTGGCCGGGTTATTTTTCAGGTACTCTTGATTTGTGGGTTTGTGTATCTATATTGCATTCCTTTGTTTATGAAATGGGTTGTTAATGATTCACTGCCAATTAGCCAACTTGGGTTTGTAGCAGCATGTACAATAATGTTCAGTAGAATCTAGCTGGGTTTTAGTTCGTTAGTACTTCAGATTGGAGATTGGGGATTTAGTTGCAAAATTTGGAAATTTCAGCATTTTCGGTCTTGCTACCAACTACGAGGAACTCAAAGGTTTTGATCTTCATAGTTTTTGTGCTACGTTATGGTGGTTTAATCAAACAGTTACAGCATTGTGTGATCTCTGTCTCCTGTTGTTGTTATTGTGATTAGGTTGTTGGGGAATCTCGACGAAAGGAGGAATACTTATGTTTTGCTGAACATTATTGTGCCTGCTATTCGTTCTTCTATGACATCGTGAACCGAGGAGAACAGCTCTATGTAAGTCGTGCAATCCATTTAGTTGTTTTGTTCGTGTACTCTCAGTTTCCTAGCGTTTATGTTTTCCCGGCTTCTTTCTTTTTTTGCTTCCAGTGTAAGCATCAGTTAGCTGCAAGACTTGCTGGGTCGCTGCAAGCGTGTGTTGAAGTTACAGTGTCTGATGAGCAGCTCGCACTATTGCTTTCCAAACTCTAGCATATGTCAGATGAACTATGTATTTCAAGCCGAACAGGTAACACAATCAGATCAAAATTCTTATTATTGTTTGTCACGGCGATTCTGCAGTATGTAGTATAATGAAACCAGGAAAACAGAATTCACACACTAGATGATGGAAATGGAAATGGTTCTCTCTTTTTTCATTAATATAATCGCTGATAAAAAAAAGATAATGGAAATGGCGTGCCATCTTGACATTAGAATTAAGTCTCTTTACTTACTTTTCAAATGTTGAAGGCTGCTGCCTCCTCTGAATATTTTCACTATATGAAGAAAATTTTAACCATCTAAAACTGGTCAAGAAATCATAATTGTTAAGTTATCTCGACTGAAGTAAATAAATGGTATAAAAAAAACTCGAAGATCCTGCCTGAAGCTGTTGAAATTCAGAAATTTAATATTGTTTCTAAGTCACAATCCTTAAAGTGATGCATTTCTAACTGTATTCGAAAACTATGTACGAAGCTGTTGAAATGCATAATTGATTATTTTGCTTAAGCTGTGATCTGGTAAATTTGTGTTATATGACCTAGTTCAAACTGTTCTCTCTTAGCTACATTTCATTGCACGCTGCATAATTTGCTTAGAATTCAGACACATACACCAAATAAGATTCATCATAGTTTAATTCTAGAATTCACATATACACCAGATAAGATTCCGCCCTAGTTTAATTCTTACATTAGGCTTCAAGTGCAATCCCTCTTACTTTACATTAAAACAACAGAACTACACGAAACCCGAAGTATTTCCTACTTAGGGTCAGGGAACGATTTTGAGAGCTTTCATCTTGTCTATCCAAGAAACGAAAGATGATTTCGTGTTCCTGAACCCTAGAAAACCATGCTCCTTGCTTTTGTTCATGCTGTCCAACAATGATCCGGTCCTGAAAACCAAATCAGCTAACCACCAGATCCCAACTTCTTCGAGTTTCGTAGGCACCAGACCCTTCTCTCTCACTATCTCATCCCACACTGGACCCTTGTTCTTCATCATTCCCTGCAAGCTCAGATTCTCGTCCTCTTCAAATCCGTAGTTCTCAATCTCAAACTGCTCGGCCAATTCCTTCCACAGATGCTTCCACTTGAACACATCTCCGTTGCTACAATTGAAAGCTTCGTTCTTTGCAATCTGATCAACTGCTGCCCATATCTGATGCTCAGCAACCAGATCGGCATCTGAAGCATCGCAATACCCATCCCACGACTCGATGCTTCCTGGAAACGTAAGAGGCATGTCCTCGTGCTTGCATATAGCTGCATACACGCAGAGAGTCCCAATTATGTTCATAGCGCTGTAAGGAGAAAACCCGAATATCAGTCCAGGCCTGTGAACCGACCATGTCAAGCCCTCCTTCTTCTCAGCCTCTCTGAACAAGATATCTTCAAGAGTGTAATAAAAATTAGGCACGTCGAGCCTCGGAAGATCCTCGTGAAACGGAGACTCGTGGCGCTGGATCGACCTGAGTGCCTCGGGTGGACCTGTGTAGTGCTTGAGCCCAGTTTGCAAGCAGATGTGCTTCAAACCAGGCGCAAACGGGATCGTTGCGTTGAGCACATTAAGCAGCATATCACCGTTAACTACACAGTTCTCAACTTCCGATGACATGCTGGTCCATGTCACGTAGAAAATGTGAGTGACATCAGTGATCTTGGAAAGCTTCTGCTGAGTTTCTTGAGCATCCAGGACATCACACTGGATGTACTCCACGGAATGGTCCACGCTCCACGAGGGGCGTGGGCGGCGCGCAACGCCATAGACCTTCCAAGGACCGTCAGGGGTGTCAGCAAGAGGCAGGATCTCTGCCAGGCTGTTGCCAACGATACCCGTGACTCCAATAATGAGTGCTACGCTCTGGTGGTTGCGCGGCCCGTCTCCTTCATACTTCTTCTGCGAAATTTAGGTGATAGATTCAACATAAGTAAATTTGTCAGCTAAATTTTGTGTTTGTGTATGTGAGAGAGAGAGATACCTTAGAAGCGCCAATGGCTCCTGCCCACCACCAGCTCATGGTTCCTCTGAATTACAGATAGAGAGACAGAGATAAATAAGGAGTTGAATAGAATGTAGGTTGTTATTTTGAACATGATTTAAGCATATCCTTAGGAGATAGAACATGGTGATAAGCTATCAATGATATGAGTCCTTCCCTTTCACCAGCAAGCCAGATGGAGATGGTTGGGAAAAGCAGTCCCGCAAGTAAATGTAAAACCCAACCCAAGTTGGCATGACTGGTAGGTTTGAGAAAGATAAGGAGATAGGAAGATGAAGCAATCATTATTGTGTGGATTTTTCAAAATGACAAACCTTAACTTGTAAGGTTGAGGTTTTCCAGCAATGTTGTCTACTCCTTGAGTCATATGATGTATGCAGCGAGTACACCACTCCATCAATGAAATTTGGAATGTACAGTTATGGCATATATTTCAGAATATACGCTCGATACATGTGATGTATTCCATGTTTGTGTCCACTCCTAATTTACGTATTTTATACTCCATCAGTAGACAGTTAATTTGATAGCGAAGTGTAGAGTTTTCTCTCTTTAGGTTTCTTGGCTATCATCATGGTACTTTCTTTTGAGTGTTGGTTTCTACTGCTTGCTTCTTCCACTCGAGGCTCTGTGTTTAGTTGTTTTGATTCTTCTAGTGTAACTTTTTTTTGTCTGTGTTTAGTTGTTTTGATTTATCTAGTGTAACTTTTTTTTGTTTGTGTTTTGCTTAATGGTGGATTTGGAATTTTCTGTCACATCCCTTGTTTTCATATTGCATATCGGTATCATGGATGCAGGTTGTATGGATTCACTAGTGTCGGGGATGAAGGAGGCCCTCGGCTGGTCAAAGGCCAAGACATAAGGATTAGTAGTATTGTCGCAAACCGATAATCTGATGGTGTTGTGAAAGATAAACATTTACCTTAGCTGTTATGATTTTATGTTTACAGAGTAGTGTTTTGGTATATATTTTCTTGCCCAAGATCAAAATTATACTGATCGGAAATAAAATGTGTTGTGGGATCACTGACATTTCATTTTTCTCACATTCACAAACCCCATTAGGATTGTGTTTATTTTGTGTTCAGTATTATGAAAATACCAGTTTTCCTAAAATAACCTGATCTGGTTATTTAGGACAAGAATGAAATTAAAAACCATAGATTAGATATGCATATTCCATCACTCATTTTTCTCTCAATCAAAAGTGAATGAAGACAGAAACATGAAACCGAGTATGAAAGTTAAGATCTGCAACAACTCAAAAAACTACATCTTTGTCTATAGATGTAGCAATTGAAAATCCATATACTAAACAGCCCGAATCGATTCCTCTTACAGCCAAGTTCTGTGCGCACGTGCTGAGAAAATCTAAACATTCCGTGAACTCACAAAAGCAGCAGCTATGCTTCCAAGGCTATCATCAAAATATTAGCTGCATCGGTCGTCTGTAAATTCAAAAATCCTTCTCCTTGCCATCACTTAATAAAGTGAGGAGACATCAGCTTTGATACCTCAAGAATCCCGACGCGTTCCTTTCCCCCAAGTATCGCCTTCAGCTTCTCATCGCACACAATAATCTTCCTGTTCTCTGGGTCCTACAACAGTGTCAAGAAAAAAAACAGATCAGTTCAAAAGTAAATACTGTTATTGAAAGGCACAAACACTTGATACTCAAGTGAGTTCAGGTAATATTCAGCACAATATCACATGTAACTAATAACAAATAGCCAATCTGCCATATTTGATCTTTACATCACTTGTATGGTTATCGGATAGCAGCGTTCTAAGAAACGCTAGGGACTGGTCAGGCGGATAAGGCCTCTGGGAACTGATCACAGATAGGGCCTCTGGAAATTAATCAGGTAAATCGAATTAGTTGAGGATTTTTAGAGCACTCTCAGATAGAGAAAGGGTGTCAAAGTAATGCATTTGACTCGCATTGATCATTAACAAATACGACGTTGATTAAGATGCTCCAATGGCAATCCCTCTAAATAAGGAACAAGGTATGCTATAGTCAGAGTTAAGGCACAAGGGTACATGCACTATAACCACCTTTACCGCATAACCATACAGGAATAATACTATAGACCAGAGTACACCAGCTCTTGAGGCAAGATTTGCTAATAGCAATCACATCGCAAAATTCAAAACCTAAAAGTGAATCCATACATAAAAGCAATATCAATGAATGTATATGAACCGCTAACAAGTCGAACCATCCTTTCTTATTGGGTTTTTTTTCAAAATAAATGTTATTAATTAAATTATTTTAAAAATTAGACTACTATAGCAATTATTTTAGAAAATATGTTGGAGTCCCACAAGGAAGACAACTCACACATTAGAGAGGGGACTTAGTTTGAATTTACTGTAGCAAATAGTACCATTGATACAGTGAATAATTTTCTTTTTTAAAAAGATAGCACATTACAATGAAGTCAAACATTTAATAAAAAAATACAATATTTGACACTGTTGTGAATCAAGCTTATGTTCCTTATTCGTTTTTCATTAGTAATTAATTATTTTTGGCTTAATGTATTAAACTCATGGATCTTAAAATAAATATGTAGTCATTCACTTTTTTATAAAAAAACTTCATTCACGTCATTAAATTAGGCATGTAAAATATTATTATTCAGGGACCTAATTTAAATTTAATAAAGTAATATATTTCATTTATGCACTTTTGAAAGGACAAAATACTCTTAAATTTTTTTTGTTACGAGTAGGGCCGTAAACGAGCCGAACTTTTAACGAGCAACTCGAGCTTGGTTCGTCAGATACTCGGTTCGGGATCTTTAAAATTGAGTTTGAGTTTAAAATTAGACTTGTTTAATAAACTAACCGGGCTTGAGCCTGACCTTTTAAGGCTCGATAAGCTCGTGAGTTGTCTTGTTTAATATTAAATTAATTATATTTATATTTAAAATAATTAATATTTATAATTAAATTAGATAAGGCAAATCGAGGCAAGCTAATATCTCGCTCATTTAGTATCTAATGAATTGTATATTTTTAATGAATAATTTTATTGAAAATTAAGCGAATCGCATCTATTTCTTTCGAGCCGAACTCAAGATTGGCTAAGTTGTTCGAGCCCAAGCGCGAGCCAGATCCTATTAAATTGATACTCAATTTGGCTTGCTTACGCTCATAGTTAGGAGGTTGAGAACCTTCAATCCAAACATTTATTAATATGATATTTTATCTGAGAATCTCAAGTGAGCCTTAATTAACTTCTTAGATAATATATGTTATTTTTATAAAAGTTGAATTATATTCTACTTTTAATCTCCAAATACTATGACAGAAATTAATAAAAATAAAAAGATGTATTTAATGATATAAACAATTACTTGATCTTTATATGGTAGTCAAAAATGATTAATATAAAAAATTTACTAATAAAAACAAATGAAAAAAAATAAAATGTTATAGCTCACTTGTCGTGTAAACCCGTAAATATCTGGAGGTTAAAATCAACAAAATCTTATCCAAACACCAAAATCAAAAACCCATCAACCAAAATCAAAACCCATCTCAGTTCCACAAAAGGGTAAGCACAATTCAAAATCTTATCCAAACACCAAAATCAAAAACCCATCAACCAAAATCGAAACCCATCTCAGTTCCACAAAAGGGTAAGCACAATTCACTGGAAATGAGTGAGATTGAGATCGAGATCGAGACCGAACCTGAAGGTTGTTCTCTTTGATGTAGGCCCAGATGACCTTGAGCGCCTGGGTGCGAGCAATCTCCGGCGCGCCGACGAACTCCTGAAAAACTGGGGACACCGGCTGTGGCTTCATGATTCCCTTGACCGGCTTCGACGCGGTGGCGCGTGTCACGGTGCGGCTCAGGCGGAGGTTGGCGGGTCGGGTCCGAGCAGAGGAGGTTGACGGAGACCCGATTCCGGGGCTGAAGGTGGCGGAGAAACCCAAGAACACGGCCATTGTTGATGCAGGAGCGAGAATGGGTCTGCTCTGCGAGGGTTCGGGTTTTGTGTTGTTGATAAAGTTTTGTTGAACGCACCACACAGACTCTGGGTTTTTAACACCGAATGTATTGTCGTATTGACGTATTTACCCTTTATCCATTCGGGTCTGTGTGCTTCACAGCTCTCTCCTGACAGGGACATTTCTGGTAGTGAAATCAGGTGAGCCTCTGTTCAAATTTCAAACACCTCTCTTTGGTGATTTTAGCCCTTCAACAATAAAAAAAAATTTACGCACCACTGCTCTTAACCAGAGAGGTAAACAAGGTCGGCTCGTTATATATTCGGTTTGGGTTTGTTATAACCGAGGTCGAGCTAAGTTCGAGTTTAAGATTAGACTCGTTTAATATAAGAAATTGAGTTTAGCCTCTTAACGTTTGATAGACTCGCGACCCGACTCGTTTAATATTTAATTAATATATATTTAAAATTTTAGTAAATAATTGTAATAGAATTTGACGATCCAAATAATGTCGAGTCAATCTCAAGTTGGCTCATTTATTATTCGTTTAATTTTTTATGAATATTTGTATTGAAATTTAAGTGAATTGAATCGAGCTAAGGTCGAGCTTGAGCTTGTTTGTTTTATTTCGAGTCGAACTCGAGCTTAATTGTATAAGCTCGTTCGAGCACAAGCCGAGTTATGCCAAAATGACTGAGGCTCGATAACTCTATTGACATGTGTAATTGTGTGTAACAAGACAATTATTAACTATGTGTCAAATTTTTTGCTGTGAATAGGGATGTGTATATAGGTGATAATTGGGGTTGGTGATATGTATTTAACCCTTTTTGTAAATTTATGTTCATGTTCAAAGCAATGATTTCGTTTCTTCCCCATCAGATGGATCGAGATAAAACATAACCATTAGATCATAGTGGTCAACTCCCCGTTGAGTTTAATAATAATAGCATAAAATTTTGTGGTTTCATCTAATAAACTTTTAAAATTTTATTTCCGACATTCAATTTTAGGATCCTAATTTGTAAATAACTACAAAAATTACACAAGAGTCGTCAATGAATTGTACTACTGAATTATAGAGTATCAATCAAGTAATAATTCAATGACGATGAAGAATTAGATCAAAACGAGTAACTTAATAAATTCTATGACGATGAAGCCTTTGATAAATCCGATGACGATGAAGAATCAGATGAAAACAAAGCATTTGATGAATTCGATGACGGTGCAGAATTAGATAAAAACGAAGTTTAAGCTCTAACAAAGCAGCTTTAAATTTTTCAAGCCCAAATTTAAGCTCTAACAACTCAGTATGTTTATCACAAATTGACAAGAACTATATTATTTTCAAACATACTTCAGCTTTTCTATGCAAAGAATATACTCCAAAAATATGCAGCTTTGAAAGATAAACAGAGATCTACAAAAGCAACCAGCTCAGTCACCATAAAATAAGAACACTGCAGACAATATGATGGGTTAGTGATGAGTAAAGACAATCATGACATTGAAATTTTGGACTCCCCCAAAGTAACTTCAACTTCTGCGTCCTTTTAACAAAAGAAGCCTACACTTTCCCTATCTTAGTTGCAACTTGCAAGCATCAACCCAAAATACAGAACCCGCATACAAAATATATCGTCTTCATGGACAATACCAGTTTTCTAACATATATATTCCAGATCTGTCCTTTCAATTCCTTGTTCTTAGCTGAAGTGAGGTTTGACCAACCCTGCAATCTGAAACATCCCAACACGATCTTTCCCACCAAATATCTTCTTCAGATTCTCATCGCACATGATAACCCTTTTGTCGCTCGGGTCCTAAACGGAAAAGAAAGGCCAAGTCAGTATAAAATATATGCAGTTGTAGCTACCGAATACCCAAATTAGGAGTAACAATTCAAGAAATCATGGAACTAGGAAACTGCTTTGGTGAAGAAGATTATTGCAAGCAGCACAACTCGCGGTGAAGCTTTCACCGAACAAATTCAGCCAAAATGAGTTGGAGTTCAAATGTTAATGAATTCAATAACTTGACCAATACATTATAGGAAATGATGGCTTGGAAACAGCAATGAAGTTGCTCTTACGTAAACAAGAATCATATGTATTAGTCATTAACAAAAGAAGCTGCCCAAATTACTAAAAAGATTCACAAATCTTTCATACATCGCTTGCAATGAATAGAATTGTTAACACGAGTCCAACAATGAATAGACACACCCAAATCATTGACAAATAAGCAGACCAAATCATAAATTTACATACAAGAAACATAAGCATCACTCGAAAACAAAAACAAATGAAACAATGATGGCAAATTGGAAACTGAATCCATCACAAACACAAGAACCATCTAGACACAAATCAAAGTAACCCATCTGCAACATCAGATCCATCATACAAGCACCCTATAGCTCAATAACTCAACCAAGACATCATAGGAAACGACGGCTAGCAAACAGCAATTAAAAGGGTCTGATGTAAACAAGAATCATATCATTCATTAACAAAAGAAGCTGCCCAAATTACAAAAGAAAAGAATCACAAATCGTTCATACAACCATTGTAAAACTTCTACCCGTAATCCTAATCTATGAGAATTGATAACACAAATCCAACAATGAATACACAGACCCAAATCACTGATAAATAAGCGGACCAAATCATAAATTTACATACAAATCACATAAGCATCACCTGAAAACAAAAACAAATGAAACAGTGATGGAAAATTGGAAAATCAATCCATCACAATACAGCCTAACCCATCTGCAACATCAGATCCATCATACAAACACCTTATAGCTCAACAACATACAATAAATTAAATGTATATGCAACTCATATCTCATTCAAACCTACAGCCAGAATGAGAAACAACGCACCAGCAATTTCATTCAAATTAAATGTATATGCAACTCATATCTCATTCAACAACGTATAAATCTAATGTATATGCAACTCATATCTCATTCAAACCTAAAGCATCAACTATAAACCATACACGAGCAATTTTTTGAAAATAAAAGCCACATTTTACATTCAGTCACAAAATAATAATACAAACCCATCAAAATACGGCTTAACACAAGAACCATCGAGACACAGATCAAAGTAACCCATCTGCAGCATCAGATTCATCATACAAACACCTTATAGCTCAATAACATATCATAATACAAACCCATCACAATATGGCTTAATACAAGAGCCATCGAGAAACATATCAAAGTAACCCATATGCAACATCAGATCCATCAAACAAAACCCTATAGCTCAACAGCATATAATAAATGTATATGCAACTCATATCCCATTCAAACGCAGACCATGAATGAGAAACCACACACCGCAATTTTCTTAAAAACAAAATCCACATTCTATATTCACCAACAAACATCATAATAGAAACCCTAAGTAACCATTACCTGAAGGTTACTGGCCTAATGTATGCCCAACAATGATTACACACCCAAATCATTGATAAATAAGCAGACCAAATCATATAATTACATACAAATCACATAAGCATCACTTGAAAACAAAAACAAAAACAAATGAAACAGTGATAGCAAATTAGAAAATGAATCCATCACAATACAGCTCAACACAAGAACCATCTAAACACAAATCAAAGCAACCCATCTGCAACATCATATCCATCATACAAACACCATATAGCTCAACAACATAACATACAATAAATGTATATGCGACTCAAATCTCATCCAAACCCAAACCGCGAATGAGAAACAGCACAACAACAATCTTCTCAAAAACAAAACCCACATTCTACATATTCTATATTCAAAATATAAACCCTAACCTAACCATTACCTGAAGGTTCCTGGCTTTGATGTAAGCCCAAATCTCCTTAATCGCCTGCGGGCGAGTGATCTCCGGCACGCCCACGACGGCCCTCAGCTCCGGCGACACCTTCAGGAGCTTCTGGAGACCTTTTCCGGCGCCGGGCTTGGCCTCGGTGGCGAACCTCGCCGCCCCGAGAAAGCTGGGGCGAGTGGCGGGAGCCGAGCGAGCGATGAGGGAGCTCTTCGCTAGAGACGAAGCCTTGTGGAGAAAGGTGGAGAAGACGCTCTTGGCCATGGCCATTGTTGCTGCGAGAGACCAAATGTGTGTTTTCGCTTTCGCTTTCGCTTTGTGATCAGCAGCAGAATCGGAGAGACGAAGACGAAGGGTTTATGGAGAAATTTCAGAAGGTCAAAACCCTAGGCCCATGAACGGGCCCATCAGTGGCCTCTTAGGCTTTTTTGCCTTTCAAGGCCCATGCTTGATTGACTTATTGGCGTGGCCCAATTCTCTTTCATGAGTTTTTTGGGGCTCGCGGTAGGAATGACAACGGGCTGGTTTGGGTTTGGCCAAATCCGTACCCGCTCACATCGGGTGTCCGACCTATTCAAAACTCGCTAGATATGAGTAGGGGTGTAAACGAAAATAGTCGATGCTCACTTCAACGACAATAGCCCGTTCTGTCATCGACATTTTCATGAAACAATAATCAATGTGTAGAGAGAGGCAAAGGTCAAAACATTAATCAATCATGTAAATGCTTGCATCTTGATTTGGCTAATTAGGATGCATTATCAGGAAACTAGGTTGTCTGGAGAGAGGCAAATGGTTTTGGATTTAGACATCATGAAGTGTTAGGGGCTCGAAAACGTGTTTGGACACCCAGAATTAACACTTAGCCCGTAATTGTCGGACAATTACGGTCCCGCAATAGATACGAACTCGAGAGGGCAAGTTTTATTTCAGGATTAGGCCAGTTTCAATGAAGAGATGCAAAACCAATATTTAAGACATAGGTTAAACACACGAATTGACCAAGCGAACTAGTATCTCGATAATTCACAACCGTGACCATACATGTTTAGCACCCTCGGCCTCTTTTAACTTGATAGTTTACAATTCTCACGCACTTGATTGAAATTGTTACTTGATTCAATTACTAAAGTTATCATAGGAGCTTAACTGTCCAACACAAGCACTTAAATTCTCAAAGACTTTTTGTTAGTCTTCGAGGAATCGACTAGAGATTTACTTTTGATTATTATTTAACTGTATATACTTGCACGGGGTGTTAAAATATAACATTTTTGTGTCGACCCAACAAATGTGAATTTCAAACACATTTCCTGATTTAGGCTAAACAAATAAAGAACCCATAAACTAAAACAAATATCAATTGAATTTATTAGGACTATGTCCTGTAGAGACATGATTTAATGTCATGCCCTGATTTTTCTTACACTAACCTTGTTTCATGTGACATTGTGACCAAAAAATCTCACATGCACACACAAGCACTCATAACTAAGCAAAAATTTATAAAACGATAGCAATAAAAAAATTTAAAAAAACAATATCTTCACATGCACGCATGTACACAAAAATAATAATAAAATCTACAGTCTCGTAACGTGCTTTTAATAGCTAAAACTTATGTTATTCCTTTAAATTACATCGTATTTTAAATTTTTTTTATCACTCAGTTTACGATAGGAGTTTGAAACCTAAACTTCTCTATTAATAATATGAGATTCAAACATAAACTACAAAACTATGTTGAGCATGAAGATATTTAAAACTCCATTTCAACGGTCTTGTAATGAAATATGATACCTTAAGTTTGAATTAAAGTTTTGTTCTCAATAGTTGACATTTTTTGTCGGTCAAATTTTTAGAGTAGAATTGTAATTAAATATTATAGTTGATTGCTAATTTTGGAGGTTTCGTCACAAAATTCAACATTCACACGTGAGAAACTTATATATTATTGTCCAAAATCCAAGGCATTAAATTAAAATATATAGTTGTAAATAGCTAGATTCTTCCTCTTAATTAAGCATCAACCATAGCTTCTTTTTTTGAAGAACATCAACCATAGCTTAATATGTCTTTAGTTCATCAGTTTTAACATTTTCTGATTTAAAGGTTTGTTTTATATTTTCAAAATTACGTGTGGTATGATTAGGTTTTCAAATTATAAGCGAGGTATATGCACAATTATATTCAATTAAAATTTATATGAACCCTACGATACTTAAGAAAAACAAGTTGATGCAAACAAAATTTTCTACAATATGTTGAGTTTACTATAAATTAATTGACAGAAATAAATAATAATCATTTAGTAAGATTAAATTTTAATCAATCATATTTTTTTATTACATTCTAAAAATAATATTTAAAGGTACAGTGGAGAAGAGAGCAAACAAGTCAAACATAATATTCCTTGAAAAGTGTTATGAAACTTCAAGGAAGATAGATTCAAGGAAGATAGAGTGTAATGTTATTGGAATTAATGAACAATGTTTTATTAATTAAATGTTTAAACAATTTGCAAATCTTCATTTAGTTATAATTTTATAAACAATTAATATATTATTATGTCAGCAGTCAGTTTAGGATTAAAATAATGGGTAATTTTAATTGCTAAAATATTTAAGGAAAATCATGTAAATTTTACATATAAAAATTGAATGAAACTCTTCTTCCAAGACAGTTGAGCCCAACTGTCAGTTCCAGCTCTCAATTACTATTTTGACCCACAGGTTCTTGGTGTCCCCTGTCTTCAATGGCTTATTAATTGCAAAAGGAGAAACAAAATAATTGTAAATTTTCTCTTCTGGGAAAAAGAATATGGAGAAAATTTACAGAGGCAAAGATCCTCCAAAGTTCAAACCCAACTTTGCATGGACCACTAATTCATGGTGATGCTTCATTTGATTCACCACTTTTAGTGCACCCTTCCTTGAGTAATTAACGGAAGTGATGCATAAGTGTTGTACATTTGAGTGACACTTGATTAATTTTCATGAATTTGTATAGACGGTACGAAGTTGAACGTGAACATGAGTGTAAGAGTTTTTACAAAAATTCGATGAAGAGAATTTGTGCAAATAAAGATAATTACAAAAAGACTTTTTGCAAGTTTCTTTTATTAAAAGTATGATTGATGATCGATTATTAATTTGAGTTTCTAGTTTAATTGTTCCTTCTAATATAAATAGAGTTTATAAATCTACAGATTCGAGTTCAAATCTGATAATCTTCAAAAATATCTTTCATTTTCTAACAAAGACACGCGTTCAAACTCATAAAACAATTAATTCTGTGCATGGTGATAGGATATAATTTGATAAAATAATAGAATTATCTTAAGCCAGGCCAAGACTTTCTCTACCTCCAAAGAAAGAGAGTTTTATGTTTGTTTATTGAGCCAAAGAAAGTGAGGGACAGTGGCCGAAAAAGGGGCTAAAAGATTGGAACCAGAAAGGGAAGGTTGAGTAAAAGGAAAGGAAAGAAGATAAGGCAAAGATCACATGGACATATGATGGATTGGTGGGTTTATTATTAGGAGGAGAGACCCATAGCCTCAGCTTAGCTGTAATGACATATACAATATACCCCCCACAAGCTTTGCCTTGCCCTAAACGATGCAGACCCACTACCCTAGTAAAAAGTGTCCCCAACCCCTAAGCATTTCTTTATTTCCATGGCTTGTTGGTCTTTCTTGGGTCTTCCCCCTTCCAACGGTCAAAAAATCACTTCTTTATTCAAAACTTAACCATCACTATTTCCTTGCAGAGGACCCACTAACTCCAAGTAGTACCCTCCAGTTCCCACTGGGGTCCCAATAGCAAACTTCTGTAGACAAAACCCTAAAACTTCTGTACTCAAGCACCATTGAAAGAGGGAAGCATGAAAAGGGTCAAGGGTGTTTCACATTTTAATGGCAGAAACAGCAATTTGCAGAAAAGACATGAACACAAGAAAGATGAAGGAAATATGTCAATTCATATATTCATGAGCATTTTGAATATCAGATCAGCACAAACAGTTCTGTTTACATGAACATTACAGCAGGAAAGGAAAATTGAAAAAAAAATGAGATCAAAAGCTTCCTTCCTACAACATTTTCCTTCCCACAAACACGAAACACGAAGAACAAACAACAAACCCAGATTACTAGTAAACCCAGAAGCTGATTGTGGTTTCCTTGTTACCACAACCAGCAAGATATTAGTAGAATTAAACGAAGGTGAACGGTAATGCTGTATCAAAGCTTTCACCACCTTCCTTCACAGAAATGGAAGGTATACTAAAACTAACCTCCATTTGCTCTATCCCTAACTGGAACTTTGAGCTCCAACTCCTAAGTTGGATTCTGCAATGAGTATAAAATGTTCACATTAAGTTCTGAGTCGAACCTGTGTGAACGATTATGCTCTATTTACAGATTAACAGAGGCATACCCTAATTTCCACCCAAAAAAAATGACTTGATGACGCCTAGGTTGTAACATTCCCGTGTAACTCCTAATTTGCTGTAGCTACCCGTATAAACAATTGGCATAACTAAATCTCTACCTTCTTTGCTAGATTTCCATTTTCCATGTCATGTTGTTATGTGGCCCGCCATTGTGTGATTTCTCCAGTGCGGCCACTTTGGCACGATGAGCTGCTACCGCAAGAACATTCTTCGCCTTCTCATCATGAGGAAGCTCGCATGTTTCGCTGATGGACCCGGATCTTAAGTCAGCAGGAGGTATGAAACAGTCTACTGACAGGCCTGGGACGTTGAATGCGACCTCTTCAATCGTCCACGCTTCTTCCATCCTTGTCTTGGTGTGGCTCATTGCAACCTCGCCGAATCTGAAAAGGGTCACCACTGAACGGCCAGAGTGTGCGATCATGATCCCTTCAACCGGCCTGTAGTCGTCGAGGAAGGAGTTGATTGTGGTTTCCCAATATACTGCATCGCCCCCATTTGACTGGATGCGGGTCAAGTGGGAATCCTCCATGTGAACGAGAAGACCGGTCTTCTGGCTGAAGTAGCCGAACAAAACGTGTCTAATGATCTCTGCGGGGCCTTCGCTTCTGGACTTCAAAGTCTGAGGGTCAGCGCAAAGCTTCAAGATGAAGCAATCCTCCCCGTTGATTCTCTTCTCCCCTATACACCTTGAATCCGCAAACATACTAGCCGTAGTTCTTGGATCTAGACCCTGAAATAGATAATCATGCCAAAGCAAAGTAAGATTAAAAAAATCAACTTACATAAACTACGACTTTGAAGCAAAGTAGAAGAATAAGCAAGATCTTGACCTGAAGTGCACGACGCAAAGGTCTAACAGGCCCTTTTGCAGTGTGAGCGCCAAGCCAAGGCGTGTGCCTCCACACAAGCTTCCCATTACAACCAGCACGAACTTTACTGCCACCAACTGCAAGCTCCACATACCACATATCTGGATTCATCTGCCAGAGCACAAACCCGCCCGACTCTGCACACCTAGATGGGTTCCGGTTCTTCATGACCTTAGTCGCCGTTTCAAACTCAGAAGCTATCATCCTCACCTTCCCCATCGCATACGCATTCTGGATGGAGTTTTGAAGCCTCAGCCCTCCCGATGCAGCAGTGTACTGCTGCAGTATGTACTGAGCAGAGGAAGTTTCCTGGAAAAATACAGTTGGAGACATATCTTGAAAGTTAAAGACTAATTCTCTTAAAGTAAAGCACTAAATAACAAATTTACATGTAGCTCCCACTAAATATTTATTCCCATTGGAGAAATCCGAAAATAGAGTAGATTCAAGAACTCAATCCCATGTACATGGTCTTGGTCTTCCTTCAGCCCTTAAAGTATGTTCAGTTGGCAAGAAAATTCATAGAAAATTATAACAATCTTGAATATAAAAGAGTTTTGATTATATGAGAATGAGCATGAAAATTCACTTAGTTGAGCACACAACCTTTGAAAAGTTATTAACTATAAGAGGCATTGCTTTCATACTAATTAAACACTTTTTGGTTCATTGCTTCCTCACTACCAAACAGTCAGTCAACAGGCAAAAAATGAAAAGAAAAAAAAAAGGTAAAGTTAAGAAATCAATGGATCTACTTTCCTTGCTAAAGAAGCTCAAAACATTATCGACAGACATCAATCATAAGCATAGAAACACAGCAAATTTAAGCAAAATAAACAAATTAGCATTACCCTTTTCTCAATCAAACACCAACCATGCAATATCTCAACAAAAAAATGATACATGACCCAAAAAGAGGGCAAAAACACACATTGCATGCAAGTTTGTCAAAAAGATAACTGAATCTGAAGAACAAAACAACCAACCCAGAACCACAAATTAGCATTTACCCTTTCTCAATCAAAAACCAACCAGGCAATATCTCAATAACAATGATACATGAGCAAATAAAATTGTAAAAAACACATATTGCATGCAAATTTGTCGAAAAGAGGACCAAATCTAAAGAACAAAACAAACCCATTTCAACAATTTGTCAACAGTGAGTGAAGCTCAAGAACCCAGAAAAGATAAAACTCACAATGGGAGTGTCCTTGATGCTGAGGTGAGGAAGAGGGTCGGTTCCGCTAACGTGCACCGGAGCCAGCGGCGCACCCATAACCCCGAGCAACAGCCTCAGATCAGACCTCTTGAACGCCATGGCCGTCACCGACGGAGCTCGGGTGAGCTGGCCCTTGACCCACTGGCCCAGACCCGACCCGCCCCTCTTCGAGTCACCGACCTCCCCTCCCTCCAGATCCGGACCCTCCATCACCGTCGTCAGCGCCTCTCCGACCGGCCTCAGGCTCCCAGATCTCGCTATCAGCTGGTCCGGCGGCGACGCGTGGCCGTTGCTCTGCTTCCTCCGCCGGAGCAGGCCCGACATCGGCGACCCGGTCCTCGCCGGGCTCTTGGTTCGCGACCGCGACGGCGACAGGCCACGGACCACCTCGTCCTTGAGCGCGGAGAAGAAGCCCTGCTTTTTCTCCATTGTTGATGGGTCGGAGCTCGAATTGAGGGAGACCCAGAAGGGACCGAGTGGTGGGAATGTGGAAGACGAAGGAGATGGAGATAGTGATGGGTTGGGGTTAGAGACGAAGGTGTGTGAGAGAGTGTGGAGCAGTGTTCATGGAGAACGAGAGAGGACAAAGCTTTTTGGGGAATGAGAATGATGAAGGAATGAGGTTTTTTTTAGAGAGAGAAAGAGGAAATAATCATATATAGAGATTAGAGACAGAGATGGAACTTTTTTTTCTTTTCTTTATTCTAAACAAGGAAATATTATTATTCTTTTTTACCTTTTTAAAATTATGTTGCCCCCATATGTTCTTTTTTAAAATTGGAATTATTCGACTATTGCCTAAATAAATAATGTGTGTAATTAGGTTTACGATCTGATTTTGAGTCGGCTCGGTTTTAACTCAAATCAATTAATTTGATTTAAAAAAAAAATTAAAATTGGACTAATGAAATTTGGTTTGGCATAGCTTTCAGTTCGGTTTTATGAACTGAATTTCATGAAATACAAATAACTACTAAATATAATAAAACTTTCTCTGAATATCAGGCTGAGATCTGAACCATGAACATTAGTCCATGAAGCTAACTTTTAAAGTTTTTAACCACCTTATCAACTTATGATGGTCAATGACACTTTGTTACATTTAAGTATAGCGAAATGACACTTTGAGAATTCTGTTTTTAGTACCCTAACAATTTTTTTGTGACAACATACGGTACAATGACTAAAATGCCCCCAATGACTTTTAAATTTTTACAAACTGTAGTGAACCGGTTCAAATTAAAACTCAAAACTAAAAATTGAACCGGTTCAAATTTAAAATGGTCTAAAATGCCCTTCAATGGCCTTCAAATTTCAAAAAACGACTTTCAATATCTCACACACATGAACTAGTTCAATTCTGATTTATTTAACCAAGAGTAGTTTAAGTATTTTATGCATTTAAAAAAAAAAATTTGTCACAAAAAAATTATCAGAGTACTTAAAAAAGAGTTTTTAAATTATGGTATAAAATTGACATTTTATTATAATTAGGCGTAACAAAGTGTCGTTTTCTCTTATTTATATTATATAAACTTATTTATTTTTTAAAAAACTCGAATTTATTATTTGTATTGTGACAATTTGTTTTCCAAGGATTTGAGGTTTGAATCATACGCGCGCAGAGAGGGCGTGAAAGTGCAGTGGGTGAAAGGCACGAGATGCTCTTCAACTGGTGCAGATGCTCTAAAGCTACAGAGGGTCTAGCGTCACAGCTACGACTCTCTACAGTCTGATTGGACGGTGAGAGCCACGGACTCTGTCAGAGCGTGTCTTTAAATTCTATGCATTTCAGCAAATATTCCGGAAGATTTTCTCTTTTTTAAAAAAATTAAATATTCCGGAAGATAAATTGTGTATATAATAATGTATTTACTCAACTCTATGTATAGTGGCTCACTTCTCGAAGAGGGCGTTTTTGTAATTTAAAGGTATTTTGTAGCCAATTAGTGAGCCTGCGTAATTTACACGTGTCATCCAAGACTGTGTGTAAATAATGTAATAGTTATTAAAATGATGTGGATTTACGACAAAGCCCCCAATACTTTTTGTAATACCATTGCTGCCACCCATTTTCTCTTACTCCGATAGGGATGGCAATGGGGAGGGTTCGGGGCGGATTTTGCGATCCCATCCTCGCCCCGATTTTAAGCACCTTGCACATCCCCACCGCATTCCCCAAATTTTATCTATTATCCCCGCCCCGACGGGGTCGGGAAATCCCCGATCCCCATAATTTTTTTTGAATTGATTGTACTTTTTGGCATGAGATCAAAACTAAAATTGTAAAAAATTACTTAACGAGAAACAAATCTCAATGATAAGTAGATTATAAACCGCTATTACAAAATCTTTTAGCCAAAATATGTTTATAATCTTAATTTTTTCTTATTTTTATAATATAATATTATTATAAATACGTTTAATATTTTAAAATATATTTGGTCGGACCGGGCTGGAGACTGTTCACCCTGTCCCCGACCCCAACCTGACCAAATCCCCGATCTGTTTCTTCATTCCCTGAAATTGTTTCCCCGCAACGAACCTGAATGAGTCGGGGCCACTTAATCCCCATAGGTAAGAATTTCTTATACTTGAATATATACTTTATAAACAAAATTCTTATCCAATTACTTCTCGATTAATTTTTATAAAAAAATAATGCGTCAATTAATTTTCTTAACTATCCGTAAACACACATTACTCAAACACCAAACCTTTAACATGGCTTGAGATCAAAAATTAAGCAAAAGTCAATATAAAATCAAACTCTACTGGATAGTTCTCGATTGATCTCTAATTAATTTTTATTTTTTTTATTAATTATTGATTCAATTTATTTGTTTCATTCGTTTTTAATTAGTTCTCACAAGATATTCTCTGGATGAATAATGCCTACAATTTTTTATAATATCGTTTTTATATAATATGGATTTGAAATATTGTTTTTGTTCTTTTAATCATTTGAAATATCGATTTGAGATATTCTCTAAATCAATTTTTGGTAATGTGGTTTTTATATAATATGGATTTAATATATTGTTTTTATTTTTTTAATCGATTTGAAATATTGTTAAAGAAAAACAGAAAACAAAACGACGTAACACCAAACATTATTCTAAGAAGACAGTTCGTCTAACACAAAGATTTGATAGAGATTTTTAAAAAATAATAATTTTGCTAACTATATAACATGATATGGTCGGGCTTGTGGGCCCTTCTCCTTGATTTGAATTTGGTCAAACGAAATTAAAATGTAAATCATGTCAATTGTCACATCTTAAATTCAAAATTTAATAAACTTTTTACTATGATTTTGAAGAAACCTAAAAATATATATTAATTTTTTACTATGATCCAAAAATGGACTAGTTTTGTAGTCATATAAAACATAGGAAACTCCACAATTGTATAATTTAATTTCTATGTTTATACTTAAAAGTCGCAAATTCAATGATTCAAGTATCAAAAGGTATTTTTCATATTGTAATTTATGAGTTTAATAATAATAATAATAATAATAATAATAATAATAATAATAATAGAGTATTATCTTTGAATTAATTGATGATAAAAATTGTTTGGAGATAAAAGTGCATGTGAAAGCATGCTTGCAGAAAGTATACTTTTGAAAATTGCATGAAAAAATGGCTACAAGGCCAACTTTTTTCAAAAGTTGGTCATATTTTTCCAAATAAAGTGTTTTGTTAAATATATAATAAAAATTAATCTAATAATTAAGAAATGATTAATGAAAATGTATGAGTCCATTCATGGATCAATATTTTTGATAATGACAAGGCGGGTTTATACTTCTCGAGAGGGAGAGATTATTTTATATCAAATATATTTTAACTCCAGCCGAGTTTAGTTCATTGGTTAAGAACTTACTTAAAATGTTGTTAAAATTATTGAAAAGCGACAATAGTTATATATATATGATTTAATACATTTTAGATGCGGATTAAGAAAAACTTGACAACAATTGGAGAACGTGATTTATTTTTTGATATTTTACCATGTGATTTTGAAGTGATGATATGTTATTTTGAATCGACAACGTAATTTTCTATTTTACTCAAAAACCCACTCATCGAATTTACGACATTTTCATTTAAAATGTATATTAAATCATTGAATTGTTTATGTAAGAACTGAAGTGATGAAACCGTTAATCCTTTATAACGTACTCAAACTCATTTAGTTAAACATTAAATGTATTTGAATTTTTAATCTGTCAATAAAATAAAATTGAAGCTCCCACAAAGTTACAAATTAAATTCACCATTCAAATTGATATGCCGTGACACGAGCCTAAATCTATGATGAACTAAAGCAATGGAACTGCAATAATTCTATAAGAACTCACCAAATCACATGCATTTAAGTCAACTTTTAGCAGCCTAGCTTGGCTTATTAATTATTGAGTTTGAATTCAAATTCAAATTGTATCATATAAAATTCTTGAGAGTGATCATTAACCACTAATGCAATTAGTCATCAGTTTATGAAAAGTATATAAATAATCTTATTCTTTTATTAAGCATTCTAGTAATTTGATTGAAATATCTTATTTCATATACTTAATTAATCACTGGTTTTAAATCCGTTTCTATAATTGCTAAAGAAGTACTTAACTTTACCAAGTAACTAACTCTATTTAACATGATATAGTAATCATGTATTTGTAATTTTGTATACAAATATATTCGTAAGGATAAAAAATATGATTCTCGTATCGAATAGCTTACGCACGAATAACAATGTTATTTGTTTTGTGAACTAATAAAAATGCTTTTACACAAACAATTAAAAAATAGTGATGTGGTGCAAATTGAGTAAGTGTCGGATTTCGAAAAAAGACTATTGTTTTTCAGGTAGATACGGTGATCTGAGCCAAACACATTACTTTGCCATGATATATGATGGATTTCAGCCATTCAAGGTCATCTGTAGGGTCAAAATCACACTATTATAAGTTTTGGAGACTTTTGCAATTTTGAATAAGTTGTTTCTTTTTTCCAAGAAGTTTAGGATTTTCTTTTCTGCAATTTAAACACTTAGATACGTTTTTGTTAGATTGATTATTGAAATTTAATAAAAATCGAGATTTTATTTAAAATCTATCATCTTCGGTATTCTTGAGAATCAACGAATTTTGATAAAGATTCTTCCTACCCACGTACGCTGCATCAAATAGTAATGATGTCATCACCATCTTCCTCGTTCGAAATACACATTAATAAAAAGTAGTATGAACGGATGAGTTGGGAAGAGGAAGGAGGTGTCAGCAGTATCTCAATTGGTAGTGGGAGGTAACTCATTCGTTGAATGTGCATTAATGCTCCATTACTAGACTTCATAACGATTCCACCCGTTTCTGATTTTAAGCTATGAAGCTTTAATTGAGAAATTAATTTGTTTATCAACGTTTGTTTGATCAATTGGTTAATCCCTTGAAAGGTTCTGGGTTCAAGTCACGTTACGGTATCTCGACTTTGTTTTCAACTTCTGTTGGACCTCTCTCTCCCGGTGGGAGTCAAGTGGCAATATTAGGCCCCCTTCTACATAAGGGTGTCTTGAGCCCGTTATTAATACAATAATTTTAAGAACTCTTAAGAATCATAAATTGTTGATATCTTGCTTCATCATAGTATAGTCGAGCCCAAATTTTTATACAATTTGTCAATAACGAAATGAATTAATGTTTTAGGTGTTAGAGTATAGGACATTTTTATCATTTGAATTTATCATAACAAGATACACATAGTTTGAACTTATAATGCATGGTAATATAAAATTTATGTATTTTAATTGTTTTTTAAGATTATATCACTTTCCCTAACTACTCTTTAACCTATCCGATCCAAATATCGTGCCGAGTCTCAAATCATGATCTAAAACTAAAAAACAAGCAGTGTCAAGTACTAACATGTATTTTAATTGTTATTACCATAACGAGACACATAACACACTAGCATGTTTAATAAACTATGTTAAAGTATCTTCCCTTCACAAGAAAAACTGCTACACAAACAAAGAGCATAACATTAATGCTTATAATATTATGGTACCATGATTCAATCTGAATGTGCCATACTCAGCGGCCGTTTTTCCGACAAGATTGTTGCTCCTATATAGGCATAAACATGTGTATATATGAAGAACAAAACAAGGGTTATTTGTCCTTTCAAGAAAATACAAATATGTCACAAGATTGTAACATGGTTTATTCGAGCATAATAATGTTGTAGTTGACGTGGAAATAATTAGTGGAAACATTAATATCTATTGTACTTTTAATTAATTTATGTTTTCAAAAGCAAGAGCTTATTATTTATAACAAATTATTTGAATTTTATATAGAAAAATACTTCTTATGTTATAGTTTTTACTTCATAATATTCCTTCAAACAATATCCATGCTTAGTAAAATAAAATTACTTTTATCAGATATTAATTTAACAAAATGTAAATATTATTCGGATACTTTTATCACAAACTTATATCAATTTCACTGTAATACACAATTTTTATTTATGGTGAAATTTCAACCGTTTATTACATATTTGAAAAATATTGCCTCAATGTTCAAGTGCGCGCAGTCAACTAAAATTAAACTATTACATATGAACAAGTATATAAGTCCATTTACACGCAATTTATCAGGTTGAGCGTGATCTAGTAGTTGACACTCCTCGGCTTTAGACTAAGGTTCGAGGCTCAACACGATATTTAGGTGAGATGAGATTAAAGATAGTTAAGGAAGCGATATAATATTAAAAAAATTCACATGTAATTTAAAATATTATTCCCATAATTCAAACTTGCAAAGTATAATAATAATCATTCTTAAAATGGACTATTAACAAACAAGTCTAGCTTGCTTCCACTTTATGCTAATTGTAAACTTAGTTACATATTTGTTATAATACCTCACGTGACATGTTCCTCAACTTGGTAACTTTAAACAATAAATTTACATATTTTGCCACTGTGCCTCTCTCTCTCTCTTCTCATGTTTGACCAGTAAAAAGGAAACATCCATGTTCTAGTGTGTCTCTTGGCAAGTGTACCACAACCCAACACTCCATTTTTATAAATCATGCAAAAGGGTAAAAAAGGCAACCTAGTCTTTAACAAAGCATATGGTGCATTGATATGCCCTATAGTGTTGGGTCATTGTGTTTGTGTCCCACCTCACTGCCTCACCAAGCACTTGGAGTGCTCATTTTAGTTATAAAGAGAGTGGTTGGTGGGTATGGATGGAGCTCATGCTCCATGGAAAAAGCTTGGTGGTGATGATGATGAGCTCAAGTGCTCAACTTTAAAGCTTTTTTCTTGTAGAAGAGTCCATTTCAGAGAAATGATGTGTGGATAAGAATCGTTTTCATATGCATATATCAAGTTGTTGGGGTGGCAGAGTGTGACACATCTCCTAGATATTTTGAAAATTTAATTCATATGCATTATGGAGTTTTCGGGTTAGACGGTTCGGTAATTACCTACTGATCGACACGCGTTAGTGACTTCAGAATTATATGATGTATTATAAAGTGTTTAATGGTTACTCTGAAACAAATTTTTAAAAATGTAAAATTTATTTATTTAATGGTAAACGAATTGTTGAATTATTTGAGTTACGATTATCTGAAAATGTGAAAAAAGTTTATGATATAATGACCTCGAAGTTTTATTTTAACATGTTGACCAATTCATCTCAAAAATTTATAAATTTGAAATGTTTTTGTTGGAAGTATCAAATTTATAAAATTTGATTAACACCAAACCAATATTCGAACAATTTAATCTCTATTGGGTAAGCTAGTTGCAATTGAACCATTATCAATTCACTTCAAGCCTTGTGTATAATATTGGGCCACTAAAGCCCATATTGTATTGGGCTTATTTAGTACTTACCAGCACACATACAATTAAAGCCCAACCCTCGTGTTCGGTTCATTTCTTATGCATGGTAAAAAGGCTTAAACGTGGTTTGTGCGTATAAATGGTTCGATAACAAATATATGGAAAGTAAATTATTTTAAACACAACATCAAATATTTGCATAAAAAATAAATACAAAATACACAAACATGTGTTTTTTTGTCCAACTTTTATCAATTTGAAATTTAAACAAGTTATGTTGTATTCACGGGACTGAAATAATTTAGTTTACCTTTATTTATCACGTGAATACTTAATTATGTAGTCACTTGACTACATTAATTTACTTTATGTTTGTTTACTGGAGATTTAATAATAAAAGTGCGTGATCAAAATAATGTACTTTACACTTCTTTGTCATTGGACAATTTACACACGCAATTATTTACAATTCTCTATGGTAAAAATGTACCGAATAATAGGACTGTAAATGAGTCGAGCTTTTAACGAGTCGCTCGAGCTCAGTTCGTTAAATATTCAATTCGAGCTTGTTATAATTGAGCCGAGCTCTAGCATCAAATTTTAAGACTCGCTGGGCTCGTGAGAGTTTCGTTTAATATTTAATTAATTTAAAAATAGTAGTCAATATTTATAATCAAATTAGACGAGCTAAATCAAGTCGGTCTCGAAATGACTCGTTTAGTATTTAATGAATTATATTTATTTTCTTTGAATAGTCATATTGAAATTTAAGCCAGATTTGAGTTTAGGTTGTACAGCCTCGTTTTCGAACCCGAGCTCGAATACTTTTTTCACGAGTCAAGTCAAGCCTGTCAAATTAAGGTTCAATTCGGTTCGTTTACGTCCGCCGAGGACAGTGGGCCGGACTTATAGCAGGCGCTACTGTACTGATCCACAAACGCTTTTTTGGCTCTCTCTCTCGGCGGTGAGAAGAGAACTCTCCGGAACTTCAATTCTCTCTCCTCTTTCGTTCTTCTTTGACTCTCTCTCTCTCCGTCTACAGTGACTCTACAGCCCATGACTCAGCTCCAAGATGTGGTATGTGTTCTCATACTCTACGTTGTATTTCACTTTCTCAGTCAAATTCTCGGGAAAAAGATTCGTAGAATTCGAGAAAATTACGTTATGACTGGTGAATTGTGGCTTGCTAAGCTTTTGTGTGGAATCTGTTTGTTTTTCACCCACGATTTGTGCTTGTTTGTTTGTTTGGTTGCTGAGAAAACCGTGGAAACTCGAAACTAGTGGGACGGTTTTGGATTTTCGGGTAAATTACGAGCGCGAGGAAAGATTATAAGCTTAACGGTTTAGCTTTAGCTGAGACTTAGAGGTTGAGGTATTTTGATTTGTTGGAGTTTTTGTTTGTGTATGGCTTTCTCAGGAAACAAACAGAGATTGCAGGCTTATAATGTTCGGGAATGAGCTTGCGGCTGTTGAATTTTGAATTTTATTGATGTTGTTCTGTGTAGCTATATTTTGTGTGCTGATAGCTGAGTAGGATTTGAGCTTGAATTGTATTTTCCATTGTAACTTTGAGGATAGGCTATAATGCTGGGTTAGTGTTCGTAATTTTATCTATTGAGCAGTTTCTCGTAGTTTGTTCTCAAACTCGTCGAAACAAACTATGGAAAAAGCTTCCACTAACAAAGTTACATTTCAAAAAATTCAAAACTGAGGTAGGAACATCAGCTAGAATTTATGTCTTGGAGCATAGGTGCATGATGTTCCTTATTTTGCCCGTGCAGATTTATTGGCCCTCTCATTTCGTGTCAAATATGTACATCTAATTTCAAGTTTTTGCCTAACTTCTCAGGTGTGCTGCCGGGTTGTGGAGTAAATAGTATACAATGCAAGTATGCAACTCCTCAAAGGGTTAGATTTTATACTTATTTTATTTGTGGGGGGAAAGCTTTAAGGGGAAGTCGGATAGTTGATTAAATACCTTGTAGATAGGCTTGTAAGCACACAGTCTAGACCAATTTTTTTTTCTTTTGTTCCTACAGGCAATAATGAGTTATTAGAGTGATTACTTTCAGTTTATAATGATTTACACATAACAGATAGATACTTTGATTTTGTTTACTATTACAATTCATAGTTCTTTGTTCTTGGACTGACTATTCCTGAGCTTGTACCAAGTCTACCTGTTGAAGAAGCAAAGGATATCGAACAATCAGAACCGCCCGCTGTAGATTGCAATAATAGTCTGGCTGAAATAGGTATGTTCCCTAAACACATTACACCAGACCATGTGCATGGTGTTGATTGTGAAAGTACACATAGTGAACGATGAAAACAAAAAAGTCAGCTTGCCCCCGGACCTTTGCAAAATGAAATAATGGAAACCAGCTCGACGACATCCAAATGTGCAACTGTTGAGCAATTGGTGTCTCCTCCTGAAGCTCTGACTGATAGTTTTCTTATTCAGAGTACACAAGTTCCTCTTGAAGATATGGCCAGCTTAGAGAAATACGCTTCACTTTCTGAAGATAAGACTAAGGAATCTCTTACTGAACAACTGGAACTACCTCCTATAGATGCTAGCAATAGTAATATGGCTGAAACATGTTCGTGTCCGGAACAAAATATATCAGAAAAAAGGCATGAATTGGGTTCTGGACGTGTACACAACGAACCGTCAGAACAAAAAAGTCTGGCTGTCTCAGAACCTGAACCCTTGGAAAGTGAGACAGTAGAAACCTGCCATGTATCTGGATGTACTGGTGTTGAACAACCGGAGCCACCAACTGGAGTGTGCCCTGAAGATGTGACCAAAACTCCTAGTCCAGAACGATTGGCCCAACCTTCTGAAAATGTGGTAAAAGATTCTAGTTTTGACGATTTAGATACATCATTTAAAGATACTATAGACTGTTACTGTCCCTCACGTACTCAGGAGAAAGAAGGTCCAAAAGTATTGAAGAAAAAGCATAGGGCGAAACATTTGGTTGATAGTGACAGAGTTCTGCGGCCAAGATCACAGGAAAAACCTAAGCCCATGGAGTCAAGTACTGATATGGTTAATGATAGTTCAGAGGCAAAAGGGGGGAAAAAGAAAAGGAAGGAAAGGATGAGGAATGTGACGTCCGATGAATTTTTAAGAATCAGGCAGCGCCTTAGATATTTTCAGAACAAAATAAATTATGAAAGAAGCTTGATAGATGCATATTCTGGTGAAGGATGGAAAGGACTAAGGTTTGTATCTTATTTCATATAGTTTGCCTAGTATCATCCATTTGCATATTAGCTTTCTATGTTTTATCATTTTACGCTTGGTTTGATGTCCTTTTGGTAAAAAGAACTCGGATTCATTGATTTGTTGTATGCGAGTTTCTTTTTAGTAGCCTTCAGTGAGTTATATGCTTGTGAAGAGGGATTGAAGGAAAAAAATGTAGCTGCTCGTAGTTGTGTGCTCCCTTTATCCTTATTCATCTTTTCCTTTCCCCTGTTATTCTTTGCAATGATCTGTTTCTAGTAATTTAACATGCCTTTTACATGTTTGGAAGCTTTTGTCATGGGACACAGTATACGAGTGTAATCAGTTTCTTATGAATTGTCAAAAATGGCTGTCTGATGAATACAAATTAATGATAAGTTAAGCTTGATATTCATTTCAAATATCAAATGTGCAGTTTCTGCCAGCCAGTCATCCTTTCGTGATAGTATGTCCACTAATGGTAGTGGACTAGCGTTTGAGTTTAGAGAGATGTAAACTTACCTGTGTATCAAGTCTAGTCTTAACAAACTCTCGGTTAATATGATAAGAAATAAAAAGATTGTTACCCAAGTGGTAAAGTAGTATAGAATCTTAACGAACTCTTCATTTCCCCTCAAAACTTTAATTGGTAAAGTAGCATAAAACTAAATTTTCATATAATTGGCATATAGCTGTCTATTTACAGTTACCTATTCTCATCCCAGAATTGATGCATGTGAATAGTATCAATACGTCTTCTAGATCTCTTGCAATTTCTTACTTGCTTTAGTAAACATAGTATTTCTAAATGTTTTTGCAGCCTGGAAAAGTTGAAGCCAGAGATGGAGCTTCAACGAGCCAAATCTGAGATTGTTCGCCAAAAATTGAGGATACGGGATCTATTTCAACATCTTGTTTCCCTGTGTGCAGAAGGAAGGATTCCAGAATCTTTGTTTGATTCTGAGGGAGAGATTGAGAGTGAGGATGTAGGAGAAGCCTGCCTTTAGTTATAAGTCTGATCATGCCTTAATTTGTTTAATTTCTGATGATTTAGTATACTTGTATTCCATTATACTTAAAAGTTAAAGCTGAATTCCTCCCGTCGCAGATATTCTGTGCAAAATGTGGGTCCAAAGATGTTTCTCTTGATAATGATATTATACTTTGTGATGGAGTTTGTGTGCGTGCATTTCACCAATTTTGTTTGGAACCACCATTACAAAAAGAAGAGAGTAAATACTTGATCACCTACTTCATTTTAATTAGTTTTGCTACTCTTTCTTGGTTTACTTAAGTCCTGTTTTTCATTTGCTACATGTCAGTTCCTCCTGATGACGAAGGTTGGTTGTGTCCTGGATGTGATTGCAAACTCTATTGTATTGACTTCCTTAATGAGTCTCAAGGAACAAATCTCTCAGTGACTGATAGCTGGGAGGTCAGTGGCCAATCTCCCTGCCCATTCTGTTGGTTAGTTAAAAATTTATTTTACCTTGTGCTGATCCTTATCATGCTTGTATCATGCAGAGGGTTTTCCCAGAGGCTGCAGCCTCAGCTAGGCAAAACCAGGATCCCAACTTTGGACTTCCTTCAGATGATTCTGAAGACGATGATTACAATCCTGATGTGACGGAAATAGATGATAAGGCTCAAGAAGATGATACAAGTTCTGATGAATCTCGTTCGGGAATAGATGAGAAGGATCAAGAAAATGGTTCATGTTCTGATGAATTAGGTGATCAATATACTACAGCTTCTGATGATTTGGGAAAACCTAAGAATGAAGAACAGTTCTTGGGGCCTCCTTCTGATGATTCAGAGGATGATGACTATAATCCCAGTGCTCTAAATCCCGATGATAAAGTGAAGCATGAAAGTTCAAGTTCTGATTTTACATCGGACTCTGAGGATTTAGGTGTTGCTATGAATGATGGCATGTCACATGGAAAGGATGAAGACACTACCTGTTCACCACTGAGGAGTATCAAGTCCCACAGAGGTTCTGATGGACGAAGTTCTAATGCTGGTAGAAAGAAGCAGCAGTTCGTTAAAGAAGAACTTTCCTCCCTTTTAGAGTCAGATCGTGGTGAAGGTGTTGCACCTGTCTTTGGGAAGAGACATGTAGAAAGGTTGGACTACAAAAAGCTACATGATGTAAGTGACCTCTCATTGCAATATATGTAGGTAACGATTCTCCATTCATATACAATAGCATCTTGCCCAACTGGTCAATCACTTGAACTTGTGACCTGGGGCTAGACAAGGTTTGAGTTCAAGCGGCCATATCTCTCTTCTTATTCACTCTCTACCAACTTGTATCTGGCCAAGTGGCTAAAATAGACCTTCCATCTTTACGAGGGCTGTCTTGAGCCCAAGTTTTGATACACTCAAAGCTGATCTAAAATGAACTTTCATCATGAAACGCATACTACTATTCCACTAGTGTGTCACTGAAGTGACAAAATGTTTTTCTAGTCAGATCAATGGAAGATCTTATAGTTTCTTAGATCAGTTTTTTTCTGCTTCCTGTGGCTAAAAGAAAAATAAAGTTCTTCATTATTTGTTCTCATGGTTGGCGCTTGCTTGGTATTATATTATTTTGTCAAACTGGAATTACAATGCCTAGTTGGTCCCAAATTAAGGCTTACTTAGAACAGTATGTCATATTGTGGTGATGGTAGATCATTTCCAGTTGGTTCCTCTGTCTAGGTTTTGGCTATTTATGACATCCTTGATCCATATTTCAATTTTCAAAATTCAAAACTACTGCATTGAGTGAATCATTTGGATTTTTTTGTTTGGTGTATCTCTACTCAGTTAACTTACCCTCTGTATGTTTTGATTCATACAGGAGGAATATGGAAATGTTGCAACTGATTCAAGTGATGATGAAATTTGGACTGCAAAAGAGACACATGACAATGCTTCTTCTGAATCGAATGATGATGATGATCGGACCAATACAGTAACACAAAGGAAAAGGAAGAAAACAACTGGAAAAGTTACTCCCGAGTCATTGGATGGAACTGCTCCAGTTCTTAAGGATGAAACAAATGCTAAGGATATAAAACTCGACCCTAAACACACTTCTAGGAAAAGAACTCGTCAAAAGATGAATTCTGAAAACACAAGTGGTTCACCATCTCCGCCGGATGACATGGACCCTTCAGTATCAGGATATAGTAATAAAAGAGCTAGATCATCTAATAAAAAAGCTGCTATTCAGGTAACAGAGACATCTTATTCGTATACTTGGTTTCGCTGGTGATTTACTTTATAATTAGGGAGTGGAGTCATCAAATGGGGATTTTCCAGTTTAATTTGATATCTTAACTTGAGAAATTTTTACTTTAGCTTTTGAATAGAGTTATTTATCTTATTAGGAGAATTATTGAACACAAATAACCATGAATTATTAGTTATGATGCCTATGGTAAGAGCACCACAACTCGGTTGAGCACCATGGCCTTTAAAATATGGGGTCGTTAAATGTGGATTTTCTGGTTCAATTAGATATCTGCACTCGAGAAATTTTTACTTTGGCTTTTTAATATATTTATTTAGGGAAAATGTTACTTACCTCCCTCGCAGAATATCCGATTTTCACTTATCTCCTATGTTTCATGAATACGTTCTGACAGGTCCCAAAAGTATACGACTTTCTCAATTAGGCCCAATGGCGTTTTTTTGAAAATTCTGTCAACTTTTTTTCGAAAATGATGAAAATGTCTTTGTATTTAAAAAATATTTATTATCCTATAAAATTAATAATAAAAAACTGATTTTAGTATTAAAAATATTATTTTTTAAAAAAATAAAAAATTATAAAACATAAAAAAATGACGTTTAAAAACCGTTTTTCATTTATTATTATTTTTTTCTTTAAAAAATAATATTAGAATCAGTTTTAATTATTTATTTTATAAAAAAAAATATTTTAAGAAAATGTTTTTTTTTAATTTTTTAATACAATGGTATTTTCGTGATTTTGACCAAAAACTAACACCGTTGGGTCTCAATAAGAAAGTCGTATACTTTGGGGATCTGTCAGAACGTATTCGTCAAGCGAAGGAGATAAGTGAAAATCGGGTATACTACGAGGGAGGTAAGTAACATTTTCCGGATTATCTTATTAGGACAATGCTCAATACGGTTGAGCACCAGGGCCTATAAAATATGGTTTAGCCACATGTCTTATAAGTGAAGTGCACTTCAAAAAGTTTGTATTTATTCCGTATCTCTCTATGGTATCATTCTCTACAAGGCTATTTAATCATGCAGGAGCTCCAAAAATCCTTCAAGGAAAATCAGTATCCGGATCGACATGTGAAAGAAAGTTTGGCGGCAAGGCTAGAACTGACTCTCCAGCAGGTAACACTACCTTTTGTTGATCTATATTTACTTCTCAAACTGATAGAAAGAGTGATCGAATGGGGAAATTCTATTGTATTTGATGATTTAGTTATACATCATGTGGAATGATATATATAGAACTAGAGTTTTGCCAAGATGGGAAAACTACACTGGGAAAGCTTGGACTAGTTATATGTTAACACAAACATTCAAGAGAATAAGATACTCTGTGCAGGTTAGCAAATGGTTTGAGAATAATCGTTGGAGCGCTCGCCACTCTGCTTGTGTCGAACCTTGCTCAACAGCATGTGCCGCCAGATACTCAAGAAGGAAGACTCCATTGACCGGGCAAAGTGATAAACCGCCCGAGCCTGGACCAGAGACGGTTCCCAGAAATGACACTTCCAACAACAACAGTGAAAACAACAAAACACCCGAGGCACCAGAACCCTCCGGTGGGGGGAACATGGCGAGCCCGGGAAGCAGCAGCAAAGGTTCGAAAAAGAGGAAGAGTAGGGGTAAGTTGGCTAGTGTGGAAGAGACACCAGCACTTCCGGCTGATTTACCAAACCCAAGGGGTGTCAGAATTCAGACAAGAAGCAGAAAGTCAACTGGTTGACCAATCTTCAATTTCTAATCCTGCACCATCAGTTTCAACCACCATACAAGTCAGAGTCACCACTTTGAGCAGCATGTCTCAAAGCTGGCTCTCAAGTTTTCCTAGTTTTATCAGGCTATTTTGGTTATGTTATTTATAGGGATGCCAAGTAGAAATATTTTCCCAAGTTGTATAATTTAGCTAAAAACATTATGCCATTTTACAGCACAATTTAGATAGCTGTCTTTCTGGTTGAGTTCGATCTAATATATGAAGTTACAACTTATAACATTGAAGTTCAGTTGATTTTGGTATATGGCTCGTATGTTTGCAACATCCTGCATTTGTTATGTTTCTATGTGAGTCAAACAAATACAATTGGTTTGGTTCCAAAAAATAAAAGTAATTGAGGGGTGGTTTTCAGAACGAGAATAAAATGATATTGGATGGGTGTGCACAGTTTTAGAATCAGACTGTGTTCCTCAATGATTGGAATAGTATTTTGGATCCGTAATATGAGGAGACAGCTTGGTTCTGAATTCTGATTGTGATTTTCTGGTTCAGTCTTTAGGTTATACCCAGTTAAAATTCGATCTCAGTTTAGTGTTGATTTATATGTCAAATTAGATGAATTTGAGCCTGATTTATATTAAAAAACTTTAATCTCGCAATTATAAAAAAATTGTAAAGAAACCCGAATGTTAATATTTGATTATTACAACCCAATCGAAATATAAGGTTGCAAACAAAATGATAACAAAAGATAAATAATACGCATGTGTGAACGAGAGGTAGACACGGGGTATCACAAACCGGTCTAGTTCTTGTCAGTTAACCGCCGATCGTGGATTTCTCAAATCCAAAACTAAAATCGAACTATCAACTATGCCACTCGATTTTTCGGTTACAATACGATTATATTTCAGCCCGGTTTTCTGTTTGGGATCGGTTTCGGGTCCAAAATGCCCACCCCTGTTGAAGAGAACTATACGATTAGTCTCTAGTGGGCCGAGTTGGAGGACCATTTCGACCGAAAGCAATATTCTCGCGCGCGTAAGAAGGCCCATTACAGGCTCGGCCCATTACAGGCTCGGCCCAGTCAGTCGCGCGAGCTCATAGTCATAGCACAACACCAGAGGGAAAAAAAAGAGACAGAAGAGAAGTGAAGCCAACACGACGACGACGACGACGACGAGACACATGGAGGTGAAGGTTGAAGAGAGTGACCTGAAAGCCGCCGGAGCCGAGCTCTTGCCGGAGAACCGCCGTGGACTCACCATCCACGGCTGGCAGATCGAGTCCAGCAACCGCTCCATCCTCACCTCTCCCGATCTTATCCAGTACTCTCTCTCTCTCTCAAACCTACGCTGTTCATTTATGTTCATGTAGGTTCTGTAGTTCCTGAAGATCGATTGATGGAACCTGTCAAGCGATCGTAGCATTTTAGAGTGTTTTTGTTGATTCTGAAGTTGAATGTCTCCTATAACCCGTTTTTTTCTTCTAATTCTAGCGTATTAAACTGTGAATCAGTACCTTTGTTAGTCTATAGTTCATTAGAGAAGGTAGGTTTTGTTTTTGTTGGTTCAGGGAGTAATGAGCTTAATTTTAATAAAGGTGCTATATAAAAACCAGTGTTGTAAAAATCGATGGGTACTACTCAGTGAGAGAGAGCTTTCTAGGGACTAATCGGGGATTATTCGGAAAATAAATTGGATTAAAGAATTAATATGGAATTACAGAGGATTAATCGGGGTACTAGTTGGACAAGTCGTGAATTTTTACAACATTGACAAAAACAGTGTTTTGAAAGTTGTGAACATTTATTAAATTTGTTGGTTGGATTTGAATCTGAAATGAAGGAGTTTATGTGTTACAATGGTGATTGACGTGCTTGCAGGTGGGAACAAAAGCTTAACACATCTCACATGCCCGAGATGGTGTTTGGGGACAGTTCGTTAGTTCTAAAGCACGAGAGGAGTGGTACTAAAATCCATTTCAATGCATTTGATGCTCTGACTGGATGGAAGAAGGAAGCTTTGCCGCCGGTTGAAGTTCCTGCAGCAGCACAATGGAAATTCAGAAGGCGTGTGAAATGCCAATGTGTTTTGTCTCTCATGTTGACATTTATTTTTATGTATATATTGAGATCATTAATCTCGGGCCTTATGGGTGTGTTTGAATTTGCAGCAAACCTTCCAAGCAAGTGATACTAGATTATGATTACACATTCACAACACCATACTGTGGAAGTGAAACTATTGAGAGTGATGTGGAAAAGGTCTGATCTCTCTCTTTTTTGATAGTTGAGACTTTTGCTAACTGAAATTGTATGCTAGTATGAGCTGTCTATGTGATACTAATATAGTCAGTTATAGTATACTGTGCTAGCAATGATAAATACTGACACACTCTTGACGCGTGAAAAAAATTCACACGTTTTGTCTTTCTAAATTTTAACCTGTTGGGGCTGACGATTCAGTTTTGATAGTGAGCTTCAAACTGAATCACAAGACAGTCAGTGATTTATGATGGCATTATCAAGCTTACCATATTTATGCTATTATGATGAATTTTCTTATGGATCTAAAAAATAGAGTAATTGATAATGTGTAAGCCAGAGTTTCAATTGTAAAAATGTTTTAGATAATTTTTATTATTTGAAGATGAACATAAATATCTAGACCTGAAATTTGGTTTCCTTTTGCTTGGCTCTCTGTGCCTTAAGTTTAAAATGTTATTGGAGTTAGATAGGCTAATGTATACATGCACTCAAGGTCTGGTAACATAGTCATGACTACATGCATGTTACATTTCTTAATAAGGTCCTTTATTTACACTTTCTTGGATTTACATGAAGTAGATTTTTTCTTAACCAGAAATGATAACAAAGTGAGCTTCTGATTGTATTTTTGTATGATCAGTACGGTAGACCTGAAAACTCTGAAGGAATTTGTAGTCTCGAGTGGGAGGATTGCAAGGACAAGATTGATGTGACCGCGTTGTCTCTAAAAGAGCCCATTCTCTTCTATGATGAGGTAAGCTCCATGGATGAAAATTAGACACTGTTAGAGATAATTTCACTGCATGCCCTCCTTTAAGATCATTTTACTGGTCATGACTGAGGTACCTTGACATCAACAGGTAGTCCTGTATGAAGATGAATTGGCTGATAGTGGAGTGTCACTTTTGACTGTAAAAGTGGTAACAATTTTAATTTTGATTTATTCCTATTCAACTTCTATGCAGTTGACCCACACTGAAATATATATATCAAGGTCTCCAAGTACTGATTACGTACTTTTCTTTTTTAGAGGGTCATGCCAAGTTGTTGGTTCCTTCTTTTGCGTTTCTGGGTAAGTCGTTTATGGTGATCCACGTCAAGTTGTACTTAGCAAGGCAGTATTTGAATATCTGTTTTCTAGTGAAATCCTATAGACAATATGAGAAGTTATGTTTGATCAAACTTCTTATTTCTGTATGTGTTACAGTTCTTCCCTAATTTAGTCATTCTTGCAGCTTAGAGTTGATGGCATGCTCATGAGACTTCGGGAAACTAGGATGCACTGTGTCTTTGGAGATAACACTAAACCTATTATTCTCCGAGAAATCTGCTGGCGAGAAGCCACCTTTAAAGCTTTGTCTGCAGTAAGTATTTTTTTTAACTTGAGCATGAGTCTGCATGGAACTATATGTTTAGTTAGTAAGTGTACTAAAAATATTGGGCTTTTATATTTGCTTCTGATTTGTCCATCAATGTAATTTCTGTTTTTGTAAGTTATTCCTTGCTATAATGCATAGTGGTGAAATGTGTAGTAAGTTGTAAGATTGATATTGACAACATTCCGCAAATTGCTGCTTGATTCCAAGATTTGCAAATCATCTCTTATGCACAGTTGTATAAGTGACAATGGGCATGTTACCATTTTCTTTTACCAGTTAATAAATTCATTGTTGTTTCCTTTGTTGATGGCATGTTCAGTTATTGCTAAAAGAATACAATTTCTCTTACGTAGTACTGTAGTTTCAAAGTGTTTTAGTTCACCAAATATTGAATGGTTTAGTTAAATGGTGCAGAAAGGATACCCATCAGATTCTGCTGCCTATAATGATCCAAGCACCATTAGCCAGAAGCTTCCTATCATCATGCAGAAGACACAAAAGCTCAGGGTCCCTGAAATATTGTAAGCTGTAAAATGTCTTCATACTGATGAATTAATATTATTCCTATGCTTTAGTCACTGGGATGCACATTCTGTAGAGCACTTGGTCTTCTATCTTTCATGTTTAATCACCGTTATTTCTAACTTATCGTGAAAGGAAACCAAACATTGTTGCGGATATTTATTTTGGCATGTTTTGCTTTCTACCTCTTTGATGCCATCGTGAATGTAGAAAGCAGGAAGTAGAAGAAGTATTCAGAGTTCTTGAAATCAATATATGAGACCAAACCATTTAAAAATGTGTCATAACTCAGAAGGTTTATGAATACATTACTGCAAACAGCATCGTGCAGGCATTTTAGGAAATGTGATAGAGTGGTTGTGATTCATGGTAGCAGTGATTCTTTGTTCTTTCTCAGGCTGTCCCCAACAACAATTATATGATAATAGGATAAGATATAAGATATTGGATCAGTAAAGGGCACATATATAGTGACTTCATGGCATCATTCCCGATGATGCTGTTGGTAATGGGTTGCCTCTGTCAGGTTATGACTGGATTTTTACTGAAGATAATTATATGCTAAAGGATATATGGATTATGGATTATGGATTTTTACATGCTATATGACTGGATATATGAGAATTAAGAAATTGCATGTTCAATCCATACCTGAATGCAGCCAAAGTTTTGATGCCGATATGGTAGAGCTAATGAACCAAAAGAAGCAATGATCAAAATGATTTTCTTTATGCTAAGATAGACAAAGTCTATTGATCTCAAATTGAGGTTAGTTTTAAATTGGTCTATAGGGGTAGGGAGGTACTAGGGCATTAAATGTGCTACAATAGCAAGCCAGCCATACAAATAACACGGGTCGAGGTGTCTTCTCTTTTTCAGTTTTCACTCATGCAACCCATCAGACTTGAAACCGGGCCCTGGAATTGAGGATAAGCCATTATGGTGTTACATTTGCACTATAGTTGCAATTACAATGAAATTAAGTCTGCATATTGAATCCAGATCCATAATTGATGCCTTAGATTTTAGAATTTCCAGCTTTAGCAGTAGTTAGCTAACCAATTGCATTGTGAACTTCATCATTACTTGTCGTAAGGAGAAGCTCAACAAGATATTTGTGAAAGATAGTCAGAGTAATCTTGTTTTTGTTCCTCTCTCTCTCTCAACCATGAAGATCATCTCAAAATAATTTTTAATTTATATTTTAGAAAATCTGAATTAGGATTTTGTGCATGGTTTCAAGTTTGATTTCATTTTTCTGGATTATAGTTATATTGTTTTCTCTGATCTGTATTTGTGATAAGTAATATTTTGGATCCTTGTTTTTAAAGAATCCGCTTCTGCTTGTTGGTAACTCAATCCTCATTACCTTATTGGGAATTGCAATTGATTGATCTTATTTTAGATGGAACTAGTGTCACATAAGTGGTGCACAACCAAGTGACCTAAAGGAGTAAGAGCACTTAAATGATCTTGAACTGGAAGAACCTTACTCCACTCTCTCTCTGCCCTAACTCACCTCTTACAGTCTCATGTTATCTACTTCTTCTGGTGAATTCTAATTGATTATTCTCGGCAGATAAACCTTGCTGCTCACCTGCTCCTTAAACTTGTAATTGTAGAGTCTATGAGTTGCTCTGCCTTTTGGTCCTGCCTTACCTAGCTCATAGTGAACTTGATATATATAGCTCAGCCTTCAAAAAAGTTCCCACCATAATACTACTAGACTATGGATGGAATAATTTCAGTCGGTATTTGAACTTGATTATTATTATTATTATGATGAAAATAACCCCTTATAGCACAATAGGTTATATTACACACATACAAAGTTGAAGTAATGAGTGGGGTATACTCTAGGTCTTCTTGCACCAGACACTTCCAGTAGGAGATTCTTTGCGTTTCTTATCGCTAGTTGTATTAGTAATTAGGTAGAAATACCATCCCAGATGTTGACTCATCAGGTTGCTCAGGAAAGTTAATTTATGTACTTGGTGGATCAAACTAATCAAAAGCAGCGAAGGGCACAAAAAGAACATTCTAAAACACATGAAGATAGAATTACTAGAGTCGAAGATTTAAGTCAAGAGTTGCTGTCTCCGACCATGGCTCCTTTAGTTGTTGATCCAGGTGAAAACTGCCTGGCCACATCATATCCATTGCATTCTCTACCATGAAGGGTGCCCATGCCATTCCATACCCCGTGTTTGTTCCGCCAAATCTTGCCACGATTGGAGCTCCATCTCTGCTTGGCTTGTGAACAAGTGAATGGGGGTGGACACCTAGTGACCGAGCTGTAGGACTATTGATAGGAAAACCCATCATTGTCATCATCCTCTGCGATTGGTATCTTCTGGCTGCACCTCTTTCTCTCTTGTGGGCATTCTGGTGACCCCCTAATGCCTGCGAGCTGAAGAACTTTCTCATGCAGAAGTTGCACGAGAAAACCTTACCAGAACCTGGTATTGATTGTGAGTCAGAACCTCCAGCTGTTGAGGGTGAATTTGTGCCCAGGCTCAGATTCAGCCACTCATCTGGAGTGTTGTCTTCTTCTGTTCCTTCATTGTTGCAGTCGTTGTAGTTGTCACCGACTTTTAATGTGTCTGCTTGCATATTTGATGTTATTTCACCTGCTTCTTCTCCTAGAAAGATCATTTTCAAGTTTATCAGAAAGAAATGGGGGTTGTCGAATAAGAATGATGTGTTGAACACTTGTAGTGACTCTTAGAAGGGCCTCTAGATCAACTAGGAAGGAAGGGAGATAATAAATGGAGAAAGGGGGGAGGGGTATCCACAAGAAATCTAAATGAAGATTAGACGTTTTTTGTTTATTTTTTTCTCACTAGAATTTCTTGGCCCACCAAGTGGATGCTCTCACGTTTCAGGGGACAGTGCTGACGTCATGTTTACTGTTGATATTGTTGAGCTTAGGATTCTCCACTTTCATTGTCCTCGTTACTTTCTCTCCGCAAATGACACCAACTTTTCATGGTTCTCTTTATGAGTAACCAGAGGAAATACAGCGTTGACGAACAAGAAATGCATCTGTAGTCAAATTTTCAATCTACCTTTGCTTAAAGTGCCTGCCATTAATTCTTCTTTCCCACCAAATATATCTTCCAAATTTGATTACTGTTGGTGATTCCAGATGTGGAATATATGTTTATAATATTATGTAGTGTTTTCAGTTACTTCTGAAACAGATAAAAGTTATAACTGAGAACAGTTTGATGTGTGAAGGGTTTACTGTTGCTGATAGTGCATCTCGTACTATTAGCCAAATCGGTGGGTTTTAGCAGTTTGAGATTGGTGCATGAGTTGGCTTGTTCCAACCATGGAGAAACATCAGTAAGGTTTTGCAGATTCACCTCATATGTATCTAAATTTGCCTACTGCCAATCTTCTGATTAACCTTAGATTAAAATAGTGACTAGAGTAATTAATAGTACTTCAGTGCTTTATATTCCTTTTCATTATCTAGTACAATTTCCATTTACCATGTATCCTTGTCCTGTAGTAGATTCAAAGTTACTGACCTCAAATTGACCGCTGGAATGAGAAATATCACTGTTCGTGTAATTGTTCTCATATTTGTGTGGTGAGATTGATTCTGCAGGTTGTTTTGTGGAGGGTTGAATTTGAAGGTAATTTTCTTGCGATCAATAATTTTTCTCATGTCAAGTAGTTGTATAAGTAACAGAGAAGGTGATTGATTGAAGATAGAAAATAGTTAATGAGATGGCACCACCAACCAGAATAATATCGTTTTTTGTCTAATGGAGTGAATGATAGGCTTGAATGATTGCTGGATGGAGCAGCTATGTGGAACTCAGTGGTGGTGAGGTATGTCTATTTTATAATGCCTTTGTGATTAGATGCTGCATGGTGGGGGAAAGAGGATGGGTCCCCTGCTAGTGACAATAATGGCGAGAAAAGTTTCAGAGGAGATAGAGAGGTATCTTGACCCTTTTTATAGTGTCTCCTTTTGAGCTAAAGAGTATCTTTGTGGGTGTCTTCATGTTGGGTCTTCTTGCTGTTCCTTTTCAACATCTAGTGTGGGAAAATGCACATATACAGTTCTCGGGTGCCTTGAAAACTCCATGTGAACAGTATGAAAACTGCATCGAGGCCCATTCATGTTTGTTCTTAGTGTTTTGTTTATGTCCTCTCTCTCTCTCTCTCATGTCCCAGATCATTTCCATGCTCTAACTGTTATGTTATCTTTAGACGTGTCAGGGTATAGTTGGTTATCAGGTCAGTAGAGGACACAAGATGTCTTTGATTTTAGTTTGACAGTAATGCCAAATTTTCCTTAGAAATTACCAGCCAATAACCTTATACAGGTGGTTGAGTGATATACCAAAAGTTGTGGGTGAAATGACAAGGCTTCATGTGATAAGTGTGAAGTCGTTGGTTCCAATCCCTATGCTTTCAGTAATGTTGATAAAATATATAAGTTTGTTGGGTGATATACGGTGGATGATTAGGATTTGCATTGTACTTTACTAGGATACTTTTTTCTTTCTTTAGGAGAATGCCCTATATGGATAGTGTTAAGCCCTATATGGAAGATTAGCATTGTACTGTACTAGGATACTGTCATTTTCTCAAAGTGTTCATATCTTTATACTCCTATATGTTCCGTGTACTTTTATAAGATTACGGGAACTCCTCTACTTTATTTTTTGAAAATGGGTGATAAGAGACGTGACTCTTCCCCATCTTTTGTGAACGACATGGTCCATAAAATCTGGATCGATATCTCGTTCTCTGTTCGAGGCACAATCAAACACAGAAGCATGCATCTTTATACCCTTATGTGGTTCATAGAGTGTTGATAGATTATGTGAGTTTGTTCAAAAATGGTGTGCCTTGTCTAATCATTTAGACATAAGTTTTTTGGTGGTTTCTTTCTCACCACCCATTAACTCAGTAATGCTTGTCACTTTCTTAGAAGCCAAACCATAAACCCAGTGGTGGGAGCTACAATATTGGTAATAGGAAAAGTAGGTCCAAGTGGATAACAATAACATTAACAACAAAGGTAGCTGTAGCTGTAGATGTTTAGTAGTTAGGGATAAGTATGAAGCTGAATGCTGAAGTGGACATATTGATCAGGTGAACATGTAAAACCCTAGCGAGTTTTCTGGTGAAGAAATAGGGTTTTTGTTGTTGTTGTTGTTGTTTATGTTGTTGTTGGTTTCTTGGTTCTTTTTAAGAGTGATTTTTACAGTTTATTACAGTGTCAGTGTCATGAATCATGATGACTTGAATTCTATTTCTACCCCCACCCGACCAAATAAGCTTTTGTGGCTTTGTCGTCGTCTCCAGTTTTCTGCATTTTTTCTGTTTTTTTTCTTTCTTTGCAGTGATGATTTTCATGAATAATCGAAATAAATGTGCGATCCCGTCTTCGGTTATTTTGGGAGATTCATGCAATGGATTGTGTAATACTTACTTTCCAATTAGGGTTGAGTCATGGTTAAGATTTGATTGCTTTCTGTTTCATTTTGGCTCTCTTTCTAGTTTTAGTACTTCAGTTCAGGTACAGAAACTAAGTGCCTCCTGAGCTACTTGAAGGAACAAGTAACTGTAGTAGTCCAATTCTTCATTAACCATTCAAATGATGTTATATCTCACTAAAACAGTTGCGTCCCGCAAAAGTGGCAACGTCAAGAAGCACTTCCTGTTAGTGATCGATCAACTCACGTATCTTTTCATCAACAACAGTAATAGCAACCCACATGAAGTGTCCTCATTGATTTGGTCACGTACAATACAATTTGCTCTAACGCCAATAAATTTGGATGAAAATTTTAGTTTTTTCAAAAATTGACAAAATTACCCTTTTGTCATCTTCTCCCTCGAAAATCTCAAATTATTCACTGTTTTCTTTCATTTTTTGACCCTTTACGACAACCTCTACTTTAGTGTAAATATTTTTCACACAAGCATATGTATCTTTCTCCACAAACTACATCATTCTTCTCCAGCACAATTTGTCCCGAAGAAGCTCAATTAGACAAACCTACAATCACCCCAAAAATACAAATGCGGGTGTTCAGATTTTGTCCTTTCAACTTTCAAGAACCCAAAATAATAAATTCTAAATATATTTTTTTCTCGGGAACCAAATAGATAGATCAGACATTCACACGAGGATATGCAAACAATTGAGAGAGACAGAGAGAGAGTAGGGTTTACCCATAGATGAAATATTAGCTGTAATGAGATTTACTTTTGAGTTTTGTAATTGTTTTGATTTAACCCTTCAAAGATGAAAACCAATTTAGTAAAGAGGATTGTTTTGTTGTTATGATGATGAAAAAAATTAGAGGGAGAATAAAAGAATTAGAGAGACAATTATGACTTGTTGTGCTAGTTTATATATTTTTATGTCCATGTCATTATTTCTGAACTGTAAATTTGGTGAATTTAGTTATCTTTTAATCATTGTTTTATTCTGTATGCTATTTATATAATTTCTTTCATTAATTTATTTTCGATCGGATGTAATATATATATAGCTAACTAATTATTAATTTTTTAAATACTTACCAAAAAACTGTTTCATGCACTCTGGGTCAGGTTACAGTATATTGAAACTTTGACCTGCCAAATAAACAATAAACCAACTGTACATGCATGGACCATTAGTTATACACCAATGAGATGCTATGTCACAGTCACACACAGATCTAATGCTGTTTGGAGTTCTACTACCACAGATTAAACATGAGCCATCAAACAACATTAAAAATCCTGTGTCTTTCACTGAGGACATGTCCATTAAAATCCATAGTTTTCAGCTACAGTTGAACCAGACAACAAGCAACAATCCACACATGCAACACCACTCATATATCAACCAGAGGAACTGTTTGTTCATGTGACTGAACCTTTTCTGTTACAACTAATACTTCGCAACTCAATTGGCCAACCCTTTCATCCCGGGCCGCTCCTACCCAAGTAGGACAGAGGGAAATAGACTTGTTGTGCCATTAAGTAGGGCACCCCCACGTGCTCAGAAGCAAAACTGACGAGGACGCAACTCTCACAAAATGGAATCACAATTCACAAGTGCAAACAAAAGCTAACATTATAATGTGTGGAAACAGGAATGTTCAATGCTTGTTTCTTATTGACCGATGCAAGTTGATAGAAGACTGTATCCAGATTGATTCTGGTGTTCGACTCTTCTTGTTCAGTATGGACATCTAAATGAAGACACTGACCAGAAGTGGAATATGATAGACATTGATCGTAACATTATAACCTAATTCATAGTCAAGTTATAATAATAACTAAGATGAGAAAACCTTATTGGTCAGTTCCACAAGTTGATAAATTGCAAGTTCTTGCAAATACGTAAAAAATGATACTCTTATTTTAAATGTCTTACTACTAGGGAAGCACATATCCGCGAAGGATTTACCCACTCAAGTCTCTATCGTACTGTGACATGTCGTTGCACTAAGTTTTGCTCGTTCACACCCCTTCCTTTCAAGTACCTGCGGTAACATGGCATAAGTATGAAGTATCAGTAGGAATCCCAAATATAACAGGTTTGAAATGTAAATGAAAAGATAAAAATTAATTAGGTTACAAGAAAATTTAATGAGAAAAATGTTATCATGGGTAAAGCCTTCAATGACAAAAAACAGAATGATCTCTGGAGAACACTCTTGGCAGTCAAACATATCCAATACGACTTGTCAAATCATACTAAAATTTCAATGTTTCTATTACATACCCATATCATCAAAAATTAAAAGTACAGCGTTGAAGCAAATCACAACATCTATCCCATACAATGATACAACCACATACCTCTAATAGGACCAGAAGGTGAGTGGAAAAAATGAACAGTTGAGTACCAGGACATGAATACTAATATAAAAGCACTCCGTGAAATCAATAACAGGGATCATAGTTTCACATCATTCATATATATTGGATTAATTATTTGACTATAGAAAAAGGCTTTTTCATCTAACACGGGTTGTCTGACAGGGGCCTAACTCTACGAATTTCTTTAAGTATATAAAAAAGCTCATGCACCTGATCCCAAAATTGTCTTCTATTTTCTTCGTAATTGAGCTGTAAACTTATGCTCATTTACAATTTGTTGGGAGTAGATGAACTTAAATATAATCCCAACACCAAACTAAACTCTAAGCAGTTGAGAATTTTAATGAAGAGCAGGGAAAGCTAAAAGACACTTTTTGATCTAAGCTTAGCTGGAGTAGTTAGTATTACTAAAGTATTAAAGTGGTAAATAGCATATAATCTATCGAACTGTTAAATGTACCTAAATTTGTGCGTAAGAAGTAAGAACGGTAGGCAAGCAACAAGTCTGCACAAAATGGCTCTTGAAAGTGAACTACTATGACAAATTATGTTTACTACGCAGATGCTTTGCAAGCTATACTAAAGAAGTTGTGGATGGAATATAGATATGAAAACTTGATTTCCCCAAATATCACATATTATAATAGTTTTCAATAAAATATTTCATTATATAAAGCTTCATACAGTATATATTTCCATTTCTGAAGCTCTAGGTGATAATGGTATGCGTTGTTTGGAGTTGGAGAAAAGAGAGAACAAAAAACCCTCAATGCAGCATCCCTCTTGCTATTTGAATGACTGCAAGTCCTCATGTATCAGCATTACAGGTCTTTTCCATTTCCTATCAATCCCAAACCCTTCTTATCAACCAAATTTACAGAACTACCAAAGACCCCTACTGATTTGACACCTCAATTTACTACATCAAGCGCAAATGTAATAATGTATTGTGGAAAAGGAAACATTTCTGTAAGAGAAAGTGAGCAGAATAAGTTGGTATTTAGTTATAAAACATTTCTTTCATTGTTGTCATGTGTCCTAGAACAGCAAGACTCACAAAGAAACTGTTAGCGATCCTGACAAGAACGGCAGAAGGTACCATGATACAGCTCGCAACACGCCCTTGCGCCAACATTAAGGTGAGATGTGAGACGAACCCCTGCAACCATGCCCATGCCAGTCAGAGGTAAAAGTGATTGCGCACATCCCAGTTCCCCCATAGTCCTGCTGGAAAATAGGAAAAAAAACAGTAAGACAAACTATTTTCTTTAGTGCTATTGCTGATAAAAAGTACTCAAGAAGATAAATTATCAAACTAGTAGTTGGATTAATAAATTATAATATATTTTCAGCACAAAAGGCAAAAGCTCCACTCAACCAAACATAACTTCAACTTAGTGTTTAGGTAAACAACTGCAGTTAATAACAGAAAACTAAGCTAAAGAAACCCTAGTTCAAACTTCCACAGGGTGACTAGTATTATGAATAAAAATCAACTAAAAACTTGCACATTCCAGAGTAAACAACCCTTCATACGTTTCTCATACAAAACATAGAAAAGTGGGGAAATGACACATAACTAAACCCAAAAATTTGTCACTTAACTACACTCAACTAAAAACACACCTTGAGAGGTACCCCAACTTTAGATCCGGGTCAAATTTAGTGTCATTTTTGGGTACCGTCACAAAATGAAAGTCGGAGTACCTCAAAGGTACAACAACTGCAGTTAAATGTCAAGAGTCGATACTTAGGTGTCATTTTCCCAAGAAAAAAAATTAAGTATTTCAATTGTAGGATTCATTAGACTCACAGTTACCAACACCCTAAAAACCAGAAGGTCCATTGACCTTCCTATGAGTAACACTCAATCAAACCAATTCAACAGCTAACATTTACCTCCATGATCTCTAAATTTCATGGAATCGAGCTATCTTAGCATAACAATTATTGTTCCCAGGTTCCAGTTCCAATTCCAATATTCACTCACTCCCCCGAGCAACTACAAAACACGTGAGAGCAACAATGTTCTGTACAAATCTGAGATCTCGGGAAACGAAAAGCAGGATTTGCAGTCAACTACAGCACAGTCAAAGATTCGTAACATCATTTTCCCTCAGTTTCCAGGCAACCAAACACTATAGTTCAGATGGGGGCAAAACCTGGGAGCAGCGAAGGAGACGCGGCGTGGAGCGGAGGGACGGAGGCGGGGGAGCGGCGGCGGAGAGCGGAGCGAGGAGGATCTGGCGGCGGAGATGAGCGAGCGAGACAGCGATCCACAGCGCCAAGCCATTGTTGCTCTGCAATTTTCACGATCTCTGTGTCTTCGCTTTCACCGGAGGAGTAGTAAATTGGATTTGGAGGAGAGGGTTTTGGGAAGGGTTTAAGCTGCTTATGAGAGTTCATGCGGATTAGGGTTTTGGGTACGTTGGATTTGGGTTTTTCATGGATTTCGAAATATCAACCGTGCGATGCTATGATCTTTTACTTGTGATCCTCTATTGGCTTTCATGAATTTATCAAAATGAGATAAAAGAATTTTTTAAATAATAAAAATCGTTGTGAGTCTCGAACTCTAATCTTAGACTAGGAGCAATTATGCTCGTACTGGTTATCAATATTTTAAAATTTTTTTTGAAATGTAAATTAATTTAAAATGTTTACATCACGTAAGTTTATAAAATAATCTAATATGCGATTTAAGTGTTAATATTTAGATAAATTAATAAAATATTAATATTAGTATTTACCTCTTACATCTATTTTAATTTTACAATTTTTTTGAATATTTAGACATTTTGATTTAAATTGCATTCTAAAGATTGCTTGAAGCACACATTTTTGCAAAACATAAAAAGTTAATTGTGATTTCTTGAGATTACTACAAAGACGAATATACTACAAGTATTGATTGGTATATCACACAATAACATAAACTTGTCAAAGAATATGAATATGAGAGAAATATCAGCGCACATAAGGTTAATAAAGAACAAACATGCTAGAGGTGCATTATAAGACATAAACATGGACGAAAACCTAAACATGTTACAGATTTTAGAGACGTAGTCGTATTCCTCTCCACCCTTAATTTTGTAGGACATATTGCCGGACTGGAATGGAAATAGGTAGCGGCAATTGGCGATGGTGATGGGTGAATAGAGGGTTGTTATTAGTCTCCTGATAAAAAGTAACTAGTTTTGGCTGTCGGGTTTTCACCTTTGTGACTTATAACTAGTCTGAAAACTAAAAACAATACTCATTTGTGGAGTCATGTAAGAGAGAGACACTATAGTCAAAATGCATCACTAAAGACAATTCACTCGTTCAATGAAAAATTAAGAATTTTAACCCTAAAATTTACCCGACGTTAACTGAAATAAGAAAACAAAGAAATTAAGGTACCAACAGAAAATACTTTGGTGAGTAAAATGAGACTTGGCATTTAACCAAGAACTTACCAATGGACAGCAGTAAAAATATTTCAAACAAAACCAAGAGTCTATATCTAATTTAACCAAATATATTAAAATACATTTTCTTTCACATATTCACTTTTTGTAATTTAACCAAATACATTGAAATACAAATTCTGTTACATATTCACTTAAATTTATTGGAACACATTCAAAAGAATGCTATTTGATGCAATCTTCAGTATAATCCAAAACATTTAGCAACTCTAAGGAAAATCTGCTACTGGCATAGTACATGTCCGAACACATTTCAACTGTCTGTCGAATGAATAAACCTTCCCTGGTGACAAATTTGCAGTCACCACAGTTCCTCTATAATGCAATCTTCTGCTACACTCATCTTCTTGAGACCAAAGCCCAATTTCATGCACATCTCCTTCTCGCCAGCAGATGTTAACCGTCACTCCCCCGCGCGCTTTCAGTCCTTTCACGCACCCGTTGGCCCATTTCTCCATGGGAACCGCCGGAAGCAGGTACAGGTCTTTCACTGTGCTCTGCACCAGCATTTCCGCCACAGCTGCAGCAAAACTGAGCCAAAAACAATCACAGTGTTAGATAAATATGTTAGGCCCCTTAGAATCTAGGTTTGCGTATTAGCGTTGTATTATCTATAAATAGAGCATCTTGTATTCTCAATACAATCCATTCAATAATATATTTTATTATTTCTCTCACACGGGCTCAATATATTTTTAGTGTCTGAAGCTTTGTGTAGCATCTTACCCGAAGTTCGCATCTATTTGGAAAGGAGGGTGCGCGGTGAACAAGTTGCTGTATAGCCCTCCTTCGAAATCAGCTTCCCGGGAAGGGTCAACGAGGTCGAAGAGGTGCTTGACCATCCGGTAGGCGTGGTCGCTGTTGTGCAGGCGCGCCCACCAGGCGATTTTCCATGTTGTTGACCATCCTGGACCTTCCTCGCCTGTTGCAGATTTTGAAATCGTGTGTAAGAAGCGACAAAGATGTGAACTATTGCTTGTAAGGCAAGAAAGTGAAAACTAGTCGTTATATTTGGGATCCTGCATAGCTGTGAACTGATGCTTTTAAGGCAGGAAAATGAAAACTGCCGATATATTTGGAATCCTCCATAGCTGATAACTATTGCTTGTAAGGCAAGAAAGTGAAAAGTAGCCGTTATATATGGAATCCTGCATAGCTTTGAACTATTGCTTTTAAGGCAAGAAAATGAAAACTAGCCGTTAAATTTGGAAACCTAACCTCTCTTGAAAAGGGTATAGTCGGCGGCTTTGCAGAGGTCTGGAGTTTTGTCAACTGTGATTGTATGCCCCGGAAACAGGCCAAACAAGTGTGATATGTGCCGGTGGTGCACGTCAGGGTCCTCAAAATCTAGTGCCTATCGGGAAAGAGGATGAAGTTTTCATTTCATATATATGCAAGATATGCGATGAAAATGAGATGATCAAATTCAAGAAATTTACAAACCCATTCCATGATCGAACCATCTCTCGCGATTCTTGTTGGCGGAAGCCTTTTTTGAGCTGCCATGACTTTGTTGACAATAGCATCCTCATTTCTCCCCAAAACCTGCACACAAGAAACTTTCAATTCAAGAACAGTGTGATTAGATAGGTTTTATGCACAAGAGCTTCACCTTCGCGGCAGAAATGATTTCAGAGAAAACTTCTTTGATGATTGCAATGTCCATGGTCGACGAATAGCTCACACTGGCTTGCCTCCCATCTGGTGCAACAAACATGTGCTCCGGGGAAGTTGACGGGTTAGTTTCCAAAAATCCTCCTGGGCCTTCAATCAACCAGTCCAGCAGAAACGACACACATCCTTCCAACAAAGGGTACGCCCTTTTCAGAAATCCCTAATCACAGAGAAAATATCAGCACCAACATTCATTTACTCGCTGCAATGAACTATGCAGATGAAACTTACTTTGTCCATTGTATAAGTATAATGCTCCCAAAGATGAGTGCAAAGCCATGCTCCGCCCATTGGCCATAAAGCCCACACGGCCTCTCCACGATCTGGTGATGTTTTCGCCCATAGGTCGGAGACTTGATGTGCAACCCACCCGCTCGCTTCATAGTTCACCTGCCAAATCCGATAGAAATCATGCCTATTTCAGACCAAGAGGAAGAAATACCGAAAACACAAAGCTAATCGCTTCCCAAAATCTATTCAGAGGCTCGAACTTAGTATCTATGTAAAGAAATTCAAGATTGCCCCATTTTGTGAAGAGCTTCAACCGACATGATACAACAGAAGGCTATACTTATCGAGCAGCATGGCAGATGCTTTTATACGAAAAGAAGAGGTTCTTACTCTAGCGGTTTTACTCCCATTGATCGACAGAGAGGTGATGAAATCAAAGAGCGGCTCCTGGCACTCCTTGAGGTTGCAAGGTAGACAAGGCCAATAGTTCATTTGAAGATTGATGTTCAAGTGAGGCGAGCAACTGAGTAAAAATAAATAAAATGATTCAAATAAAAAACTACAACGAATGTGCGATGAAAAATATGATGATGCAAGACATACTCCCATGGTGGCTCGAGAAGCTTGTTCCATATACCCTGAAGGTTTGACGGCTGAGCCCCTGGCCGAGAACATGAAATAAGCAAATATCGACCATACTGAAACAAAAGCTCCACTAAGGAAGGATCTTCATCAATTCGGAAAGACTTGATCCTATCTGCAGTAGAAAGCACAGGAGCTTCAAGACTCATCATCTCCAAGAACCCGTGTCCTGATTTCGTCCTGGAGCTCTTCGACAGCTGCAGGGAAACGCGGTGGAAGAGATTCTGATAGTCAGCCAAGTGATGCGAGTAAAGATCTGGGTATGAAAACTTTGTTAAGGACTTCAGCGTAGTCAACGACTCTAAAGTAGGATCCTTCTTAGAATCTGCTGGATTTGTGAACGGCCCATCAAAGGACGATGAAGCGACCAGAAGCAAAACAGCATAATCCGCGCCTTCAACCTTCAACTTATTGTTGTCAGAGACAGTTACCGAACCTCTTTCATTGCTAATCTGTAAATCAAGAACTGCAGAAAATTGAATTCCTTTCGGACTATACTCTACGGGTTGGTTTCTTCTACCAGAACAACTTCCTTCCATTATAATCTGATTGTTTCCTTGTACTTTTGAATGGTATTTTAGCTGACTACTCATAGATACTGTAAACGACAAAGAACCCGGTTTGCTTCCAGATAATTTTGTCGCGATTACTTGGTCGGGATAAGAAGCAAAATGCTCCCTTGTGTATTCTACATCTCCAACAGAATATATTACTTTCACCGCAGCAGTTTCCAAGTCTAGCTCTCTGTGATACGTTTCTCCAGAATATTTTAGATGGGAATCGTCGAATTGTAGATTTATATCGCCAAGAGGTTGGTAAACCTTCATCATCATATATAAAAATCATTAGGATGCAACTTTTATTTCATTTTATTGAGAACACAAAAGTCTCCTCAATGTAATATACACATTGGTTAAAGAAAATTGTGATTTAAATACACATTAATTTAATGAGCTCACGAAATATGGAGCCATACAATTAAGGCAAAACCTGAATTGTATTTGTTATTTAAATACGTGTTGAAGATTGTGAGCATCTTCACGTGAATTGTATGGCTCCATATTTCGTGAGCATCTTCAGTTCAGTTTAAACATGTGTATTTAAATCACAATCTTCAACTTATTTAAATACGGAGCCATACGATTCAGGCAAAACCAAAACTATCATCTTCAACCTCTGCGAACACTTATCCAATGCATTGCTAGACAAACCTAAGGAGTACTCGATGATGAAAGGCCACACATACAATCGAATATGAGACCAACGTGTTTTTGTTTTCAAGTTTTCCATAATGTGATCCATTCATCAGTAGGTCAAAGCTAGGCAGCTAAAATTGAGCACTATATAACTTAAAATGTCCTGATAGTTTTTATACGAAACAGTGTAATGTTTGGCTTTTTGGCAAAATTAAGGATCAATGGACTTATGAAACTTACATCAGAAATGATTCCGGACAATTTGACTGCTGCGGTTGTAGCATCAGCATACCGACTATCGTCAACAAGCTTCCTGACCTCAGCGAGTGCCTCGGGAGCATCTGGGTTGGTATAGTTACCCGGAGTCCCTGTCCAAAGTGTGTCCTCTACACATGAATTCAAAAACACACCTTGTGAGCTCATTATCCTCCTAATTGAGGAAAAGAGCAAAGGCTCATTCATTTCATCACACATCAAAAATTGCAGCATAGAAGAAAAAACAGCATTTCAGTCACAACATTCAAAGGGAGTCATGTTATAATTTCCACAATTGCTAAACTTGAAAGAGCCCTAAAGCATCAGATAATAAAAAAATGGAAACTGTGTCCTCTCATTTTCTCATGGTTTCTTGCCAACCAAACAATGCAGTCTGAAGTGAACAACTAATGAACTTTGTCAGTCCCAATAATCAAAACAGAAAGCCCAAATCAAACCACAATCACAAAAGGGTAAAATCAAAATCCAAACCCTAAATAACAAAAATCACCACCACCATAAAACCAAACCTAGAATCAAAAATCAAAACCTTTTTCAATCCTTTCCCACTCAATCCCCTCCATTTTCTCTCCAGCCAACCAGACAAAGACCCAAACCCTCTCTCTCAGACAGACATAAATGCACAAACCAAACCAAAACCCAACACCAAAACCAAAACCAATCGCCACTACAATACCAATTACCGTTGAGCTGGATCGTCTCGGTGGCGACGCCGCCCCAAACCATAGCGCCGAGTCGGCCATTTCCTATCGGAACGGCGTCGCTCCAAAACTCCGCCGGCCCATTAAACGTCAGCTTCAGAGGCTTCGTCTCCGCCGCCGAAGGCATCAATTCCGGCGACCAAATGTCCTTCTCCGGCGGCGGACGAACCAGAACCCACTCGTCCCCCTCCTCCATACCCAGATCAAATCAATGAAATTTAACGAAGGAAATTATATGGGTAGCTTCCAAATCTGTGTTTATACCCAAAAAATTGAATCTTGTGCATCACTGTGGAGGTTTTAGGTATTGGGTGCAAGGCAAGGCATTGCAATGGCGGAGGAGAGAAATGGATGGAGCAGAGCATTTTGGTTTTGCTTTGAATTCACAGTGAAGCATAGAGAGGGGCCCACGTAACATTGTCATTTCCATTTTAAAATTATTTTATGGATAGTTTTTTTCGGACATCATTAACTGTTGAATTGGAAAAATCGGTGGAACGCGGCGCTTAGGTACGTGATTAATGTCACGACCGTATCTGCATAGATTTCATGTTTTATTTTTTGTTTATTAGAAGAAAAATAATACATTTTTTTAAAACACCCTAACATTACTTCTTCTTTTTTATTTTTGAAACAAGCCAAAGCTTTATAAGTTGCGCGAGACATCAGCCTCTAACACGCGAGAAAGCAAATGTGGGACAAACCCCTCGCATGATTCGAATCCCGAATTAACAAGCACAAATTTAGCCAGGGTATCTGCTGGTTGATTCAAGGAACATCGAACAAACAACACATCGGCATTACCTGAAAAAAGATTTAGCAGAGCAAGAGAATAAAAAATAATGTCACCCAACCGCCCAAGAGATTTTGTTCTGTGCTGAATGGATAAAACCATGTGTTGGCAATTCGTTTCAATTGTTACTCTGCCCCGTCCCTTCCTCCTAGTCCATTTCAGCGCCTCCCGAATTGCCATGGCCTCCACCTCTTCCGGTAGGAGAACTCCCGCGGAGCCCTTACTTAATCATGAATTGTGTGCAACAAGTACAACTGAAAAAGCTCACGAGAGTAAAGATGTGCAGAAAATGTATCATCCTATAACCTAACCCACAAACAAACAAACAAACTGAGATAACAGTATAATTGGGTTGAGAAACCAAATATCTATACTCTGAAAAACTATTTCAAAAGTAAAAACTAACAAAAATCCATAGAGGTTGAGATGATTGTCCAGTTATACGAGACCATATCGTTCGACCGTCGCCCAAAATCTCAAATCTGAAGACCGAAACCCCCACACGATCACAAAATACGCCATTGTTACATTTTATTTTGAACATTATATTAATTTGTAAGAACTAATTGGCAATAATGTAAATTCATTCGTGTAGATAAGTTATGAGATTATTATTATTATTATTATTATTATTATTATTATTATTATTATTATTATTTATGAGGTTAATTAATTTGAATGAAATAATTGATTTAACTGATCACAAAATGAATCATTATTTTTACTTGCCTCAATGGTTAATGACTCCTTGATCTTAATAATGTTGTCTTGTGTTAATGATATAGTTATTATCAACCGTTTTAAACACTTGAAAAATTTATTATTTGAAGTATTTTCTTGTTTTTGAGAGTACTCAACGCTTGGCTCTATTTGTACGTCCTGTGCCTCGTGACTTTCTCTGTCCGCTTCTTCCTTAAAAGATAAGGCAAGATTTGTGTTTCTTGAAATAAAATGAAGTAGAAAAAAAGACAAGGTTATAAAGTCTTGTAAGTTTTTATTTTAAAGCAAATTGAGATGTATATTAAGGACGGTCCGCAACTTCGGCTTCCAAAAAACCGAGTGGAACAGATGTTAAGTATTATACAATAATATTAACAAATTGCAGAACTTGAATACAATTATAAAGTAATGAAATATGAAAATTACAAAAATACATGAACATTTACAAATTAATTGATACAAACTTGGGAATAGTCGAGGCGTGTTGGATACTTTTTTTAAAGTGTATTCGTTCTCGCTCGGGTGTTGGAATCAATGAGCGTACACCTCCAATGATACAACGACTTCGAACTAGCACCATACACTAAATGTCTAGCTGTAACCTAAACATTCAAGAGGATTAAAACACATTGAAAATGAATATTAAATCAACTTTATTAATATGAATATTAAATCAACTTTATTAATATGAATTTAAATCATATAATATTCAACAACAGACCCCTCATCTATAATTCAGTTATCAAGAACAAACGAGCATCTGACTAAAGAATGAACCGCTTTATTAATGCTACGCCTAAAAAAAAACAACATGCGAGATGCTAAAGGAGACGAGACGATGAGTCTCGTAAGTTAAATGTAGGTAGTTGTGATTTAAAAACAACAATTGAGATTGCATGGTTCCAAGACAGAGGCAAACCGGATCTGCCATGTCCATGCTTCACGTGGCAATAAGTACCATGTTTATTAAATATATGTTCCTAAATCTTACAATTGCTTTGTCATTTACACGTGTGCAACTGCCTCTTGTCCCCTCATAATATCCATTAACAATCGGGCATCCAGGCGGTTGGTACTAACTTTCATGCACATTGTCGAGTCACTCGTATAAATAAACGAAATGAGTAATTTCACTTATGTCGCCAACAATTTAATTTCATTTGTAATGTCATCGAGTGATTTCACTTAAGTCACTAAAATTTTAATTTATTTTGTGAGGTCACCGAAAATATATTTAGTCTCACTGTCATAACTTTTGTTACTATTTTTTCGTTATCTCGTCTATGTGTACGACACGTGATTATAATTTTTCTAATAACAACCAAACTACAACCTAATGAGGTCTCACAACCTCTCATATGAAATTTTTGATATTAAGTGAATCACATGAATATTGGAAAACAGTGTCCTTAAGGAGGGGAAGCCGAGATAGACTTGTTCCATTACTCAAACTGAACCATCCATCTAAAAAGTCAAATTATTTTATCATCAAGTCACCCAGAAAAATTATTGGATTCAAAACAACGAAACCGAAATCGAGTTCAGAAAAATTAAGGTTTCAATACAACAATCTCTTACCGTGTAGTTTGCACATCCAACGTATTTTGTGGCCACGTGCCGCACACATAGGCGAGATAACAGGAAAAAAAGTAACGGAAGTTATAACAGTGAGATTAAATATGTTTTTGGTGACCTCAAAAAATAAATTAGATTTTTAGTAATCTAAGTGAGATTACAAACTTTTGTGGTGACTCAAGTAAAATTACTCCCGAATAAAATGTTATATTCTCTTAAAAAAGTTGTTGGACAAAATTGATAAAAATGGCAAAAGTTGACATATGTGTTAACAAGTGAATGGGTCAACTTGAGCCGTGATTTTGGAACGTCATGACTCGGCCTAGAATGATGTGAAACACGTTTACATAATCTAGGATATGAGAGCTTTCCAAAGGTATATCACGAGCTCTAAACGGAAAAAAGGTGAATGAGAAATTGAATCTCAAAGATGACCACTTGAAATGAGTTGTGCTGAAAATTTGAGGGCTAAAAGTCCGCCACATTGAAAACGAATTTCCATCAATAATTTTAATTTGTAAATTGAGAATAATATTTTCCAATATAATTAGGAAATAAATATTTTCCAAGTTAGTAAATTTGGGAATAAATATTTTTTCCTGAAATCGGAAATAATATTCTGCAACTTGCAATGTGAAAATAAATAAATATTATCGGAATATTTATATTGAAGAATTAAATATTTTCAGAATATTTTTATTCATGAATAAAATATTTTCGTGATATTTTCTAAATGTAAAATATTTTCTAAATAGTTATTTGGAAATAAGTGTGGTCACATTATGCCATTAAAAGGAAAAATCTCTTATTTGGAAATTAAGAGAATATTCCGAAATATTGTCTTTCTCCCCAAGAAAGAAATTTGTAATTATTTCTTTCCCTTTCTCTTTAGGTTTCAACTTTTCCCTAATCCTATAAATAGATAGCTTTTGTACAGAAATAAAGACACATCAAAAAATACTCCACCCGACCATCTCTCTCTAGTTCATCTTGCCTGATTCTCTCTACATCACGGTTCAGAGTTCGCCTACGATCGACGTTATATCCTGGGAGCTATTTGTCCATACGGGGGCAAAATTCGTCTCAAGGAAAGCGGATTACCGTGCCTCGTCGATAATCGTTTCCTCATTCTTCATCTGTCCAATACCGAATCACAGGTCAATTAAATATTATGTATTGTGACGGTGATATTCAATAATAATAAAGTATTACTCATAGTGTTCGTCTTTTCATTTATTTAATTATTGCATGCTTGCTTGAATGAATGTATTAATTGCTCGATTTGCGTTTATAGGCTAACCCCGTATCTAACAAAAGTACGTATGAATAAACCCAAAAAATATGTATGAATAAAACTTGACGTGAAGTCAAAATGAAATAATGTAGTTGGATATACTTAGAATTTTTTTTTTCATCTGGGTCAATTGCTAGTTCATGTGGTATGGTCCTTTCCCTATATCTAATTAATGTCGGTGTGATGGAGTTGATATGTAATGGAATTGTGGGTACGAACCCAAGAAAAAAAAGTTGAAGAATACGATTTTCTGGAGGACAATTTCACATACATTTTTTAAAAGAAGGGTAGTTTTGAAAAATTAAAAATAGTATAACGAGAAACATAAGAAAAAATTCTTGTTTATGTGACTTATTTCGAAATTAAAAAGAAAAATATTTTAGGTGATTAAGATGAAAAAGTTGTTCCCAAAGTATGCCCAGCTACAATGTTAATAGGAGATTCCCAAAGGCACATGAGATTCAATTTTTTTCCGAATATTTAGCATATAAATATTGTGTTAAATTAATATGAAGATCTTTTTTTTTTTTGCATAGAATTACAGTTGGAAAACAAGGGGTATTGGTGTGATCCGGTTAAAGCCAATGAGTTAAAATTCTGTGATACCCATATTGTTCGCATGTTTAATTGAGTAAGTTGGTTTAAGGAGGCATGCAGCAAGATCATGAGGTTTCTTCATTCATATGAGTTGGAGGTCGTGACTCTGCATGATGCTAACTGGTTCGAGTCGGTTGGTCTCCGGGGTTATCATAGATGCATGTGTAAAGCATTCTATAGCAAGATCACGGGATTTCTCCATCAGTGTGAGTTGGAGGCCGTGGCTCTACATAATGCTAAACGGGTCAAGCTGAACAACTTTGGGGGAATCATTAGCGAACGGTGTGACTTACTATCCACTATTGCTCGTAATCAAATGACTCACGAATTGGCCAGATTTTGCTTTAACTAACAATAGTTGGGATTATGATGAGGGGTCTGTCCCACCATCTGTAGTTTCAACTGTCCAGCTTGTTGCCGAGTTAGTTACTGTTTGATTAATAAAATTCGTTTTTACCTTAAAAAATCACTTCCTCATTCAACATTGTAAAAAAATTTGCCAGTTATCAAAAATAATTATATTCTCTGTTTTCGCAATTATGTTTATCTATTCTAAAAAAACGAGCGACATTGAGTGTATATATCTTAAACCTCAACGTATATTTCCTACAAAATTTACGACGATGGCTCATCGTACGGACAATGGTTCATATGTGTTGTCTCATTTTTTTAATTTTAACCAATATTAAAGCAACGAATCTACGTATTATGTAAAGAAATTTTTGCCAAACATCAACCAGGGGATGTAGGTCAGATGGTAGAGCGCTCCTTTAGCATGTGAGAGGTACGGGGATTGATACCCTGCATCTCCATTTCTATTTTTCACTTTCTTCAGAGGTTGGTTTTGGGCCAAATTGTTTGTGCATTGGTCCATTTCAGTGGCCCAAGTTTGGTCTATTTGGAATAATTAATTAAGTCTTATTTAGTAATCATAAACTTATTAAACTAAAAAGTCTATAGAAGGCAATTGAGTGAAGGGACCGTGTTTCAATTCAATGTCTGCTCTTGACCATACGCATTTCATTTACAGTGCCGGTCCAATTCAGACATATTTGCGCGTAATCAACGGATAAATTAACCAAGTCACAGTCAACACAAGAATTGGTCTATTATATTCAATACCCGATATGATATATATGACCTAATTTTATACGATGGCTCGCGTGAGTGGGAGGAAGCTCCCGTACATAAGTTATGTCATTTTTGGTACATTTAAGTAGGAAAACCCCACATGCTGAATAACACACGAGGGTGAATGTTGAGAATATAGTTCTTCGCATGCGAAGAAATAAAAATGATACTACTAGATTTTTATTCTTAGGGCAGCAAACATGAAATGTTGCCACAAGTAATGAAAAAAGGCGTTGTTATTATTAAGGGCAACACACATGTACGTTAACGTTGTTGTCATAAAGGAAACACATATGTGATGTGTGTTGCCCTTATAATAGCAGTGAACATCGTCTTCACGATAGCAACTATTTATAATTAAAAAATACGAGCTTTGAAATATATAATTATTTATTTCAAAACCCGTAATTTTTAAAACTAACGAGTGAAACGTAAACCGAAAATGTATGGAAATATAATGCCTGAATCTCACATACTCTGTACTATTTATAATGTCTGAATTTGTTGTTAAGAGTAGAGCACGTCAAGCCTATACGCGCGGCCAAAATCCCAACAATAATATTAATTCAAACAGTCAAATAAACGGCCGTTGCGTGCAACACTAATCTGCTAACGATAGATTTTTACGACGACGTATGTGGTATGAGTGATGCCCTTACAAAACTAAAGCACTCGCATAGCACGAGGTTACAAATTTCTTTAAGGCAGCACACAACGCATGTGTGTTGCTTCATTCAATCCAGATTAAAATTACAAACTGAAAATAAATAAAAAACAAGTCATTCCTCCCGTCAAACGAGCACTCAGAACTCGACAACATAAACTCAATCTGAACGTCGAGTACACATTAATGTCACTGCTGACAAAATACAGGCCAATACAAAACGACCCGGTCAAGACGACACATTGACCTGCCTCTCTATATAAACCGTGCAAATTAAACACAATGAAGCAAACACATTTCAAAACAAAACAACACACACAAACCCAAAAATGGCTCACCACCACAAAGCGATCATTTTCCTCCTCCTCCTCTCCCTAGCCGCGGCGGCGCGGGCCGTGGAATACGCCGTGACGAACAACGCCGGGAACACCCCTGGCGGGGCCCGGTTCGACCGGGAGATCGGGGCGGAGTACAGCAAGCGGGCCATGGCGGCCTCGGTGGAGTTCATGTGGCGCCTCTTCCAGCAGAGCGGCCCGGCCGACCGGCGGGACACCGCCAAGGTCGGCCTCGTCATCGAGCCCCTCGACGGGCTCGCCTACTCCAGCGGCGACGTGATCCACTTCAGCTCCGACTACATCGCCGGGTACACCGCCGGCGACGTCAGGACGGAGTTCACCGGGATCCTCTACCACGAGATGGCGCACTCCTTCCAGTGGAACGGCGCCGGCAGGGCACCCACCGGCCTCGTCGAGGGGATCGCCGATTTCGTCAGGATGAAAGGAGGGTGAGTTTTCAACACAAGGGCATTTTCGGTATTTAACAAAAATTGAAAGTCGAACAATATTTTTTAAATCTGTTTTAACAGAATAAGGGTAAAAAGATAACAGAAAAAAGTGACGGGAATAGTACAGTATACCCGACCAACTCTACTTGAGTTGGTCGAGTATGACCAGAAATCCTGGAGTGATCCCTGGTGACCCAATTTACACGATTCTAATTATTTACAAGCATTGATAGTTTGATTCCGAATCAAAATCTAGTTTAGAGTTGAACCAATCTAAGATCGAACTGAGAAAATTAAAAATGATAATGAATGTTTCGTAAAATTTGGTTTGGTTCAGTTGTGAATCATTCCTTGTAATTTAAACCAATTTAATGTACTTTTAATTTTTGGATTATTTTGACTTACTAATCATGAGTTCAAAGATAAATGACTTTAAATGTGTAATTGTTCACGTTTACCAATTTTTTATAGTTTTCATTTTCTCGATTTTAGATATTTTAGATCTGAAAATAAAGTGTATTTTTTTTTCATTTTAAAGATCAACATTTTCACGTCAAACATAGTGTATAGTCAGGGATAATTGTGTGTACTTTTTCCAATGAAATAAAATAAATTTATTTTTATTCGATGAAACTGATATTGAGCTCAAATTTTGATACATTCGATCGATACAATGTATAGGTATGAGCCGAGGATCGGGTGGTCGCGGCCGGGAGAGGGGAGCCGGTGGGACGAGGGGTACGTGGTGACGGCTCGGTTTCTGGACTATTGCAATGACCTGAGAAACGGGTTCGTGGCGGAGCTGAACAAGAAGATGAGGACTGGTTACAGTGACAACTTCTTCAACGAGCTCTTGGGGAAGAGCGTGAACCAGCTCTGGACCGACTACAAGGCCAAATATGGGATGTGAAATAATGTAATCAATCAATGATTATAAATGTAATGAAGTTGGTTCAATAAAATAAATAAATTTGCTAAAGTGAATTGGTCAACATTCATGACTTTCATATAAGTTCTCAATTTTTCCTTGTTGCATTGGTTATAAGTTTATTTTAGATCGAGAGTAACGTGATCGAGTAAAAATATCAAGTGACAACTTTCGATGAAAGTCTTCTAGAGAAATTGGCTAGAGTGAATGTTTTGCTTAAAATTAGTCTAATCGAGATTTATTCGTTGACAACATATAAATGCTGACAAACATAGTGATACTTATTTGTAATTAAATTTCATAAAGGTATATTTCATAAAGATGGATTTATCTAAAAATTCAATTTGATTGTGTACTTTCAAAGATGTTTTGTGACTTTGAACATCTTTAATTTCAAGTACATACATTTCACACAAATCACATTGAGATACTCCAATTTATACAAGACTAATAAAGTGAAGTGTCGATATGTCACATGTTATTATAAGAAATGATAGGTAAAATATCTGAAATAGTTATTAATATTTTTGAATCAATATTTTGAGAACAACATTTGGGACGGTGGTTCAAATGAGTTCAATCATGAAATGAGGCTAGGGTTCGAGCCAACGTCTAACAGTAGATTTGGGCTTTGGATAAGTTGGTTGGGTGGGCTAGGGGCTGGTAATTTTGTGGGGGTGAGAGTCCATTGATCTTGAGCCATGGACCTCCAGGGAGGTTAGGCGCCAGTTAGCCGGATATGGCCTCCAGAGAGGTTAGGCGGGAGCTTAGACGGGACTAGACGGAATTCTATTTTTCTATTTTTGTTTAATTTATATTAAATAAATTATATACTTATTTAATTAAAATATATTTTGTTATAAAAAGTAATAAAATATATTTAGAATATAAAAATATTTTAATGTTCAATATCAAAGCAATACTTTAGAGTTATTGTAACAAAATTCATCTTTCAATTACCAAAACTTAAAATTATATATGAACTTAAGAAATTTCTTGAATATTTGATTTTTTTTATAAAAAAGTTATAAAAGCAAAATTATTTTGTCTCGAACCGGTTTTGAACCGACTCTGAACTAGTATTAAACTGATCTGAATCGAACCAGGGCATGAAAACGTTTGAATAGGCCCAAATCGGATCAGTGAGCACAATTTTGACGCCCAGTCGAGACTTAGGCGGCCGCCTGATCCGACATTTACAACACTGGTTATAATTTTAACCCAAAATATCTTTTCTAGTTGTTAAATGTTGACGTTTCTATCATTCGAGATATTTTACTACCCTCACAAACGTTAAAACAAAAGTGAAGAAAAATATTGTTAAGAGATTACATTCTAAGGGCATCTCTAACCATGTCTCCAAATATGCAAATTTTTGCATATTTGGAGACTATCTTCTCCAACGCAGGTATCCAAATATGCATATTTGCTACAGTGAGTCTTCAAATTTGAATACACACTGTAGCAATCTCCAAAAGTGAATAAATGAGTGTTAAGTGAAAGGCTATTATTATTTTTTATTTATGAGTGTAATAAATGGGTATCTAAATTTATTTTTATCTATGAGTGTAATTTATGTGTATTGTTTTTAAAAGAATTTAATTAATCTATTTAATTTGATTGTAAATTGAGTATATAAAAATTATTGCATTATAACTTCATTTGTAATTTATTTTGCAATATATATTTTTCATTAGAATCGACGACAAACAAGGATTTTAAATAAAAATTCGACAACAAACATAGATTTTCAATTACAATAATAAATAAACGAACACGGTTATTTGTCTTATTCACTAAGAAGATCGAAATATTAACTAAAATTACCCGTTGGGACGAGTATACTAACTCGTAGAATTAATTGTGTTTTATTCGATGTGTTATTTTTGATATTTTATTATATAAAATTTTGATTATTATATGACATTTATTTTTAGTAAATTAATGTATATATTTAATTTATTTATTAGAATTATATAAATATAATACGTAAAATTATTAAATAATAAAAATAGTATTTGATGTGACAGATAGAGATAATTTTGAAGATTGGGTTGGAGAGAAATAGAGACAGAGACTCAATCAATGAGTAATAATTTTTGGATATATGGATATAGCATTGGAGATTACCTAAGCATCACTTACTTTTCACCCTTTTTTGGATTGGAATTTAGAGGAGAACAATCAAATATCACAATGAGTAGTATTAAACTATAATTTATTTAAGTTTTCAAGTCGAATAAAACTTCAACGTAGAATTTATTAATAATATATTTCTTTATCACATTCCCTTTATCTTATTGTTTGTAATTCATATATATATATATATATATATATATATATATATATATATATATATATATATATATTATAGAAGTAAAATCAAATGTGGACCAGATAAAAAGTACGAATCGTTTGAACTGGTATAAACGCAAAATATCTAATAGAATACAGTAGAAAGTGAATGTAAACTGATAGAAACATGAAAATGACAATGGCGTAAATTCGATGTCACGTTTAGCGTGCTGGTACAAATTTTGCCGAATGAACGACTCTCATACAGTTAAGACGTTTCATATTATCTCCAGTTTGCATTTACAGTGGAATACATCCCAATATTAGAACTGTCTATTTTCGACGCACTCACCGAATATATATTGTTTAAACTCGATATACGTTGTTTCGAACAACGTGTATCAAAAAATTCACACTATTGACGGTAGCCCGACGAGACATGTAACATCAAGCACAAAGCATGGTCCATATAAGTATGTGGATATTTCAAGGCATAAAGCTTGGTCCATGTCACAATTTAGATCATTCAATTCCATTATGAAAGATAATTTCACAAAAGCTTGGGAACATGTTTTTGTCCATCACAAAGCAAATCCAAAGGAGCAAGAGAGGGTCATTTCACCTACCGCACCCAATGGCTGGTCCATTTGTCTCTGCACCTTTTGGTTTTGCTGTCCTCTTCAAAACAGTACTAAATATCATTCCCATTAATCTATCATTAACATAATATATATAAACACCTTCTTCTTCTTCTTCATTGTGTCTGCTGTGAAAAGTGAAATTCTGAGGCAAAAATGGGCAGTGAGAGAACAACCACAGGCTGGGCTGCTAGAGACTCTTCAGGCCATCTCTCTCCCTACACATACCCACTAAGGTACAAAAACCCAACAACAAAAAAAACTCAATTTCTTGTTGGGTTGTGTAAAGATCGAAACTTTATTGTTGTTGTTGTTGCAGAGAGACAGGTGCAGAGGATGTGTTCGTGAAGGTCAGGTGCTGTGGGATCTGCCACACGGACCTCCACCAGGTGAAGAACGACCTCGGCGCGTCCAAGTACCCCATGGTTCCCGGCCACGAGGTGGTCGGAGAGGTCGTCGAGGTTGGCTCTGCCGTCACCAGGTTCGTCGCCGGCGACACCGTCGGGATCGGGCTGCTCGTCGGCTGCTGCCGGGCCTGCCGACCCTGCCGGGCCGACATCGAGCAGTACTGCAGCAAGAAGGTCTGGTCCTACAACGACGTCAACGCCGACGGGACCCCGACTCAGGGAGGCTTCGCCGGCGCCATTGTCGTCGACCAGAAGTAATAAATAACAATGTTCTAAAAATTTCCGACTTGTCAAATTAGTCTTCGTGTTAATTTTTATTTTTAAAGTAATTCTCAACTAATTTTTAAAATAGTCTTCATAATACGTCAGACTAACGTTTAGCGTTTTTTTTGAACCATCAAGAAAATAAAAAATTAAGTTTTGATCACACTTTCCAGTACCCTTTTGAATTGGGTGTTCTGTTTTGTGTTCACTTTTCAGGTTCGCGGTGAAGATACCGGCGGGGATGGCGGCGGAGCAGGCGGCGCCGCTGCTCTGCGCCGGAGTGACGGTGTACAGCCCGATGAGCCACTTGGGCCTGAAGCGGGCCGGGCTCAGGGGAGGGGTATTGGGCCTCGGAGGAGTGGGTCACATGGGGGTGAAGATAGCGAAAGCGATGGGACACCACGTGACCGTGATAAGCTCCTCCGACAAGAAGCGAGTGGAGGCTCTCGACCACCTCGGAGCCGACGAGTACCTCGTCAGCTCCGACACGACCAGGATGCAAGAATTCGCCGACTCGCTCGACTACATAATCGACACCGTCCCCGTGGCACACCCGCTCGAGCCTTACATCTCTCTGCTCGCTCTCGACGGCAAGCTCGTCTTGGTCGGCGTCATCAACACACCTCTTCAGTTTATCTCCCCAATGCTCATGCTCGGTCGGTAAAAAAAATTCTTCAGTTCGTTCATAAAATAAGTGAAGCAATTGTTTTAAACACATTTAAAAATGTTACGAATTTAAATATTTTAACTCTATTGTGTCTAAAATAAAATCGTTGTTTTTTTTAAGTGGGTTTAAGTTGATTTTTGTTTTCGCGATTTGGGTTGTGACGATTTGTGGGGATTTTTTCCAGGGAGGAAGGTGATAACCGGAAGCTTTATAGGGAGCATGACGGAGACGGAGGAGATGCTCGAGTTCTGCAGAGAGAAGGGGCTGAGCTCGATGATCGAGGTCGTGAAGATGGACTATGTCAACACCGCCATGGACAGGCTCGAGAAGAACGACGTGCGGTACAGATTCGTCGTCGACGTCGCCGGAAGCAAGCTCGAGGCTTGAATCAAATCAGATTGTACACGTCTTGTTTATGAAATTTGGTAACCTTAAAACGATAGTGACTGGTGAAGTGTCTGTGTGGCTTTTTCTTAGTAATTGAAGAACCTTTGTTTCTCCACTTTTGATTATTTTTTTGCACGCCACAAAATTCCAAGATATCATGCAAGCAACAAAATTCTAAGATTGTTCACCTAAATCTGAACATGAGTCAACATCCTCAAGACTTTCATGGTTCCTGCATTTTTGTCCCAATGAAAAATTCTCCACTAAGATTACATGAGTCACTCCTTGTTGATGACTCACTCATGTTGGTTGGTGCAAATTTTCTCATACCAACAATGATGTTGAAATTTTAAGATCTGTTGTAAAATCAAATGAGTCTTGCACATGAAACTTAATGGACAATGTCTACTTAATTGTCAATGTTAAGAAATGATACTCAATTGACACATCAACTAAATATATGCAATTCCCAAACTTCATTTCAAGTTTGCATCTGTTTTCTAAGTTTCCAAAAACTATATGTCAACTAAGAAAAACACATGAATCAACAAGATCTAGAAAAATATTACATTCATTGGATTCGATATTGCCTACCTCTATTGAAACACACTGGCTGGCTTGACTCATTCCGACTCCATCTCAGTCTCGAATGTAGGAACGCTTACAGGTTGTGGAAAATCGGGGATCCGCTCGTAAGAGAGAAAAAAATATCAAGCACTCGTTAAATCTTAAATCCTTCTTAGGTCGATGCAGCCTATGAACTAGTTTCTTCCACCTCAATATATGTGTGATTTCAGATGCGAGCTTCAATTAATCATAACAGTTGACTAAAGTACATGTTCATGAAGTATCTTGAAGGATTGAATCCACTCAAAATCACTGCAAAGTGAAAAGAATGTGATTTTCAGCTGCGGCAAAACTTAAAGCAAAGGATATTCATGACATTAGTTGCGATTGAGACTTACAGATTGGAGAAAGGACAATGACGATGCCAATAGGATAGAGGAAAAAGGTTGTCCTCTCTAGAAACGGTAGAACTGCAGCCAGATATGTTACCGGCACATTAGATCACTAAATGAACTAAAGCACTCTGAAATTTATTTAGACAATTATCTAAAAAATATCCCATTCAATCCAAATTTTGACAAAAAAATCATCAATTCACTATAAGAGAATTTTAGGTCCACACCAACCTCAATCTCAGCCATAAATTCACTATAAATGTCTGATTTGTAATAAATGTAATAACTTAAAGGTACGATGACATCAATTTCTTCAAAGTGGACCGACCATCTGACATACATGTAACCATAATAATGCTCTTACCCGAAAATTGAACCAATTCTCAAAAAAAAAGAGAGCAACAGATCAAGAACAAAAAGATGTAACTCACCATCATAGCCCAAGAAGTTGAGGTAATGATAGTAAGATGTGGCCACCATGAAAAGGATATTTGACAGCAAAACAGGTATGAAGCCATGAGCTATCAATAGAGGTGAGAGGAAATAATGTATCACTGCCACAAGAAGAAGACATTAGTAACATAGTGGTACATAATTTGAGAAGATAATTTGTACATGGAACATAGAAATTACCATAAAGCATGACAAACATTGGGAAGAAAGAGTTGCAGTGAACGTCAAATGCATACAACCTTCATCAATCCGAAGCAAAAATTAAAGTCAGCAAAGACCGGCCAATTCGATTAACAGTGCAGAATGAAATAAGTAAAATCCTAAGCGTAAGCAGCATTCATGGAGTTCTAAATTCATTTTTTTCATATGAAATCTAGTTGCACTATACTAAACAACAAGTTTCTGAGGACAAGGGGAGAATTAATTTTCAGACTTGCCATTCAACACGCTGCTCAACCACATGACTGTTAGGAGCCTCTTCCCGGAGATAAGAATTTGTTAGGAACCTGTATGAATATTGAATGTCATTAAACACAAACAGTTTGATACTGTTCAATTTCAGCTCATACATCTCTGAACTGACCATGTTAAAAAGGGACAACTTCAAGAAAATGAAAAGGCTCAAGTCTATCCAAATTTGCAATGAGAACTTTAGAATTAGATTCTAGATCCAACTAAAAAACTTCACAATATTCCCACTAATGGGTAAATAAATACATCCAAAACTTGCTAGTTAAAAGTAGAATGGTAAACCTATGTGGGATACAGACAAATAGAAAGATGTAATAAACTTTAGACACCAGCGAAGAGAATTACGGTAATCTAGTCTAGCTGGAAACATTCTAACCATTAACTTGAGAATATTATTGCGAAAGTGTTGTACAAATATGTTGCGTCATGAAAGAATGAAGTTCTCAAATAAACACAGACTGAGCAGTTCACAACTCTTACAGGATGATTCCACATATTTTAATAGAAAAATGTTTATAACTAGCTACTGACGAGAGGGATCTCTATTGAATTATTTGGGAAAGAAACTATTGAGGAAGCCAACAATATGTACTATTCAGGTATAACTTTTATAAGGTCAGCAGTCACCAAGAGATATTACATCAACGGCACATAAACAAGAAAGTCAAATAATTTTATAGCCTTGAAAACAATGTCAAATTGTTAGGAAACCATAGTCATCATAAGGAGAGCTCCAATGCAGACATTATCAACAGTTTGCCACAATGCCATATATGAAGATGTACTACCAAGCTTAGGTGCAAGCATGCCTTACCAACAAAATGTAGCCAGCATCATTCCGATTATCAGAAAATGGAAAAACAGCACTGAAAAGACCACAAAAGCAGCATGTGTGGCACTATGGTCATAGCTGTAATAAGAAAAAAACACTCATATAAATTATTATTTGGAAAGCTTGAAAGAAGAATCCAATCAAACTGTTCAACAGAACAAAATGGAATATGTGAAATGGAAAAAAGTTGCCACATTCCAGGTACTGCATGATTTAGCATGTGTATCAGTGTATGAATCACAAACTAGTGAACTATTACGAACATCTGACAAAAATCTCTCTGAAAAACTATATGGGAACTCAAAATGATTCCATATTATGTACTAACTCATTAGGCACTTGTCACTTCATTCGGTAATATGATAGAAGAGCATATAAGAAACTTACGCAACACAGTAAGCAGAAGTTGCAACTGCCAGAAGAAGGCTGCAGATAACAACAAAAGCAGGATCGTCCCGGGCCCACTGATTTTTCGTTTCTGCGACCATAAAGAAGAGAAAACAACATTTCAACTTTACCTATTAAGTAGCAGGAAGATGCCATAAAGAAAAAGAAAAAAATTGAATTGACGCTTCTGAAAAATTAGGCTTACGCTTATGATATTTTGTGTGTTGATAGCTGCATCCATTGTATGGATCCACATGCAAAATGCAGAAGCATAACTATTAAATAAATCCTAGGAAACTCTAATGGGATTGGAATAACAAAGTGTTTTAATCATTTATGTTATGCTACACTGTAGGAATTTTATATCAGTCAAGAACGATGATATCAAATAGGAGATACGATACTTACACAACTTTTGGCGAAGTGCATAGATTGAGCATTTGCCAGAAAGTGTATTCAATATCCATTTGTTGCCACTGCATTGAACCCGTAACAAGTTATTGACAATTGTCATAAACAGTAGTTATGGTCGTATATATAAATATAAAACTAATCTACTCAATTGATAGCCATCAGCTCCAACAAAACTTTCCAGAAGGTAAGTTGGATGAGTTCAGTATAGGTATGACTCTGACTCTGACATAATGATCAAACGAAACTCACACTCATAGTGCTGAACTAGAAAAAAATTATTTATCACTACCACAAGGTTCAAAATTCACAGTTAACAACACAGAAACTTGAATCGAGCTGGCATCCCATAGACTAAATATTTTATCATAAAAGGGTACCTTATTGTAAATGTCACAACCATGTAAATTACTGTTCTACTTTTACAAGGACTTGTAATGCAACTATATAAATTCAAAGAACCAATCTGCAATGATAAAAGATGTACATGTTTTTATTAAAGTGTCATGTGAAAACCAGCATGGGTTTTCACAAGCAGGGACATATTAAGGCAAAACTAAGCCTGTAAGAGTGACATTTTCTCTAACCCGGTACTCATGCTACAAAACTTCAGATTCAAAAACCAAGCATAATAGGTTATAAGGGAATCAATTCAACAGGCTCGCACAATTACTACTCACCAGTATGCAAATAAACCAGTTATGCAAGATCATAGATCCAACATAAAATATTATGAGAAAAACCATCAACTCCAGTCTTCAACAGAACCACACAAGTCTAGAAAACTGCATTTGATACCCAATTCAACCAACACCCTTCATCATGAAGATGAAATTTTGTACCCTCTACATTAATGCACCACCCAAAAGCAAGAAAACCCACAAAAACTACGTCCCGAAAGACATGAGAAGGGTCATATCAAGGCAAAATGTAGCCACGAGAATGGTATTTTCTCTAAACCAATACTCATGGCATAAAAACTCATATTCAAAAACCAAGCACAACAGGTCATAATTCATAAAGGAACCACTTCAACACAACAGGCTAGCCCAATTACTCACAAGTATGCGAATAAACTAGTGCTGCAAGATCACAGATCCAACATCAAATATTATGAGAAAACCCACCAACTCCACAGCCTTCTACAGACCCAAACAAGCCTAGAAAACTGCATTTGACACCACAATTCCACCAATTCCCATAACCACCAAGATGAAATTTTGCACCCTCTACATTAATGCACCACCCAAAAGCAAAGAAACCCACAAAACACACGTCCCGCAGACCCTCGAATTTTCGATACCCAGTTCAAAAACAAAGCTCAATCGTCCATTCTGAGAAATGAAATACACAGAAATTGAAGGAAACGGAGATCAGATCCGGAGAAGATGAGAGCGAACCTTGACGATTCTGCGGAGGTACTGAGGGAACACAGGGCTGGCTCGAGAAGCTGAAGACGACGAGCGTCCTTTAGACACCGTCGGCAACATTTCTTCCTTCTGCTTTGCTCCTTCGGTTCGATTCGATTCGATCCTCAGTCACTGGACTTCGATTCCGAGATCTGTACGATTCTTCTACACGAAGCTCTCTCTCTCTCTCTCTCTCTGCGTTTCAATTCAGATGCCAAACAAAGGAATCGTGAAAATCACGACCTCGCTCTCTCTGGAGCAACCCATATTGGATCCTACAGCAACTGCACGAGGCCAACACAAACAGTACTCGGATTGACCTGACCCGATCCATTTTATTTCACTAGATTTATTCTTAAAGGAAATAAATTATAAACATTCAATTTGTTTAGTAATTTTATAAAAAAAAACAATTTGGCTGTCAAGAAAAAAATTTGAACCGAATAAAACTAAAGCATAATCAGTTCGATTTTGGTACAAAAATAAGTAAAATCATTGAAGATTTTAACTGAATCGTGAATCAATCAATTTTACAACGTAAATCATTGGTAGGCCATAAATAAAAAATTGTTCAAAAGTAAAACATTTATAAAAAAAAGTTTGAACAAAATCGACCAAACCAATAATCAACTAATTTAAAACCAAGGGATACTAAACTAACGATTTCAATTTTTATTTTCTAAAAACCGAAATGATCAACTCATTTCAAAGTCAAACCATAAAAACCCCTGCTCAAAATGGTATTGAATTACAGGTAATTTTTAGAAAACCATTTTCCCACCCCAAGGGAGACATGTTTAGGTAGGGCTGCAAACGAACCGAGCTTTTAGCGAGCCGCTCGAGTTCGGCTCGTTAAATATTCGGTTTGGGCTTGTTATAATCGAATTCGAGCCGAATTCGAGCTCAAGATTAGGCTCATTTAATAAACGAGCCGAACTCGAGCCTGAACTTTTAAGCTTCGACAGGCTCGCGAGCCAGCTCGTTTAATATTTAATTAATTATATATTTTCAAAATTTTGGGGAATATCTATGATGAAATTAGACAAGCCAAATCGAGTCGAGCCAATCACGAGTTGGCTCATTTAATATTTGATAAATTATATTTTTTATATATTTTTTCAATAAATATTTGTATTGGAAATTAAGTGAATTAACCCGAGCCGAGCTTGATCTTATCTAAGTTTTCTCGAGCCGAACTCGAGCTTATTTGCACAAGCTCGTTCGAGCCTGAGCCGAGGTCGAGCCGAACATTTTTTTCACGAGCCGAGCCGAGCCTTGTTTAGGTCTTCATTGAATATTTTACAATATTCTTGTAATGGTTATTACAATTTTTCACTTGGTAGAGAAAAAACTAGCTCAGGTTCAGATATGGGAACATGAACAACTGAGAAATGATAAAACACTCATGCAGAAATGTGGTTACAGACAATTTTAGCTACAAGCTTATGTTCTTCCCCTACAAATGCTACACTGGTGGCAAGCTTTCAGGACAATTCAAGCAAATTTGGGAAATGTACTGCTGCTGCTTCCTGGAACTGGTAATGTCACCGAGCGCAACAGCTCCAACGAGAAGGCGAGCCCCAGAAAATGAGAAAGGATTGTGTTCGCCGCAGCCTGCATAATGAATAGCAACAATTCTTCCATAAGTACGAACATATAAGAGCCATAGTAAATTTTCCGAATTTTATCAGATGATTAGTTTGCATAATTATGACATTTAGGAGCTTATGTGGATATCGAGATTCTGGAATTCAGATATGACGAGTACCTGAACTAGGAAAACGTCTAGAGCCAGTATAGGGGTGCTTCCAGGGGGGATTCCTTGGTAATACGGATTTGCTGTGGAAGTAAGAGCTTTGGCGACCAAGGATCCAACCGTGGCTTGCAGGCCTAAGACAGCAGCGCCCATCCCCAAAATGTTCAATGCTATGCTATTTCTTAAGCTTCTCACAACATCAGCACGAGGAGGAGCCTGCCAATTTTAGGGAGGAAATTGCAAGTAAACGTTAAAAGGTTGCATAGAATGGAAAACCTTAATGACTTACGGTTCATTTTATGGGCATCAAAGATTGGAAGCAATATGAGATGTATATGTTCAAGCAGATAGCTTAATTTGACCTTAGTACGACAAATGTCCCTCCACACACCATTCTGAAAATACACTCTGGCCATAGATTTTTAGTACAAACTCAGTAAATGTAGCAAAACTACTCTACCTACAGTCTTTAGACACCCCCGTCGTTTTACACTCGAGTTGTCGGATAATAAATTAAATTTATCCAACTTTAGAGATACTAGGGGCTGTGCCCTTTATCTTATCTTCATCATGGATATAAATGTGAAACATTTAATTATTGACTGCTTCTCTGCCAACCCAAAGTAAACAAGTCATCTTCATATATATTTCATCAAGCAAAAGAGCAATTTTATATTCCTCAAGTTTGTAGTGAGCCAAACCGGGTTACTTTGACACTATTGTGAGTGTTTCTTTTTCTACCCACCTAAAACCCTGGTTAGGCACCAATGATCATTGCAGTAATCCAGCTACACATTAGAAAAACACAAAGAACTAAAATAATTACGTGTCCTCTGCATTGCACAATCCAAAATATTGAGAAAAATAAACAATGAAAATCACGCATAAAATAATATAATGTGACGTTGAAGCCAATAAATTGATAGCAAATATCTATTATGACCATTGACAATCCATCCAGAGCAACAGAACTTCAAACACATCCTAATCCAAAAAATAATTAAGAAACCTCCACATGAAAAAGCACAATACCTTAGCGGGATCATTCACAGTTCTTTTAAGCTTCTCAGAAAGCCGAATATATCCAAACGAGAAGAACACGGAAACAAAGGCTGCAACAATCCCACCGGCAGTAGCATAAAAGGTAGCGGGAGAAGTGATCCTACCGGTCACAACCACTGAGAAGGCAAGAATCACCGCAGAGACCAATGTGCACACAAGCTGACACCAAAACCCTAAACTTCCCAATCTATTGAAATACCTAGAAGTGGCCTCCAATCTCTTAGCTACCTACAGCATCACATTCACTCCATTTTATCACAATTCACACAGAAAAAAAAGCTATACATCTCAAATTCATTCACAGCATAGCAAATCAAAACAAGGATTTAAACAACAGAACAAAAAAGATAATATCTTAATAAAAGGGTTTTGTACCCAGTAATGAAAAAACAGAAAAATTAAACCTTTTGCATAATTCCCTTTCCCTTTCCCCTCATTTTCTCAGAAACCAAACAGAGAATTGCACATGAGACAGCAATAAGCAGGAAAGGAGCAGAACCTGAGTGACTCTGGCGGACTCGTCACTTGGAGAAGTGTAACCAGACGAATCCGAGGAAGAAGCGATTCTGGGTCTTAACGAGAGGTTACATGTTCTGGTCCTGAGAGCATCGAGAGACGGTGGAGAAGGAAATGGAAGAGATTGGTGGGTGATTCTGAGGGAATTTGGAGGGGAGAGAGATGGACGAGCGATGGGGTTTATGCTTAGAGATAGTCGCCGGAGAAGGACGCTCTGAGGGTGAGAAAGGGGCGGTCCCGCCGCCGTGGAGACGCCGGAGCAAGCCACCGCCGGCGAGAAAAGCGTTTGCATATTCGAATTCAGACGAGCACAGTGAAATCGGCTAAAACTAGCTTTGCTCAGTGACGACTGATGCGAGTGACGAACTAGGAAATAGAAATCGAATATGGGCCTGCAATATTGGGCTTCGAAAATGGGCCGGTGTGAGGATTCAAAGGCTTCACGTATTTTGTCGGCGGTTTTTAGGGGCACCTTTAACCTGAAAATGATGCTAGAGTTATAAACGAGTCAAATCAAGCCTTATTTTGTCAGAGTTCAACTTGGTTCGTGAAGAAAAGTGTTCGGTTCGAACTCGGTTCGGACTCGAACGAAGTTATGCAATTCGAACTAAACTCAATTCAGTTCACTTAAATTTCAATACAAATATCCAGTAAAAATTAAATAAATTTTTAAATAATAAATGAGCCAGTTTGAAATTGACTCGATTTGATTTGGTTCGTCTAACTGTATTATAATTATTTTAAAATATAATTAATTAAATATCAAACGAGACGTCTTGCGGATCTATCGAGTTTTAAAAGGTTACACTCGAGCTCGACTCGTTTATTAAACGAGCCCAATGTTGAGCTCGAATTCGGCTCGAACTCAATTATACCGAGCTCGAGCTAAATATTTAACGAGGCGAGCTCAAGAGACTCGTTAAAAACTCAGCTCATTTACAGCCCTATATATAATATATCTACAAAAAAATATATAATTAAATCAGCTATATGTTATTATCACCTAAATAGATTTAACTAAGATTTGAATCATTTATCTATACTAAAGTTTCATAAATACATATTTTAAAGTTAATTTTGAAAGTAAATGATAAAAATGTCCTTGAATAAAACTTTAATTTAAAAAATCTAAAAATTAAAATTTTAGATTTGTAAGTAAAATCGACATTTTGAAGTTTTAAGTTTAGAACTTATTATTTCTCGTTCAAAAATGGAACATATTTAATTTGAACTTATATTAATTTTAAGGGTAGATGACAATTTTGTGCACCTGAATATACACTTTTACCACTTTCATATCCTAACGTTTTTTTTCTTTTTTCCATACCTGACTTTCATTTTGGACAATTTACCCCTACAATTTTCAAAATACCGAAATTACTCCTGGTTTAATGGAGAGAACCGGACCAATTTTTTAAAAAGTGTGAAAAGACGAAATTACCCTCAATTATTCATCAAATTTTCGAGTGAATGCCATTAGACCCTCCTATTTCATCAAAACAGAGCATCGTGAGCATCGCCGATCGCCGGAGCTTACCTGCTGGGCTTCGTACCTGGTGACCGGAGTGACCAGAGTTGATGAAGGTGACCGAAGTTGTGCCAAAATTTTCACTCGCCGGAAAGTGTGCCGGAAAATATGTTCCGGCACACTTTCCGGTGAGTGAAAATTTTGAATTTTTGAACTCATTTCTTATTCCCGCTCTCCCTCTATCTCTTTTCCGGCCATTCTGTGCTAGAGACGATCGTCGGAGCACCGCATTCTACCTTTTTGGTCGCTGCCCATTGCCCACCTCGTCGATACTCGCTGCACGCTGCCCACCTCGTCGATACTCGCTGCACACTGCCCACCTCGTCGATACTCTCCATTTTGTGTTGTGGAGGCTGCAGAGGAAGAACCATGGCCGGCTCTGGCAAAAAATCACCGGAGAAGACGAGAAGGAGAGGTCGAGGACGATGGGGTCGGGACGGACACCTTGACGGAGGTGTTCCGGAGGCCTCGTCGGTCCACCGTGCTCCCCACATGCCGGAGAAACACCGGCGATGGATGCCGGAGAAACGCCGGTGAGGAGGAGGTGGCGGAGGAGAAGGAGAGGAATAGTTGAATGGGTGGCATACTTTTGAAAATTTGATGAATAGTTGAGGGCAATTTCGTCTTTTCACACCCTTTAATTGGATCAAAATTAAATCTATTCAGGGGTATTTTGAAATTTATGAAAAAAGTTGTCCCAAAATAAAAGTAAGGTATAAAATAAAGAGAAAAAAAATTAAAGTATACAAATGTCAAAATTGTATATCAGGGTGCTCATTTTCTCTCATTTTAACTAGTAAATGAAATGATGTACAGATAGTTACGTGTATTTTCTCCTAAAATTCTAAATCCCAGCTCAGAACCAGAAGCTTCACCTTCAAGTCAACAAGAACCAAATCTCCAATTCCTCACCAAACCGATGGACAATCGCTCAGATCCGTGAAGCCATGGGGACATCAAGCTCAACCCAAAAAAACCCATCACCCAAAACCCCTCAAAACAAGCAGATCTTCATCCTCGCCGGCCAGAGCAACATGTCCGGGCGCGGCGGCGTCACGAAGCGCCACCGCTGGGACGGCGTCGTTCCGCCGGAGTGCCGTCCCAACCCAGACTCAATCCACCGCCTCGCCGCCGACCTCCGGTGGGAGGCGGCGGCGGAGCCCCTCCACGCCGACATCGACTCCGGCAAGGTCTGCGGCGTCGGGCCCGGGATGGCGTTCGCGAACGCGGTGGCGGAGGCCGCCGGAGTGGTGGTGGCGCTGGTGCCGTGCGCCGTCGGAGGGACGGCCATCAGGCGGTGGGGCCGAGGGCAGAGGCTGTACGAGAACACGGTGAGGAGGGCGAGAGAGAGCTTGAAGGGCGGCGGAGAGATCAGGGCGTTGCTGTGGTTCCAAGGCGAGAGCGACACTTCGAATCTGAAAGATGCTCTACATTACAAGGAGAATATGGAGAAGCTTATAGGCAATGTCAGGGAGGATCTGGGTTTGCCTCTGCTTCCCATTATTCAGGTTAATTCATTCATGACAATTCTAGCTTTCATTTGTACATGTTTTTTTCACCCATTGGGCAAGAGACCCAAATACATTGGTATTGTGTTGGATATGTTTTGAATCGATTAGCCGGTAATTCAATGTTCTAAAAATCCCCGACCCGTCCGATCAATCCCCTCGATAATTAGTCTCCAGATCCTTTCTGTCCGACTAGCGCCTAACATTTTTTCAGAACACTGGCTAGTATGATGGTCTCACTGGCCGGTTAGGGAGTCGGGGTCCAGAGGTGAAACCCCCCGAACATGTGGTATGCTATGTTTGTCAAAAGACATGTCACGTCACAATGCTCGACACGGTTGTAACTTACAATGGTGTCTCGAGACAAACTACTCGACAGAACTGTAGTTTACAGCATGGAGTAAATTATTTGTAGTATAATAACTTGGTGTTTGTATATTGTTTCTCTCTCTGGTAAACTCGTATGCGTGTGTACATAGTCTGCACATTGTCGATGAACCACGAAAGTTCTCTATGTTGTGTAGGTGGTGATAGCAACGGGAGAGGGGAAGTACATAGACAAGGTTAGAGAAGCGCAAGTTGGTATCAATCTTCCCAATGTGGTGTCTGTGGATGCGAAAGGGCTGCAAGTGAAGGAGGATCATCTCCACTTGACCACTGAGGCACAAGTGAAGCTAGGCCAGCTCTTGGCCAGTGCTTACCTCTCCCATTTTGCTACTCCACAACAGTCTTCTTGGTTCATGCAAGTTCTTGGTTTTGGGAGGCAAATCTTTTCCACCTTATTTCCCTTGTGATGGGTATGGGAATTTCGATGCTCCACCTTATTTCCCTTGTAACTTTAACTTGTATGTTTTTTGATCAAGTACATGTTCATAATCATGGTTAAATTCATTTGTAATACAAATACAATTGTGTGTAATTGGAAGAGGCATGAAATCACGAGAGGAGAAAAACTCCACACTCGAAGATCAAGCATCAATTATATCCAGTTTACAAATAAACAGTAAAAGACAGTCTTAAGACACCCTACTTCTCTGAAAACCTCTAGGCAAACCAAGTCGGACACACCGACCACCGAACCCAGAACACACTGAACTAAGCGAAACATGTCGGAAACAAAACGAAAAACGCAACGTCCATACAAAACTAACAGCAACAAAACACGACACCATAAATAAAATGATCACCCTCCCACCATTTTGGAGAGGGACATGCTCTCTATTGAACCCATGCGCGTCAGTGAGCGCTACTCCTCAAGTATCTTTTACGGGAGTATCCGATAACCACCCAATCTTAAGCTTTTCAGGGTGTCCAAGTTTACAGAACTATTTGAGGGAATATCTGAATGAGCCCGGCAAAAAGGCAACCAAACAAGCATATCTGAAACGAGTCGTACGAAGAAGTGGCTGTATAAAATTCTTAACATTCTTGAAACGACGTCGAATTGGTTCGAATAACGACTAAAAGAGAGGAAACAAGAAACAAGAAGCAAGACGAAGATAGAAATTGAGAGGTCAGACCAAAAATGGTGGCACTCCAATTCTGCTCTCTCTCTATTGCAGTCCGCGGTAAGCTTCCAATCTATCTCTATCTCTATAGCTATGCTTTCTTTTTCTACAGACTTGTCTCTTTCTTCATATTCTGGGTTTTTTTCTCCAGGTGTTTCTGGGTTCAGCTCAGCTACCATGGCTGCTCCGGCGATTTATAGGTTTCCGCGGGAAAATTTGGCGCCAATTGGACCTGCTTTTGTGATGGGTTCTTCTCCATTCTGTAAGGTTCCCAATTTTTGTAGCTCCGTGCCCTACATTTTGATAGAGGAGTGTGGGTAGGGTTAAAAGTTGAGTCAATGATTTTTCTGCAAAATTGAGCCTGACCCTTTTGAGATTAAGCATCACTCTTCATGGTATATGTTTGAATTATCTTGGATTTAAGTATTTTTGGAAACACCTGATTTAGTGTTTGGAATGTGATATGGTTTCTAATTTGTTTTAAGTTTTTTCGGGCTTATGTTGGTTTGTGGCGTGTTAGGAGGAACTATTACCCATTTGCTGTATTCTAGATTCAGAAAAGTGTAGTCGTTACATTTGATTGCTAGGCCTAAATGGTATTGATCATGCATTGATGTAACTAACCCATGATATGATCAAAGGGGATTCAGGTTGTCGGTCATGAGAATCGAACCTTGTAGCTTACTTGTATGGAAATGACATCGACGATATTGGTGTTTGTTTTATATCATCTCTAAGTTTTGCTGGGGATAGTATACGGCAGTGTAGAGTTCGGAAGTACATATGCACAATTTTTTTAACTATCGCGTATCTGCACTGCAACATGTTCTTAGCTTTTGATGTGTATTGCTATTTCCTTCCCATCATCTTATTTATACTGTATTCAGATCTAGCTAGACCGACTGTCCATTGCAATACAACTGATGCATATATTAGACTTGAATACTCGAGTTTTATGAGATTGTGTATATGTTTTCACTAGACTGAATATTGGTCATTGAAGTGAATGCTTTGTTTTATTTACAGTGAGTCGGGCAACTTCGCAGCTGATGAGGCCTGTTTCGAGAACATCAATGTCCATAAGATGTGAGAAAGGAGGCAATGGTTTAGATGTATGGCTGGGCCGGGCTGCAATGGTCGGATTTGGTGTGGCTATTTCTACTGAAGTTGCAACGGGCAAGGGACTTCTAGGGGTACGGTTCGAGCTGCAGATTTTAAGTTAACATGTGAACCAAGAATTACAATGTACCTTCAATTTTATATTATGTAAAATCATGAAACAATTATTTTGATTTCTCCTGCAGAATTTCGGGCTGTCAGCTCCGCTGCCCACGCTGGCCTTGGCAGCTACGGGATTGGTGGGCATTGTCGCAGCGATTTTGATATTCCAATCCGCCTCCAACAACGATTACACTTGAAAGCGCGTCGTGAGTTTGTTTGTAAGTTCGGGATTCTGAAAGATGACCTTGTTTTTGTTCATCAATTGTAATTTCATTGTAAGTTAAAACCTTGATTCATGTAAAATCAATCCATCTGTTGTACTTGTAGCACTTTACTTGTGCTATATAAACCTTGAAAGAGTTTAAAATACATATATATATAACATTTAGCCTGGGGCTCGAATCCAAAACCGAGAGTACGAGAGATACATACAAAATAAAAATCGCCCACCGTGGGGCTCGAACCCACGACCACAAGGTTAAGAGCCTTGCGCTCTACCAACTGAGCTAGACGGGCATACTGACTTTTCACCGACGTCTTATTTTTTGAACAATAAGTAAAATAATATTATTTTGTTTAAAAGGAATATCAAAATAAATTCATTTGTAGTCAGAAAGAAAACAAATGAAAGTTGAATAATTCGCTAGAATACAACTTCTAATATGAATAAATAAACCCGGAGAGAATATTACTTCTTTATTAATAGCCGGTTACTTATAACCAGTGTGGGCCCAACAATTTTTGAAGCATAAAAATATTAATTTGAATATTTTACCTGAAATGTGATGTCTTTTAGTTATATTTGGGGGCATTTTCAATCACATTATAATCTTAATTTTTATGTGGGTGTGAATTTAGTGTAAATGTCTTATTTACTTTATGAGCGAGTCGGCCCTTCTTACAACATATTCTCTCGACATACCGTTAAAAGGGTTTAAAACGACAACAACATATAGCGTTTCATGAATGAAATATTTATCTCTTGCACACAAGTCCTTGCCCATGAACTCCACTTCCACATTTAAAGCTCGGAAGCTCAACCAAAGCTTGGAAATCATCATAACCTTGTTCGCCGTTAAATCTTGCCACCAGACAATCGGGAGCGAACAAGCTCGACGTGGCATAGTCCATCATGTCTCCGCCCATTACCGGCATGGTCGCCCCGACCTTGACCCGGCTCACGTAGTCAGGCTTGTAGGTCTGCCCCAACACTCCACTCACCTACAACACATGCATAAGTCATAATTTGTCAGAAGCCCAACACACCTAAAAACTCAAGTTTATAGGTAGAGGTTGAGTTGAGACTGGTATTTCAAGTGATGAACAGATTCAACTCGTGAAAGTAAACGACACTAAATCCAGATACCATGCTAGAAGTTCAGCCCACCTTAAAAACTTAATCACAGGTAAACGTTCACGCTGTTATTTGAGATGATGAACAAATTCACGTATTTTAGACGTTGGTTTGGCACATATTCAAAAATATCATAATCTATGGTAATAATTCAAAATAAATTGCTCACCTGGTTGCTGAGGGACAAGAACTTGAAGCCAAGATCAAGATGAGCAAACACATGACCATCTCCGGAGACTCCATAGTCATGAACCCTAGACTCCTCCTCGGTGATGGGGACAACCTTGGCCGTGATCTCGAAGCTCCCTTCGACCTCGACCGCCACACCATTGGCGGTCCCGCCGACCCTGGTGACGGTGGCGGCGGGGAGGGAGGAGGACCGCCAGGTGGCGCCCTCCGACTCGGGGAGGGCGACGGGCCGGCCGTCGAAGCTGAGGGCGAGGCGGACGGAGGAGTCGTCCCGCGCGCCGACGAAGAGCTGGTGCCTGCCGTAGCGGACGGCGATGGACTGGACCCACGTGAAGTCTCGCCGTCCCGCGTCGGGGTTGCGGCGGCCGGTGAAGTGGGCGTTGATGTGGAGGTTCGTGTCGGAGACGAGGCAGAAGGTTTGGTTCTTCTTGCCGTGGAAGTAGAAGGTGATGCCGCCGCCGCCGGTGAATCTTGGCTCTTGGGACATTGCTCCGGGCTTGTCACACTCTACCGAGTACATAGACCAACACATTATTTTTAATAAATATAAATTTGCATTGAGATTATAACTTTCGAAAGAGTGTATATTTAAGTATAAAATGTTACTATGTTTCTTTGTTTCGGACTCATAATATATCAAATTGAAGATTATTAGATGATTTTCGATTTGATATACAATGATCACGAAACGAAATTCGTATGAGAGGGTTATGTCATTTCAAAGTTTCATTATATTATTTGATAATTAATCATTACAAAAATATATTAATGATCAAATTAAAAATAATAACTAATGATGTAAATAAATAATTAATAATAATATATAAACATAACGTTTTTTCTTTAAAGTTGTAGATCTTCTAATTCTCTTCGATTTGATAAATCATGAGTCCAAAACAGATGTCATATAAATTCAGAAATTTTAGTATATTATTAATAATTAATTAATTATACTAATAACAACTAGAGAGTTGAGCAGATGTTGAAGACGTCTTTTTACAATTTATTTATTTATTAAATAAATATAAACCAATTTTGAATTTGAACCGGTCCGACCGGCTTGATTTCAAATCAAAACTATTCAGGGTATTTTGATCTTTTTACCTCAAAATTCTGTTAAATTTAACTTTGTTATAGCTAAATGAGACGAAATGTAATTTGGGTGACTGCAAAATCGAGTTTTATATTTGGGTATACTTATGACTCAAGTTAAGTGTACTTATGTGTAATTATCCTTAAGAATATTTATGTTCATAGTGCATGGGTCTTGCATGTGTAACAAAGAAACACTTTAAAATTCTGTTAAAACTCGTTCGATCCAAAAATAAACTGTGTATCTTTAAATCTAGTTTCTATAGTACTATGGATGTTTCAGTTGTAACATTGTGTCACATATATCTAACAATTGGGTCAAACTGATTAGCTGCAGTTGTTCCGTTCCTGTTTGCATACTATTTCATTTTCAATTTGCCCTGTGCGTGTGTATACTCCTCAACATAAGTATGGTACGAATGATTTGAAAGAGATGGATCAGTACTTACTGCAAACGGGTTTGCAAGAGTCGCAATCAACTTCACAATAGACGGGGCAAGCTTCGGGGCAGAGATGCTCCGTCTTGTAACATTTTGGGTACCACTTGTTCACGCACTTAGCCTTGTGACGATAAGTTGTCGGTGCCGGACTCGCCGCCTCGGCGACGGCCACCGATAGCCACAAAAGTGTTACAACAATTGGGGCAAATTTAGCCATCACTATATAAGATTTGATGATGTTAATAATGGGAGTGGCTTGTGAGTTGTGACATTGTCGATGCCAATTCTCTCCTTTTATACACTCATAATTATCTAAGTTAATTAGTTGGCTTGTGTTGACAATATGCTCGTGGGATCGACCACTTTGGTGCCAAATATTTATTTATTATATCTAAAGATTGAAATTTATCGACCTGTTACACTTGTACTTACTCTAAAAGTTAGACTAATAAATTTTAATTTTTTTAATTATAAGTTAGGTTGCATATATATACTACTGCCCTGACCCATAACTAATTAATGACTTGCAAGTTCTTTGTATATTGCAAGTCATTAATTAGTTATGTGATGGTCTCATTATATGCAACCTAACTTATAATTAAGAAAATTGGGTAGAAAAAGGAGGATAAATTATTATAAAAAAAAATTCGAACACAAAAATCTTAAATAAAAACCTAAAATATATGTCATGCATCCAAGTAAATCAAATTATTTGTGCATAAAATACGTTCTTAAAATACATGAAAATGGAATGGAGATTAAAATAAAATGTAGCTTACGAGGGAGACATAATATACGAATAATACATAATATAAGAATATTTGACACAATGTGCATGTGTACTAACCTATGTTTATGGTCACAGAATTATTTAAATGATTTGTGCATTTATATATCCTCCAAACGCATGTTAATGATAATAAAATTTGGAACGAGTCGAACTAAATTTAAGTAATTCACAGCTTAATGGTTGTGGAATTGTCGATATCGGCCAACAGCTTCCGCTCGCCTATTGGTTTTAAACTGATGGATCATAATTAATGCTCTGTTGTTTTCTTTTATTAAGAGGTCAGGTAATTAATTAGTACATTGTCTCGCTGCTCTCGCCCGAGTTGCTTACTTCTGAGTCTGATAATCTTAGAATTCGCGACAAAACATTTGATACTTCAATTGTTGGAGGAGAAATGTCTAAAGCTGAGGTTGCTCTTGAATCCTTTCGATTGTTCGTTCCAGAACTACACTCTTTGGCCTTAGGACTGAATTATTTTTTTGAATCTGAGAAGAACTTTCAGATAAATAGAAAGGTAGTTTAATCGGAATGAATCGAAATAAAATAGAATTATTTTTTCTATAATTTATCGTTATAAACATCAACTACTTCAAATTGGATGAGTTTCTCCTCAACAAATAAGCTTTTGGGCCAATAAAACATTGCCCAATGAAGAGATAGTCGGAAAGAGCATGTTGAGTGATGTTGAGATACATACATTGAATTTTAAATAAATCAATAAAATTCATTATATTACAAAACACAAACAATAAGGAAACCAACAAGCCAAAAATAGGTTTCAGGCTTTGGTCAAGAGTTTGAGTGTAGATTGTTTTCTGATCCTCTTACTCGCGTACTTATGAATGATTTGTCTTAACAACACTGGGCCAATAAAATCCTGCCCAATGAAGACATAGTCGGAGAGGTAAAAAAAATCGAGCATGTTGAGTAGGAAACCAATAAGCCAAAATAAGTTATGGGCTCCGGTCGGGAGTTTGAGCCTGATTGTTTTCTGAGTCTCTTACTCGTGTATTATTCAACGCTTGCTTGACCAATTGGTTAATCACTTGAACCTGAGTCCGAATAAATTGGGTTCGAGTCACGCTGCGGTAAATTTATATTCCACCATTATTCTCTTTCAACTCGTGTTGGACCTCTCTCGGTGGGAGTCAAGTGAAATGTGGGCCCCTTCCTACATAAAGGTGTGTTTTGAGCCAATTATTGATAAAATAATTTTAAGAAGACTTCAGAATCACAAGATTGATGCTCTTTTGTTTCATCGTAATATAGTCGAGTTCAAATCTTGATACAAATTGCCGGTAAGAAAAACACGGGCATTATCGGGCCATATCATCGGGCCTGAATGGTATGTAATTTGGGCTTGATAGTGATTTGAGGCCACAAAATATCATCGATTTATATCACAAAATCACAAATCATAGTCAAAATCATCAAAAGCTCGCTCATTCGAAGCCAAACGGCTTTGTACTGTGGAGAGTGAGATCGGCGCGAGTTTGAAGATGAACGGAAAATCGTACCACCGCACGCCGACGGTGAAGATCCGGGAGATGAAGGACGACTACCTCAAGTTCGAGCTCCGCAACACCGACGCGAGCGTGGCGAACGCGCTCCGGCGCGTGATGATCGCGGAGGTCCCGACCATCGCCATCGACCTGGTGGAGATCGAGGTCAACTCGTCGGTGCTCGGCGACGAGTTCATCGCCCACAGGCTCGGGCTCATCCCCCTGACCAGCGACCGGGCCATGTCGATGCGCTTCTCTCGCGACTGCGACGCCTGCGACGGCGACGGCCAGTGCGAGTTCTGCTCCGTCGAGTTCCACCTGATGGCCACCTGCATGACGGACCAGACGCTCGACGTGTCGAGCAAGGACCTCATCAGCTCCGACCACACCGTCGTCCCCGTCGACCTCTCCGACGCCGCCTCCTACGAATCCACCGAGCAGAGGTAATTTTATAGACACTCACTCGGCTTCTAATTTTATTTAGGGTTTTGCCTGCATTACATTGCCTGGATGCTGTTTAGATTTTTAGGGTTTTGGTTTTGGAATTGATTGTTTGCTAGAGATTTAGATTTTAGGGTTTTTGGAATGGATTGTTTACTGGAAATGAAATTTAGATTTTAGGATTTTGGGAATGGATTGTTTGCTAGAGATTTAGGTTTTAGGGTTTTTGGAATGGATTGCTTACTGGAAATGAAATTTAGATTTTTGGGTTTTTGGAATGGATTGTTTACTAGAAATTTAGATTTTTTTTTTTGGTTTTTGGAATGGATTGTTTACTATAAATTTAGATTTTATTGTTTTTTGGAATGGATTCCGCCTCCTAGGAATCGTCTGAGCAGAGGGAATTTTCGACCCTCGGTTTCTAGGGTTTGGTCTGCATCACCTGGATTTTTAGATTTTGGGTTTAGGGTTTTGAAATTGATCGTTTTCCTAGGAATTTAGATTTTAGGGTTTTGTTTGGGGATTTATATGTTATTTTTTACAGGTTCGATGTTGATGAGCTTTTGTTTTCTTTTTCGTTTGTTAGTTCATAAAAGTTGCAATTTTCTTTTGTGGGATTTAGATTCTAATGCTGCATTTCTATTAGCACTATGTTAACATTATGCTGCATTTTCACATGTGATTCACATAGTCTATGATAGTTAGTTGTTTTTAGTTTAGAATTTTAGATTGTGAATCAATGTTGGTCAGTGCACACATCCTTGACCTGTATTTGTGAGGTATTCGTGGTTTTATTTTCTGAGATTTCTTGTTGAGCCTAAGCAGACCAACTCACATATACACATGGTATGTTCCATCTGCTTTTTACGCGTTAGATTGTTTCATTTAGTTTGAGCTGATACAACTACCATTTAGAGAGATGGGTAGATAGCAACTACATTTCCTCATCGAACAGGAAAGGAAGTATATGATTATCGAAATCAAAAGAAGCATTTGTTCTTAATTACTGATGTTGTGTGATTCACATGTTGCCTAGATAGTTGTTTATAGTTTTGAATTTTAGATTGTGCTATGAGTCAATATTGGTCAGTGCATATCCTTTACCTATATATATTTATGAGATATTCATGGTTTATATTTTCTTTGTTGAGCCTGATCTGACCAACTCACATATGCACATGGTATGTTCTATCCACTTTGTAAGCATAGGATTGTTTCATATAGTTCGAGCTAATATAACTATCATTTAGAGAGACTGATGGATAGCACATATAGAAGCATTTGTTCTTACTTTTGATTGCAGGGATACATTGTGTTTTTGTCAGTTTATGTAGTTTCTTGATAACTAAAGAGAACCTTTGAAAATTAAGTCATTTGCTTGCATGTTTCTTCGTAATCGTTCTTTCAGTTTGGCAGATTTCCTTTTCTCCCCTTCTTTTCTCTCTTCATTATCAGCAAAAAAAACTTATATGCATGATGTGTGGTGTCCCTGTAAGGACTCTGTTTGATGGTAAAAAGGCTGACTTAGTTCACTTTCTCTATTCAGGGGCATTATAATTGTGAAACTGCGCCGTGGTCAAGAATTGAAGCTGAGGGCGATAGCTAGAAAAGGGATTGGGAAGGATCACGCCAAGTGGTCACCTGCAGCCACTGTCACTTTCATGTACGAACCGGATATTCATATCAACGAAGATCTGATGGAGACGCTGACTCTTGAGGAGAAGAAAAGCTGGGTTGAGAGCAGTCCTACCAAGGTTTTCGACATTGATCCTAATACCCAACAGGTAGTTCATATTTATAAACTTCAGTTCTTTGCTTTATAATAGCACCGTTACATGTTTCCATTGCAATTTGCACATTTAAAGTACTGGTGAACTTAAAAGTTTTTAAATGTGAATTTGAACAAGATGCATGAAAATGATAGTTGCTCTGAAGTTTCAAGTCGTGTTAAGTAGTGTCAATATGGATTATCACAACCTATATATTCTTTAAATGGGTTCAGTAGCTGTCCATCTTGATCTTATACCCGAGTAATTTTGTAGGTTGTTGTGGTGGATCCAGAGGCATACACCTATGACGACGAGGTGATAAAGAAAGCTGAAGCCATGGGTAAGCCAGGGCTTGTGGAGATCTACGCCAAAGAAGACAGCTTTATCTTCACAGTGGAGTCTACCGGTGCTGTCAAGGCTTCTCAGCTGCTGATCAACGCGATCGAAATCCTCAAGCAGAAGCTGGATGCGGTTCGCCTTTCTGACGATACAGTTGAGGCTGATGATCAGTTTGGTGAGCTGGGTGCTCATATGCGCGGCGGGTGATCCTCGTGGCCGGGTTTCTGTTTGCAGAGCGGATTTTGTTCATAGGTTCTGAAGCTGCAAGCAATGAGCTGCATTTTGGATCATAACCCTATCTGATTATCCATATCAAAACAGTTGACTTGTTTTGTTGTTTCTTGTTGAACTTGTGGCCTTCTGATGTTTTGACCTGATTCTAGAATTCTATCAGCTAAACTTGTGGCCTTCTGATGTTTTTACCTGATTCTAGGATTCTATCAGCTAAAGTTGGGTGTTTCATGTTTAAGTTAACTTAATACAGCGAAGTTAACTTACTACAGTCTGCAAATCCATGTCTAGGTTGAAACCAATATAAATTATAGCAAAAATTGCAAAAAGTGTCATGTTGTCTGACATTTTTGTGTGAATGTGCCATGTTGTTTATTAATAGCAAAACGGTGTCCGGTTGTTTATCTTGCACAAAATGTATGTTTTTATAAAATGACGAAATTACCCTTACAATTAAGAATATTACTTTTTATTTATATTTTTGTTTCTTTTGAAAAGAAAGTTTTTCTATTTTCATATTCTAACTAAACTTGTATAATCAAATTTTGTAATTTAATTTTTTTTAGATTATTTCAAGTTAAAAAATATTTTTTTATAATTATGTTATGAAAACATAATTCTTAATTTTAGGAGCATTTTTGTTATTTTTATAAAAAAAATTACACATTGAAATAAATTGAAACAACATGACACTTCTCGCAAAAATGTATTCTTGCAATTTTCTCTAAATTATATAAAAGAAAAAAAGAGAGTTTAGGTAATTCCTAATCAGAGCTGAAATCTATCTGCAGCTTCAGTATCCATTTGCATTTATTTGTAAATAATAGGGTAAAAGACACAAAACTAGATCCAACAATACCCAAAAAACACTTAACTACACCATATTTCAAAACGGACAGTGAGCTACACCCAAATATCATAAACTGACAGATAGCACCGACCGTTAGAATTTCTGTTAAAATCTATTAAAATTTGAGGTGAAAAGACGAAAATGCCCCTAACCACACTTCAAATTTTCAAAACCATGCCATTGTGAGGATTTTTGTTGTTTCTCCCATAACCGTGGCTCAAGCTTTGACGGCCTCGTCTCCGACCAACTTTTCCGGTCGTCCTCAGCTTCTCGCCACTGACCGGAGACTCACCGGAGCCCGTCGCCGGAGACCGTGGCTCAAATTTTCAGTCTTTGTTTTTGTAAACACCACCGACATGAGCTAACTTCCCTCCGGGGCTCTCTTCTTGGACCCGTCGACATTCCCGTCAATGTCCCGACAGCTCCACCCGAAGTTCCTCTACCGACCCAACCCGTTCCGGAGCTCTTTCAAAACAGAGTCGAGCCTGAGTGGCTGTGTCGGACCACTGACCAGAGCTTCTCGGCTCCGACCATTGAGTGGGAAGCTTACTTGGGGAGCAAGCATCATCATCAAAACAGAGCCACCACACATGCTCTGTTTTTCTGTAATTTCTCGGCGACGGCTCCGGCGACTTCCTGCACCGTCTCTCTGTCAAACCTTGTGTCTCCGGTCAGTCATTGAAGTCCGCAGCACAACACGTGTCTGGCACGAGAACATCACAAACCAAACAATAATTGCTTGCAACGCAAGTAATGCTTGCTGCAAGAAACAAATCCTTGATTCCTTCGTTTTCAGGTCTACCCATTCGACGACATCCAAGGCTTTGATTTCTTGAAGGTTAGGACAAGTTCCACTGCGAGAAGAGAGGCGGAGGGTCGCAGACGAGTGTGGCCGAAGTCGCCGGAGCTCCGGCGACGGACTCCGACGAGTCTCGGGTCAGTGGCGAGGACGACCAGAGAAGTCGGTCGGAGGTCGGAGACGAGGCCGGCGAAGCTTGAGCCACGGTTATGGGAGAAATGACCAAAATCCTCACAATGGCATGATTTTGAAAATTTGAAGTGTGACCAGGGGCATTTTCGTCCTTTTACCTCAAATTTTAACAGTTTCCATCCAAAATTCTAACGGTCGGTGCTATCTGTCAGTTTATGATATTTGGGTGTAGCTCAAAGTCCGTTTTGAAATATGGGGTAGTTAAGTGTCTTTTTGGTATTGTTGGGTGTAGTTTTGTGTCTTTTACCCTATATAATATGAGGCTACCAAAACAACAATCAAGGAGAATAAGACATCAGCAACAAGCAAATGTAAATTGACAATCTTGTTTGTGCTTTCCAAATGTAATAAATATTTACATTAACCATCATAAAGTAAACAAATATGAAATGCTGACAAGCCTGTTTTTTTGGGCTATTTACACAATGACTTGAAAATGTAAAATCCAAATATGCAAACTGAAAAATCCAAACTAAGATTATACTTTCTTCTGCAATCAGACTCCATTCCTTTCCCCTCAGCCTCAAAGCTTTCCGAATTGGGCGCCCTAAGTACGAGCTGAAGTTTTCCTCGCAGGCGCTCGCTTCATTGCTCTTACGCTCAATGGACTGTTCTTGCTCTGTTCCAACGACAACATAAAATCAGCAAAAGAAGATCAATTGATAGAAATATGCGTAGTTAGAGAATTGAGCAATTACCGCTAGACAACTTCCTGCATTGGTATCACAGACGGGATAGTCATGAGGGCAGCAGCTGGAATGGTCATTGCAGCATGTAGCAGACTCCAGCGGGCAACATCCCCAAGCAAAGCAATATTTGCCATACTCGTAAACACAGCAACATGTGGTTCCTTCGGCGCACGAGTAGTACTCATCACACACTGTTGGAGGCTTGACAGGAGATGGGGGAGAGGGGGTGGGCTTCGGAGGGTTCATACCCTTCTTTGTGGGGTAGGAAGCCTCCATTGCAATGCCACACTTGCCTCTTTTGGTTTTCTGCACGTTTCGCTCCATTCTGATGTACCCCTTCTCTCCCCATTTAGGACCCCACGAGTTCCTCACAATCCAGTAGTCTACACCATTTTCTGTTCCGTACCCAACAGCTGCCACGCCGTGATCTAGATCTATTCCACAACGTCCTGTAAATATACCCTGAAAAAGATGAACGGATGGGATTAATGAACCAGACAGTTTGGTACCAAAAGTAAACATAAATGGAATGTCAATGGAAATTACCGAATGGTAGAGTTGGAATTCCCTGCCACCAGCTTCAATGGCAACGCTTATGGGTTGATTTGCCACAGCTTTCTTCAATGAGCTCTCATCATTTTCAGGGACGTCTTCATATCCATCTATGGTAACAACCTTAGCATTTTTCTACAAGAAGCAAAAGACAATAGCAAATCAGGCTGTATATTTAATGGGTCAACCCAGATTCGATAAAATAAAATACTTAACAAAGACCAAGCACGGTTCCCTCGTACACATACCCTAACTGGGTCGCATGTTCCATCAACGGCTTTGTAAGGATAGTCTTCTTCAGTGTCAATACCGCCATTTTTAATGATGAACTCAAAGGCATAGTCCATAAGACCACCATTGCATCCCTCGTTAAATGATTTATCGCAATCCACCAACTCCTGCTCCGACAGAGAGACTAGATCACCCGTGACAATGTGATTAACTCCCTCCACTGCAGCAATCGTTGAGAACGCCCAGCAACTCCCTTCAATATAAATCATTCAACAAATCAGCTTAACAGGAACATAGAGCCAATTATACAGTAAAGTCAACTATTTGTCTTCTTCACCAACGCAAATTGGTACGAGTAAGATTACCTCAAACCAGTGTTCTAAAAATCCCCAACAAGTCCAATTAATCTCCGATCAAGCACTCACTGCTTCTAAGAATTATCAAGTACTAATGCAAGTACAGAAAAGCAAACACTATTCTCCTGACTTACGAGTCTAATTTTTCATTGCAAACACAAAATTGATACAAACAAGAAACAAAACCATAATCTCAAGACAATAATAAGATCCTTTGCAAATATTCAAGTTCATGGATTTCAACCTAACCTTACTCATTCACTGAACAATCAGCAACAGACAGACAAAAATCTACAGCTATTGAGTGCCGATTCTAACAAATCTTTATCTCTATAGTATTAACAAACAAACTTCAACATCACACAAATTCTAAAACAGACACAACAAAAACATATAGCTACCAAAAAACCCACCTTGTCCAAGGAGAGCCACAAATTCTAATACAGACAAGTAACTATTTTTTCCAAGTCCAAATCTACATACTATTCATAACCAAAAACAGTGTTCTAAAAATCCCCAGTTAGTTCTTGATTAATCCCTGATTAGTCCCCGATATTGAGCGGTTATACTAAATCCTAATCTATCGTATTTCTAGCTAATAATGAACAAACTTCAACATCACAGAAATTCTAAAACAGACACAACCGGATCATATAGCTAGCAAAAAACCCATCTTGTCCAAGGAAAGCCACAAATTCTAATACAGACAAGTACCCATTTTCCCAGTCCAAAACTACATACTTTCCATAACAAAAAAAATAGTGCTCTAAAAATCCCTGAACTACCCGGTTAATCCCCAATTAATCCCAAAAGGCCCGTTTTTTAGAACATGCTTCCCAAAACATAGGCACATAAAAATCAAATTTTTAGAGTACCCATAAACCGAAAGATCCAAAACAAATCAAGACAAATAAGCAAAAAAAAACACTGACCACACTGTCCTTGGTCCTTGACCGGAGCAACAGACCCTTTCTTTCTCCAATCCGCCGACTCCGGCAGGTTGTCCCCTTCCCGGAACGCGTACCGGTCACTCCTCGTCCCGGAGAGCCTGACCTTCCGGTCCATCCTCGTCCCCAGGTACATCGCCCTGTACTCCTCGTTGGTCAGATCGGCGAACCGGTTCATGCCCAGCTTGTAAGGCCGGTCGACGGAGTTGTGCTCGTCGGCGAAAGCCAGATTGTCCCTGAAGATCTCGAACCGGCGGTCCTTCTCGCCGAGACCGTTGTAGGCCTTTCCGTGCTCGACAAGCCACCGCTCGTACAAGCTCCTCGTCTCGCCCTCGGACCGGGCCAGGCCGTGGTCGGCGTCGTATTCGATGATCGACATGTCGGAGGCGGCGGAGGAGAGAGCGATTGAGAGGGTTATGGAGGCGACCCAGATCGCCATAGCTGTGGAGGAAGAGGAGGAGGGTTTGGGGAAGAGGGTCATTGTCGATTTCGGAGATGGGTCTGTGAGAAAGGGATTGGATTTGTGGGTTCTGTATATAAAGGAGACGATACAGAGACCTTGTTGTGAATGGAGAAGGAGACGATATAGAGAATCGGGATTGGCCTAGTTGACCACTTTTGCTGTAAAATAGGGACCTATTTGTCTTATTATTTATATTTTATTATTGTACTGGTATTAGAATTTGTATAAATTAAAAATAAATATACATTTTTGACCCTTTCATACATTAAAAATAAATATACACCACCGCCAAAAAAATATCGTGGTTCGACTGTTGTTGTTTTTGATCTAGTACGAAGTTGTTGCTTTGTTTCTTGTCTCCTTCGAAGACAGAGAGCGTTCTCTCCGGCGGTGGCGTTTTCTCTAGCGCCTCATTCCGGCGAGTGTGGCCTCGATGTCAAAGAACGAGACAACAACCTCGCCACCGGAGTCGGAGAGGAGGTCGGAGAGCTTGAGGGACGCGGAGATGGCATTGGCGAGGGTGGTGAGGAAGCCACCATTTTTTCCGGCAAGCTAAGGCCGACCACCACACGGAGACGCTGGAGGAGGCCGGAGAGCTTGAGGGACGCGGAGATGACATTGGTGAAGGTGGTGAGGAAGCCACCATTTTTTCCGGCAAGCTAAGGCCGACTACCACACGGAGACGCTGGAGGAGGCCGGAGGCGATGCTGGAGGTGTTGGAGACCATCAGAGCGAGGCTAAAGACGACTGGAGGCTGGAGACAAGGCCGTCGGAGGATGGAAACAAGGTCGTCGAAGGCCGGAGGTCATGCAGAGACAAGAGAGGAGGGAGTGACATTAGATGAATAGGTGAGGGCATTTTAGTCTTTTTCATTCCAATTATAATAACTCATTTACCCCTTAAGGGTATTTTAGTCATTTCACATGTCAAAAATGATAAAACCTAACAGAATTGGACGGAATGAGTAACGGAGGGACAAATGAAATGGTAGGGTAGTCACCCTTATACGTAAAATTCTAAGGTATATCATGTAATAATGTGACATAATCAACGGTACCCATCTGAAATTTTTTCTATATTTTATCATTGTATTAGTATTAGGATTAGACTTTATATAAATTAAAATTATTTTCCCATGTAATTCAAGAAAAGAGTTTTGTGATAGTGGTTGAATTAAAGTATTTAAATTTAATACGACAAATTTTCAATAAAAATACTTTATTAAAGTTGTTTTTTTATTCATCTATAGAACCCACATTAGGTAGGGTTCTGTTATTTTGGTGTGAATCAATCATGTATGGTATGTTTTTGTATGACATTGTATGCTTGGGATTACCTGAAAATAACCGAACTAATTTGAATCGATTTAAAAAATATTTGAATCGAATAAGCTGATTTGATTCGGTTTAAAATTGAACTGAACCAAATTTTACTGACTCGATTTTGGTTTATAAAATAAGAATCGACAAAAAATCGAACTAAACTGAAAAACGATTGATTTTTATTAATTGGTCCTTAAAATATCAGTCCAACAGTAAATAAAACAAGATCGGTCACAAATGTGATAGTTTCACGAAAATCGGTTCAATGAATGTCTAACCAAAAAATGATAAATAAAAGCGATTTGAAATCAAGAATTTTATAAAATTTGGTTCATAAACAACTAAATCGAAAATCGATTAGATTATAAATTTAATTGATAAAAAAAACAATTTTGTCGATAAAAGTTTCACTTATATGTATTGATTTTGTCTGGAAATCAAACCGAGACAATACCTCCCGAATCTCTGAGCCACCTACCATAAAGCTTATATGAGAAGTCACGACCTCCAACTCTGTAGGCAAGAGAAACTCCATGAATTTTAAAAAAAAATCCCACCACAAAAATAACCGATCAAAACCATCCACAACTGCTACTACGAGAGACACGCCTCACATAGACAAGATTTACAATAAAACTTAAAAATGAAATAAGATAAGCATCTCCATCCTTCTCCTTCAAGAATTTATCCTTTGATTATCTCGACTGTTAATTACTTTTACATCAGATATTTTTCTTGATGTAAAAAATATAATCTGTTTTATATAGCTCGATTTGAATTGATTTACTTAGTCACAATATACAAATATATGTTCAAATTAATAATTAGATTGAGATTGCATAATTACAATATAGAGGATCTGCTAAGTTGTGGGATGCATGTGAGGTTGGGCAAATTGGCATGTGGGGTTGTTTGGTGTTTTGGTAACAAACAAAAGCCCAAATATTATAATTTTGTTTAGAAAAACAGAGAATAGAATCAGAAATGACATATATGAGAGAGAGAGAGAGATTGGTTTCTTGGGATGGCAAAAGATTTGTTGGAAGCCTTGTGGCTTAAGTTTCAAAGAAGATTGTTTAATTAAAATCCATAGTTTATGGGAGACTCACCAACCAAATTATTGGTCTTCTCAAAAATGAAAAGAGCACATTCATGAATGTGTATCCAAAGCACTCCAATAATGCACATTCAAGCATCTTTGTTGGAAGTGGGGATGAGTGTAAGTTTACCAACACTACAATTATTTGCAACTTAATTAATTTTCTAATTAAAACATTTCAAATACATTATATAGTATTTTATTAAACTTTTTTATAAAAAAAGTATCGAGTTAAAATTAAATTGAAATATCAAGAAAAACAACACGATCAAAACTGAGGAGGACATACTCTTTACGCAGCTTCCAACCAAACCCTGACAAACAACCCCTAGATCAAAAAGTGGGCAGCCTTTATTAGCTGATCGATATAAAACAATTGATATCATTTTCCACAACTAAATTCATCTTTCACGATATCTTCAATTTGAAAGCAAAAATATTTTTTTCACTTCTCCAACTATTATTTGACCAAAATTACATATTTTTTTAGAAAATCAAAATAACATTTTATTCATATAAAAAAGTGATTGATTAATTTTTAGATTCAATGATACTATAATCAATAACAACCTCTGACAATTAGAAAATTAATCAAAAACATTTGTACCATTTAAGCTTTGAATGATATGAAAAAGATTATTTGTGTCATTTGCAAACAAGAAAAACAATAACGCCGTTAAAAACTAGGGTCGCACTACAATACAAATGGGGTATTGACATGCAAATATTAGAAAAATTCGAGGCCACGTGATTCTTCTTTCAATGGTCAAGATTGACGAATTTTAGTAGCGGCAAGTCAATGTAATTATCACGAACTGGGTTGCACTACATGGACATTTTGGCGACCTTGAAGGGCATTCTAGTATTTTACAATTTCTCATTAATTGTTAAATTTTAATCAATACGTAATTTTAGCAAATCAAATAGTCATTCAAATCAATTAACCCGTAATTTCAGCAAATAAGATAGTCATTCAAATCAATTAACCTATCATAATCAATTACAATCTTTCAGCTAGGAAGAAACCCAAATCGTCAACGATTTTGTACCAGAATCCTAACCCAATCTTCCACGATTATATACGCACAACCCCATGAATTTGCTTTGGTGTCATGTTTCATTCAAGTTATATTTCAGCATTTTTATGTTCGTTGAAGATGATAATATTCTCATGACAATATTAATGTTTCATCTTTTCATTAATCAACATAATTTATTGTCAAATATGAATGTGTCATCTTTTATCTTTCATCCTTCAGTATGATATATGAGGTATACTAATCTGTCATTACATGTATTATGACATTATTTTAAATTGATGTTGTGGAGGAACTCCAATTACAATTGCAAGTGCTCATATTCGACGTGAATAATCTAATGTTTCGCCAAGAAAATATGTGTCATCATCATAACACTATTTGTAGTCGAAAAAAATGCATATTACATCTCATAAAAGAATTGTTTCATCAATAAAAATGTGTCATCAAATTAACAAAGTTTCATCTGCATATTAATGAAATTAATAGTTCAAATCATGAAAATATGTGTCATTGTCGAAATATATTATTTTGTATTTCCCACAAATGCATATTTCATCTGAAAGTATAATTATCTCATCAATGGAAACATGTCATCAGATTAACAATTTTTCATCAGCGGTTCAATGCAATAAACAAAAGGGATAATGACAGTTGACTACACCCAACTATGTCACGTTTCAAATTTAATACCCCAACTTCCGGTTTTTCGAATGACATACCTCAAGTTTAAATAAGCGACACATAGCCCAACGTCTGTTAAATCTAACTGATTTGGTCTGTCAAAAAGTCTAAAATGCCCTCAACTATTTTGGTTTGTTAAACTGGTCTGGTTGGTTCAATTGATCTGATTATGAAATGACCATTTTACCCCTAATTGCATACCCAATTTAATTAATGCATTGAGGACAAAATTGACTTTTCAATTACAAATATAATAATTATAATTATTATTAATTAATAATAATAATCACTGGTCGCGAGGAGGCGCCTCCGTCGATCAACCCAACCGGCGCCTCCTCGTCGACCAGCCCAGATCCGCCGCCTCGATATGCTCGACCCTCGCGTCCTCGCGTCCTCCCCGACCCTCGCGTCCTCGCGGAGGTCTGAATCTGGTCGGGGTCGACCCCGACCAGAGCTCCAGCGATACCAGTTCCAAAGAGATCGAGCGGTGTGGCGCGAGCTTCGACTTCTCCGAGTCCAGATTCGACGAGCTCAAGGCGGTGGAGCGAGATTCGACTTCTCCAGCAGCACCAGTGACAAGGATGGAGGCCGTAGACGGAGCCGGCAGGGTATTAGCCGATTTGTATGCCTCGAGACTGCGGATTCTCCGGCGGAGCTGTGCGGCCAGATGCAGGTCTCGAGACTTCGACTTACAGGCCATAGACGAAGCTTTGCGGACAGATGCAGCACGTGCCGCGTTTGGAGAGGGCGAGGGCCAAGAAGCCGACGACGCCATTGACGAGGACGGAGACCGGCGTTCCGCCGGATTTGGGCAGAGGAGCATTTATGGCTATTCCGGCGAGGGAGCCTCAGGATTCGAGTCGGGCCATGGTGTTACGGTAGATTTGATGTTGAGATTGGATTAAGTTTGAATTAAAGTTACACTTGTATTGCTATTAGTAGAGGTATTGATTGAAATTGTGTTGTTGATTAGGATTAAGGTTTGTTGATTTTGATTGAAATTGATAACAGTGTATACTTTGATGAACCAGAGAGGAGAGAGTGTGGGAGATGAGAGGTTGAAGAAAGGGGTAATAAGGTCATTTCACTTGCATTTTTTTATTGTCTTTTAAAAATACTAAAATACCCTTAAACCAAAGTTAGCTTTTTTTATTCAAATGAGGGTAATCTGGTAATTTCATAGTTTTTGTATTTCAATTTTTAATTTTTTTAATTGTTTACTTAAAAAGTAATAAAAAATTAATTTGAACCGGTCAGACCAGTTTTGAACCGATCAGACCGGTTTTAAACCACTCTGATTTCAAAACAAAACTATTGAGGGCATTTTAGACTTTTTAACAAACCAATTCAGTTAGATTTAACAGAAGTTGGGTTAAGTGTCGCTTATTTAATCTTTGGGTATCCCAAATGAAAATTTGAAAGTTGGGGTATTAAATTTGAAACGTGACATAGTTGGGTGTAGTCAACTGTCATTATCCCTAAACAAAACACATCTTCACAATAAATAAATAGGTTTCATTCATGACAATTCTAGTTATGATGCATCGTCCTTTGGTGTATTGCCTGAAGTCTTCATCAACATCATCGGATCTAATGACACATTCTCCCTCTCTGGAGCATGTAACATACTTCAGGGTGCTGACGTTCTTTGTTAACTTCTGTGTTCCTAGACGAGACATAAAACCACAATACCTCCCATAAGTAGATCTAATGATCAATCATACAGAATACCGAATAGTTGATCTAATGATCAATGGAACTCACCTTCATTCGTTGATATTGCTCCAATGGAAGCCATTGTTCTTCTTTGTTAATGATTCAAAAACGTGCAAATACCATTTATTTATAGCCATAATCAAATCAATACTTCTTGATTTCAGGAGATGATCGAGACGATGAAAATGATAACGACTAAGATGCCCATGTTGACTAGTTTTGTGAGATATTTATGTAGCTTATTTCCGTTTTATCTCGACATTTCATCAGACCATCCAAATTCGTTCTAATGTTTGTATTGCAGTTCATCCCTAAAAACTATGGAATGGAAAAAAAACTATTTAAAATTGGATTTAGTTGCGAGCTCTCGTAAGGAGTAAGTGGGTTGGGATCATAAGAGCCAGGCCCATTAGTAGCAGGCCACGTAGCAGAATTGACATAAGCAAAATAATAAAACAAACGCCCACCATGGGGCTCGAACCCATGACCACAAGGTTAAGAGCCTTGCGCTCTACCAACTGAGCTAGACGGGCTTGTTAATACCCAACTCACTGATTTTGGATATATATTAAAGAATTATTGTACACGTGTTACCATTATATTTGCTGAAAATGCGCGCCTTGGGGTACGATGAACATGCAAGTAGAGAAGTTCTGCCTCTAGGGGTGTTAATTTCGGATTCGAAACTAGGGGTATTCAAGGTTCGGGTTTTTGATTTGGTTCGATTTTTTGTGAATAAAATATCATGAAATTTTGCATTTACACCGTTTTGATTTATTATTTTATTTATTGGTTTTCAGTTCAAATTTTTAACATGTTTTCATAAAATTTTCATATTTTTTATCAATTTTGACTTATTTTTTTGTTGACCCAATATTTTTAGACTCGTTTAATAAGGATCGATAACTTAAAATGAATCATGTTTTCATTCGATACAGATTTGATTTTTTTATCGGGTCTCATTTTATGAACTTAAACCGAACTGGTGGGGTTCAATTTTGTTCAAATTTAAACCAAACTAATTCGATTATATTCTGTTCGGTTATTTGTGGACACCACTGTTCAAAACCGCTCCTGAAACTAAAAAGAGAGAACTTGATATCAATTTCAATTTCGCTAGAGCTATTAAATCTAATTCGATTCTCGTCCTAATTTTATGAAAATTGTAGTTAGCGGATTGAAAACATAATCGGTTTGTGGGCAATCGCTCTTTCACTCCAGCACGCCACCATACTTCTACATGTCTCAATGTCTATAAAATAGAGAGTACATAAATTGAAGAACAAATGTTTTATTTAACTTAATGTTAATTTATTTGCATACTTTATTTTTCGATTAGTTTGTATTAGTCAAGCCACTAAATTTGATTTTCTTACTATTTCTTATAATTGAAAATTTTGAAGTTGCAATTGATAAATTGTCCAGTTTTCTCTATTTTGGCCCACAAATTAAGTTAAAACTGAAAACTCAAAATAAACGATTTTAAAATATCAGTCATAAATCAAACTAAAATCGAATCATCCTCTCATAAATTGTTATAGTTCTAATTCCAAAAATGTGAGAACCATTACTCTCATAAATTGTTATAGTTCTAATTCCAAAAATGTGAGAACCATTACATTTGATTCATCTCGATTCTAGAATCATGAACAACCCTAGCTAATCCACGAAATAAAATTCATTTAAAAAAAGATTAAAAAAATGAATTTATAGAATTGTTATGGAAAATATTACCATATTTCCAATCAAACATACACAAATAATTGAGAGAAAAAAAGATCAAAACCCAAGACGGCACATCCACAAACAAAACTCATTAACTTCATCGTCTTTAAATCAGTTGAATTCTCTTAAATTCGATCAGAATCTCTCCTACCTCCCAAACCACATGAATCAATCCGTGGCGGAGGAGCTCGTTCCACCGCCACCAATGTCGTGGTTAGAAATGATGCCAGATGCAAGATTGTTGTGTATAAGTAGTGTAATTTGTTGTATTGTTTGAAAGAGTCGAAGGAAAATTAACAAAAAGTATTTGTGTTATTTGATTAAACACACATGAAAATTTAGAAGACGGACGATAATCAATTTGAGTTAGCCCAGTGGCTAGGAACTTACAAAAAGTTCGCTCTCTATTCGGAGGAAAACAGTTAATAGGTGACTGTTCACGTGACAACATCGTTTACGAATTGTTACATGGTATTTGTATTTTCCCTAAATCCATCTCTAACACCCAAGGTTTTAAAAAACGTTAGGCGCTAGTCGGGCGGACAACACCTCGAGAAGATTAATCGGAGATTAATCGGGATTAAACGGGATTAATCGGATTTGTATTTTTTGTATTTTTAATATAAAATGAATTGTATTTTATCAAAATAAATGTTTTGTGGCGGGCGACAGACAATTGTCGGAGGCGAAGAGGTTTAGGGCGTAAGGGTCTAAGGCGAGATAATAGAACGAAGCAACTCTGTCAGATTTCTTATTCTTAATGTTTTAAGTTTTAAATTTTAATTAACTTTTTTAAGAAAATAAAGTTATGGTACGTCTGAACGGCCTCCTAGACGCCTGAACGGCCGCTTGAACGGCCTAGGCGGCCGTCTAGACCGCCTGATGAACCAAAACGTTCGCCACCTTTTAATTAGCTTAAAACGGGGCGGTGAGGTGAAAAACAACGCCTGGGCGCCGCCTGAGCGGCCTAGGCGCCCTTTTTTTATAACACTGCTAACACCCAATCAATTCCATGATTAACAAAAGTAATCAGATGATACATTGTACCATAAAAAATGAGATCACCATTATTTAATTTAGTCAAAAGAACAAAAATCATTTGAAAATAAATCCCGAAACGATAACAAATTATTCATTCAAGAAATGAACAGGCCGTGACGTTTGGGCTATTCCACTACTGGGCCGGACCAATAATAGCTTTTGGGTCTCTCAGCCGTGAGGGTCAATTTCGTAGTTTTCAGAAAAACCAAGGGCATTTCTTTAGGCTCCAAAAACCCTAAGAGTACTAAATTGGGAATCGCATCAGTCACTCAGCTTCGTCTCCATCACTTTGCGAAATTAGGGTTTTTTTTTCGAGCTCGCTCGATCGATCAACAATGGCGGCTCCACCTCCGACCCAATCGGTGCAGTGCTTCGGGCGCAAGAAAACCGCCGTGGCCGTGACCCACTGCAAGCGCGGCCGCGGGCTCATCAAGATCAACGGCGCTCCGATCGAGCTCCTCGAGCCCGAGATCCTCAGGTTCAAGGCCATCGAGCCGATCCTCCTACTCGGGCGGTCCCGGTTCGCCGGCGTCGACATGAGGATCAGAGTCAAGGGCGGAGGCAACACCTCCCAGATCTACGCGATCCGCCAGAGCATCGCCAAGGCTCTGGTCGCCTTCTACCAGAAGTTCGTGGACGAGCAGAGCAAGAAGGAGATCAAGGACATTCTGGTGAGGTACGACAGGACCTTGCTCGTTGCCGATCCAAGGCGATGCGAGCCCAAGAAGTTCGGTGGTCGTGGTGCTCGCGCTAGGTTCCAGAAATCTTACCGTTGAACAGAGGTTTGTGTGTTTACGATTATGTCTATCGTTTTGATATCGAGAACTTGATTGAATGTTAGTAATAATTTATGTTTTCTGCGAAGACCCAATTGGGAAATAGTGCGTTTGTTTCATTTCCATGCATTTTGATAAGCACTGGGAAAAAAAAGAACATGTTGCTACAATGTGGATTTGATGCATGTTTCTTTTTGGAATATAATTGCATTTTGTTATATGATATGCCATAGATTATATGATAATTGAATTATGTTACCCTTTAGATTGATTCAGATTCTGGTTTGGTATTGAATATCTGTTTGTTGTTGATCTCTGGATATAATAAATAAGTAGGGTGTCAATTGTTGACTGAATGTGTTATCTTTAGCTTACTTTGAAGCACCAAAAATATAATTTGTTCTTTGGGGTTGGACCAGACCCGGTCGGACCAGATATGAGGATCCGAGTCGAGTGTGTGATTTGTCCTAGGTGAAGACTTTGTCGCTTACCAGAAGTTTGTGGACGAGCGAAGCAAGAGAGGACAGTTTGGTGAGTGCCCAGTTCATACCAGACTGGTGGTTCAGAACAGTGTTTGGGAGATAAAATGCACCATGTTATCGTTGTCATCATGAATCAGTTTGATTATCATGAATCACAAGTGAAAGCTTCTCGGTTTTTATTCGTTTTGCCTGTTTATAGTTGGTTTATTGTTATTAGTTTAGGCTGCGAGACAGTTACCTGAAACCATCGTGATAAACTTAAAACTCAACTGGTTTGGTTCAGTTTTCAAAATTTGTAACCCAAACTAGCCTGATGTCGGGCGTGTTGCTTTAGTGGAAGTAGACGCCTCAAAGAAACTATTTGGGACATTGGAGAGCCGATCGAAGTGACTAGTTTGAAATGATGTTTTGGAAGATAGAAATGAAGAGAGGTGAGTGAAGTCGGTTGGTGATTTTGGTGAGGGAGTGGTGAACATGGAACTAGGTGGAAGTACGATGAACATTCATCTCTATTGATTGACAGATATATTCAAGTCATATATTCATGCTCAAAATAATTTTGGTTTGGCTCAAAATGATCCTTAATTGATCTGTTTTTGTGACAATTACTTAACAATCCCTGAAATGGAAAGGCATATAAGGATAGTTATTTATACATTACCAAAAAAGAAATACTTTAAAATGAGTGGAAAGATATCATGAATGTATACATGAATATGCCACATCAATTTTGGCTTATTAATTGTTGAAAGTGTGTTGAATGTATTAATTGTTTGTTTATTTGCCAAAGTTTGTTGTTGAATTTGTTGGGTTTGTTTTGAAACTGAACAGAAGAATACTACTGGGTTCATTTTGAAACAGAAGAAATTGTTGCAAGGGATGAAGTGGGAGAGATTGGAGGAGAAGAGAGAATGAGAAAGTGAATTGAGATCAATGACATGTTTCGAAAAATTTAAAAGTCAAATAAAAATATTTTGGTCACTTTAGAATTATCTGCAAACTTAACAAATTGTAGCTCAAAGTAAAAAAGGTGTTAAACTAGTTGTAGTCAAGAGAGATTATCACTTAAAAAATTGTTCATTAAAGTCATATTTGAATTTTCGAATTGGGTTTAAGGTTTTGGAAAAAAACCCGTACCTGACAAGTTTTTTACGGGTCAGTCATCTGCTCATGGTGGGCGGTTTTTTTTCGGGGAGGGCACCCGTTTAAAGTTTTACATGTTATTGTGTTTCAATTGTAGGGGATTGTTTACATACTGTGCATAATCACGACATGGAATAGTTTGGCGAAAATTTTGAGATTCGTGCGACTTTTGAGAGAGTCTTAACTGTCAGTCTCGATCTCTCAAACTAGCCTTTTGCTGGTGAAACGAGCCTATTAGAGTGACCGAAAAGTTTGCATCACTGTTTTCAGCACCAGCGTTGCGTGCCGACATGTGGTGATTGTTAGAATATGAAATTATAATTGATCCTACAACAATCAGCTTAAACTTTTAGTTCAGTTCAAATCCCAAGACATACAAAAATTTATTTCTATTTAATTCTCTCTTGTATACTTATCAAAAAGGCTCTCCTCTCATTCTAATTGGGCCTTTATAGATCAATATTTCTCATAAAGTCAAAATGGATTGTCCATGTGAGCGCATGTTAGAATATAAAATTATAATTAGTTCTTCAACTATCATGTTAAATTTTTAGTTGAGTTGGTCTTCAAATATTTTAAGCTTCTTGAGCTATTCTTTATGTGTTACTAGAACATGCCTTGATAGATTTGACTTCATCATCCTTCACCTGCCGTTTTGGTGTCTAACCAATGCTTGGTTCATCTGTCATCTCCTTCGTTGTTGCGTCTCCATGCTCTAAAATACTCCAAACCGTGCAACATTACTATTTGTGTCATCTATTGTCAAGATAGGTAACGAGAAACGATCATCTGTGTAACCAACATTTATAACACAAATGCCTGAAACACAACTCATGAAAATGAAACCAAATTTCAAATAATTAATCACATGTTTCAATTCCATGCACGTTGCGAAACAATATTCTTGAAATTTAAACCATCCCAAATGTAATTGTGGACCATATGTGAAAATGAAATCATGTTTTAGCCTCCAACATCTCCTTTCAGTTAAACGCATTTTAAAACTATAGACCATCCATGAAACAAAACTTCCATGCAAATGAAACAATCTGGCTTTCTATAAAGTTATGGATTTGAACATGATATTTTCAAATTTATGATTACCAACACACACCGAGAAAATTTGATCACCAACGTAATATTAGAATATACTTTAATGAAAGTGAAACAATATGCCGCCCTATGGAACCGTAAATCACAATATGAAATTACTAAATTTATGAGCTCAAATCTAAAGGCAATCACTGATAGTCTCGAACAAAACATTTAAACCTGGATCCGTCAAAATCGAAAATACCACTAACAAAAACACCTGACAAACACGATCGATATGGGACTCAAACAACTATTAAAATACCATTCACTTAAAACTAAAATTTGTAAACTTAAATGTTGATACGATGCACACCTTTAAATTGTGGCCCTAACTTAAGAGGATCTAATTACGCAGGGAATGCATTCCAGTGAGAACCAAAAGATGCGTGAAAATCGTGAGAATCAACATATGAGATCCATGTGGTAGAAGGAACGGGTATTTTTCTATACCCCATAAGTGAATCTCGTCAGGGAAGCAGTTTAACAACGGTTTAGAAAATTAATTTTTTTCTTAAGTCTGCCACGTCAACGTTGACGTCTGCCAGCACAATGTCGTGTCAGTCAGCACGCTCCCACGCGTTCGCACGAGATTACTACCATTAACTTTAGATGTATGATTATTAAATCCTAATGTCACGTTTCACTTACTAATTTGAACATAAAACTTGAAAAGCACATCAAAAGCAAATCAATGGAACATTAAGATGCTTGATCTGCATAGTTTAAATAAGCATCTCCATGCAAAGCAAGAACATGCTTTGGACTTGGACCTCATACACAGATATGAATACATATGGATTCATATCCAGCAATTGAAATTTTTGTCATGTAGCTGATGGATCCATTTAAAGAATTGGGTTTTGGTTAGAAACAATGGATATGGGAGATAATAGAATGAAGGAGAGCACTGACAACCACAAGAGTTAGCTAGAATAGAAACAATACTAAAATCCAGATAATGAGTTAAAGAGAGACACAAATGCTGAACTTGAAGGGGACCCCAACCCAACATGCCCTACACTTGAAAGGACACTTGATCTTTTCTCACATGCACAGTGCCACCATGTTAACAAGTCCCAGTGGCAACAGCAACATGGGCATGTGATTCCATTTTGGTTTGTTTGATCTTATTCCAAATACATGTGAATATCACCATCTCCTCCTACCCTTTTTGAGTTAGTTGAATTGCAACATGCAAGGGGCTTCAATTATTAGCAAATAGTTTGAATTTGGTGTTGGATTGAATTAGCAACTAACTACTCATGAGTCATGAGATATATCTAGTGTTCGGATTCTGATGTTATGATTTGTTATTAAATTTGACTATTTAAGAAACTAGAGTTTTGTATATTTTAAGATAATAGTAGAGCATGTTCGTAACAAGTCTGGTAATCTTTCTAATGGGAATACCAGATCTCAATCACTTAAGGCTATTCTGTCTTTCTATAAGACAAAAACATGGAAGTTAGGCTGAATTTAGTAATCTTCATCTTCTGCCCAACGGATTGTGTATTCCAGTGGTTCAAAATTATTTTCTCTATCCCTAATGTTTTCCTATTTCTTGTTAAAGATATATGGATGTATTGCTTACGCAACTCTATCAAACTCACTTGTTTATCGTAATCTTATTGTCTATAACAAGAATTCCCCTCTCCCCTATTTGTAAATGTAATCGATATTTTATTTGTTAACCATATAAATTCGACCGATATTTTTATTTATTACTTGATTTTGATCGTGTTACACATTATCTTTTAGAGCATTTGATTTATTAAATATCATGTATGAATTGAATTTGATCGTTTCTCCTTAATCAATTTAAATCTTAACTGTTTAAGAGTGTTAAATAATAAAAACCAAATCAAGCATATATCTCATTACTCATATCAAGCAATAATGCTTTTATGTTTAGTTCCATTACACTCCTGATTATAACTAATTATTAGGTTCAAATCAAAGAGAGCATCCATAATCGAAAAAGAATAAATTAGATTAATAATGTGTATAGATTTTCTTAGAGAACAAAAAAAAATCTTACATACAAAAATAGGTACTAATTAATTCGATTCTATACCCACCCAAAACCTGTTGATAATTAGAAGAAAAAAAAATCAATGGAAAAAAATAAAATTACAAGGTATTATCAAAAGGGTATGACCTCGCTGCAAGCATAGCTGTGGTCGCCGGAGTTACCGCCGGAGTAATATTCCGGCCACGAATCTTGCAGCAGCTTTAGCAGCATCTGCGCCTTCCTCTTTGCCCTCTCCGAGCAGTCGCTCTGCACCACCAGCAGCAGCTGAGTGAGCACCCCCGCCGCCACCGCCTCGCCCCGAAGCCTCTCCTCCGCCGAGCACAGCGCCAGCAGCGCCGACGCCGCGTACTCCGTCGCCCTGTCCGACACCTTCAGCATCACCCTCACCAGCGCCGCCGCCGCCAGGGCTTGCCCCCCCAGCGCCGCGCACCCCTCCGGGGACCTGCACAGCAGCTCCGCCGTCGCCAGCGCCCTCTCCGCGTCCCCCTTGTCGAGGACCGCCGCCTCCGCCAGAACGTCCACCACCGCCTCCGCCGCCCCCGCCGCCACCGCCCTGTGCCGGGTCTGCTTCACCAGGCACAGCGCAAACAGCGTCCTCACGCCCACCTGATTATTATCAGGTGCGGATTAGTCCATAAACGTAAATCAAACACCAAGCAATCATAAAAACAGCGCCCTCACGCCCACCTGATCATCAGGTACGTGCGGGTTAGTCCGTAAACGTAAATCAAACACTAAACAATCAATGTCACAAATCAGTATTCTAAAAATCCCCAACTTTAATTCTCGATTTATCACCGACATTAATCTTACGTTAATTCTCAATTAACATTTAAACCCGTTAATTTGCTGATTAATTACCAAAATATCCTCTCCATTCTATTAACATTATCTTCGGATATTCTAATTAATCATTGAATTTAATTTATTTTTTGATTAGTAACGATTATTTGTTGAAATGTCCTCGCATTTTTTTTATTGGCAAAAACAGATTTAAAAATATACTTCTCATTTTATTAATGTACCTTCACCGCGCGTGGGTACGACGCGCCGCTCCTCAAAATCTCCACCACCCCGTCGAAAACCCCTTCCGCGCTCGCCACCCGGCACCGGAGCTCCGGCGACCTCGTCCCGGAGACCACCGCCTCGACCACCGCGGCCGAGTCGACCCGGACGTCCAAACTCGGGTGGAACAGGAGGCCCGCCAGGTAAGCGACCCGGCCCGGGTCCGACGCCACCGACTCGCACTCCGGCTCCGTCAGCGCAAACGCCGCCAGCACCGCCACCGCCTCACGACCCAGCTCGCCCGAGTCCGGCGAGAAAGCGATCCCCAGCAAGACCCGGCGCACGTTAGCCGAGGAGCCCAGTATCACCGACCTATTCCTCTCCGAGTCCCGCGCGAGCCCGCCGAGTCGGCGGAGCGCGGCGAGTCGGTGGGTCATCGGGTAGGAGGCGGAGGACGCCTGCGACACGAGGCCCCGCACGACCGCGGGGTCGGCGGGCTGCTTCGGGGTCGGGATGCGCTCGACCCCGAAGCGTCGGTGCGCCACGCACCACTCCTGGATGAGTCGGCGCAGGGTGTGGTTGGGTATGAGCGTGAAGTCGGTGAGGTCCGACCGGGTGACCGGGCACGTGGTGTTCCCGGTCGCCACCCACGACTCGATGCTCGACCTGTCGTACGTCTGACCGGTGCAGACGGTCACCGGGTCCCTCATCAGCTCCAGCGATACCGGGCACCGGAAATGGTACGGAATCGCCACCACCGCCTCCAACGGCTCTATTCTAAACCCACCCAGAGGCATATTTTTCAAAAAATAAAAAAAAACCCGATTTAATTTTATCCTCCAAGTCTTCAAAAATCAAAATTGTGGTTGCGGCTTGTTATATACAGACAACCTCGGCAGAGGCGGTCGCACGTGTGGCCTCGCTGGGTCGGGTCAAAGGAGATGTGCGACTGGTGGGGCCCGAGGTTGTCCGAAATCTTACTCGAGTGGTGTTCGGTTTGACTCGTTGGTTGTGTTTTTGTTTTATGGTTACTACTGTTTGTGGCTCGATCGCTCATCATGGTTTCGGTGTTTAATTACGGTTTTACCCCTATGAGGTGAAGTGTGGTGCGCAAGACAATTAGACAAAGTAGCTTTTGTCTCCATCTTGATCTCTCTTTGTTATGTGGTCAAAAAGATGGTAACAAAGTCTCGTATAAAGTGCGTGTCGTGTCTTAACTTCCATTTTTATGGGTACACGTTAACAAGCCTAATTACCTACATAATCAAGATTATTAATATTATAAAACAGATAAGGTAACTAAATGATGTATTTTAAATTAATTATACACAAACATTGTAAATTGTCAAAGCTTCTAGTACATTAAAATTTCCCAAGTAAAGTATGATGTCGTCAAGTATTATTATATAAAGTATTTGTTATCCACTTGCCTCTTTTGTTTTATACATGAATTTTAATATCAGTCGAAAGCACAGTTCATCTAAATGTTCAAGTTGAAAGGTAGGGCGCGCAAATGAGTGGGGATGCAAAGATAACATTGGACGTCCTCCAATCTATAAGTCTTAAACTCGAAACATACGACATACGGAGGTCACACTCGCAATAAAACATCCGAACTAAGGGCAGGAGAACCTGACTCGTCTACGGTGAGGCAGAGTGACGCCCGGAACTCGTCAGACATTTGTGTTGTGGTTCGTGGTGTCGGTGACGTCCGGTGATGTACGGTTTCGATAACAACAGTCATCAGACAAGTCAACAAGAAGCAACAATTCAGGAAAAATAATCAGAAATCAATTAATCTAATAGACTCCGGTGTCGTATTAAATATGTGAACAAATTATCATTATTTTAAATAAAATCTAATACATATACATGTAGAGACGTGATTTGGTGCGAACCAGCTCGGGGACCCCGTTACACCCTTGGGACCCCCGGTACACCTTGGGGATCTTCGTTACACCATTTCTCCGACAGGGTTCACTGATTGAGTATAGAAAAATAAGCGCCCCTATCGTTATACTCTGGGATCTCTCGTTACACTCGAGGACCCCTCATTACACAATGAAAATTTCTCTCTGCTGATGTCATGGAAATACATGACTTGATAAAAGAAATATCAGGTTCGCACCAAATTCGTATGAACCTCCTGATTTACGTTTGAATATGCCCCTATACATTTATATATAGATAAACAACACACGTAAGAATTAATGTTCCGTTGAATAACCTTACAACTCACCGGCCTCATTCTAATTATTGCCATGTATTAATTAATTCTAAATACTTTTATTGAACTAAATCGATCCTTACCAAGATCTTGGCGACAACACACATCAACACGACCAAAGATACGAAGCTTTAAGTTATTACATGATGAGCTCGAATCACTCGAAAGGTTTGACCAACGCCATCTTTGAGTATTGAGTCTGTAAAAAGAAGTGGTGGATGCGAATAAAAGCCACTTTAAGGAACATGTGCGATCCATAAAGCTATCCAAATATGACATGTTAATGGGTTGTCACAAGCATGCCTACGGACCAATATTCATATTGCTTCACACACACTAAATATTTCATTACAAGGAAAGTGGCGAGTAAGCGATTCCAGGTTGTCTCTTCCTCTTTTACTCTTCACTCTACACTTACTTTTATTGCTCCAACTAGAAAATTCAAAATTAAAAATTAAAAAAGAAATAGATAACGTTAACGAAACGATGACGTGGATGTGGATGTGGGGTCCAACGTAAGTGGACGGTGTTGGTGGGTCCCGGTCAAAGTCCAATTCTACTACTACTACTATAGGGCTAGAGCAAATACTATTCAACTATAGTCACAAAAGGTTGATTAAAATTTACGTATTTTTGAATCATTTGACTCGAAATGCATAGAATTTTCAAACTACCAATTATTGGGGTAGTGGATAAATTTTCTTTTAAAAGATAAACGAATTTTATTACAGAGCAAACTAATTTTGAGAGGTGGAGTTTATGATGAGATCACCATAATCTTAATTACTAAATTTGACCAATTCGCGAGCCACATAATTACAAGAACGACGGGCAAACAAAATTGAGAAACCCGTCCCGAGAGCAGAGACTATGTGACAACAGTCACAAATTATGCCCCAAAATATGTTTCCATCTTGTATCCCGTGCCGGACGTGGTTCACCACCTTAAGGATATCAGATTTTGTAATCTCACCAGGGAGTTACAAAGTCTGCTTTCTCTTCTCCTTTTGCTCCTCCTTCTTGTCAGCTTGGGCTGGTGGAAATATTTCCTTTAGAGACCCTTGCACGTAACAATTTATTATCTGACTTATCAGACGCGCTACGTCTTGCCCCTCTTGCTTATACAAGACTTTTTCGAGTTCTTCCTTTATGTTCAAGACAGAGCTTCCCTATTCTTTTAGTTTGAGTCCTAATTGGTACATATTAAGTTGAGGTTATGTAGTGAGATAGTAATTTAATTATAGTTTTTAATATTTTAAAAATCATTTATACATAATTAAATTCATTAAAATCAACATTTTAGTTCAATTTAATTCTTACCAATAATGTCAAGTGTTGCTATGAAAGAATTGAATGGATTTAACAAATCAATTGGTGATACATGTTAAAAGTTTAAGAAAGGGATAGAAAAGGTAACAAAGATAACATTCTTTTAGTTGGTCATTTTTAATAGTAGAATTTGTAAATACTAAATGTAAAAAGTGTGTTCCTTATTTATAATATCGAGAGTTTGTATTTAAAGAAGATGTATTTTTTTTATGTGATTTGGTGTAGACAATATTTAGTTAATATAATGTTTGAGTGATGCATAATAATTACTTTTACTGGTCACATACATGAATACAATTTTTTAATTCATATTAATGAGTAGTGGCGGATCCAGAAAATTTCATAAGGGACAAAATTGTATACTATACTTTAATTAATAAATAATATAATATAATATAATTAATAATATAATATAATTATAAAAATAATAATTTTATTAATAAAATAATTACTAAATGTATATAACAAAAATTTATTCAAGCTTAATTATTTATTTATTTTAGTTGAGTTTAAATTTAACTTTCATGTATAAATAAATACAAAATGAGTCGGTTTGTTAGCCTTACAAACTCGATCTAATAGTTTGAGCTCGAGTTTGATTCGTATATCAAACGACCTACCATTGAACTTAATCACTGCATAAATTTGCTTAGAAATTTCACAAATTTACAATAATTAACAAATAATTTAATTAATATAACATAATCAACAAAACAAAGAGTTTAATGAAAAATGAAAAAACAATTTAACTAATGCAATAATTAGTAAGAAAAATAATTATAGATATAAATAAAAAAGAGGGTTTTAAAAAAAGTAAATAAAAAATAAAAAATGTTCCATTTTGAAAGCCCAACTATTAAAGTAAATTTAGGCCTAAAAATCATTAAAAAATACACTACACCTTTACCACTGAGCCAAATAACATTATTGTTTAATTGCACAATTTTTGCATATATATCAGAATTTAGGGGGTGGGGGCATATCCAAATTTCGGAAAAAAATTATATAATTTTTTTTTCGAAATTCCCGGGGCAAGGGGGGCCGGGTTCCCCCTGGATCTGCCACTGGTTACGACAACAATGTTTCATACATTTTTTTGTATAGATTAATAGACTGGAGGAAGAGTTGGCCTCTCTCACTAGCCTAACTGACCATTACGGTATTCAAACTTGTTGGGGAGAACTGGGTATTATCAAGGAGAAACACACTACAAGGAAAGTCTACATACAAGTTAAACTCCACCTTCGACCCAAAAGACTAACATGATGGGTCTGGGATCTAATGTGTAAACTCTCCTTATAACCCGTACACTTCCGATGTGGGATCTGAACTCACATGTGAAATTCTAACAATCTCCCCCTCCACATTGAGCCCATCACATCGGGTTGCTCCCCCTAAGCTCAAATCACCTTGCATTCTCACCCGCTGGCTCATCTAGCAATCTTGGCGTGATTAATCTAATGTGTAAACTCTCCTTATACCTTGTACACTTCCGATGTGGGACCTGAACTCACATGTGGAATCCTAACAATCTCCCCATCAACATTGAGCCCATCACATCGGGTTGCTCCCCCTAAGCTCAAATAACCTTGCATTCTCAACCGCTGGCCCATCTGGAAATCTTGGCCTGATCAATTATGGTTCTCTAGATCATAATTGCCCACCTGTCATGATCCACCATGAGATCCACTGGCCTGCCTACCAGATGAGATCTGTGCAAACTAGGCTCTGATACCACTTGTTGGGGAGAACCGGACATGATCAAGAAGGAACACACCACGAGGAAAACCCACATACGCGTTTAAGCCCACCTCTGACCCAAGAGACTAGCCTGGTGAGTCTTGAGTCTAATGTATATATAAACTCTCCTTATACCACGTACACTAATGTGGGACATGGACTCACATGGAGAATCCTAACAAAACCTCCCGTTACTGGAAGCATAGAAGATCTCAACAGCCTTACATAACTCCCGCTGGATTCTTAGGTCGAGGCTATTAAACTCTCGATGCACTATGAAGAAGAGGGACATATGTCAACGGGATGACCAAAAACTACAAGCAGGAAGCCAAGTTCGAGGGTGGTGTTAGACTGTCTACTTCTTGCATTTTAGAAGAACGCTTATAACGAGAGGTAGGCTGATGACACAACAGTTAGCAGAGGACTTCCGCGTCAAACTTAAATGACACCTGAATGAGAAAGATGAGGAGAATGCTCAGAAAAACGAGGAGTCTGCATGGAAGAATGGGGAGGCCACTCGAGACATGAAAGCAAAGATAGAAGAGATGAAGAACACATTCAACATAATGAAGAAGTACATGCCCACAGTCAGAGACCCGTCGTCGTCAACTCAATAAAATATGGTTGTAATCATGAATTGTCACTTAAAATTTTTTGAATTGCGTTGTTATGAATTTTCATGTTTTATAAATAAATTTATAACATTATTATTTTTAATTTTATTATGGTGTACCTCACCAACATTGGCTCAACGTTGGACGGTATAATATAACATACCTGACCAACATTGTTTCAATGTAAGTCATATACAGGTATTTTCAACCAAATTTTTACCGACCAACCATATCCAACCAACACCTGATCAGACATTCATACCCGACCAAATTTAGTACATCGAACCCCAACAATGTTAGTCGAGTAAAAACAGTAGTATGCTCAAATATTTAAAATTCGAGATTACTAGAACACGAATAATACAATTATACTAACAGATTTGTCTCGAGATTTTTTCAAAAAAATAATTGCTGAATTTAAACTCCCCATAAAAAATGACACCAAAATCATAAAGCAAGAACAAAGCCCAATGTGCCATGTAAAACCCAAATCTCACTCGGCCACATCCAATGATATCTCCTTTAATGGGCGGTCAAACCGGTCAAACATCGGAGCACAGTGCAGTGAGCAGCGAAGAGACAGAGCGTCGTCGTTTAGCGGCGCAGAGGAGCCAGAGATAGAAACACGTGCGAAAGCCACGTACGGCCTGACCCGGTTGTCCCCGGTCAACCCGGCAGGCTCTGCCGGCGGTTACAGCTGTCCTGCCACACGTGTGAAAGCGCGTGTTCACAACACAACACAACACTCCTTTATTTTATTTATTTTTATTAGCAGAGTACGATGTCTGTTTCAGACCAAGTACGCTACTTCGAACTCTCTCTTCCTCGGACCTTGTCTTAACATTATCCAATCCTATTGTTTATGCAAATACACGAGCGTGCCTCGTTATTCAATAGTTTCCCACGTTTTTAAAAAATATTTTAAAACTAAATATGTACCCCAAATTATTTTAATGAAATAAATCACAAAGGCCTAAATAGAATATATAGTTTCTTTTTTTATAGAAAAAATGAGTTTGAATTATATTCAAAACGAAAATATTTCGTGGTGTATTTTTAGTTATACGGTGTTTCATGATTATGTCTAAATTTATGAAACGGTCGACTCTAATTATATGTTTGAAATACGATAAATTAAAAAATTTATTTTATTCAACATTGGAAAAATAGTATAAGACTTTTTGTATAAGCTATTGATCAAACTAAATAATAATAATTGATTATGAACATAAATTAAAATAAGACTAAAACCGAATAAAAAAATACAAATTTAAATTGTTCTAACATGCATTCTTCGGTAGAATTTATTTTATTTTCTACTGTAAAGACACCAATTTTTCTCAAAAAATAAGAAAAGCTAGCCAATTATATAATACGAAACGATTGAGATAAGGAAATGAAGGAGAAACCGAGATGACTCCAAAAACTTCTTAAACTAAATTGAAAAAATTAGAAGACGAATCTAAAATAAATAAGAAAGAAGTGGAGAAACCACTCATCTTCTGTCCTAAAATCCGTCCACGTGTTTTTGTATATTTGTACAGTATACACACTCATTTTGGTAATGCACAAATGGAATAAAATAATCGAGCAAATGTTTGGGGAAGATTTGTTACCTATGCTAGTGTTCATTACGCTAGAACCAATAAAATTTAGGAACTAGAAGATAATTGACAATTGAGGTTCCTTGAGCTTTGGAGTAACCAACTACACATTATAATGTTTGTTTAAACCTAAGTGTCCTCGATTCATGCCTAAGTAAAGTAACACCTTTCCTAAGATTTTGACCGTGCATTATTCTAGGTTCTTGACCATAGTTGGTGTCTACGTTTTATACAAAAATCTTATCCTCGATTATTTTAGAATAATTGTAGATGATGTTTACTTAAGCGAATATATTTTACAGTATAATTCGAGCATTTCTTTTTATTTTGTCAAAAATTCTGATTTTTTCATCTTTCTTAAATAAGTCGGAGACTTTATGTTTGACCAACTTATACGATGGAGGATCAACATGAAGAAAACGAATTTTCGGGAGCTCGAAAAATTATTATGTCAATGTACTGATGTGCAAAAACATGAATTATAGACAAACTGAAAATATTCGGTATTCTTTAGTTATATTTTAAGTGCTTAACGTACGGTTGAATGATAATTATTTACGTGAAAATTATTTTGGTAGATAAACTTCAAACTAATCCCAGTTTTCGGATTGACAAAATACGAATAATATAAAAACCTTTAATTTAAATTTAATATGTAATGTCGTTGAGCTTTAATTATTGATGGTATAGTGTTTTAATACCAATAATTTATTTTATTATTTTGACGACCGAGATGTATTCTTAATTTGCATAAATAATTTTCATCTAAATAACTCTCTGTATTCGATTTGTATTAAAATGAAGCAGCATAACTAAATTTGGGAGATTTTGACCAAAACTATAGATTAAGATAAATATTAGTTTAATTTTGAATTTTTGATACTGGTAAGATTGACTACTCTATTTTGTCAGTTTCTGTAATCACAATTGGGCTTTATGAATTCAGTCTAAGCCCAGCCCAACCAACTTTAGGTCTCTCTATACATCACAAGGCCTAACTAACTTAATCCTATGTTAGAATTGAGAAGCCCAAACTTGATTTAATTATTTATTTTAAGATAATTATATTTAGGTACACTTAACCAAACATTTTTGTTTCATCTAAGGAAACTTACATTTTTTTTTAATTTTGTAGGTTATTTAAAATATATATTTTATCACCTTTCCACACTTTAAAATTAATTTATGCGAAATGATGATTTTGTCCCTACATTAAATAACTGATTTATGTTGAAAATTATGGCATATTAGTTTTTTCAAATAAGGAAAGTTTTGCCCTTCCTTCTCCCGTTCCCCCTCTCTTTTTTGTTCGCCCACACTCTTCGCCATACTGGTATTCGGCAGTCTTTTCAGCATGATTATGACGATTTCACTAGAATTTTTCCCTTTCACCTGAATCATAATTCCAATTCGTACCCTCCAAAGCAGATTGATTTTGAGAGGGCACATGTCCGTCTTGGTCGGCCTGATTCATACTCTCCAAAGCTGGAGAAACTATTTTCTTCATCGTTGATGCCATGTCTTTGTCGCTGTCACAGATTTGGGTGCTGAAGACAGCTCATCACTTTGATTTCCTTCAGTACCCCCTTTCGATCAAGCCCGTTGGAGCTCAAGAACTCTGAGGACAATCACTTGACGCCAATTAGGACCCCTTTGGGAGTTTTCCTCTGTAATAGACGCATGTGGAGTCGTTTCCCATAATCTATGATTCGCTGAAGAATCGGGTCGCCGTGAATATCTCCATAATTTAGAAGCGGCCGGGCTTGTTGGGCACCCTCTGCCACCCCTTCTTCTTCGACGACGCGATTAAGCTTGATTGGTCGGAGGCTCACTGGGCGTCGTTTTGGGCAAGGGTTTAGGTTTTCTATATTTATGTTTCCTTTCCTTTCTTGTATTAGGGTTTCCTATTCGATTCTTATCACCTCTATAAATAGAGGTCTCTTGTAATTCACAATACAATAAATTCAACAATACTTCTTATTGTTAACATGGTATCAGAGCCATATTGATCCTAGGCAAAATCTCTACAAATTTTTCGCTTTGCCCACTCGTCAATGATTTGTGATTCTGACGGGTGGGCAAGGCAATTCAATTTCAATTGATTCTGCTTTTTTTCGCTTTGCCCACTCGTTGGTGATTTGTAATAGCAATAGGTGGGCGAGGCTACGAAATCGCTTCCGCAAATATTCGTGAAGCTCCTTCACCAGACACTGTCCGAGGCCGCTTCGGTAATTTGGGTTACGAGGTTGAAGTTAGTTGGTTAAGAATGATGATGGAGTTGTTGATGCTTAACAATCCTCTCACGTGCGATTTCCGAATTACGGGATTTATTTAATCGATCCTTGGTCAAATCTCTACGCATATTTCGCTTTGCCCACTCGTCGTTGATTCGTGATTCTGATGGGTGAGCGAGGCAATTCAAATCTCAATCTCTAGCCTCTCGCTTCCGCAAACAATCAACTCGACAATCGTCTCTACTCCTTTTTTTGTCTTTTCCCTTATTATGTTATTTTCTTTCTCAAAACAATCAATTCAATAATATTCCTTATTGTTAACATGATATCAGAGCCATATTGATCCTAGGCAAAATCTCTGTTATGCTTCAAATTGCTTGATTGGTCCTTCTCTCTTATGCTTTCTTCCAATAACTAGAAAGTACCCGCCGGCCATTTGTCGCTATCTCGATATGTTCTCTTTGTCTTGCATCTCAACTAGCTTCGGTTGGAATATTATTTTTCTTTGGATTGCTCGTTTCTTATCAGGCTCTGTTTTCGTCCTCTATGACATTTGTTTTGGCTAGCGGCCATAGTCCATGTGTACAATCCCGTAATTCGAAAAAGCTACCCCGTAATTCGGAAATCCCGTAATCCGGAAATTATATCTCGTAATTCGAAAATCCCGTAATCTGGAAAAGCTACTCCGTTATTCGGAAATCCCGTAATTCGGAAATCGCACGTGAGAGGATTGTTGGGCATCAACGAAATCCTTTTGAATATTCCAACTCGCAAGAAGGGAAAAAGACCGGAACATATTATGATTAGTCCAGTACGGCGTCCGTTCAACGCATTTGGCATCATACATCATGCATCTATCATTGGTCGTGAGCGGCGCGTATCCTCCATCCTCAATAATCGCCACATCACTTCGACAGCATTCTTGGCAGCCGCAACTCTCGCCACAACTCAATATTATCAAGCTTCAAACTCAATTCTTGTTTCACCGCATTGAGTTTGAGGGGGTTGTTAGATTATATTTAGGTTTCCTATATTTATGTTTCCTTTCCTTTCTTGTATTAGGGTTTCCTATTCGATTCTTATCACCTCTCTAAATAGAGGTCTATTGTAATTCACAATACAATAAATTCAACAATACTTCTTATTGTTAACAGAGAGATAATCGAGGTGGATTGAAGTTTACATAAAAAACTTGAAACAAGTTAATGACATATCTAATGTCGTTTCATATTCAAAATATGAAACAATTTTTAGAGAGACGAGGTTAAAGAGGGAAGACAAAACCCTCATTTCTCATTGCAGTAATAAAATATTATGTTTAAGTGACCTCTCAAATTAAAAAAAAAGATTAATTGTACTTGAAACAAAAAGAATTTAGTCAAATATTCATTTATTTTACTTTTAAAAAATTACTTTATTCGTGAAATCATCTCCACTCTACCAAAAATATTACTCTAATTAGTCACTCATGTTACATAATTGATTTATTCTAATTAGTCATTGTTATTTTCAAAGCAATCATTTATTGTACTTCTTTCTTTGCTCAATAAAAATATACATTTCACAAACCTATCAATCAAAAACGTTAAAGTAAAGCACAAGTTATTTAATTACTTTTAGTGTATAATAGCAGTCAAAATAAAATAAAAAATAATATATACAAATTAGTCAAAACATTATTTATATTTCAAAATGGAAATCATATAAATATTATAATAAAAAACATTAAAACATCATCTATGTCAAATAATAAATAAAATTAACGTAACTCTACTAATACTTTTATGCATAAAGTAACCATAAAAAAACTGCTTTCATGATAAAAGCTGATTTATAATATTAAAACCAGTTTTTCTTATAAAAGCTATTTTCTATAATAATAATAAATAACCGATTTTTAAAACTCAGTAAAATTATATTTTAAAATGAATTCAATATGAACTGGTCCATTCAGAAACTGTAATTACCGAAGCGCCAAAACTTTATTTAAATAATTTTGTTTAAAAAGTGCCACTAATTAGTCTTGAAAAACGACACCGTATTGCAAGGAAATGCGATTTGATGCTATTTAGCCATGGAGCAAAATCGTAACAGTGACAGAGAGCGAGAGAGAGAGAGAGAGAGAGAGATGATTCAGTACATAGTGAGAAGAGTAGCTTCAGGTTCATGGCGATCAAGCCCAATTCAGCTCGTGCAGAGACGATTCGTTGGCTCGGGTTTCAATGTGCTTCCCGATGATCTGGACCGGAGCTCCGAGGCCTTCGCCGCCAGCTCCAAGGCCATGGAAGCTGTCGTGTCCGAGCTCCAATCCCACATCGATAAGGTACTCGGTTCATTCACATTTTTCTTTGGAATCGGTTCTGGGAATCGATTGATTGATGGGTTTTGCTGAAGGTGCTCGCTGGAGGAGGAGCTGAAGCTGTGAAGAGGAACAGAAGCAGGAACAAGCTCTTGCCTCGAGAGAGGATCGATCGGATCATCGACCCGGGATCTTCCTTCCTCGAGCTCTCTCAGGTTCTGGGTTTCTTTCCATTTCTGGGTTTTGATCTAATTTTTGTTGGGTAGTGGTTGAATTGGGGTTTTGCAAGTTCTGAACCAGGATTTGGGTTTTTAGCAGTACATGAGATTTGGGTTTTCCAAACTGAAACTCCACAATCAATCACGAAGAGAAAATTGCAAAGATGTGTCCTGTTATTTGCACAATTGTTTGTTGGTCTTTTTCATTCTCTCCACACCATTGATGTCCTTCCATAAGACTTTAGACATAGATGAGTTCCTGGACGAGTTCAAAGTAAAGAGAAAAACAGGGGAGCTCAAGTTAGATTTTCTTTTCAAAACATTTAATTTTAAGGGTATTTTCGTCATTTTTTTGGCAAAATGTGTATATTTGTAAAGGAAATGGTAAGTCATTTTTTTGGCAAAATGTGTATATTATTTGTAAAGGAAATGGTAAGTTCATCGTCACTTTTTGCAACAACAAAAAAGAAGAGAGTTAAGTTCACGATCATTTTTGCAACTTTTGAAATTTATCATGCAATAAACCCATGAATCCCATTAGTGTGTTATCAATGTGTTCGAATTCTCATTTGTTGTTGTTCTAATTTCTTCAGAGTCACAGTTAAGGATTTGCAATAGTTTGATTTTCATTATTCCATATAGCCCTTGAATACGGCTTCTGATTAGATATATAATGGGTGAAGCTAGCAGGCCATGAATTATACGAAGAGCACTTACCGTCAGCTGGGATAGTCACCGGAATAGGAGCAGTGCACGGGAGGCTTTGTATGTTTGTAGCTAATGACCCTACCGTTAAGGGAGGAACGTATTTTCCCATTACCGTCAAGAAGCATTTACGTGCACAAGAGATTGCGGCACAATGCAAATTACCTTGCTTGTATCTTGTTGATTCTGGAGGCGCTTACCTTCAAAAGCAAGCTGGAGTCTTCCCCGGCAAGGAGTCCTTTGGGAGGGTATTTTATAACCAAGCTACAATGTCTGCTGAAGGCATTCCTCAAATCGCGTTGGTATTAGGTTCCTGCACTGCTGGGGGCGCCTAAATTCCTGCAATGGCCGATCAGAGTGTTATGGTTAAAGGAAATGGTACCATCTTTTTAGCTGGACCGCCTCTTGTCAAGGTCTGTTGCAGGCCTTCGAAAATGCCTTTTCGTGTAATTTGTTGTTCTAAATCGATGTTTTTGTGAGAGTTTGATTTGAAATCTATGGGTTTGTGTCTGAATGAGACGTTTTCACAGGCTGCTACAGGAGAGGAAATATCTGCAGAAGATTTGGGGGGTGCTACGGTGCATTGCAAGGTATCGGGCGTATCAGACTATTTCGCTCAAGGTATCTCGTGGCGAATTCTTGTGTGTCACCGTTATATATTTGTTTTTTTTGTAAATATAATAGTTGAGGCTCTGTGATTTCTTGAAGATGAACTTCATGGACTTGCCCTTGGGAGGAACATTGTTAAGAACCTGCACATGGCTGGGAGACGGGGGATGACAAATGTATTCCAAAATGCGGATTCTGAATATGAAGAACCCCTTTATGATGTCAAGGAACTCCGTTCGATTGCACCAATAGACCTCAAGCAGCCCTGGGATATCCGGTCGGTTATTTCCCGCATTGTTGATGGGAGCGAGTTCGACGAGTTCAAGAAATTATATGGCACTGTAAGGGAATCTGAACCACTCGAACACTTTTCAGCTATACTTTTGTTCTTGATAAATTGTGAACGTGCTCTCTGAATTGCATATGTGCATTACAGACTCTCGTTACGGGTTTTGCTAGAATTTATGGACAACTTGTGGGAATCCTTGGAAACAACGGGGTATTGTTTAACGAATCTGCTCTAAAAGGCGCTCATTTTATCGAGTTGTGTGCACAACGTAACATTCCTTTGGTCTTCCTTCAGAACATCACTGGATTTATGGTACGTAACTGCGATATCCTCTATTCTCTCAGTGCTGTCAATGAAGTGATCTCATTGCTTAAAGGGAGAGAGCATATGATTTTGCTGAAATCATGATTCACTCTGAGAAGTGAAGCGTAATATGTTTATTTGGTAGGTCGGGTCAAGAGCTGAGGTGAATGGCATAGCCAAAGCTGGAGCAAAAATGGTGATGGCAATGTCTTGCGCAAAGGTTAGTTTCTCCAACATTTTATCATCTTAAATCAATTTTCCCTATATAATCCTTGCCTAAAAGAGTTGGTATTAGCATAAAACAGATGAAATCTATATATTCCCGAACTGTAACGCCATATGTATGTGTGTGAGATCATTGCTTGTACTTCATTAAACTGCAAAGTTATAATGGAAAAATCTCTGCACTTACAAAAATCACTGCATAAATCGTCCATATCCCAACCGATGCTTGTTCAGGTTCCGAAAATTACAATTGGCGTCTGTGGGAGTTATGGTGCTGGATATTACGCCATGTGTGGCCGCGCGTTCAAGCCCAACTTCTTGTTTTTCTGGCCAAACGCCAGAATATCCATCATGGGCGGTCCTCAGGTAACCTCCTCGCTCGAATAACATACATTCCAACAAATTTTCTCTTATCAAACCCCAAATTCGCATTGGATACTGTTTAGGCTGCGGGCGTGCTATCTCAAGTAGAGAAGAGCAACAAGAAGAAAAAAGGAATTGAGGTAAAACTTAAAAGCAAAACAAGTTGAAACATTTTGATCAATCACTCATTTTGGAATGTAATCAAAGTCAGCATAAACTTATGATATGAGCTCAGTTCAGTTTTTGGGTTAACTTGTGTGGATATGATATGATATGATATGTAGTGGGCAAAGGAGGAGGAGGAAGAGTTCAAGGCGAGAGTGGTGGAAGCGTACGAGAGGGAAGGAAGCTGTTACTACTCGACAGCGCGGCTGTGGGACGATGGAATCATCGATCCAGCCGACACGAGAAAGATTATAGGTCTCTCCATCTCTGCTGCTTCAGCAAACACTTCCCCAGAGGATACAAAGTATGGTATATTCAGAATGTAACATATACCAAAAACTATTTGTGATAGCCATAGGTTTCTTGATAGGCAAGCAACAAAATTGTGATTTGGACGTTGATTGAATAACACAAAAAAATGTTTTGTTTATTATGATAATTTGGGTTTTATTGAAACACAATAATAATAATAATAATAATAATAATAATAATAATAATAATAATAATAATAATAATAATAATAATAATAATAATAATAATAATAAGACGAAGACAGATTTAAATTTTATCGACTGCAATTTTCACCAGATCCGCCAAAACTCATCGTGTAGCCAATTTCTTTGCCTTGATAGTGAAAATCTTTGACAGTGTAGCAATTAGCATTGCTCGTACTTTCTTCCACCTCATTTGGTTGAACATCTTGTAGAACGTAATCAGAATGAGCGATAGTCATATTTGAGAAGTAAGCCGATTCATAGTAATTTTGGCCAGCAAAACTACCGGTTCCCATGGAAGGACTAAACTCGCTCCCCACATCTCCTTGAACAAATCCTCCATACTGCACGAAATTTCCACCATTCGAAAGAGTAGTGAACATCGCCTTTGGACAGTATCCTATATTAAACTTACTGCCAGCTCCTCCACCTACTGATGCCCACCAATCACCTGATCTCGGATCCTATATATATGCATACATATACATGCAATTCATATATTAATTAATATTCTCGTTCTATAGCAAATATTAAATATTAATCAAAATGACAATTTACTATACTGTCATTTTTATCTTTAGTTAAATGTAATAAACTGTTAATATTTTAAATATTATGTTATCGCACGTGCCTAAGATATAGTAAAATTTAAAACCCTTCTTTTCCTGAGTTCTGATACATATGGGATCAGATCTCCGAGGTTGACACTTTGGTCTACTTGAACAAACTCTTGGCCTTTGCAACCTATGTTGTAGCAAACTTTGGTACCCACCTAATTCAAATTCCGTAAATAATAATTACCCAACCATCAAATATAATTATCTACAATAATACATGCATGACATCTAAAATCTTAGATCATATATACCTTCGAGAATCCAAACACTCTAGGCTTGGCGTCTCCATTTATGGTTGTGCTCACCTAAAATTCAAATTTATACAAATATATCGTAACAGGTGATTTTCACTTGAATAATCTTATGTATTATGAACTTCTTGGTTTATGAACATGATCATGAAAAACTACTAACCGCCCACCCGAGGCCAATGGCCTCGGTTTCCTGACGATCACTTGCAATCTTAATTAAAGTCATGTTGTATTGTTTCCCTTCTACATGTGGATTCTGAAGATTGATTACTGTACTCGCTCCTCGGTAATTATCGAGGGCCTTTGTTTGAACAGTTGCGATTTGAAATTTTAATACCATATGGTTTCAATGTTTTAGATTTCTTATAAAATGTTAGTCGCGAGTAAGGAACGGAACTCACATGATAATAAGGTATACCTTGAGCAAGTGGGTGAATATGAACATCCAAACGCTGCAAACAATAAATAAAATCAAACGTTAAAGAGAGAGCTTATTCGTATAGTGTGTATATATATAGGGTCATGCTCTCGTATGAATCACAGTTATATATATATATATATATAGGGTCATGCTCTCGTACGAATCACAGTTACGTTCGTACCGTGCAAAAATGGATTGTTGGCCCCAAAAGTAGAACGTTTGGGAAAAAAGCGTAATTTCAACATTTTTCCAACAATAAAAATTTATTTATGGGGGCCAACATTCTACTGTTCGGAATACCGGTCAAATCTGGTCAATCGACAAATTCAAATTAAATCTAGTTTAGTCCAGTATAATTCAATCCAGTTCAATAAATTTCGAAGAAATCTAATTAATTATGATCTAATTCCGTTCACTTAATTAATTTTGGTTTTACATTTAGATTATAAACAATTATCTAATCCAAAATAGTAATTATTGACATATTTGATGTTAAAATGATTAAACATTATTCATTTTGACTTTAATAAATAAGTATATGTTTATTTAATTATTTATTTATTACAACATGCGTTTTGCCGCAATTTTCTTACGATTTCCTAGCGATCTCTCTGAATTTGTCAAAATTTTCTTTTTGTTAGTTGGCCGATGTATTTATGATATTCGAGTTTTAAGACCTTGCCTGGAACAGAGACAACAATGAGTTCAAATGAAAAATATTTTCTTACGTGTCTTGCCCCTCTGCCTATGAAAATTAAAATAGGTTTTTGTTTTCAGATCAAATAGAATATGTTCAGATGAGATGAAAAACAGTGAACCAAAAAACAAAGACATCCAATTTGGAAAACATGAAAAATAAAAGGTAACCAGACGAAAAATGAAAATTGAGTCGGGATTGACTGGGTTGGACCGTATTGACTGAGTTTCGGCATCTCATCTCGGTGACACTTAAAATGTCGAGTTTCATAACACCAAAGATGACCAAAATACTACTTATTGGCATTCAAAAGTTCAAAATTATGTTATTGAACTTTTTTTTCTCTCCTCTTCTTTTTTGTCTCCCGCCGGTTAACTTCCATATTCCTAAGTTTAGGTCTTTCAGATAAACTTTATGTCATATTAATAAAAAATATTAAAATGTATAGTGAAAAGACAAAACCGTCCTTACCAAATTTTCAATTTGTGTAGAAAAGTTACTAGTCAACCATTTGAAAATCATAATGGGTCATCTACAAATAATTCCCAAAAATATATTTTTTTGAACATGAATTTGTTGGTCTTTCACTTCTTTAGCCGGTCATCCCTAATATGTAGTCCGATTGCACAACGACAAAAAAAGCATTCAGATCCAACTCAGAGACTCGACGACGAATAGGGAGAGCCAGACTAGATTAGAGACATAAAGACGAAAAAAAAGAGTCATACCAACTCAGAGACATGACATCGAGAAGAGAGAGTTGGACCAGCTAGCGTGAGTCACGCGGGTCAAAACTGACCCACTCGCAAACCCGCACAGTTATTAATGGTAAAGAAACTTTAGCTCATGGGTGCTTCACGGTTCGCGAGTCTGTCAAATCTTGCACTTCAATTCTGCGAGCGTGTTAAAAAACATGCGACCACATCGGTTTTTGGCCCGTGCCCACCCTGACGACTGTTTGATGGAAGTCAACTTATTTCATTTCGTATTGGTCTTTGGTGACTTTTTGTTTTTCTGTCTCTTTCTCACTTGTCAATCGGTCAACGAAACTATGAATATTGAATCCATTATCCATGTTGACTTTTATACGGTTTGTCCACGCTTTGCATACATATCCTTAACTTTCTCATCCACGCACGTGTCCAAACCAGCCGTTTTTTTGTGTCTCCTGAGTCTGAAAGAGGAAATAAATGACGTCACCTTCTACGCATTCCGTGACGTCACAAGAAGCCAGAACATCCAGGGATCGATTGTATAACCAATTTTAGTTTTTTTTTTTGTTTCGAAAATAATCTAAATAATTCGTATCATTAAGCATATTAAGTTATATCCGAAGACCAATACGTGTTATGATTCATTTGAAAATTTTAAAACTTAATTAGATCGAAAGTTTTCTAAAGTTATGATATCAAGTCTTAAAATTTCTTCAAAAAGAAATCTTAAAATTGGCAAAACCAAGTAAATTAAATGGTCACATTTTATATAATTTGATTGGATTCAGTGGTTAGACCTTTGTGAATTAGTTCATGCCCAATTGTCAGATTAAATTGTGTTTGCTACAGGGCGTGTATTAGAATTTTTACTTTTATATCTTTAATGTTTCTGATATCTTTTATTAAGTTTTAATGTAAAAAAGATAAAAGTATTCATGCATAACCTCCACCATAGATGACGGCGGAAGACATTAAATATTTATATGTGGCATAATACCTATCGTCGATTATTACAGATTGACGATGCTCGCTCGTCCACGCGTTCTCACTTATATTACATGTGTCATCTCGAGGTCAGCAGCTGTCAACCGCTTCTTCAATTCCTCTATTTCACCGATTAAAATTTATCTTCACTCTCCCTCCCTCCCTCCCTCCCTCACTGAAAGTTGACCCTCCGCATTTAATGCATGGATCTCCGACACTAAGACCAAATTTTTGTAGCTGATTTAATGTGAAAATCTCCATCTACTCTTATTATCGTTGGGAAGACTTGAATCAAAAGAGGAGCAGAAATAGAGATGGAGGAGATAATTAGAGAGACGAGAGACTCGTAGGATTTCTCTATAAATAGTGATCTAATTGTAATTTTAAGTCGAAACTCGCCATATGTGTCAAACAAGTATTTGAAGACATATTCGCTAAATATGTCAAATTGCATGATATTATTGATAACGAGACTCTGTCGCAAGCATCCAATTTTGGTGCTGGTAACTTAGAGCTAGGTAATGTTTTGTGAATATAATAAACAACGACTTGCCGAAGAAGGGAGTGTAAAATCTGAACTTAAACGTTATCTAAGAGATGACGATGAAATATGATTTTTTGCACGTGAGAGGACATATTTGTTCACCATAAACTTACCTATCTGTTTGAGGTTTTAGGTAGATTGGACCTCTAATAATTAAACTCAATCGATATGTGAGGTTTGCAACTTAAATTTTACAACTTGTTTGATTCCAATTCGATTCTACCAATATACCCGACGACTTCTCTCTTATAAAAATCAAAATCGAATCATGATAACTACTTATTTCACAGCTAAAATAAAAAATTAAATAATTAATTGTGACTATCAATTTTTTTATTATAATTTAACTTCGAGTTTGATACCATAACCGATATATCCCACTCTTATAAGAGAGACAGTGACAATGGTCAATAGATTCGTGAATACCCAAATCGGGGAGCAGTTTTTTACTGAAAATGAATTGAAGCCGACAAGTTTAATTTTAACTGAAAATGAAATGAATCCGACAACAATGACATGACAGCTTCTCCAAACGAGTCGGGCTCAATGAACACTTCCCCACGTGCTCAATAATTGAACAATCAAACCCGTGTGTGTTGTGTGTTACAGCTGTCCTCCACGTCACCACCCAAACCCTATATATATCCCACAAATCAACACTCCATTAGTCCAAAACAGAGCAAGCACACAAATCTCACAAAACAGAGCAAAAACAGAGCAATCACAAAACATGACACAAAACAACAACAACAACAACAACAACCACTGTCGAGTCGCCGCATCTCCTCTCAACCTCGACCAGGAGCTCGCCGCCATGGTCGCCGCCCTCTCCGCCGTCATCTCCACCCCCTCCTCCTCTCCTCCCCCGCCCTCCGATCTCGACACGTGTCACGTCTGCCGGATCGACGGCTGCCTCGGCTGCAACTTCTTCCTGCCGGAGGAGAAGAAGAAACCCAAAACCGCCGCCACCGGAACGGCCGATAAATCGAAGACGATAAAGAAGAGAGGGAAGAAGAACTACAGGGGAGTGAGGCAGAGGCCGTGGGGCAAATGGGCGGCGGAGATCCGGGACCCGCGGCGGGCGGTTCGGGTCTGGCTCGGGACATTCACCACGGCGGAGGAGGCCGCCAGAGCCTACGACAGAGCCGCCATCGAGTTCCGCGGCGCCCGAGCAAAGCTCAATTTCCCATTCCTCGACGACTCGCTCACCCAATCCCAATCCTCCTCCGCCGGAGATGGGAACTCCGGGAATTGCGATTCCTCGGTGACGACGGAGTTGGGAAATGGGTTCTGGGAAATTGGGGGAGCCGATGAGATTTTCCGGTGGATGATGGCGATGGACTTCGCTGCCGGCGGCAACAACACTAACGGAGATTCTTTGGATTTTATTTAGGACAAGTTCGGAGATTCGTATGATTAGTAGTACTGTACTTGTGTATCCATCCATTTCCACACAGTGTGGATGGATTGTTCATATGATTAGATAATTAATGGAGACTGAATTTTAAAAAATCAAGCGGTGGGTCCCAATTGCGAGTGGTTCAATTTTGACATGTGCGGTTTTAGTTTTTTCTAACTGTAATATATCATGACTAAACATCTAAAAGATTGAATATAATGGGTAAAATAATTATGGGTCAAAATTTAAATTTTGCTGACGTGTATAAAAATATGTTTATCTACCAATCAACTTGATCTCTTAGATGAGTTAAACTTTTAATATGATATGTATGACTGTTCAAATTTAATCGATAACTGAAAAATCGACCAAAAATAACTAGAATCAGTTTTATAAAGCATGATTTTGATTTCAGTTTTTAATAGACAATGTGATTCATTCAGAGTTCATAATTTTCATTTTCAAAAATCGCGGTTAATAGATAATAGTTTAACCATCTATATGTGGTATAACATTTACAGTCGACCATCACAAATCGACGACTATTGGACGTCCATGTGCTCCGGCTTACTCCACACGTCATCCTGAGGTTAACATATGTCAACCACTTCTTCACTTCTTCTCTCTCACTGATTCAAATTCATATATTTATCTCTTAACCTTTAGATTTAGGATTTTATTTGCTTCTCCCTCTTATTATCTTCTCTTCATCTTCATCATCAAAGCAAGATTCTTTTAAATCTCAATATATTCCATTGATTGGACACAACTTCCTAAAGGTACCTTACACCCTCTCTCTCGTCTCTCTCATTTTTCTCATGTGTTCCTCTCTCTCTGGTGTCGATCCACCTCTTCTTCTTTTCTTATCCTCTTCTCTTCATTTTCATCATCATCACAACAAAATCCTCTTCAATCTCAATCCATTCCATTGAACCGACCCAACTTTCAAACGATATCTTTACCCTCTCTCTCTCTCTCTCCCATTTTTCTCGGACTCTACGACTAAAAGTTCAAGTTTATTAGTTGAGTTTGACCATTCTCTTTAGGGATAATTTCAGGTCTCTAGACTTATATATTGTTGTTTTTCAGGAGTGTGCACTTATAACTTTTTTTTTCACCTGACTACACCTAAAATGTGCAAAATTTTCACCTTCCACTTTCCGTCCAATTCTGTTAGTTTTAAACATTTTTTTCATGTGAAATGATTAAAATGTCCTTAAGGTTGAATGAGTTATTATAGTTAAATTGAAAAAACTAAAATGCCCTCACATATTTATCTAGTTTTCAAACTTATGTCACTCCATCTCTCTTCTCTCTTTTGTCTCTGCAACTCCATCACCGGCCACACTTGCCGGAAAATCCCCTCCGGGGCTGGAGGAAAGTGCGAGCTCCAGTGTTGCTCTCGGCGAGGTTCAGAGGTTCTGCGCGACCGCTCCACGATGGTCCGGCACTAGCTTCTCGGTCTCCCCTATTCTTCACATCGTCGACAGTTTCCGGAGCGGCCCAGTGAGCTTGCTCGCGGCGTATTGAGCTCTGTCTGACGTGGACGTTTTAAATGTCCGACGAGTTCATACTCTTCCATTGACGTCCGGCGAGGGTGAGACGTCGGCTCTGAAAATTCTTGACGCGAGCTGCAATCATCACCTCCGGCAATCTTCGAAGACATGACTTTGTAGCCGAGCATCACGAGGAGCTCCTCCATGGTTGTTTCCAATCTCTGGCGAGTCTCGCCGGAACTGTAAAAACAGAGCACGACGAAAACAAAGCATGACGCGAACGAGCTCTCGGCTCCATCGTCGTGACGTTCGATCCCTCCTCCTCGGTTCGACGGTGGAAGGTTGGGTGAGGCGTCGGCTTGCGGTGGCAACACAGAGTTGCCGGAAACTTTGATGGAGAGTTGGCGGTCCAGAGGTGAGTGAAGCTGACGACCCGGAGGGGAGGCGGGGAGCAACAGAGTTTCGACGTGCTTTGTTTTTTGGAGCAAAAAACATAGTTGTCGGAGTTCTTCGATGCTTCCAGCAAGCTTGAGGTTTGGTTGCTGGCGGTCCGGAGGTGAGTGAAGCTGACGTCCCGGAAGTGATCGGAGCAGTTGGGGGTGATTGAACAGAGTGGGTGAGGAGTTCGACGTGCTTGAACGTGCTTGAAGATGAGCAAGCCAGGCTCGGTGGTATGTTCCACGCACTTTCCTCCGGCGCCGGAGGAGATTTTCCGGCGAGTGTGGCCGGTGAGGGAGTGGCAGAGACAAAAGAGAGAAGAGAGAGTGAGTGGCATAAGTTTGAAAATTAGATGAATATGTGAGAGCATTTTAGTCTTTTCAATTCAATTATAATAACTCATTTAACCTTAAAGGCATTTTAGTCATTTCACATGAAAAAACGTTAAAAACTAACATAATTGGACAGAAAGTGGAAAGTGAAAATTTTGCACGTTTTAGGTGTAGTTAGGTGAAAAAAAAATTTAGGTGTACCCATCTGAAAAAAAACAATATCTAGGTGTAGCCACCTGAAATTATCCTTTCTCTTTATATACACTCATTTTATTTCACATATTTTTCATGTGAGATTAACCTAAGTTGTCCCTTCCATACTTGTGTACGTGTGGAACTTATTTCCCTTGCACGCTTCTACTTCAATAGTTTGTCTTTTCTATCTCTATTGTATCTTTCGAATAAGCTTTTAGCAGTGGATGGAGAATTATAATTGATTTTTGGAGTTTTTAAGCCCTAAAATTGTACAATGCTTTGTATGCACAAAAAATTAGTTGAATTTTCTAGTAAATCCATTGACGTTGGAGAAAAAACTCAGCATAAAGAGACCAATGGAATTGGAAACAAATGGGAAGTGGGAATGATATCGAAAATGAAAGATGAAATGACGAAAATGAAAATAAAAATAAAAACTGTAGAATGAGTAACCAAATCGTTATCTGAATGATTTCGACTTGACCTTCATATGTCATTTTTTCAAGCTTAAATTCCACATATCGGATCGGTGGCAATCCTTGCATCCCCCACACGAATAGCACGTGTGAGGACATGTACATTCCATCCACCATAAATTTAAATAACAGTATGAGTTTCCACCGGCACTTTTTCTATTTTAAAAATTAGAATCAAACCACAGTTATTAACCAGTTCAAAATTAAAATCAAAATCAAATCATTAATTACAATTATCACTTTTTTAATTACATATTAACTCGTTCCTAAGTTCATAACTGATTTCAAAACCAAAATATCCACATTCAGAGAGAGAGAGAGAGTGACGGTAGTGAAAAGATTCGTGAATACCCAAATCGGGGAGCAGTACTAAACTTCTATTTTAACCGAAAATGAAATGAATCCGCGAACAAGGACGGGTCGGGCTCAATGAACACTTCCGCACGTGCTCAATGATTCAACAATTAATTTCCTTCAAACCCGTGTGTGTTGTGTGTTACAGCTGTCCTCCACGTCACCACCCAAACCCTGTATATAAATCCTCCAACACAACACTCCACTTGTCCAAAACAGAGCAAGCACAAAACAGAGCAATCACAAAACATGACACACAACAACAACAACAACAACAACAAGGACTGTCGAGTCGCCGCATCTCCTCTCACCCTCGACCAGGAGCTCGCCGCCATGGTCGCCGCCCTCTCCGCCGTCATCTCCACCCCCTCCTCCTCTCCTCCCCCGCCCTCCGATCCCGACACGTGTCACGTCTGCAGAATCAACGGCTGCCTCGGCTGCAACTTCTTCCCGCCGGAGCAAAATCACAAACCCAAAACCTCCGCCGCCGGAACGGCCGATAAATCGAAGACGATAAAGAAGAGAGCGAAGAAGAACTATAGAGGGGTGAGGCAGAGGCCGTGGGGCAAATGGGCGGCGGAGATCCGGGACCCGCGGCGGGCGGTTCGGGTCTGGCTCGGCACCTTCACCACGGCGGAGGAGGCCGCCAGAGCCTACGACAGCGCCGCCATCGAGTTCCGCGGGCCCCGAGCAAAGCTCAATTTCCCATTCCTCGACGACTCTCTCACCCAATCCCAATCCCAATCCTCCTCCGCCGGAGATGGGAACTCCGGGAATTGCGATTCTTCCGTGACGGCGGAGTCGGAAAATGGGTTCTGGGAAATTGGGGGAGCCGACGAGATTCTCCGGTGGATGATGGCGACGGACCTCGCCGCCGGCGACAACTGGTCGGAGAATTCTCAGAATTTTATTTAAGACGAGTTCGGAGATTCCCATGATTTAGCACTGTACTAGACTACTGTAGTGTATCTATTTCCACCGTGTTCGGATTGTTCATATGATTAGATAAAAATAAAATGGAGATTGAATTTTGGAACCTTGTGGTGTGGTGGGTCCCAATTAATTGCGAGTGGTTCAATTTTGACACGTGCGGTTTGGTCTTAGTTTTTTCCAAGTGTGCAATAATATATCACGATTAACATGTGCGCAATTACGATTACAATTAATCACGTGCGGATTGAGAATCTTAAAAGAAGATACGAGAAAGTGTGATGTCATGTAACAGAAGGATACAGCTCATAAGTCAATGGGTTGGTCCGATTGTGACTTGCGAGTTGAGTGGTAGTGAGTGACTCGTTCAATTACTCGGCCTTTTGGTCTTATATATGATTAACATTCAGGAAATTTACGAAATTGCTCCTGAAACTAAAACTTTATATTTGAGTTGATCGAGAAAACTGGTTTAAGTCGGTCTGTAGCTAGATCACGGTATATATTGAAGGCCGTGACTCTGCATGATTTAATTGGTTTGAATCGATTGGTCTCTGGGGTTATCAGAGATGCATGTGTAAAGTATTCCGCAACAAGATCAAGAGTTTTCTCCATCCGTATGAGTTGGAGGTCGTGACTCTACATGATGCTAAACGGGTCGAGCTGAACAACTTTGGAGAAATCATTAGCGAACGGTGTTGCGTACTATCCATTATCATAACTTATGTTCTTTGTTTTGCTCGTAATCAAATGACTTACGAATTGGCCATGTTTGTTTTGACTAACAGTAGCTGAGATTATGGTGATGGGTTTGTCCCACCATTTGTAGCTTCAGTTGTCCGGCTTGATGCCGAATTAATTTTTATTTAATTAATAAAATTCATTTTTTCTTTAGCAACTTTACCTTAAAAATAAAAGGATAAATTATACGTCATCACCAAAAATAATACAAGATTATGACGTCATTGTCATTATAATAAACTCTAATTTGTCTCATGTCATCACTATTGAAATTTTCTTAGTGTTATGTTTACCAAATACCAATGAAAAAGAGATAGAAAGTGTTATGTTTAAGGTCATGTGACAGTCACGTGACCTCTCATATTATTATTATTATTAAAATTTAAGAATCGCTAAATCGGCCAGATCTGGTAGTCGAACTACACGACATAGATATGGGAGAGTACACGATGTCAACGTAGACATTTCAGGTACTCGTTCCTGGGACCACCATCGATGGGGATCTGGCGGTAAACTCGATGCTGGAGTTGAAGAACGCTCGGAGGAGCGAAATGACTGATTAGAGCGATTTTCGGAAACTAGTTTCAATGACTTCGCCTGAGAATTTCCAATCTGATTCACCGGCTTCAAGGGTACGAAGAGGGTGGTGAAGACGACGATCCAGATAGAGAGTGACCAACCAGAACCATTTTTTTATAATACTTTTATTTAGTGTGTGAAAAGAGTATTTAACTCTTTAATTTAAATTTATATTAGGGGTACAATTGTCATTTCACGGTAATTGTTAGTTATGCGAAAACCGTTAGTAATTTTAGTTTTAGGAATAACGGCAAAAAAGTGTCATGTTGTTTATTAATATCATGGAGACACTTTTAAAAAAAAAATGTCATGTTGTTTATTAATTGCAAAAAAGTTATTCGTTAACTGTAAAAAAGTGTCATGTTGTTTCAAGTGCAATTTTGCCATTTTACAAAATATGTAAACAAAATACCACATTTTTACTATTGACAAACAACATGGTACTGCTATTTCTTGTCACACTAAGTTATAATTTGTTAATTTTCAAATATTTATTCATCAAAAGACGAAAATTCCCTTCATAAGTTCTGCACCTGAAAAATTCGAGATTTGGCGTCTGAGATAAATGACAATTGTATTGTAAGATGAACAAAGATGAAAAGGCGAAGGTTGAAGACGATAACAGTTAATTCAAATTCAGTGTTAAAATTACAATAATACTGTTGTCAACCGTAAATCCTGCAAATTTAACAATTGCAAACTGCAATTATTCAATAGACAATAGATTAGTACAAGTCAATTCACAAATTTCATTCGAAAACAGATCATTGTAAACCATTTTACAACTTAGATGGCAAATCATTTCTGAATTAGGATTTGACAAACCCTAACAATCACATAGACACAGCATTTTTGACATAGAAGTCAACTTTACACTACTAACATCACGAACAAGATCCGAGACGGACCTATCTTCACAACGCAACGCAACACAATAACAAAGCTATATATATCTATAGAACAAACAAGGAAAACACATTAATTGAATCAGCTATGCAAGCAATCCGGCACTCAAAGTCAAAGGGGAGATACAATCTGGAGGAGCATGGCATTTTCATCGTCTTCCAGACATGCTGATGGAGCTGACTTTCATTGGGGTGGCCACTACAAGCGGAGCTTCTGGGGAGTCGGAAACAGCAAACTTGTCGTGCATGAAGCGGCTCTCTACTATGGACTCATCCTTCAGAACAATCTTGTAGCAATAACAGCTCTTAAGTCCTTGCTGGTTCCGGTAGCAATCGTGAGCGGTGTTCTTCACCTGCTGGAAGTCCCATATCACACTGAACTTGCCCACCGTTGCAACTAGGTGACGCTCCTGTTTGCCGTTCTCGGTGACCTGGAAAAAAAACAATATGATTAAATGTTGCACAAACCCATAATTTGAATTACTTTTGTAGGACTATAACAGGCATCATGATGTATGTAACACACCATGCATATTCACATCCAAGCCATCTTTTAATTATTAATTATCATGTGAATAAAAACTACATAATTCTTAATGCTAAGACAATCATCTGACCATTTGAAGAACTTGCCACCAAGACTAGCAATATGATCGACGTGTCAATCTGGAATTATGAGTATAACAAGGTTTTAACTAAAAGCTGGGAACTATAGATCACATGACGAAAGCCTACTCTTTATGTTTTTCTATCCCGTCTATCTACTGTTGAAAGCTAGAATGCATAAGAACTTCAATGAATTGAAAATCCCAGAAGACAGGTAAGGATTTCTCCGGTATTTTGAAGCAAAACCATGGAATATGGAAGCTCGTAGACCGTTATCCTCTGATTAAGTTTTGACCACTAAACCTTTCCAGATCAATATATGTGAGTAAAGAAGTATAATAACACTCACTATAAGACAAAGGGCTTAAAACTATGTATGGAAAGAAGGCACTTGCACTAAGAAAAAAATCTGTAACTATGGATGGCATCACTACATACAGGAAGTTACACACAGCCAAAAGCTTAATGGGTAAACAAATATGCAAATAAGCTTTACTTGCCATTAGTAATATTGTTATTTGTGGAACAAGATGCAGTGCATCTAGCCACAACCATCCTTAAGTTCAGAGATATCCATATAAAATTTCGCAGAAAAACATCTGTTCCAAGATTGGATTGAAATACTGCAAATTCATAGCGCTAGTCTATTTAATTGTTGTGATATAGATCCCACAAAATACAAAAAAAAACTTTTCATCATCCCATTATGTTAGGTTCTTACTTATAGGGCTGAGTTTTTTGCTGACTACATTTTGGAAAGAAACCAGTCTATCATAACAAATGCAATGAATATAGCATGTGTTGATGAAAATTTAATGCAACTTTTACCCAATTAGTACCTACCTAGAATTGTGAATTGTCATAGCATATATGAAAAAGAGCCATAACATGGTAGAAAATCACCTTCATGATCTTAGTAAATAATGAGATGCTCAAAAAGCAATTGTTTTATCAAGATTGACAGCTATAAACTACCACATACCAACTAATTGAATAGGGCATAAAATGGAAGAGAGATATAAGAACTTACCCAAGAGAAATGGCCACTGTGAAACCTATTGTCACTCCCGGCTAAATGGGAATCCAAGGGAGTCAGCTTCAACAATCTTGGAGCTGGTATCTTATTCCCCATTCGACCACCAAACCCAGTCTTTGTCTTCCCGTCCTTGTCAGTGAACAGAGTGCAGATGAGCACCAAGTAAGTATCCGTCGTCCCCAGCACCCACTTCCCATCATAAGTGACATCAACGTGGGTGATGGGCGATCCAAGCCCCGGGAAAGCAGTCTTGGCCATTCTCATACTAGTCTTCGAATACAACCTGATCTTCCCATCAAGCGATCCCACCACAATCGACCCATCACCAGTACTAGCGAAACATTGAAAGTTTGTCCCTCTCGAGAACTGATGCCCTTGTGTCCAATGCAGCACCGGGGAATTCGAATGCGCTATGTTCTGCACTATCCCTCCCTTGTCTCGCATATCCCACTGGCACAGCCTGTTATCGTCCAACCCCAAGAACGTAGACTCCGAGGGATCCAACTGCGACCCCTTGGTGTCACTAGCAATGTCCCTCATCGTGATATCAGCCCCATCCTTCTCAAACTTCCACTCGGTCACAATCTTCCCCGTCTCGATATCCAGCTGCTGAATCCCAGTAGCGTGAGGCTTCCCCTCCTTCATCGGGCTCATGAGCATCATATTGGTCTCGGCCCGCATCAGCAGCGCCTTCTTCGTCGCAGATCGAGCAAAGCTCGATGGCCCCGAGCTGGCAAACTTCACCGAAACACCCTTACCATGAATCCCTCTACTCAGGTTCCTGTAAACCTGAACGCCCGAATCACTCACCAAGAAGCTGTTGTCAAGAGCTCCAAGAGCCAAGCTTTGAACACCCCCATTGGCAACCTCCTCGAACTCCTCATGCAAGTCCTGGTTGGCCCGGACCGGCGTGGCTGGTTCGGGAACCTTCTCGAACTCATCTTCAGCGTCCTCCCACATGGAATCGTCAGCGGACTCGGGTTTCGCCCAGCCCATGAAGTCCTTCCCGTAGACCTTCACCTTGTTCTCGTCCGTTGGAGTGAGGCCGTACACGTTCTCGAACAAGCAGTCCTGAAACTCACCCACGAACTCTCTGTACTCGTCGTCGGTGAAGAATTTCAAAGCCCAAACCCCATTGTTGCTCACGAAATCGATCCTGCGCTGGTCCGCGAACATCTTCAATTGCATCTCCGTCGACACCTTCCCTCTGACCTTAGCCCCAACCCTCAAGATCCAGCAAGACTCATCACCACCGCCACGGCCACGGCCACGGCCACGGCCACGATGATATTCTTCTTCTTCTTCTTCATCTTCATCATCATCTTCATCGTCGGTGGCACCGGACCTGACGAAGGAGTAGGAGGTCAATTTGTCGGAGACGATCCATTTGGCCTTGGGCGTGTTGCCGCCGATGTGGAGGTAGAGCTTGACCTGGTTCTTCAAATTGGGGCGGGTCTGAGGGTACTTGAGCTTCAGAGCCCTGAGCTTCGCGTCGACCTCGTCGACGACGGAGCTCGAGGCCTTGGCGCCGGAGCGGTGCTCCTCGTCGCCGTCGGCTTCGTCGTAGCGCTGGTCGACGTCGTCTTCCTCCTCCTCCTCGGTGTCGGAGAGATCGAGACCTTCGCGACTGTGAGAAGCTCCCATGGCGGTGAAATTGAAGAGAAGGAGATTTGGGGATTTTGAAATTCTAGGTCTGATCTGATCTGATTTTTTGTTTTGGGAGCAAAATTCGAGAAATTGGCGGGTTATGATAGTCTGTGATAAGGTGCAGAGTTCAATATATATACAGCGACTTGGCGTCGATGAAACGCTGTCGCTTTTGCTTGCCAGGTAAGTAAAGTTACAGTCCGATGTCGGCTTCGCTTTGAGGCCGCGTGTCAAATAAAATGTGACAACCGACCAAAATAATTTATTTATTCAAATGTGATTTATATATTGAGGTGATTAGTGATATAGTATTTATTTAATTAAGAAATTTAAAGCATGTGATTAAGCAGCTTTTATATATAACCCAATAATTCTATTTTCTTATGAGCTAAATTTGAAATAAATTAAGTTTTAATAAATTGGTGGAAATCAAGTCGAATTTGAAACAAATAACAGCTATGTATATTCACTATATATATATTCAAATACAGCTATATATATTCACTAATTTTATTAGGCTCGTGCTTAAGAATGTGCTAAACTGCTGATTAAGATTTCATTCAATTTCTGAGTTGAGATAGTCGACGTATGTGAATAAACTGATCTGTTATATCACTTTTATTGATTTCGTTCTTGCATGTTAATTTTAAATGGACTATTATTATATTTTAAATGGATAATCACATTTAGTTATCCTTACACTTAATTATAGCGAAATGACATTTTAGTACAGTGGTTATTTTTATTGAAAATTTACTCTTAAAATGCATAAAATACATAAACTATCCCAGGTTTTTATTTAAACTATGCTCGGTTTACTGCGGACCAGTAGTTCCCCAAATTCAATCCCAATTCACTACTGATCCGCAGTAAACCAGACAAAATTGAAATCAAAATCAAGAATAATTTAAGAATATCATGGGTAAGTTGTTGATAAAAATAGTTAGGGTAAAAAATTGATTAGAATATGAAAGTGTTATTTGGCACAATTATATACATATGCTTTTAATTTGGGAGATACTTAAACCACAATTATACACAAGCTTTTAGTTTGGGAGATACTTAAACCACAATTATCTATTAATCCACAACTGATCTAACTAAATATTCCCCTTTATGCATAGACAACCCTAGCAAGAAACAATTTCATTCTTCAATCTCCTTGCAAAGACTGGCATTAACAGTTCAGCACAGAGGTAACATATATGAGTTCTCCAATCAAAACACAAAAGGCTGAATGTTTTTCTTCAACCCCAACAATGATCAGATCATATAGATTCTACACAAAAGGCTTAATGTTTTTTCTTAACCCCAATAATCAGATCAAACAGGTTCTTAACCCATCTGAAAATCTTTCTCCTCCTCACAAGGCATCGCGGACAGCGATCCGGCATGTAATGGCATCTGCTATCGTGGATATCCCGAGCTCGGGGGCAGGTATTTTGTACAGCTGAAAAAGAACATTACACCATTCATCAGCCATAGGCCCATAGCTAGAAGTGGCGCCAAGAGAAAAAAACAGAAAGAGCAATGACTGAGAGTTGCATTTGCAGACCTTTAGAATTTGTGCTTCATTTGCTCTCTCTTTCAGTTCATCCAAGTCAACCTCTTTACCATTGACAAGTTTCTCTATGGCTTTCATCTACCAGAAAGTAGTGGAGCTGTGGTTATTTGATTACTTCGTTTCCTGAGGCAAAACAAAAGACTAATGCAAAACAATATCTGTCCTAACCTCATCGGGGGAAGCATTGAAACGGGCTGCAAGTATGTAACTAGTGTTTTCAGAGATACCGCATCTTTTCAAGGATTCTGAAATCTATTACCAGCATAGGCAAATAAATTATTATATTAAAGAGTAGAAGAAACTGATCAAGTGATAAATTTGTTTTAAAAGGGAAATTACATGCTTAGATCCTGAATAATTGTAGACGAGCTCAGAATGAAGTGTGCGTGTTTTCAAAGCCTCTCTGGACTTGGCTATAAGTGTCTTGTGTGCAGCCGCTAGAACGGGGAAAACATCTGGGATCTGCGTGTAACAAGGGAAACAAAATATTGAACAGGTACAAGAATTGAAATCGGACCAACGATCGGAGAGAGCCATACCAGTGATGCATTAAAGAAAGCAACTTCTGGTTCCAAAGTTCCAGCTTGCATAAGATCTAGGAGCTCCCTGCATAACACATAAATTATAACGCCAGTCCACTCAAAAAATCACATACTTTTTCTAGCTATCCGTATTAAAGTTCTTTCCGGCTTTCATCTACCTGAAAATGGAAACTCACGCCAACTAAAATGAGCATTGTCAACTATCCCGACTACCAAATAACAACCTCGTACAAAATGAGCCCCAAATACTGAACCACCAACTTTGATCAAACAGATGGCTTGTTACTACATTTTTTTATATATATTTCCATCTAAACTTGCCCTATTCAGAATGTTATAAAGTTCATGACTTTCCTAGTGATTCCTATTAAAGTTATGTTTTTCAGCAGCCATTTCCTCCTTCAAGCAAAACCCAACTAGTCCCATCCAATTCGAGCCTCTCAAGCTATGGCAATAGAGAGCCATCAAATTCATTCACAATCAGAGTATGTAAATATGATTCTTGATCCATGAAATATAACATCCACAATTTTTCAAAGCAACCTTAATTGTAAGGCCATGATGGCTAAGCTGAAATAACCCAAAATTTCTTAAACTCAAAACTCACTGTTAATCTTAACAGATGCTAACAAATCAATCATGCCCACAAAACTCTGTAATCATTAGTTTGGGTAGCAGGAAAAAAGCACAAAGCACACATCTTTTTGCTTATCTGATAAATTTACCTATAGCCCATTGGTAGCAACACTCTGTCTCATGTTACATGACATTAATCATGCCTTACAACCAAAAATTTCAAACAAAAAAAAATATTTTCTCGAGAACCAAACAGAAAGTGAGATTGATTGAGAAGGATAAAGTACTTGGAATTAGTGGCATCGGTGAAGAGGACGAGAGAAAGGGTGTTTCCATTGATGTTGAAGACCTTCATATCTGTTTTCTCTGCAATCTCACAAATTTTTCCTGACAAGAAGAGAAGAGAAGAGAAACCAGACCACCATTGTTAGGGTTTATCCTAAACGGCACCGTTTGGTCACCCACAAAAAATCCACTCGATCCAACCCGGAGTACACTATTCGGGTGTGGATTAAAATAATCCGTGCAGCCAAAACGCGACTACAATTAGCTAGGGCTGGGCATGGTTCCGGAACTGGACCGAACCGGCCAGAACCGGACCGGACCAAATCAATCGATTCTTTATTTTGGAGACCCAAATCCGGACCGAACAAGTGGATATTGGTCTGATTTTGGGCGCAGTTCTATGGTCCGGTTCTCGGTTCTACCCAATTAGACTCGATTGAATGATTAATTGTGAAATTAAGGGTCAGGTTCTCTAATATAGTTGTATAGTTTTACCTAATTAGATCCAATTAATGTGACATTCATATATTGTTCAATTTATGTTAAAAATTATATACAATTAAACTCTTTTTAGGCTAAAACATAAAATTGAAATACAAAAAATACTAATTAAAACCCCCAAAATCGGTTCGGTTATGAACTAGTTAATTAACGGTTCTACACTCTCAAAACCAGAACTGAACCGAATCAATTCGGTTCTCAATTTTGAGACCCAAATCCGATCTGATACCCACGGTTCTCGATTCTTCGGTTCGGATTCGGTTTTGATCCCGGTTCGATTTCGATTTCGATTTCGGTTTTGGATAAAATATGCCCACCCCTACAATTGGCGCCATTTTTAAGATTCAATTGAGCCAAACGGACCCTGAATTTGAAACTCTCTCACTTGAGCTATAAGATTCCAATTCTAGCGATTCCGGCGACGAGTGCATCGTGGATCGTAGGAAACCAAAGAATTTGAAACTAGATAACTATTCGATTAGTCAATATATGGTAATGCTTCGTGTCGAGGAAGCCATTTTTGGAGTCTAGAGTTTGATGCTTGGCTAATGTATAACAATGCGATTCGATTTAAGTAATGTTTAGGGTTCTTTTGTAGGGAATAGAACTTGTTGGTTTGATTTAATAGCTCATATGTATCGCAAATTTGATATATAGCTCGGTTCAGCATGTTAATCGAACAATGTCAAGACATAACTTGACATTTAAATTATTTTTTTTAGTTTTATTACTGGCTGGTAATGAAATGAAGTATTGTTTGGTTATTGGGGCTGCTCGAGTGGTCTTTTTGGTAAATTTGTGTACCTCTTCTGTTTTGATGCTATAAGAACAAAATATTTAGTTTTAGAGTTCACTCATGTACCATAAAGATTACATTTCAGTTTTATAGAAAAACCAAAGCACTGAATCCTAGAAAATTATAAGTTCTGATGTAAAATAAGTACTGATGCAGCGTACGTGGTTAGGAAGAATTCTTTATCAAAAATTCGTTGATCCTTGTGAATACCGAAGATGATAGGTTTGAGGGAAACCTCGATTTTTTTTATTTAACTTCAAAAACTACTTAACAATAAATTTATAAGAGTGATTAAATAGGCAAAACCTAGCCAAACCCTTATTGTAGAAAATGAAATCCTAAACTTATTGGAAAAGAAAACAAATTATTAAAATTACAAAAACTGCCTGAAACTTAAAAAACTGCGATTTTGACCCCAAGATAATCTCGGATGGCTGAAATCCATCGTACTTCATAGCACATCCATGAGTTTTGCTCAGAACGCCGTTTCTGCCCATAAAACACTAGTCCTTTGTCAAAATCCGACACTTACGCAATAACTCCAGGTGTACAACATTCTGCATACCGACTTCTTCGACCGCACTGCATCAAGCACACACGGGAGTACTAGCATTTTCGGGAGTCGCAGAAGTAAGCATTTCCCCATAACTGATAGATGACTGATTCATGGGAACTTTCTTTCAGCTGAAACCCTTTTTTAAAAATGGCAGGTCTTTAGTTTCTTGAAGTTACTGTGTTTGTTACATGAATCACATTCCTCTACATATTTGCTTCATGGTTTAGTGAAAGATTCATTGTAACCTTTTTATTTGGACAATTTGATCCTTCAGCTGTTCAGTTGAGACTAGCAGCATGAAAACAGATTAAAGATTTCTCCAACCTTTGGATACTGTCAAAGGTTGTTTCTTGTTAACATGGGGATTAACACAGACTGTACTGTACTGTGATTATTATTAATCAAAAGTTAAACCCAAATTTAGGCAACATTCAGAGAACCAAATTGGGTAAGGAAAAGCAAAGAGTTTGGAACAGAAAATCTAGGTTTTCAGTAAGCCTTAGGGCATCCCGATCCGGTTTCGGAAAATGAGCCATTTTTTATAAGCAGAACTTGAAAACAAATTCAACTCTAAAAGACAAGCATTGTTACCAAAATGGGTGACCAAAAGGGAACAGAGCTCCTTAGACTTGGCTTCTCTACCACTTACCCATAACATGCTATTTCCTCTTTGTTTACTTTGTTTTGTAGGGTATCTTAGAGCTCACTACTTTAAAAACATCAAATTTTGTTTCTCTTACATGGTATGGTTAGCCTCTTGTCCCTCACTCCCTTGCCAAGAGGTTGTATAAAAGTTTTATATAGATGAGGATCAATCAACCATGTGAAATTGGTCAAATGCTCTTTGTTTGAGTATTATTGTATTGTGATCAACATTTCTTATTCACAGTCACATGTGCTCTTATCAACTTCTAGCAAATTGAATAGGATACAAGACAAAAGAATAATCATAAAACTAATGAGTAAATATATTCAGTGTGATAGGCATATTATTAACTTGTTCCTGGTTTCCAACGATTCTCTTCTTTCACCTTTTTGTATGTTATGTTGTGAAGTAGTTCTTGTCGGTGGCGGTGTTCTAAACATCGCTAGACGCTAATCCGGCAGAAGAGGTGTTTTGGGGATTAATCAGACAAGTCGGGGATTTCTAGAACACTGGTTCTAGACTGTAGTGTATTATGCAGCTTTAAAACAGATTAATTAGCTGTGATTGTGGGCCAATTGGTCAAAGGTGACAATAATTGTGAATGGACTAAAAAATCACACCAAATATCTAAACACATCTTTAATCAAAAGGTGACAACTCTGAGTAACATGAGATGTGTACTGTGCACACACTTAATTACAAGCCACCTTCACTATAAATTCAAGAACCTGCATGTGAATTCCAGCACTGCTGCACTAACATTTTTACAGGATAAATCAAAAAGAGGATCCACAATGGCTTGCCTGAACATCTACAGCAGCGAGCAGCAGCAGCAGCAACAATCAACAGGTCTCTGCCATTCCTCCATGGCCAGAATCTCCTTCTCCAGCGACTTCCTCGACGCGCAGCAACAAGCCATCAAGCATGACTACAGGGAAGCTCCAGTTTCGTCCGATTTTGAATTCTCCATCACAAGCAACACTGCCCTGACCCTGCCCAGTGCTCACCACCACACCCACCATGCTGATGAGATCTTCTTCAAGGGAGTGTTGCTGCCTCTGAAAGATGGGAGGAAGATGACCCTGAGAGATGAGCTGCTGGCTGGAGACGATGACAGAGATGATCTCGAGTTTGGCCATCATGTGCTGCCCCGCCTGCCCAAGATCTCCTGCCGGTGGAAGGAGAGGTTGGGCCTCAGGAGGCCTCAGGTTAAGGTCAATGACGGTGAAGAGAAGATGATGGATGTATATGTTGACAATGAGCCCATTTTTGGCAAGAAAACCACTATCAAGGTAAATTCTCTGTTCTGATCGAGAACTGTCTCTTCTTCTGTTATCTACAGTTTTGTATCAAGATTAAGGCTCGACTATGCTATAACGGGCTGTAATGAGACATGACAGCACCGCATTAATGATTCTTTAAGAGTTTCTTAAAATCGAGAACTGTCTCTTGAATGTGTATAATATCTAGTCTTTAACTGTTCTTGATCTTGATCTTGATTTTGTTGGTTGCAGGAAGCATGTGAATTAGATCTTGAGGCAGATGGTGATGTGAAGAAGTAGGGTATGGATTTTCATGGAAGCTGGTTCTGTTTTGATTATTATTATTTTGAAATGTTGTGCTAATTAATTTTAACTACTTTGATTCTGTACAAATTTGTGTAGTTGAGTTTTGATCTGTAATAATTGATTTGACTACTTGATTTCCTTTTATCTGCTTTCATGTTACTTGATTCTGTAAGGGATTGTTTTGTTATTGAAAATTGATACATTCTTGATTTGAATTGTTTGTAAAAAAATGTAAAGAGTTTCATGTATGTGATTGTATCTCTCATTTGATATGGTCTTCAAAATGAAATGTTGAGGCAATTAAAATCAATACAATGTGATGAAACACAAATGTTCAGAACAATTATATACCCTACTGTGAAAATATAGTACATTATGAAAGTTTAAAATTATTGATGTTGAATCAAATTTTGAGATAAAAATCATTTTCTCAACTGAAGATAAAATGTATGTGAGCAAGGAGCATAAACACAAGTACAAGATGAATCAATCATGCATCAATGTCGAAAAAACGCTTAGCTCTAATCGGATGAAAAATGTCTTATTCAGATTAATCAGAATGAATGCTCAAACAATTATTAATTGAACAAGTGAGAGATTTTGTTGTGATTCACTTTTCTTTAATATATAACTTTTATGGTTGATTAAAAGAACAAATATATCATTTTATTGATATGAATTATGTTAAGAAATGTGTTTCTTAAAATCAGATTTGGTGCTGGGTTTGTTTGCGGTGGTTGATCGAGGAGACTTGTTATGCTTTTACAACTAAGTTATCGACACTCATCAATGGTATTTTAGATCCGAAGGAATAGAGCAAGGAGTTAGTCAATTGAATGATATGTAGAGCTTCGTCTATTCCAATGCTAAATAAAGAACAGAGACTATTGAAAATGGGTCAAAAGATCGGATCGGGTGCATGGCGAAAACGGAGATTTTCCAATTCTTTTTATCATATTGAAACATTCTCTCTCCCGCCAATAGAGGTGGAGGTCGTGGCTTTGCATTATGATAATATGTTTCAGTATGTCAGTTTGTGTACACTCGATTTATGGGTGCGGGGATTGTCCCACCCGATTTGATGAATGAATGAAATGATGTGATGATTAAAAAAAACAAATAGAACATAACCTACTGAGTGTGCCCCGGTGGTTAGGGGCTTACTAACTCTCTGGTCTCCGGAGCAGAAATGCGTCTAAGTTGGTACCCGGACGAGCTATTATTATATTTAGTTGTGTGTGCTTGTGTTTGAATAAGTCCTACTTATTGCAGTTGGTATGAGGTGCAGTTCAGTTTGAATACATGGTAGTTCACATGAGCTTAATGAGTTCTGCAATATGATCACGGAGTTTCTCCCACCAATCGAGGTGGAGACTACGAGTTCTTGTATACTCTCAATCTATGGATGCGGGGATTGTCCCACCCAATTTGTATGAAATGAATGAAGAAAACATTTGTTAACAAGGTCGTCGAAGAGTTTACTCATTCTTCTACATTCACATGAGATGAATTAAAAAAGATTAACCTAATAATTTAGCATAATTCGAGTATACTAATTAATTACCATCCCATCTTTAAAAAAAATTACCATCCAATAACAGCTTGCCGTGTGGCTATAATTTGAATTCGAAAAAAATGGCGCCCAATAGAGTGTCTCTACGTACACAACGGTCGGCTGTGGAAAAATAAATACTTAATTTCTCTTCTGTTTCTACGATCCTCTCTGTTCACTCCAAAGAAGCCAAAGACTCAAAAACCTTCGATTTCTGGGGGAGAAATGGTTGAATCGAAGCCTGGGTACGAGGAATGTCGCCGACAGAGGCTGGAGGAGAACAAGAAGAGGATGGAGGAGCTCAATCTCAAGAAGCTCTCTCTCGATCTCAAGACCCAAATCGCTCCCAAGCCATCTCCGGTTGATTCTCTCCCCTTTTCAATCAATTTCACTGCGATTTCTCGTTACTGGGTTTGGTTTTTGACGGTGGTTCTCTTGATTTTTTCTCAGGCGAAGCCGAGGACGCCGCGACAGAAGGTTGATCTGAGTGCCGTGAGGAGGTCGGTTAGGGTTTCGGGAAAACCTGCTCCGAACTACAAGGAAGTGAGTTGTATTGAATTGTATTGTATTGTATATGCATATACATGTTTGTGATTGTGGGTATTGCTTAGAAACCCTAAATATTATGTGGGTTCTGTGTGTTTGTGAATATTCCTCAATGAAAATGAAAACCCTAATCTGATATGGTTTGTTCCTCAATGAAAATTGAAAACCCTAATCTTATTCTTTGTAAAAATTGAATTTTTTTGTTCTAATAGTAGTTACCAGGTGCTGATTTTGGTTGTCACTGAGACCCATTTGGTAGTATGGAAGTGCTGATCTTTTATGTAGGGCTTAAATGGTTGGAAATGGAATTAGAATCTTTACTCTGTCCACTTGATTGAGTACTGGGTGTCAAGAAATGAATATTTTTTGTGTTTCTGTTTTCTGCTATTGTTGATCATGAATGGTGTTCTTTGGTTTTCAATATTATATGGTTGTGTAAGTTTAGCGGTTCAAATGTTGTCTTCATCGGGTTAATCATTAATGCTTGAGTTTCTCTGTCCTTTTCAGGCTGCCATGGAACCTTTGAAGATGCCCAGAAGGTTGTTAAACTTGAATAGTTAGAGCTTGTCAGTTATTGTTGTTGTGAAAGCATATTAGTTATCTTAGTCCATTTGTTTCTCGCGTAGAGGGTACAGCTATCAAAGGAGAGATCTTTTGAACCGAGTTTATGCTTCTGATGAAGAAAGGCATTATGCTATAGAGAGAGCGGAAAAACTTCAATCTAGTTTAGATGCTGAATTCCCGAGTTTCGTGAAGCCTATGCTTCAGTCACATGTCACCGGAGGATTTTGGCTGGTGAGCTTTGCGAAACATCCATTCAAAATAAAAACAACTTCACCCAAAAATCCATAAGGAGATTGTCAATAGACATACATGATTTGGAAACTGTCAACCCTTATATAACTGGTGATAAATGTTTGTATGCAACAGGGTCTTCCAGTGCATTTCTGCAAATCATACCTTCCACACCGTGATGAATATCTAACATTGGTTGATGAAGATGGGACTGAGTCTCAAACGAAGTACCTTGCGGATAAAACTGGTCTTAGTGGTGGGTGGAGAGGGTTTGCTATAGATCATGAATTGGTTGATGGAGATGCCTTGGTTTTTCAACTGACCACGCGTACAGAGTTCAAGGTAATGCCTTACATTTTAGGCGTACAATATGATGTGTAGATTTTACCCATTACCGACTTCCAGAAATTGACAACCCTTCGTTGATCCTCCCTCAATATGCTATTATAATATACAAGTACATACATTTTCAAGAATAGAGTTCCATATGTTTAAATGCAATGTATGGCTTCTGTAACAGGTATATATTATTCGAGCATATGATTCAGAGGACAAGGAAGAAGATGACAATGATGTAGATGAGGATACGGAACAAGATAAGGATCACAAGGAGGAAGATATTAAACCTTTGGCAAAAGATAAAGATATTAAACCTTCGGCAAAAGATGAAAATATTAAACCTTCGGCGAAAGATGAAGATATTAAACCTTCGGTGAAAGATGAAGACATTAAACCTTCGGTGGAAGATGAAGATATTAAACCTTCGGCCAGGAGATCCAAACGAATCAAAAGTAAGTAACAACTAGAGCAATAGCTAAGTGTTGTAAGAGCTTGAAGAGTTCAAGTGCACCTCAAGAGTTGGACACTGAAACATTTACTATCATTGTATATAGGAATTGGATATTATATTCTTAATATCCACATAGATTCCAGTTTTGATTTATATCCTCACCTTTTACGTGTTATTGTTCGTGGCAGGCAAAAAATAGCGATGGATGTTTCAAACTGCTAGCTGTGCCCTGCCCTCATGGAGCAACAAATCAGTTTGTAGACCTACAAAGTTTTGACATATTTCACAACTTCCACGACATGGTTCTCAGTTGACTGGAAGCTTTTTGTGACTGGCAGACTGGAAATTTCAGCCCCTATGGATGATATATTTCTTAGGATTAGAGCAATGAGAACTAGGATGATTATGTGAATTGATGATCATGCATTGTTCCCTATAGTCTCGTTATTGCTGGTATTGTTAGTTAAGAATCAATGCGAAGAACCTCATTGTGGCAGAATATGAACATCTATATTATCCATAAGTAATATGTTTTGTTCAATTTCATAATTTTACTTGGGAAGTTAATATTCTGATTTGCAGTAATACTATGAACATCAACACTCTTTAATCACAATGTTTTTTGGATGGTAAAATAACAAAGTAAATTTCACATATTTTTCCTCTTTTCACATGTAAAATGTCCTACAAAATGAGAAATCTGGACAAAATTTGTTAACTAGACAAGATCAAAGTTCAAGTCATAGTGAAATTACAAAATTTAACTTTTAACGAAGAAAACAAAGAAGTTTATGTTCTATAATTTGCTCAGCTGTCGTTTTAACTCATTACCATTCTGCATCTGCTTCTTCCTGGAAGCTATCTTTATACTTCTGAGAAACCCTATGTTCCTTCATCTCACCAGCAAGCTCTTCTTTTTTCTCTCTAAGCATTTCAAGTCTTATTTTCTTCTTGCTTTCTGCATATTTAAGCACCGTCGGATTCAAAAGCCAAGCTCATAAGGCGCTGCAGGCGGGAATCCCAGCATCTCAAAGCTGTTCAATATCTTGTCCCAACTCTCATAGTCGCTTTGAGCCAAGGAAAATTGGCAGCCTTTGATTAAATCTGCTATTTTAACCGTCTTGGACACTATTGTAGCAGCCCACTTTCTGGTGTTGATGTCTTGCAGAAGACGATCATGTAGATATGAGTTTTGTGAGCAGCAAAGCATATAATACTTGGCCTTTTCTTCTTCAGAGACTTCAGAATCTATGTTCATACCATTTATGACAATAGAGAAATCTTCGATACCTTTCACTTCTTGGAAATCAAGAATTGATCCTGGAAACCCGACATGACTTTCTGAGTCTGAAACAATTTGTACATTGCTGCCGAGATCAGTCTTTCTTACTATGTCCACCTGAAAATGAATGGCAATAAATCATATAGTCCGTAACAAGAAATATGAAGAGTTCTGCAAATCAAAGTACATGACTTGAATCAGGTTTTGGGACTAAGGTGGAGGTAAAACTAGAACCTTCATTCTGAAATGCCCGATTGATTGCAAAACTAGCACATCGTAGAGGCACAGCTTGTTGTCCTCGAAAAAGGTCTTTCCTGATCACAAGTTCACATGGATTTCCATTACTTCAATATTCAAACAGATGTGATATCATTTCATTTCAAAAACTTAGCTCCTGCATTTGCTTCAGATGAAAGGAAAACTGATATCATAATAGTATAAGTACCATCAGGAGTTAAGGCCAACAGAAGCACCATCTTATGTTCTCACAAGAACTAGAATTATAGGTCCCAGACACACCAGAAGAAGCATAAACCGACCTTTTGTTACAAAATTGGTAGATTTAAGGTGTTGAGTTCATATTTTTACAACGGGAACTTCATATTTAGTTTCTTGGGCATATCTAATAATTTCTGAATCAAATCAAACCAAAATAAATCTCAGTTGCGTATTGGGTTTGCAAATGTATACTAAAATCATTCACATCCATATATAGCAACTTCATGCAAAAACACAAACATCTGCATTAATTAAATTCAAGCAAGACTGGGAGATACCTCCTCTTCACAGTTTGTCAGTCTCATCTTCTTAGAGTCTCGAGTTCCATCCTTCCCAGCAAATTTTTTAGCTCTCACGACATATACCTGACGACGTGCAGCAATATATAAGAAAATGAATGATACAGTGCATCTGGGAATTGGATCATTGTAACCATAAGCACTGTTAATTGGAAAACAAATGCATACCTTGAACGTCAAAGGCTCTATCAGTTGGAAAACTAACACGTCTCCCACACACAATTTGTTTTCTGTAGAAAACGTTGACCATCCTCCATTCAGCTCCTTACGCCTCCCTCCCGAAGAAAAATTCATAACATATTTTTTTCCACGACCATTTAGCAGAGTCACTTTTGTTTCCACAGTATAATGATCCTCTGGAATATGACTCTCCGTCATATAATTATTGCAGAATTCAGTAGGAATTCTCTGCATGCGGAGAAATTACATGTCTTTCTTGTACGCCAAATCACATTAACACAACATAGGACTTACCATGCATCCAAGACGGTCATAAGACGGAGGAAAGAGCTTGACAAATGTAGGGAATGTATCTGCTAGTTTCTCTTCAATCTCTTTTGCTTGCTTCATGACGACATCTTCACCTTTAAATTTTCTTTTTAAGAAGATAACAGGAACAAATTTGTCAACATGGTTCTTTTTCTTAAATGGCTAATCATATTACTACTATCTAAAAACCCACAGACCTTTCTGATTTGTTCTGATAACCAGAGCTAACCTGCACAAAAAGCCGTGTATGGAATATTCCTATATCAAAAAGGAAATAGAGAACTAAACTCATTCCTAATTTTACTTGGCTAAGTATTAATTTAATACATCAGCCAAAGTGAGTCTGAAAAATGGAAAAGCTAAACAATGCTGAACAAGTTAAGAGATCATCATGTATGAGGCAATACAGGAAGTTAAAAAAAAAAGTACCATCCCATTTGCTAATGGACCAAAACACCATGAGAAACTCTAACCTAAACTAGAGCTTCACATTTCATGAATGCAGACAATAATGAACTTCCTAGATGTGTCTAATCTGAAATAATGCAGCATAATCCAGAACAACCCAACAAGCACAATCTAAATTGGTGTCACTCACAATTCTTACTTCAGATTTTGATCTTCAAACAACATTTCAGTGATTTGGGTGTTCACAAAACATATATCACTGTGAATAATGTATATAACTATAAAATCAAACTACAGTGAGAAAAACCCATGTAGCCCCAACCTCAATACCAACAATTTTATTGACCATATTTAGGGTTAATCACTTCACATATTCTCCAACAATCAAACCTAAAACATTCCCTTTTGAGCTTCAAACACAAAATTTGCAAAATAAGAAGATAAAACGGTCACTCTTTATTTTTTTCCTAATTTCTTGGGAGGGATGGCTAATATGATTGAATACCACTTTAACGTAGTCATTTGAGTTTAGGGGTAATGACAGCACCCAACTATGTCGCGTTTCAAATTTAATACCCCAACTTCCAGTTTTTCATTTGAGATACCCAAAGATTAAATAAGCGACAGTTAGCCCAACGTCTGTTAAATCTAACTGATTTGGTTTGTCAAAAAGTCTAAAATGCCCTCAATGGTTTTGGTATGTTAAACCAGACTGATTGGTTCAGTTGATATGATTATGAAATGACTATTTTACCCCTAATTGAATACCCAATTTAACTAATAAGTTGAGGGCAGATCTGACTTTTCACTTACCCAAATAATAATTACAATTTTTTAATAATTAAATATATATAATATTATTATTAATTAAATATATATATATATATATATATTATTAATCATATTATTATTAATCTTAATCCTTAACTAAACCTACTTAACCCTAATTAAACCCTAATCCATGCTCCTGTCTCCGCCACGCTCAGCCGCCGCCGCACTCAGCCGCGACTCCGGCCGACGACCTCGACCGGCGAAGTGGAGGAACGGGGTCGACGAGAAGTAGAGGGTTGGGGTCGACGAGGTCGGGCTTCGCGTCGGGCTCGCAGTGGTGGGGGTCGGGACTGGGCTGGTCGGGGAGGAGGCGGAGGGGAGGGGTCGAAGGAGGGGAGGGAGGTGGAGGGTCGGGGTCGAAGGAGGGGAGGGAGGCGGAGGGTCGAAGCAGCTCTGGGTCGGGCGTCGGGCTCGGCGACGAGGCGGCTCTGGGTCGAGGCGGCTCTGGATCTGGGTTCTGAGTCGACCAAACCCAGATCCAGGCGAGCTCAGCGGCGAGGAACAACCGGAGACGCGACTGGGTTTCGAGGGCGCGACGGAGACCACGGAGTTCGGCCTCGCCTGCGCCGAGCTTCGGGGTCGCTGGCCGGAGTGGCGGCGTCGCCGGCCGGAGCCGGTTTAGGGTTTGATTAAGTTTAGGTTTAATTAAGTTTAATAATAATGTAATTAATTAATAATCAAAATATGTATATTTAAATATTAAAGAATTATAATTATTATATTTGTAATTGAAAAGTCTATTTTGCCCTTCATTAATTAGTTAAATTGAGTATTCAATCAGGGGCAAAATAGTCATTTCATAATCATATCAATTGAACCAATCAGACTGGTTTAACAGACCAAAACTATTGAGGGCATTTTAGACTTTTTGACAGATCAAATCAGTTAAATTTAACAGATGTTGAGCTAAGTGTCGCTTATTTAATCTTTGGGTATCCCAAATGAAAAACTGAAAGTTGGGGTATTAAATTTGAAACGCGACATAGTTGGGTGTAGTCAACTGTCATTACCCCTTGAGTTTAATTCTATAAATATACAATTCATATTTAATATGATCGAATTTGAGTTGCAGTAAAATTTATTTAATAAACATATGGGGCTTATACTTTATTTTTGTTAATTTAATTTGATAAATTTATAAATTATTCGATTATTGTTTATTTAATTCTATTTGTCTAAGTTTTATATTATAAATTGAGACGAAATCAAGCATAATTGTTTTCTCGTGACTACTTTAAACATAATTTTGTAAACTTGTCAAGCATAATTGTTTTCTCGTGACTACTTTAAACATAATTTTGTAAACTTGTTTGAACTCGAGGTGGACAAATTTTATGACAACTTGGAACTTGATTACATTCCTAAACCTAATTTTTTAAAAAAATCATCTTTAGAGATTGGGGAGGACTTTTATCTTAAGTAAAATAAAGAGTTGATGACAGATAAATATACAAAAAAATTCTAACATAAATTTGATGTGAAATGTCAAAAATCCCATTGAATGGATATCTAATTTTAAAGAACATTTTTGACATTTTACGTTAAAAAAATATGATAGAATTAAGTGATATTATCCTATCTGTAACAAAATAGAAGTTGAGTATTTGTAAAATATAAAAAAAAATGATGATATAATATTGGGTATATCTGTCCTTGTCCCTAAAATAAATTCAACCGAAATTTTCTATTTTTCTGAGAAAATATATCTAAAAGGGGTGAAAATAAATTAAAAGGACATACATTACATTTGCCCAAAAAATGCAACAAAAATAAACCCCAAGAACTGATATATTTCATAATGCTTTGCAATGTATCAATCTTCAAATTACAGGCAAAGATCACAGAACTACAAACTATCTTCTAACCCCCACTTTCTATCTCTCCACTTTCCACAACTATATTACTTGTAACTCAAAAAAACCCATTAGAACCCAGAATTTACAGTGTTCAAGGTAAGTAGTCAGAAGTGTGTTTGCTCCTTTTCAGGATGTTAATTAACAGAACCTGTTGTTGCAAGAACTATACCATGCTGACACATTATGTATCATCAAGAATTCACCATGGAGTCTTAGCTTCTCCCTGGAACTTAAGTTGATGCCTCTCAGCAATTCCCTTCCATGTCCTCATCGCATCATCACCGAGCACTTCTGATCTCTTTGTCAACTCAAAAGGCGCCGGATCCTCTTCTGCACATGAATGCTCAAGTTTAGCTTCCTTGTATATGTTCAAATTAGAGACCCTTTGCATTCGAAAGACAGCATTTATGAAGAATTGTTCAAAGCAAGTCTCGACTTGGTTAAAGTATTCGGTTCTGATCTGAAGGTGAAAACCTTGCAAGATCCTATAGCATCTGCAATACTGATAACTTTGAGATAATTTCAGCTGCCAACTTAGAGTTTAACCTTTTTCAAGAGATTGTCGTGTAGAAATGTTTTCCGAGAACAGCAGAGCTGCTAATATATGGCCCTTAGTTGGTTCGAGAGCTCAGAGTCTAAAACTAAGCCATTCACCAAAAGGCCACACTGAACCGATCAATTTCATGTTGTTCGAGCTGAGATGTTCTCTATTCTCAGACTCGCCCACTGGAAGCCTGAGTTTAGTATCAGTTAACTTCGCATTAGATTATTGTCTTGAGCAATGTTAAGTGGAAGAGGCTTCAAATGCTTTTCATCTGCAATTGCCTCCCCGTTCTAGTTTTCTGAAATACAGTGAAAAATGAAGAGAGTAACAAGAGAACGAGTACTGAGGGCACTTATAACTTACTAAAATCCATTTTCTTTGAGCAAGCATTTAAACTCATAAGTCCAAGAGCTCCATCTACTTCAGATAAGCATTGAGCCCTAACAATGTACACCTGTAAATGTGAGGGGGAAATATTTATCTATAAGACAGACTATCAGCTTTTATCTGTAATAATTTCCTTCACGAGAAAAGTTTCAATGATTATGTTGGAATATTATCCAAATTTAGTCATAAGTTTAAGCATTTTATTACAATTCAGTACTAAGTTATACAATATGAAACTATCTGTTACCATAAGCCTCTACAATTCATTTCATACTACAAATATGTTTAATAACTGCATAGTAAACTGAACAGCACGATATCAGTATTATGACAAAATACTTGGTGCAATTTCCATCAGTCCTCATTGTTAGAATCGGTTTCTTCTATATACAGAAATACAAATCACCAACTAAAACAACCAAGTTGATACCTCTTTTCTCACTCTTTTTAATGTAGCCTACTGTTTTGTAAAATTTAGTTAGCAAAGTAATCCAAAGTTTGGAAGCCTTGAATGTTTCCTTCTATTCATTGATCCACTAAAAAATTTGAGGTAAGAAGAGAGCAAGAACTAAAAAGAAAGTTGACAAAGTCAGATAGTTTCTTTCATGCAAGCATAATATTAAGGCTGAAATGTATACCTTGAACTTGGAAGGCTTGACCATACGGAAAACCAATACATCACCCAGAAGTAAGTCATTTTCACGAGAGAAAGCCCCCCACCCACCACTGAAAGCACTCCTCTGTACAAGAAAATTAGTTTTGTATTCTCCTCCGCCAACAACAGCCAGAGTAACTGTTGTATCATGCCTTGGCATATATAATTGGCTGAATTCCCTAGGAAGATTCTGCAAGAAAAGAAATCAATGCATAAAATCTTTGTAGATGTTGAAATCTTGCCAAGTTTTAAGCATGGGCCGAAACTTCAGCTTTACCAAAAACCCGTGAGAGACATTTGTATAGACCATGGTCTTAATAAAGCTCGGTAAGTTGGGAGCTACATGCGCTTGAACCTCTTTCGCCAACTCCATGACCTGATCATTTCCACCTGAATACTCCTGGGAATGATCGATCATTAGCCTCTCAGGAACCCTCTTCAGTTTAGGTCTTTAAGTAACACCAAAACAAAACAATATGTCAACTGCAAAAATCTATTGTACTTAAACTTATTTAGCTAGACATTCTAATAAATGAACTAACCTACTGCCATCTCTGAAACAAGCACAGAGTCCCTGCACATATAATTAACAAGGATTTTCCATTTCAGCAGATCATTCATATTAATATACAGATAAATGAACAAGAACTAAAATGACGACAAAGTTGTCTGGAAAATGGGGAATTTTAAATATGGCCAGAACAAACAGAATGTGTCTTCTACTCTATCACTGGACTCTTCCGTAAAGTCCCTTACATATTTAGAATAAACTATGAGATACAGAGGGGAGATTCAGTTTGAGAACAAACAAGCTTGGTTAGAGATTGAAACACAAACTTAGTTGTCCTACACAAGCATAAACCAACCTGAAGTACGCTACAAATAATTAGATTCGAACAATGTGATCATACATCTTGTGCGTTGACATTATTGAAGGGAACAAATAGCACTAACAAAGTAAACTTTACACCAGGAAATGCAGCTATTCAGTACAGAAGCAGATATTATCAAACCAACAAAAGCCGGGTCAAACTCAAAGAGACCACTTCTATATAAGTGAGGTCCCAAGTTTGAATCTTTCTGGATACATACAAATGCTGATAAAAAAAGAAGCTGAGACTATCAAACATCCAGATCCAACAAATAGGGTTTAAATGTTTTACACCATTTTTCAAAGAAAATGCTAAAAATAAGCTTAAAAATCAAGCAGAGAAAAGGGTTTTGCTGAGCAACCCCAAACTCAGAAATGGGTAACTGGTAAACAATTCTGAAAATCTAAAGATCTTGCACTAAAACCCAGAACCCTCACTTGACCAGCATCACAGTAGAAGGAACCAAAAAGCCTCTTCTTCATCTCCAGTGCGCTCTTCCTCCGCTCTTTCTGGCATTTCATCAAACAGGTTGTGAGCAATGAATCTGCAACACACGCAATCAACGTCAAGCAGAGAAACTGAGAAATGGGAATCACCTCATTTTCAGTTTTTTCAGAGTGTTTATCTTCCTGGACGCAATCCTGCACCAACCTCATCTTTTGGTCACCAATCATGTTCAAATCAAAAGAGGACATTTTGCAGAAGAAGAAGAGAGACAATGGATCAATGTGGAGTAGGTTCTTGACAGTTGTGAGTGAAGACAGTGACTTCACAAAGCTTCGTATCATAAGAGACTGATATGATTATATGAAGCTGATCTCTTTAAATATCATAAGAGAAAATTGAGGAAAATTGCAGCAACAAAAAACAGCTGTAAACTATTCACCACACTTTTTTATTTAAAAAAAAAGTTAATATTGCAAAAGCTAGATATAAACTTACCAATTCTTTTACAAAATGTGAAAGAAAAAAAATTGAAAAAAATGTGTAATTTATCAAATAGTAAAGAAAATATTTCTGGTATTTATTTATTTTTAAAAAAATTTAAAAACATTTTTCATTTCCTTCTTTTTTTTAATTTCATTTATTTCTCAATATTGCTTCTTAAAATTTTATGAGAGTATAAATGATTGAAATGATTTTAGATTTAAATTATGATAATTTTTGTACTAAATTGGCCTCCAATTTGAGTTTTATTAGTTCAATTTATTTTGAGTTGTGGTAATTTATTATGAGTTATTTTTCAATAAAAATTAATTTGTTTAAATTTGTTATCAGCTTTTAATGAACCACACATATTCCAATTTATCATCATTTACTCACCCAGTTTATCATAAACTTGTCACATTTTGAAAATAAATTCAGTTCAGTTATTCAAATAAAATCAATTCAATTAGGATATTCTGATAAAATTTTAATAAGCAATAGTTTTGGATCAAATTATAACAATACTAGAGAAGAAAATTAAAAAAAGGGAAAAATGGAAAATAATTCATTTTGAAAATTTAATTTCATGGGTGAAATATTTTTAATTTTAAAAAAGAATTTAAGTATTTTAATCAATATTTGACAAAATTACACATTTTGCAAAAATTGGTAAATTTGGAGCAAAATTTTGAATGTATCAATTTTACTCACCTATATTTATAGGTTTTGGGTCTTTCGAATACACCCGAGTTTTTTTTTCCACATCGTTAGAATTTGGATGGAAAATGTTGAAATGTGTAGTGAAAATAAAAAATGTCCTTGACAAATTTTTAAAATTTCAAAGTGTTTCATCGATTGGGGTTTTAAATTCTCAAATCGATTGAATCTGTTTCAAATATTTTAACCGGCCGTTCATCAAAGTGAAGTGGAGCTGGCAAGTAGGGACAGCCCTGGCAACCCCCAAAATTCAAAACCTCAATCGATGGAATACTTTAAAATTTGCTAGGTATTTTCTGTTATCCAATGTTGGGAAAATATTAGGTGATAGTTAGTCGGAGAATGCCTTGTACAAACTAATTGAGAATTAGTCGAGATTTAATCAAAACATAAATCTAATTAACTGTAGATTTTAAAGAACTAATCAAAGACGAATCAGACACTTTGATAATTTTTACATTGGTTATCGATACTCTCCTATACTCTTCATATTCTGGATTGCATTATTGTAAAATCATATGTTCAAATCATGTGTTCATATGTGAAATAAATAGATATGGCATCCTGGAACTACCCTTCTTTGCTAGCTCAATTTCAATAAACTCAATCAGCATAAATAAAGTGCAAAACGACACTTTCTTACAAAAATATATGAATTACATGTCGCCGCCGAGCATGGCGCAAAAAAGACGGTTCAGATTAACCTTTAGCATCCAATACTTGAGCTTGTTTAACACAAGAATCATCTGTGGAAGCTGATTTATTTGTATAGTATAATTCACAAGTCAGTTAATATAATCTTCCTATTGACTCACGGTGGCTTCTTAGTAATCCAACTACAGTCATTGGCTTGGTCTCCAAGTTCTTTTGACTCAACTTCACAAGCCCTCAAATTGACTCATCTCAATGTTTCAAAAAAAATCCGCAAGGTGCTCGCTCATGACATTGAAACCGGGTGCTCGGAAAGTGTCTATAGAAAATGTATTGTTTAGAGGGCTTTCTTCACTTGAAAGAAGTTGGACCTCTCTTTGTTTGCAGCATCAACATCGTCTGGGGACGCCACTACAACAGAAACCCCTTTATCTTTGATTGCATCAACTGCGTCTGCAAATTCCTTGAAGTCCTTCACACTGTTGAAAGGTAAGAGACAGTAATCAGGGTAGGGCCGGACGAGTATCAAATTTCAGTCTACTTGCGCAGAATAGAACGGATAATGAAATGAGCCATTACTCAAAAGGGCGCAAAATTTAACGCTGAGTTACGCCATTGAATGGAATGTAAAGCAGGGCTTTCTTCCCTCGAATCTTTATTTTCAAAATTGAAAGCAAAGATACTCCATTGAATTGCCGATTGCAAAATAATGAAATTGTGTATTATATGTCAAAAAACTTCATCTATGTAAACATAGAATGGCGTAGCCAATTATCCAAATATTAATACATCACATTACGTTGTTCAAGTGTATTTTCCTCATTAATGTTCTATGTCTCATGGCTGGCCTTCCGGGAAGCACAAGAATGTGTAAATGAATGTTGATTTTGCGTTTTTTATACATGTTCAGCAGTAACATGAATAGATTTATCAGCCAAAAATGCATAAATCTAATCTGTACAGTATGCATTGCACACTTGTTATGTTATATGGAACTCCAACACTGCCAACGGTAAATTATAATAGAATAACAAAATGTCAGCCGTACCTGGTTGACAATATCTCCTCGCGTCTCACTTGCCTCTCTTCTTCAGAAATTCCTAATAAGTGCCTTACCAAACTGTACAAAACAAGATGGTAAGTAAATTAAGAGTGTATGCTACAACACGTCACGATCATTTCATAGCTGATAATAGCGGGAAAAAATAATCATGTATGCCTTCAAAGTCAAGGCAGCCAAAAGTTTCAAGTACTGTTTGCTTGGGGTTGTGGAAAAGTCAATAACATTAAAAATTATGAATATAAGAGAAGATGGCCAATAAAGATGCAAAGTACTGCAAAAAGAAACTTCGCTTTTCTCAGTTCAGCAAATTGACTTTTATCATAGTTACTTAGTTACGGCATTCATAACAATAGAATCATGAAGTGAACTCTGATCAACTGTATCAGGATCACGCATTGTTCTAACTTCTAAGTTGAAGAAAGAAAACCCGAATACGTCCTTGTCCTATGCAAAGGATCTATCACATAGGAACGGATAAAAACACACAAGAGAGAATTGACCTCCTCATACCTACTATAACCTTTGGCATCAGGTAGCTGATACGAATCTACATCTCCAATGGTCCCTATAATTGCTTTTGCAAGGGTATCATCATCCATTTCCAATTGGCGTAAAAAATCTCCAGTTCCATCGTATATATCAAGCGTTTTTAGCAAGTTGGGGTCTCGGTATGATAAGAAGGAAAACACTCCTAAATAATGAAAAGCACAAAGGTAAGATTCCAATTTCCATCCACCCTTGTAACTGGAACTGCAGGCCAGGATCTAAAAGCAAGAACTATACCTGAGTGAGTATCGAAGTTACAAAACCCTCCATAAGCCCCACCACTAACTCGAACACGATCCCACAACCATGTATTACTAATGTGCTTTGAAATTACATATGCACTCCCACTCAACTGGTATCCCGTGTCATAAATGTTACCAGCTTTCCCAACATAGTTAACCTGTAAAAGATAAAGATTAGAATACTGATTCAATAGATTGGGCAGAAGACGCCTTCAGAAGTATGGACGATGAGAAATATAAACTAACCTGAGTAGGTATCACGATAGCTTCATTTGTCAGAGGAAGTTGAGCATTCCATCTTGTTGGAATGGGAGTCTTACTAGGAAGCAGATCAAGGAATTTGCTCACAAACTTTTCTGAGTTCCTAAGGTTTTTTCCATCAGCGGTCATATTTATCAAACATCCTTCCCTTGAAAGGAATGTTTCTCGAATCTCCTCCAAAGAAGCAGATATTCCATCCCAATCTTGATCAACCTTCTCTTCCAGATCTTTTAAAAATTCTAGGTAGCTGCAACCATACCAAAGATAAGTGTGACATCAGTCAAACAGAATCTAAATCAACCGTTGAATTATCTTTCCCTACGAAAGTCTGGAATATAATTAGAAATTTCTGACAAACTGCTCGTGTTAAAGCATATAGTATGAAGTAATGATACTATAGTTACTGGCATCAAATATGCATAAAGACTAAGGTATAAGAAGTGATGTCAAATTTTTGACAAGATCTATATCAATGACATACTTGTTATGAATCATGATTCATTTTAGCACATGTCATATACAAGAGAAAATTTTCCCAATTTGTGGAAAAAAGTTAAATAGAATGACAAGTACGAATGAAACATGACCCATCATATGAAATCAATGTATACAAATTATACGAAATAAGAACTTCTTTAACTATTGACAGAGTCCAACCTGACACCACCCATTTGTTCAGAAACCCATCCTGCAATGTTTAACTTTGCATCCATCCGTGCAGCAGCAATTCCATGACCACTGCCTTGCAATCGATTCTGAACACAATTATAAACACTTAAGAATCAAGCTTACTGCTAATTCATATCTAAGAAAATTTTCAATTGATGAATACCTCCATTCTTGCTTTGCTCTGGGAAACAAACTGCTTGAAACGCTGTTGATCCGTAAATTGAACTTCTTGGAGAATGCAATTAACCTGCAATCAGACAGCAATCACGAGTCCCAAAAATAAATCTTCTACCAAAAGTTAATTGCTTTTTAAAAAGCAAATAATAATCTCATTCCAAACATAAGAAATACAATGCACCAGAAAGATATCGTTATTTTTTACATAAGAAAGGCGTAGCCCTATGAAATTCACTGCCTTGCAGTTTGAATTTGAGAGAATGTGCAATCCATCATATCAAGATGGATGGCAACAGCTACTCACAAACTTTATGTACAAGCACAATAACCCATGAGAGAATAACCACTTAGCACACGTACTCCATGCATATAACTAAAATAAAATGACAAAATTAGCATATAATCTTCAGAGGATTAACAAAATAAAATACCAGATGAAATAGGTCATCTGCTCGTCCTGCCATGGCTTTCCCTCGAACAATTACATGGCTACAAGGATCCTCCTTACCCTTTATAGATGATGTAAATGGATAAACTGATATTCCTCCAGTTTTCCTTCCAATTAACTGATTAAGTTGCACAAAGCTCAAGTTTTTTGTACCCATCTCTAACAACGATTGACTGTCAGAAACAGAGTGGCACAGTCAAAATTATGGTCTAAAAATATCTTTGGAGACAACTAAGTAAACTAAGTGATATTTTGAATATTTAATTTCTTTACAAATTCAAGAGAATATAATCAATAAAGGCAAAGATTGAAAAACACCCAACCTTTTAAGGAAAAGTTACAAGATTATTCACAATGTAAACACATAGAGCATGCATAATAAGATAAGAACAGCTTTGAGATATCATCTCACCAAAAAAGTGGCACCAAAGGAAGAAGCTCTTGCTTCAGAGTACTCATATCAAATACAACTTCAGTGTAAAGGACATCATTTGTAAAAAGATCATGCTGCAAAACTTTCACTCCATTGACATCACCAACCTACAACCGTATCAATGCTTTATAAGACTACAGAAACCAAAAAGAGAAATATCAGGTGAAGGTTTGCGATTACCTCAATGGGAATCCGTATTGGTTCTTTGGGAATGTCTTGTAGAGAGAGGCTTGGAACACTTTTTAAGGCTTCTGGAGGATCAGGAGTTTCCTGCTTTAACCGTAGCGCTTGTGTAGCACGTGCTAGTTCAGCAAGATCTTCTTCTGTCAAACTTGCTCTAATTTTCTCCAAAGTTTCTCTCTCAGCTGCTTCTTCTTGAGAAGATTTTTCTGGATCAGGCTAACATAGAGAATGCTAGTCAGCATCTGAAATAAGAATGTGCATTTTACATTATTACTGAAACCAGAAACATTTAGCCCAATATAGTTACCTGCATTTCTACCGTAACACAATGAGGATTGTTCAAAATAAATTTCTCTATTAAAGGAGAAAAAACAGCTTTAGAGCCCTCCTCTGCTATTCTGGTTTTTAAAGCTATTAAAGGTTTCTCATATTTTAATGGTCCAAAAGGATCCATATCATATATCCATTTACCCTGTAAAGTAAGAAAATAAAATTAGTGAGTACCAAATGTACAAGGAACATTTGATATATAAAAATACGGAAAAAATGGTAGAAGATTATACCATTGAACGAAGCATTAGTGATAACCCACGAGGAAATGAACCCGTATTGTTCTCCCTGAGAGAAAACTCTATTGTATTCATAGATGCCTCCACAGCCTCTGTATCAAAACCTTCTTCCGCTAATTTCTTAAACGTACTCATGATTAACTTTTCTACCTTTTGAATATCGTCTTCAGAAACATTCTTCAGACCAATACTGAATTGAGGTTGGAGTAGCTCGTCTTCAACCCCGCCACCAACAATGGCATCACCAAGGCCACTTTCCAACAAGATTTTCCTCAATGGAGATGCAGGAAATCCCAACATAAGATGATCCAAAAATCCAAGGGCGAGCTCAGTTTCCAAGTCTAAGGGCTTTTCAGAGAGCAGCCAATTGAGGCAAACCATGTGTTTTTTTGTCAAGTCATCGCCTTCAGCAGCGGGATATTTCTCAATAATCCTAACTGGCTTTGAAAATAGCTTTTGCTGTTCGATCTTTGATTCATTGGGAGCTGAACTTGCATCAAATAAATCCAGGTACTCTACAAGAGAAACCAGATTCTAATGGTTATTCATGGAAGTTAAATTTTCATTTACCACAATCAAAATTTAATTTGTAAATGAAAGGTCTAGCTATCTGAAACTCAAGTGCTACAAGTTATTCCAATTACGCTTCTAGCTACCTCTTTATTTTGGAAAATAATGAATTATCTAAGCAATTCAGGAAAAACAGATATACATCAGAAAACAGTGTACATAAAAGATAGGTAAAATATCCGCACTATAGATGAGCCATTACCGCTTAAAATGCGCAGACGTTCACTGGGATCATCATCTCCATAAAACCAAATCCTAGTATTGCTGGGGTGATAGTACTTACGGTGGAAGTCCTGGATTTTCAGTAAGCACAATATATTTCATTGTATATAAGAAAAGTTGTGAAACATAAATGCTGCAAACTTGCCGTTCCAGCTCAGGTTACACTCATTTTATGTGGTTGGGAAAGGAAAAGGTTAGGGTGTAATAGTATAGTACACAACTGCACAAGCTAAGGGCACTTCATAGAATTGTATTGCACACAACTAACAGAAAACCAACTCATCTTTGGAAATAAAACTTGTACAAACATGTTACCTATTTGCACAATTTCAGCTACCAGACGATAGAAATCACTCGTTAACAAATACCCTAAATATTCTAGAAACTCGTAAATAAATTCAAATTTGCAAGCACTGGAAAACACCCATGTTTCAACAAGAAGGATACATCACCCAAAAGCTATCATGATTATAAAATAAAACAATGTTCTACTGATGCTGTAATACACCTAAGCACATTTCAAAATTATTGAAAATACAAACCTTGAATTCTTCATATGTCAGTTCAGGAATCACCCGTGGATCACCTCCACTGTCAACGCCATAGGTATTGTCTGGAAAAAGAGCCTGCAAAAGATAAATATTAAATTGAGAAAAAGCCTTGCAATTTTAACAAAGTGTTATAATCTGATAAGGGGTAGTGGGATGATATTGTGTGGATGGTCACGGGTATAAACACAAACAGTAGAGAAGAATCTTGAAGCGTTGAATATTCTACAAAATCCATTTATTAAATTGGCATTGGGTTTATGGGTTACCTAAGTAAGTTGATGTAAAAAAATAAGAATTCATTCGAGTAGATCCACCTGTAATTCAAACATCCCGCATTGGCCAAACAAATTCTAAATATATGAATTATGAATACAGTAAACACTAAACATTACCATATTAAGATTAGGTGAGATGGGTCATGCTAGGCACGAAGGAGAAAGATGCATTCCAATTTTTATTCATTAAATTAGCTTGATACTTCTCATTAGCATAAACTTTCCAGTATATATAAGTCCCTTCCCAAGTCTGTGACAGCGGATAAATCTACAATCATGTTGTCCCTGCCTCCCTGGTAATTATAAATTATTTGAAGAACACTGCTACGGATGTCATCATATGACCATTTGAGAGAGAAAAACAGTTAAACTGATAATATGCATCAATTGAAATCAACATAAACTTAAATTAGGTGTATTCAATCATGATTTTAATGGATTTAAGAAGTCTTTCAAAGTCTTGTGGTATTCAATCATGATTTTACAAATACTTTTAAACTCTTGTGGTATTCAATCATGACTTTAAAAAAACTTTTAAAGTCTTGTGGTATTCAATCATGACTTTAAAAATACTTTTAAAATCTAGAGGTATTGTAAATGTCAATGACTTTAAATGATTTTGAGAAATGGATGATTTTGAAAGTCATTGTAGGCATAAAAAACTCTTTAGAAGTATCATCTCAAATCATGAGATTTGCAAAGTCATTCCATTAAAATCATCAAGACTCTTTCAAGACTTGAAAGAGTCTTGTAAACTTTAAGAATCCATGAACTTTTAAAAGTCATTCAAAATCCATTAAAATCCTAATTGAATACACCCCCCTAAGTCATTTGTAAGGAATGAAAATGACACGAGAGAAGATAACTTGCCTGCTGTGAAGCTCGCCCTAAAATATTATCAGGCTGGGAATATACACCTTTCATCTCATTAAAAACAACACCTGAAATGAATAACAGAATACTGTCACTTGGTCCTGGAATACAGAGGAAACAGGGTTGTGGAACAGGTTTCAAACTAAAATACATGTAATATAGATCAATATAATATCAAGACAACACCAGAACAAAACCATGAGAGGACAATAGCATCTAGCAGATGTGAAGGATACCAGAAAACAATTACAAGAGAGGTCAACAGAATCCAGTCAATGTGTAATGCATACATATATACATGTAATATGTATCAAAAAAAGCAACCTTTGTAAGATATTTCTTCCGAAGGATCATTAAGCTCGTAATGCCAACCCTCTTGTTGAAAAGTTTGAAAGTCTTTTACACAGTTAGGGAAGAAGACAGCGTCTAGGTAAACATCAACCAAATTGTAAAAGTCCTGTTGAAAAAGTAATTATAAGTTATAACATATTAAAATTGAAAGCAGCTCAAACACCAATTACATAATGAAAATAAATCTCAACCAAGTGGCTTTTCATTCTTATTACTTTTGCATTTGTGGAAGCAACTGGGTAGCAGGTCCTATCAGGATAGGTAAATGCATTCAGAAAAGTATGCAAGCTCCCTTTCAATAATTCAACAAATGGTTCTTTCAAAGGATATTTCCGCGACCCACACAATACACTATGTTCCAATATGTGTGGAATTCCAGTGGAATTACTCCTGCAATACAATGAGATTGAAGAAAAGTTAAAATCTAGAGCAACTAAAAAACATAAATGAAAGCTTCTATCATTCAAAAAATCCAAGTAGTTTTAAAAATCTTCCCAAAAGCAAAAAACTTCAGATGATCTGGCATAATCTGAATTTACAGACTGCAATCTATTTATGTAATAGACAAAATATTGCAGTATAATGACGCATTTTTATCTACTTACTTTTCCTACACATTTTATTCCATGTGGAAATGCTATATACCAATATTTATATCGAACTGAAATCCTTAACTATGTAGACAATCTTCTCTACATTTTTGCAATGCCAATGACTCTAAGAGATGCTCATGGACTATAGCTACCGGACCCTCTGCTAGCATCATACATTTTATGTACACCAATTAGTGTTTGCCATAAAGCATGCAAGTTGTGAATCAGCATCTTCCACATGTAATTACTATGTGGATCCCTATTTAACAATTCTTTTATGCAACAAGGGACCAAACTAAATCAGCCACTCTACATGGTGAGAGTGCTTGAATGAACAATAACCAACTAATGGATGTCCGGGCACAATGGTTTTACAGCACAACTGCACTAGTCTACTCAGTCAATACAGTAACCAAAACTAAAGCAAATTCAATCTACTTACGGAGGTGTACGGAAAACAATGCCAAAGACCTTGTTCTCGTCATCGTTTGACACCGACATGACCTCAGCGCCAGTCTTCTTATGTTTGAAAAGCACAGCCTTTGATTTACACTCCCCAATGAACTCTTCTGATACTTTCTCAAACCCCAACTTCTCCGCAACCTCATTCTCGACACCTGTAATCTCTGCACAAACAAAAAGTGAAACACATCTAAAAACACATTTCTAACTTAAAAATGATAGCTTGCATCTAAAACACACTATAATTAGACCCTTAGAATCTGTCACTCCCAACCCAGAGTATCTATAAAATGATTCTAATCGTACAAATTTAGCTCCTGAAACTAAGCTTTTCAACTGCTACACCGATTCATATAACAGGTACAGGTGTATGTTTTCATTTATCACTCCAAGTTCCATAACAAACATCTACAACATGTTTCTAAATGCACTGTTTCTGGAGCTTCAAGAGCTTGTCTATTCCTGTGCTACTCTCATTTCAATATTAAAACTAGCAAATCAGCAGAAACAAACACTCCAGAGTGATACATAATATATGAACAAATATAAACAAGCTCATTAAGCAACCAAGATTGAAACTGAATGGAACTTGAAATTTTGCATGAATTGAACACACAACATAACAAAAAGCTCAAAAAAACAGCTCATTCAATGACTGGCAGTGAATCGGAACCGAAGCGCAGTTTACCGGGAGAGGGCTGGGTGGGAGGCGACGCGACGGCGCGTGGAGCGATGGACGAGAAGTGCCTCTTGAATCCGACGGCGGACGGAGCAATCCTCCATCTCCGGCGGAGCAGGGAGCGCCGGGCGAGGGCGGGAGCGCGGCGAGTGAAGGAGGAGAAGGCGGCGCGTGAGAGGCGGTGGGAGGAGCGGAAGAGGAAGCGCATGGCGGCGAGCGAGCGGAGCAGAGCCGTCCTCTCCATGGCGACGCGAAAATGGCTTCGGAGGAGCTGAAGAAGAAATAGGTATAGTTATTGTTCGTGGCTTGAGGAGCAAAACCCAGTTACTAGTTGCTTGCTCCGCAGATAAAATTAAAATACCAACAAAATTAATTAATTAAGGATGATTTCAGGTGGCTACACTTAGAATTTGCTGTCTTTTACCTGACTACATTTAAAAAAAAAATTTCCAGCTGACTACGTCTAGAATGTGCAAAATTTTCACTTTTCATTTTCCGTCCAATTCTGTTAGTTTTTACCGTTTTCTTCATGTGAAATGACTAAAATGCCCTTAAGGTTTAAAGAGTTATTATAATTGGATTGAAAAGACTAAAATACCCTCACCTATTCATTTAATTTTCAAACCAATCTCTCTCTCTCTCTCTCAAGCTCCAAATCATCGAAACATACGAGAACAGACACGTAGAGCAGCGTGCCTCCTCTCCTCTTCATGTGCTCGATCTGATACACCGCCTCCCGAAACGCCCTGGTGTTCAGGGTCCTCCCATCGCCGACGCCCCTGAAATCGGCGATCAAGATCTTCTCGCTCCGGTACCTCATCGGAACTATCCCCGAGCACATCTCCGAGCTCGTGAGCACGAAACAGCTCAGGTATGGCGCAATGGCCACGAACCAGACGAGAACAGACACGAGAAACCGAATCATTTTGCACAGATTCACCGAAATCAGAGAGATTCTAGGGTTTATAATGAAACACAGACCACTGATTTTCCGGAAAATTATTGACGAGCTCCCAAGAGAAAAGATACAAAAATTACTTTCCAGGGAGTGATTGGAAACGATTTATTTTTCCCGGAAAATCGAAGGTGTGGTCAGAGAGCGGTTACAAGAAGAACAGTACAAAAAGGAAATAGTTGCAGATTTGGTTCAACACAGAAGTGTAAAGCAGATCTGGAAATAGATACAAGAAGAAAGCTCCAAGTCAAGAACAATCTGCATTAATTAAATAATGATTTAGAGAAAATTATATAAAGCAGGAAAGGAAAAAGGAAGAGGAGAATTGAAAAAAGGGATAATTCCAGGTAGAGAGAGAGAGAGAGAGAGAGAGAGAGAGGGTGGCATTGGTTTGAAAATTAAATGAATAGGTGAGGGCATTTTAGTATTTTCAATCCAATTATAATAACTCTTTAAACCTTAAGGGCATTTTAGTCATTTCACATGAAAAAAACGGTAAAAACTTACAGAATTTGACGGAAAATGAAAAGTGAAAATTTTGCACATTCTAGGCGTAGTCAGCTGGAAAAAAAAATTCTAGGTGTAGTCAGGTGAAAAACAGCAAATTCTAAGTGTAGCCACCTGGAATTATCCCATTAATTAATTATCTTAATCATCTATAGCTATATGGGCCTTGAAACAAACATATGATGGACCAGCCCAATAAAGTACTCTGGATATTAGGCCCATATATTCTTCTCTTTTCGATTTATAGATACGGTTTTGATAAAAGCAAAAACTCTAGTCTTTGTTTAAAAGCAAAGGTGGGATGTCAATTTATTGCTGTTGGGATGCACTTAGCTTTGCAAAATGTCTGATCGTTCTACAATCGTTGGATCTATGAAAATCTGAATGCGCGGCGTTGTCTCAGCGCGCGACACGTGGCAGCAAATTTTACGATGAACATTTTTAAAATCTTACAAGGTCAGTCACGTTCTATCATTTCGCACTACACATCTTATAGAGGTTAATCGCGTTCTACCATTTCGCACTGCACATTCTGCTAGTTCAGACGTTTGAAAATTTCCATCCTATTTATACATTATCGTTGCTCTATTGTTGTTTATAGGGATGAATGTACAAGAGCGTATTGGATATTTTAATGGTATAAATATATTTTGTTGATGACAAAATAACGGTATAAATGTTATTTTAAGGGTATAAATGTATTTTGTTGATGACAAAATAATGGTACGAATGTACAAGAGCATATTGGATATTCTAATGCATATTTGAATGGTATAAATGTTATTACGTACAAAAATATTAATACTATCCTTCCTCTTACTAAGCGTCATTCTCTTTTTTTAAAAACAATAGTATTATTATTATAAATAAATGATGACCAACATGCGATAAAACAAAAAAAATCTACTCATTTCTATAATAATGAATTATTATACATTGATTAATTAATATCGAAAATAAGCAACAATCGTTCTGATAAAGAAATGCGTATTTTGAGTTTGAAAACAAATAGATTCCACCGTCCAACATAGACGGCGATGCTCCAACTTCCAGTCTCCATGTGCACAGCTGACAGCACCAACCCCCAACAACTAAAGTTGTTCAAATTTACAACAATGCCCCCCAGAATCCACTTATATAATCCATCACCCAACCACAATTCCCTTGCCAAGACACTCCATTTCCCAATGGACTATTCCACCACAAATAGTCCGGACGTCGTGTTCCAGTTCGGCTCGTTTTTACGTATGTACAAAGACGGGCGTATAGAAAGGTCTTTTGGGGTGGACTTCATTCCTCCTTCAGTCGATTCCAGAACCGGCGTTTTTACCAGAGACGTACAGATCTCGTCTGATTCTGGCGTGACGGGGAGGATTTTCCTCCCCGCCAGCGCCAAACCCAACGAAAAGCTCCCCATCGTGGTGTACTACCACGGGGGAGCTTTACTGGTCGGGTCCCCCTTCTGCGCAGAGTACCACAACCACGTGACATCGCTAGTCAACGAGGCCAACGTCATGGTCGTCTCGGTTAATTACCGATTGGCCCCCGAGCACCCCGTGCCCGGGCCCTACCATGACTCGTGGGCCGCCCTCGAATGGGTGGCCTCCCACCTGGGCGGCGCGGGCCCTGAGCCCTGGCTGAGGGCCCACGCCGACCTGGGGCGCCTCTTCGTGGCCGGCGACAGCGCCGGGGCCAACATAGCCCACAACATGGCGGTGCAGGCCGGCGCGGAGGGGCTGGGAGGGGTGAAGCTGTCGGGGGCGTGCCTGGTGCACCCGTATTTCGGGGGCGGCGGCGTGGACGGGGAGTGGCGGTTCGCCGGGGCCGGGATCGAGGACGACTGGAGGGTGAATCCGGCGGCGGACGGGCGGCTGGCGGCGATGGGGTGTACGAGGGTGATGGTGTGCCTGGCGGAGCGCGACCATTTGAGAGAGAGAGGGCTGTGGTATTTGGACACGTTGAGGAGGAGTGAGTGGAGAGGTGAGCTGGAGGTTTTCGAGACACTAGGCGAGGAACACGTGTTTCACTTGTTCAATCCCGGTTCCGACAATGCCAAGGCCTTTGTACGAGGTTTGGCCAAGTTTTTCCGGAGCTCGTGAGTTCGTGGAAATTTATGTTATTCGAATAAATTACTGTCTGGACGAACTTATAATTAACAATATTGTAACACGATTAAAGATTTTGATCTCGAGCAAATCGATGATGGAAGACCAGATCCTTAATGTATTCAGCTTCCATGATGTAAACAGAACCAACTTATGTTTCATGTTAAGGTCATACATAATCGGACTTTGATTGACGTTGTGGATTCTAAAATCATCAACTTTATTATTTCGCATGTATAACATCGTACATTAACAAAGCTATATCATGCATAAAACTAACTACTCGTAATAGTCAGAGACTAGTGTTGATGAAACACAAGACACCACCACGACGACGAACAAGTTACTCTTCCTGGTTAATAAAGGACACGACCTTGCGCATCAACTCCTTGGACTCCTCAGTCTCGCCATCACGCACGTGGAAGCAATGCTCTAGGCCGAGATTGTCCACGAGCTCCATGTGTCCTCCGAACCCGCTCCTCTTGAGCTCCTCGTAGTACCTCTTCCCCACCGGGTACAGGTGGTCCCTCTCCGCCACGAACACCAACACCCTCCCGCACCCGATCCTGGCCAGATCGTCTGCGCTCGGGTTCATCATGGGATCGTCCAGCCCCGCATTCCCCGGGTGCATGTACATCCACATCTGGTCGTCCACGGTCCCTCCGAAGAACGGGTGCACCAGAACCGCACCCGCAATATTCACGCCCGGTAACCCGACCGACCCGACCCGGAACACCAGCGTGTGCGTTATGTTCCCGCCGGCGCTGTCCCCTCCGATGAACACTTTATTAAAGTCGACGTGGCGGTTGAGCCACGGGTCGGGGCCGGAGCGGGTTGCGTGGGCCGCGACCCACCGGAGGGCGGCCCAGGAGTCGTCGTAGCAGGCGGGGATGGGCCGGGCGGGGAAGAGGCCGTACTCGACGGACACGACGACGGCGCCGCCCTCCGCGGCGAGGGAGGAGCAGAGGCGGTGGTATTGAGGGGAGGCGGCGGAGCCCATGGAGAACCCGCCGCCGTGGACGTAGAGGAGGAGGGGGAGCTTCCGGGTCGGGTCGGGGGATCCGGGGAGGAAGATCCGGGCGGAGACGGGCGGGTCGGAGGAGATCTCGACGTCCCTGGACCTGACGCCGGTGACGGGGTCGTCGCCGGCGGGGACTCTGTCGGTGCTGACGGGGAATTTGAACTCGATGTGGCCGTCCTTGAACGCCCGGAAGAATATGAAGTCGTGGGTCACTTCCTGAGACATGGCCGAGAAAGTGAGGGAAAATTGGTGTTTGGATGGAGAGAAAATCGTGTTGCGTCCTGTTTTATCGTTGGAGAGATCGAGAGGGGGTTGAAAGGTAGGCGGTTACTGTACCCGCAAGTCCACGATAAAATCAGCGCACTCTACACGTGCGCTTTCCTCTGCCGTCCGATCTTCTTCGTGATCTCTTGCACAAATGAATTGCGCCCACGTGTCCTAAAACAATTACAAGCCGTCAGTCAAGCCCTATCTCTGTGCCTGTCAATAATTATATGTTTAGAGTGAAAATTAAAGTGACCGTCCAGTATTAATAATGCTAGTAGTCGCGGATTGGATCTCTAAAACTTTTGGATCTGAAAGCTAAGTTTCAGGATGAGGTTGAGACATTGAATATTAGTTATCGCAATGAATATATATCAAGTTGAATTCATGGTTTTGTGGGCTTGTTGAAGATTTGTTAATAGCAACTAGGAGGGTTTCAGTTCCAAGTTTATACAGTGTTCAAACCAGTTATTAATTTAATCAATTATATTTTGAATTGTAAAATCTTTCATTAATTTTGTTCAAATAAAATTAGATACGTTGAATTATCTTCTCTAATGGTAAAAATATGACATACTGTCAGTATAATTGTTAAAAATTATAATATTTTAGTTTAATATGAGAACCGGTAGAACCGAATCAAAACCCAAATAAATTAGAACCGATATTTTTATTAGCATCGATTATGATTCTTATTTTGAAAAATTGAACACTCCGTATCAGTTTTCCAAAAAAATGAACAAGTCTAAATATTCGGTTTCATGCGTAATTTCAAAACTCATATTTTATTATTATAATAATAATTCATTCAATCACTTCAAAATTTATGAAATCAGCCAACATCTTCATCAATGGCTTAGCATTGTCACCATTAGGATTGAACAAGTAAAAGCAATGACCCTCTCCTTTGTTCTCCACAAGCTCAGCCTTCCCACCCCATCCACTCTTCACCAATGACTCATAATAAGCCTCTCCTCTACTCTTCAACCCATCATTCTCCGCCACCAAAACCAACACCCGCTCCGCCGCCGTTCGGGCCAGATCCGGATCCACCCCCGGGTTCAGCCTCGGGTCGTCTCCCCGACCCGAGCTCGTCGGGCACAGATACTTATACATCTCGTCCACCTCCTCGCCCCCGAAAAACGGGTGCACCACGAGCATCCCCGCGACCCTCAAACCCGCCAACCCGCCCGCGCCCGCCCGGACCGCCACGTGGTGCGCTATGTTCGCCCCCGCGCTCTCGCCCGCCAGGAAAACCCGCCCGAGATCCGCGTGCTCGTTGATCCACGGCTCGGGGCCCCGCCCGTCAGAGTGGGAGGCGACCCAATTGAGCGCGGCCCATGAGTCGTCGTACCCGGCGGGCAGCGGGTGCTCCGGGGCCAGCCTGTAGTCGACCGAGACCGCGATGACCCGGGCCCGGGCCACGAGGGACTTCAGGAAGTTGAGGCTCACCGGGTCGAAGGGCGACCCGAGGCAGAACCCGCCCCCGTGGTAGTGGACGAGGAGGGGGAGTTTCCGGGTCGGGTCGGGTCTCCCGGGGAGGAACAAGCGGGCCGAGACGCCGGTTTCGGGCGAAACGACGACGTCTTTGGTCTGGACCCCGGTCTCCGGGTCGAGCCCGGTCGGGACGAACGGCCCGACCATGTATCGCTCGATTCGACCGTCTTTGTGCACCTTGAAAAATGGGGGGAAATCATGAGTGATCTCGTCGCTGCTCGATGGCTCCATTACAGATCGATCTAGAGTTTTTTTTTTTGTTGCTGTTAAAAATAAATTTGTGATGTTAGATCTCGATCGTTTTGGTCGGATTTATAATAATAATGTAATTGAACCGAAGAAAAATGTTGACTGTTCTTAGCTACAAGTCAATTATCCATCTACCATACTATTATTATTATTATATTTGAATTGTAGTTACATTTAATTAACATCTACCGTACGAGTCCTCGTGTTATTATATTTGAATAGTAGCTGGGGCATCTCTTAATTTATTAATTAACGTCCTTTTATTTTAGGGTAAATGACAAAAAATGGGTTACCTAAAATTGTATTTTCGTAGATAAAATAATCGTGTATATTTTCCACAAAACAATATATTTTCTATAAAATGTGTGAATTTTTCAAAAATAATGAAAATAATTTTTTAAAACAATATCTTGATTCAAGCTTGCAAAATTTTCATTTCTCCGGTCGATCATTTTGAACACACGATACAATGAAGCAGTGCTGAAGTGTGACTAATTTGGAGTCTTGACGGACAGAAAGGAGAGTCAGACTACCTCAAGCTCGTTGGAGAAATAACTCGAGTTCGTTTAGATCTAAAATCTCACATACCAACACCAATAACATACTATAGAAAAACTAAATTGATGAACTAAGAAAACATTTTATCTACACCGATATTTTTATCATTTTAGAAAAATACATATTTTTCAAAAAGAAATTAATAAATTACAATACAATACAACATGCAATATTTAAAAATAAATTATACACGATTAATTATATAGTTCTTTTTATAAAATTACATCAAATAGCCTTGGTTCTACTTCTACTCATACAACCCTTTTCGCTCTCTCAATAAGATCACATTGTCGATCTCACTTTAATAATGTGATGTTTACCCGCTAAACTTATAACGTTTGTTTGAAAATTATTTGCGGCTGAAATGACTGGTTAAAATAATTATAATAATATGCCGAATTAAAAAAGGTCCAAAATGTCGGTCCCAACTCATAATAAATTTTCGAATAAAAAAACATAACATACACAGAGCCCATAATTTTTCTGACACCCAATACATATTCTGGCAACATCACATTCAATTATATACCTTACAATTCACAACATGTTACAATCCTTGCAAATGCCATTATCACTCATAAAATAATATAAACATGACCCACACGCATAAAATCCTTTAAGTTATTCCAAAAATCAATTATTTCCCTACCAAACTATCATAGTTGACCAAATAAATATCTATGGATGTGATTGGCCGGAAAATAAATACGGTACAAATATTTTATAAATTGATGGCTTAAATTTTTAATTAATCACCGATTAGTTTTGTTTTATAATAAAATTTTTTTATTAATTAAATAGCAATTAACTCGACATCAAGTTGAACAGATGAAACTACAGTTGGTGGAACAGACTCATGACCATAATCTCAGCTATTGTTAGTTAAACCAAACATGACCTATTCGTTAGTCATTTGATTACAAACAAAACAAAAAACACATGTTCCGATAGTGGGTAGTACGCAACACTGTTCACTAATGATTTCCTCAAAATTGTTCAACTCGATCCGTTTAACATCATGTAGAGTCACAACCTCCAACTCATACGAATGGAGAAACCATGTGATCTTGTTGCAGAGTGTTTTACACATGCATCCATGATAACTCTAGAGACCAATCGATTCGAACTAGTTAGCTTTATGCAAAGCCCCGACTTCCAAATCATACGGATAGAGAAAATATCGCGAGCTTACTGCAAACCGCCTTAAACCAGCTTCCTCGATCAACCTTGCAATCAATATGGGCATCGCGAAATTCAAATTCTCTCAGCTCATTGGGCTTAACCGGATCAATCCATCGACACCAGGGACCCTTGTTTTCTTCCAGTACCGATCCCAATAGGACACCCAAGTAACATATTGAATCTTAAGCAAGACGAGGGCCCCTGGTTCGTTATGCTTGCATGAGTATGCCCAACGACGCCAGATAACTCCGGTTCCCTCCTAGTAACGACCTACCAACCAACCAAAACCGTCGGTTCCCACGTATTAAAGCTTAAGCAAGCCAAAACCCCCTAATTCGGTATGCTTGCATGAGTCTGCCCACCGACTCTAGATAACCCTAGTTCCCTCCTAGTACCGATCTACCGTCGCAACCCAAGCTCGCCCACCTGTAATTACGTTCTCAACTCCGGCCTCAACCCCACTGCCCTGGACCCCATTCCTGCCATCCCCTTAGATCTGTCTCCTTCACTGCCAGCTGCCGTCGCAGCTACCAACGTAAGACCCATAACCGTCGCCGTACTAGAAGCCTTCATAGGTGGAGCCGTGTCGCCGTGAGATATCGTCAATTTTCGACGAACAACCCAAATCATCACGGACGAAAGGTACAGACCAGAAAGAGTACATCACTAATCTATTTTTAATCAATTAAAAAATAATTTTAATTAATTTTTCGAAAACAATTTCCACCTAACTAGAGCCTCAAATTTTTCTAGACAATTAAGTCAAGCCTAATATAACACCTTCCATGATATAATTGGAAACAATGAGCATTAAATGCATAATCTTCAATTCATCTGAAAATAGGAGATTACTAATAATTCAACTATTCAAGAGACATATACGACACCGTTTTGAGAGTCCTTGCTCTCACAGTCACAGGGACAGTGAGACCTGTGAATCTGAAGCTGTTAAGAGAGAGAGAGAGAGAGAGAGAGAGGGAGAGAGAGAGAGAGAGCGTGTGCAACGGTCGGCGAAGGATCTAATCATTCGATTCTTCACGAGAAAAAAGCTTGGAGACCCATCTTTTGCATCTCGCTCCCTTTTCAAAATTTTCCTTTTCACTCAGTTTTCTCGAGAAAACGAGAGAAATTCACATAAAGCTTTGACATTCACAAGCGAGAGTTGAGAAAAGGACCGGAGCTGGCTGCCAAATGCCTTTTCGTCGCAACCCCTTTTGAGCTCCTTTCAGCTATGGCCGACGATCTCTGCTCCTTCACCAAGGTCCGTTCTTCACTGTCAATGGGTTCATAGAATCTGTCGATTTCTTTTTAGGTTGTGTGGCGCGATTTTTGTGTCGTTATGCGATCTGGGTTTCAATAATTAATTGCAATGTTCCCCTAAATTTGCGGCTCTTTTGTCAATGGATTGAAGCTGAAGTAAAACCCAGATTTTGCTTACTAATGGGAGTGTCTAGATTTGGATAAAAACAAAGGGTTTTGTATCTTTTGTATGTATCACCAAATCCGTTTTGTTTTATTATGTTTCTTATCTTTCTACAGAAGCAAGATGTAGCTTTTTTTAGCTCAAGTTAAATTGAATTACTAATCTTTTAAGTCCTTTAGTTTGTTTGTATTTTCATTACTGCCAACAGTATCTATGTCGTGTGATTTACTATATTTGAGCAGCTGGGTGTGGATTGAGCTGAATGAGTTGGTCACATCAGACATTTAATGGGTCAATTTCAATTCACATGAGTGTGTGTGGATGGATAGATCTTAAGAAGGGAAGAGATGTGATTTTTAACATCTGGGCATCTTTTGAACCGTAGGACTTTTTTGCTGCAAAGGGTCCCAAGAAAAGTCCGCTAGCCTGGAGGATGCTCGTGTTGCTGTTTGCAATGGCTTGCGGTCTTTACATTTGCTCGATTTGTATAAAGCAATTTGGCACTCGTTCCACAACTACCTTTTTCAACATCCAAGTTTTTAAGAAGCCTTGTCCAGAACCTAATATTGAACCGTGGGATATACCTTACGTGCACTACCCTAAACCTGAAACTTATAGCAGGTATGGTGTTTTACTACCTATTGGTCCTTTTCCGTTCAGGGATTTTGGTATTGAATTCATTTACATGATTTGTGTTTGTTTTTCAGGGACGAGTGTGCATGCACTCCTGTGCGCTATTTTGCAATCCTGTCAATGCAGAGATCTGGAAGTGGATGGTTTGAGACCTTGTTAAATAATCATTCTAGCATAAGCTCAAATGGTGAGGTTTTCTCTGTTAAAGAAAGGCGAAGAAACATGACAACGATTGGGGAGACGCTGGATAAAATTTATAGATTAGACTGGGTCAGTAGTGCCTCCAAGAATGAGTGCACAGCTGCTGTTGGCTTGAAGTGGATGCTTAATCAGGTTTGAATGCTTTCCCGAGCCTCTTCATTTTTTTCTAGTTCTAGTCTTGTTTCTCAATACCATTGTTTTGCTGCACTCATGTCTGGCAAGGACCGTCATATTCATTCATTTATGCTGTGTAGTTTCTGCTATTCTTGCATTCTTTCTTTTCTCATGATATACGAGGCTTGATTTAATCAGATACACACTATATGAATAGGGTTAAGGGGAATTGAACCTTTTGCTATCTTCAGATTAGAGGTTAGAACTTCAATGAGTGGTCAGTCTCTGATGTATTGGCCAATATCACTATCTTTGATTGATACAGTTTAATGTATGGTCATGATTTGCAACTGCTAAAAACAGTACTATCTCCCATCAAGTTTCCTGAGAAGTTAGGCGAAAAAGAAGTCTTCTGAAAATATATACGCTTATTCTATTGTATAAAGCCCTAAATGTTAGAGTAGAGTGAATTTAGACCCATGTTAAGGTAGAGTGTATAAGTGGAGCTTATGTGGTTTTCTTTCAGCTCCATTATTGGTTGAAAATATGCAATCATATGAACGTGATTCTCTTAGATGCATACTTGGACAGCTATCATTTTTTTTCCGCAGGCAGCATTTTCTGAGAAGTTCAATCTTCTTTAGCTGTTTCTATTTTACATGAAATAGTACACCATAGTGCGTGGACAAACATAGCTGTTTTTATATTTATATCCATATAGATTTCCTAAATGTTTTTAGGAAGAACTATTTTTCCTGTGGTATAGTTTTGGAGATGTATTATGGTTATTTATTTTTTGATGTACCCAACTTGTCTTGGCAGGAATTGCTTATTATGTTGGATGGGATTCCAAAGAAGCTTCATTTTGTTTTAAATTGTTAGGAATGTGGAGTATATGCATGGTATAAAACTCAGTCAAATTGAAACAGACATTCCGCTCAAAATTACTATATTATCTGGACCTATCTCATTTATATTCACAGCAGCGAGTTTCATTACCCGGTCTCTACTTGGATTTGAGCTCTACCAAATAGATGAACTGAACTTTTCCTGTAATTGACGGTGCAGGGCGTGATGCAGAATCATACTGAAATTATAGACTACTTCAACACACGGGGTGTTTCAGCAATTTTTCTCTTTCGCCGAAATCTCTTGCGCAGGATGATTTCAGTACTTGCAAATTCATATGACCGAGACAACAGGCTTTTGAACGGGACTCACAAGTCTCACGTGCATTCACCCCACGAGGTCCTCTCTGTCTCTCTTGTGCACATATTCACACATCCGCAGAATTTAAGACTTATCGTTAGTAATTGTTGCAGGCTGAGATACTTGCAAGATACAGACCCTCAATCAACACAACATTGCTAATTCCCGATCTAAAGAAAGTAGAAGATACAGCCACCAAAGCGTTGGAGTACTTCAAGAACACCAGACATATTGTTCTGTACTATGAGGATGTAGTGAAAAACCGAACTGTAAGTCTCCTTGCCATTCTTTTACTGCCTTGTGGAAAAAGGAACCGGGTTACACCTTTCTTCTACTTCCCGAGTTTCCAATTCTATATACGTGTTTTGCAGAAATTGGTGGATGTTCTGAATTTTCTGAAAGTTCCGCAAAGAGAGTTGAAGAGTCGACAGGTGAAGATACACAAAGGGTCTTTGGCGAATCTGATCAATAACTGGGATCAAGTGCTGAAGACGCTCAACGGAACGCCTTATGAGAGCTTCCTCCATGCAGATTATAGGAAGTGAATCACTAGGATGGTGATGGTGATGATATGTGTGTGTGTGTATGTATAGATTTTGTCATTTAGTTACAGATTTTTAGCAGTTGGAACCAACAGGTGAAGCATCCTGTTGAAATTTTTTGACATTGCATTTTGTTTTCTTGGACTGAAACTGATATTCAATTAATTCTTTTTATTTCCCAAGTTGTTGTAACTTCATAATTCGTGTTTTCGACCTTTAGGATATGCTCTTTCAAAGAAACTGCAAGAGTTGCAGCTTTTGAATACAAATAAGCTATTCTCAGATATATGAGCTATTAGCTGCCTCACTGCAGGTTCTGGAAACAGATTAAACTCATAACAGAGAGTAAATTTAGAATATCATACACCAGTTTTTCAAAGCAGTAAAGTTATGTCAAAACCTGATCTATCTAAATGATGAAGCTGTTAGTTCTTGAGAATGCAAGTAACAAGTAGTCCCAACTTTAATAACCATAAAAAATGTCTGATGAAAGTTCTAAAATCTAAAAAAGCTAACAAATACATGTATGATATTTTTGTCTACAAAGAAGTAGAAAATCACTTGGAAGCTACAACTTTACATTCTGATCCTGCAATTCTTGACCATTGAGAGATCACCTCGGAGAATAGTATCGAGCGTGAACTAACGTTGATGATACATGTTTGATGAACTGATTTAGGCTTGTAAACTGTAATGGCTGCATTATATCTCGCGCTTTCATTTGGCCAAGAAGCATAGAAACCGGTACCTTGTAGTAGAAGTCGGGAAACATGTATTAGCGTTCACTGCACCTTTGCAGGGGCTCGGGTTGATACACCGTGCAACAACTTGACGAACCCTAAGAAGCTCAGCTTCCCGTCAGCGTGCCTTATCCAGTCATGGAGAACAACATGAACCGGGACAGAGGGGCCAAGCCCGAGTTCCTGAAACAAAGAATTTGGATGAATATATAAGATCGCGAAGAACTGTAATGAATTTCAACTTTCGCAGAGATATCCATCTTACTGAAGCGAGTTCATCAATCATGATGGCTCGGTTTCCTTCCTTGTCGAAAAGTTCATATGCACAGCGAGCGTGCTGCTCCCAGCGATCAAGTGACTCGAGCTGGTGTACGCTGAGCGCAGCTGCACAAAATTCCTCGAAATCCATCCGTTTGTATTGAAGTGCATTTAGCTGCCATGCAATGAAAATCAAGATAAGCCGATATGATAATAAAACAAAGGATCAACTACACGAGCAACTAGAGGCTGAGCTACTACCGAGTTAAGAAAATCAGGAATGCGCGATTCCTTCATCGCATCAGTTGCATTTTTCATCAATGCCTGCACGGAAAAAAATGCACGCCTACTTACTTCCCGTAAGCAGTGATATCAGAGAGAGAAAGGAGGAGAGAGAACCAACCAGTCTAATGTTCTCTAGAGTTATGGTGCCGCTCTTGCTCGGCTCCAACAGTGCAAATTGCTCCTTCAGATAAAAAAGTTCATCTGCAGTCAATGTCTTGGACAAAGCCTGCCAAAATCACAAAAAACGGTATATGGTTGATTAAACGTACAATTACAGTTTGTCAATATAATGGTTTGGACTGTGAACCAAGATGATGATTGCATACTCACCCTTAAAGCAGCCTTGCGCAAAGATGATGATCGCATGTAAACTTTCATTTGTTTCAAGATTAGAATATCAAGCGGGACTTTGACATCATTATAACCACGAATCCAAGGATGACCTGCAAAAAGAAACGATCAGCAAACTCGAGAACCTAAAACTAGAAAGTTCGTAGTTACGAGCAGAAATGAAGCACTGACTTAAAGCCTGAGCAGCAGTCATTCGTTTTCGGGGATCCTTATTTAACAGGCGCTTGACGAAGTCTTTTGCTTCCGAAGATAAGGTAGGCCAAGGCGCTTCATCAAAATTTGGATCCGCTTTTAGGACTGCTCTGAAAATTCCAGATTCAGTCCGAGCCCAAAATGGTCGGCTGCCACACAAAAGAATATATGCTATTACACCTACACTCCATACATCGGCCTCTGAAGTATAGGATCTATGTAGAACTTCAGGGGCCACATAGTATGCACTTCCCACAATGTCATTAAGCCTTTCATCTGTGAAGTGAAATGAATATTAAACGCCTAATGTAAGGCCGATGGGAACAAACTTGATACGGAATAAAAAATAATGTAAATCTTGGATTAGTGTAGAAACCTGGTTTGACATAATCTGATAAGCCAAAGTCGATGGCTTTTAAGGGGGAGTTCTCGCCTTTTGAAGTATACAGGAAATTCTGATTAGCATAGAACTCTAATCAGAATTCGAGAAAATATATGTGCAATACTAAATAACATGCAAGATCCAGTAGTCAGTGTCTACTAAGAAAATGTGTGGTCTTAAGCAAAATAATTTGGCATGAAAAGAAAAGGATGAACTATACGCACCTCAGGTTTAAGATCTCGGTGCACCACACCTTGGAGATGGCAAAATGAAACAACATTTAGAATCTGCACTATGACGGTCTTTGCATCATCTTCTGAGTATTTACCACCCCTACAAAAGTAATATAAAATGTATGATTAGAAGCGAAAGAAGTAAACGGCACAAAGCTCAGTAGAAAACGTCCCGAATATGACTATAGTTCTTCACGGCAAAAACTCACCTCGAAAGTATTCTATCTAGAAGCTCCCCTCCTTCACATAACCTGAAATAACCATAAAAGTGAGCACTAAGAAATTCCTCATGTTATGACGATAAATTAACCCGTCAACTTTATTAGGCGCACCACAGCAATATACGAGCGATTCACATTAAATACTTACTCCATTACGATATAAACATTATCAGGGTCTTCAAATGCATCATAGAACTTCACTAGATTCTTATGCCCGGTCAAGGCTCGTAATATTTTCACTTCTCTTCTAACATCCTCAATCGCAATTGCTGTTGTCATCTGGCAAAAATTAACCAACTTAAGAAAATAATCACAAATAAAACCACCTGAAGAAAAAAGAGACACGAGATTCTCAGTGATGTCATATATCCTCAAACTTCAAAATACATTCTACCATCTAATAATATAATCGTTTATACAGAAAAACATCAACATGTTGGTAACCCAAAGGACTGAAGAGTTGAGTAACAGCTGGGAAAAGGAACACTACCAGATATTAGATTCTACTAAAATTTGTTTTACGTCATCTTCTCCATGACTGCAGACCGGTGGACTTGACATCAGATTCCGATTTTCTCTAAACAAAGTCATGCACCACTGAAATAAATTCTATAGACCAACATATGTGATATTCATGACAACTTAATGCCCATGATGGTAATAATTTCCTCTAAATTATCTAGTTTGGTACAAGTTCCACCATAAGGTCCCATTTTAGAGGATAAATATACTTTTTCAATAATTAGGTCTACTCTATCATTTTAGTAGCAGCCATTAAAAGTTGGCCGCCATAAGATTTCCACACGACAAATCAGTTGGAAAAAACTAAATCAGAAGTGCATAGGCAATTTATCCACAAACGCATCTATTGAAGCTGACTTGCAATTACAAGGAACCTTTACAAATCAGAAGTGCCGAGTACAGTTCCAAACCATCTGTTGAGTTGAAGTGGATCTACACATCAACCCATGCCATTGACCAAGAAATCAATAAAGAAAACACAAGTTGGCTCCTTTATCAAGTATCCAATAAGTATTGTCGTTGTCATGCATCATTGAGGCTGTATGATTATATTCCCCAACTAGAAATACTCTCAAGCAAACAGTTGTTTTGCAAAACCTTCATCAGCAACCCGAAGATTCCCTCTTAACCCTATTTGAGAGAAAGTCGTCTCGTTTGATTGGGATTAGTCTAGAAACTAATACGCAGGAACAAATAGAATTTGAATTTGAAACTAATCAAGCAAACCAACCCCACGTAATAAAAAAATGAAAAAGCACAACAGAACAAAATAGGCCAGACAAGAAGTCATCTTTAATTTCAAATACAATTTAAAAAGGGACAATAAACAAAACATAAGAACTCAACTACTTGCAAACCTAAACAAGAGTACTAATTGCCCACAAAACTAATTCAAACAGCATCACAACAATCAAAATCAAACCCAATTCATAACTCCACATCATAAACCAAAATCAATGAACTGAATCAAAACAAGCAAGTAAACAACAAAACCTACATTGTAAAAATGGGAAATTGAGTCAATTGACAGACCTTTGATTTGGGGATGACCTTGACAGCAACCTGCTGGCCCTTGAACTCACCCTTCTTGTAAGTAGCAGAGCAGGTATACCCAAAATGCCCTCTGCCCACCTCCTCCCCTACCTCAAGCCTGCTTGTGAACTCCTTGGAGAACCCAAACTTCTTGTCCAGCTCAAACCCATCTCCATCTCCACCATCCTCACCCTCCTCCTGTATCGCCTTTGCCGCCGCCTTCTTCCCCTGCCGGCGGGCCAGCACCGACCGGATGTGCTTGGCCGGCGACGGAGGAGGAAAGGGTCGCCGTAGAAACCGAAGTGGAGTGGAATTGGCGCTCTTAGGAGACTTTTTAAGGTGATGGGCAGGGCTGGGGCTGTAGAAGGGGAAGAAAGGTGACAGCTTTCCGGCGTCTCTGTGACCTGTGGATTTGGGGGTTTGTGAGGGGTCGACCTGAAGCTGAAGCTGGCCATTTTCGTCTCTGGGGCCAAATGGGTTGGGCTTGGGAGGCTTCGAAGTGCAAATCCCCATATCTTTGAGACTGAGAGATCAAGGGCTTGGCAGCTCAGTGGTTAATGGTTATGGCATTGCCAATGAATACAAAAAAGGGAAAAAGAGAGGTCTTTTCTTGGTTATTTGTCAAGATCTTGCTTGCCCTCTTCTTCTTGGTCTATGGTAGGTAAAGGGTAGAGAGATAGAGAGACAAAGTAAGAGAATTGGAAGAAGAAGAAGGGGAGAGAGAGAAAGGGGAGAGGTTGAAGAAAGAGTAATAAAATAGTAGGAGGAAGCTAAATATGCTGATGATTTCACTGTAAGAGAAGGAGAGAGAGAGAGAGAGAGAAATAGATTTGTGTGTTTGGAGGGTTAAGGAGCATCCACATGATTTATATGGTGAGGACATGGGAAGTGGGTGAGAGCAACAATTAACTAAGTGAAAAATGTCTCTTTTGCAGATCTCTTTAATTGTGAATGGTCATCAAGAATCAGCTCATCAATTTGATCAAACAATTGTTAACAGATCAACACCAATTTCTTCATGTGATTGATTGTATATAATATTTTCTCATTATGATAGTTGTTTGCTTATCAATTTTGCCTCATTATCATAGTTGTTCACTTATCAAGAGATTATTGAATTTTAATTTGTGTTAAACTTATAATTTATGGCATTTCCAAACTCATATTCTCTAAATACTCAATACCTAAAAAAAAATACTCAAAATTATTAGGGTAAACTACACATAGTCATCCCAACTATACCCAAAAGACACATAAATATTCCCAACCTTCAAACTGGACACATAGCTACACCTAGAGATTGAAAATGGACACTTAGCACCTACCGTTAGATTTTCTATTAAAATTTTAAATAAAAAGACAAAAATGCCCTTGGTCAGACTTCAAATTTTCAAAATCATGTCATTGTAAAGAAATTGTTCGCCGGAGACTTGGCGTAGCCGTCGGAGGTCGAATCCGGTGCTGGCAAACGCAGTGGGAGGATCGGAGACGAGGCCGGCGAGGAACGTGGTGGTTGTGGAGAAGCTTGATCGGAAAACACACCAAAACTCATAAATGGCATGTTTTGAAAATTTGAAGTATGAACAAGGGCATTTTCGTCTTTTTACTTAAAATTTTAACAGAAAATCTAACGGTATGTGCTAAGTGTCCATTTTCAATCTCTGGGTGTAGCTAGGTGTCCAGTTTGAAAGTTGTGAATAACTATGTGTCTTTTGGGCATAGTTGGGGATAACTATGTGTAGTTTACCCAAATTATTATAAGAAAAATCTTTCTTTAAAAATTATCTTAAATGTGAGGTCAATGCAATTTAAAAAAATAATAATAACAATAAGAATATTTTAAAGATTTATTTATAATAAGACCATCTCCAATAGTATGATATATTTGTCTCTCAATACAAAATATGTTATATCAACTCCAAAGACATGCTATTTGTTATACTATTTTAGCCTATACTATATTTTAATAACATATTTGGCATGAAAATTTAGCATATGCTATTTGTCTCCCCAAAAAAAAGTATTATTCTATTAGAGATGAACTTAAGTAAAAACTGATTCTTACAAAAGAATATAAGAACTATTATCATGACTATCATTAATTTATTAATTTATCGTTGAAATAAATACAATAATATAGATGAAAGGATATGTAGGTAAATTTAACTAGGGAAAATGACACTTTTATGTACCTGAATATCACTTTTGACACTTTCATACCCTAACTTTTTTTTTCATACATTACTTTCATTTTGGGACAACTTTCTTCAGAAATTTCAAAATACACAAAATACTCCTGAATTAAACCAAAATTAAATCTGGTTTAATATTGGTCTAATTAAAGAGTGTGAAAAGACGAAATTGCCCTCAACTATTCATGAAATTTTCAAAAGTATGCCACCCTTTCAACCATTCCTTTCCTCCTCCTCCTCCACCCCCTCCTTACCGGCGTTTCTCCGGCATCCATCGTCGGGGTTTCTCTGGCATGTGGGCAGCACGGTGGACCGACGAGGCCTCCAGAACACCTCCGCCAAGGTGTCCGTCTCGACCCTATCGTCCTTGACCCCTCCTTCTCGTGTTCTCCGGTGATTCTTTGCCGAAGTCTGTCATGGTTCTTCCTCTGCAGCCTCCACAACACAAAATGGCGAGCATCGACGAGGTGGGCAGCGGACAGCGAGTATCGACGAGGTGGGCAATGGGCAACGACCAAAAGAGTAGAATGCGGTGCTCCGACGATCGTCTCCGGCACAGAATGGCTGGAAAAGAGATAGAGTGAGAGAGAGAATAAGAAATGAGTTCAAGAATTCAAAATTTTCATTCGCCGGAAAGTGTGCTGGAACATATTTTCTGGCACACTTTCCGGCGAGTGAAAATTTTGGCACAACTTCGGTCACCTCCACCAACTCCGGTCACTCCGGTCATCATGTACGAAGCCCAGCAAGTAAGATCCGGCGATCGACGAGGTGCTCACGATGCTCTGTTTTGATGAAGTAGGAGGGTCCAATGGCATTCACTTTAAAATTTGATGAATAGTTTCGGGTAATTTCATCTTTTCAAACTTTTTAAAAAATTGGGCGGGTTCTCTCCATTAGACCAGGGGTAATTTTGGTATTTTTAGAATTTTAGGGGTAAATTGTCCAAAATGAAAGTCATGTATGAAAAAAAGAGAAAAAAAAGTTAGGGTATGAAAGTATCAAAAGTGTATATTCAGGTGAACAAAGTTTCATTTTCCCATTTAACTAATACCAAAAATAAAATATTAATTGTACTAGTCGTTTCCTATTTTATACAATACACCAAAAATAAATCATTAATTATTAATAGGAATAATATTTTTTTAATAGTGTTTCATTTTCATATTGTTAATGAAACATATACGAGAACATATAATATTCTGATGAAACCACAAAATTTTCATTTAGTTTATGAAACATGAAACGTTGAAACATATATATTATTTCGATAAAATGAAATATGAATCAATATTATGAAAATGAAACACATGTGATTGGAAATAATGAAAACGGTCAAACTTTGTGTGAATCTTGTATTTATTAAAACGAAATCATAAAAATTTAAATAGTAAAAAATATGTATAAATCATAGAATCAAAAAATTAAAATATTGAAATTGAAATATATATATTAAATCATGAAAAAGTATAAAAATGTGTAAATCTTGTATTTGTATAAATAAACTCATGAAATCATACAAAAAGTAAATTATGAAATAATTTTATTTACAGTAAAAAATTAAATTAGAAAGTAAATTTAATCACAATTAACTAAATTAGATATGGTAAACGAAAAACAAATAATTTAATGATACAAAAATACGAATATATCCTTGTCCTTGTGTTTAAAGACAAAATTAAATAGAAAGTTGTGAATAATTACATCAATATTACCATTAATGAGTCAGTAAAAATCAAAATTGTCAAAATATTTATCTAATGATCACAATTGATTCTCATTTTCTCGTGGAAACTGTGAGTTCTCACTAAATTACGACCCATTCTATTATTACTTTATCATCTAAATGTTACTTTTACTTAATAAAATAAAATAATAATGATGATACAATAAAATAATAAATTTCATTTTGTTTATTTTTAAAATATTAAAATGGCATATAACAAATAGCGGTTGAAATCAAATACCATATGACATAACATATAGCATAAATTTTATGTTAAATATAGTATACTATTGAAGATGCTCTAATTATAATGTATAATATTTTTTTTATAAATTATAATAACTAAATTATTTTTAGATTTTTAAATAAATTATTATATATTCATTTTAATATATTTTTATTCACAAAATATTCATTAAACTACTTAATATATTAATTAAAAGTAAATATTATATAACGATAAATTTTATCTTCGAATTAGATTATGTAATTCATAATTTAAAGATTAATGAATAAATTGATTATTGAAATTTATAGATATAAAACATAACTTACTTTATTCATTGAATAATTGATAGAATAAATTATTAATATATTTATGCATGATCGGATACCAAGACGAGGTCTGCAGCCTCTTTATCGAGACTAACAAGAGGATTCGGCTGGGTGGATCTTCAGTCGACTATCGGGTCTCTTTATCAATGGTAGGTCTCTCGATTGTTGTTATTTTATCTCAAAAATATTTCAACAAGGCGAATTTTATATTAGTTACGTTTGTTCGTAGTAACTCTATTAGGAGTCAGGTGCGAGGGTTATCCCACCAGCTAACTATGTTGTTTTCGGTCGCAAAACTTGTTCGTATACCAAATAAAAAGACTAGCAATTTAAAATGAAAAAGAAAAATGAGAGGAAGGTTGAGGGTCAAGAACGAAAGCTCGAACTTAATAGTCCATTTTATTCAAAGATAACGATATGACTTATATGTAACTAATAACATAAAATTCACCACAAAAGTGTATATACATAAATTCCTTTTACTTCATCACCATGCAAAAAATTATATGGGTAACTGATGAAATTAATACTAATAATTAAAATTAAGTTCGTGACACACATTTTAGAAAGCGATCCAAGACTTATATAGCTTAATTTGACAGAGACTTACTACATTAATTTGTTGGTTAACTTTCAATTCATCATAAGAAAACTACTTATCAATATACATCCTGAAATTGAACTATATATGTGTGGTTGATATGCATATCAATATAATTATTTAAAACGTTTCATTTAATATAAATATCACCATCTTCATTTTTCAAAAAAAAAACATTTATCAGCTTGATGACCATTAATTGTATGTGTTGAAACTTGATCTTTAAGAGAAGAAGAAAAAATATGTTTCTTCCTCATCCTCAAATTTTGATTTAACTTTGTATATAAATCTAAAATATTTAATCGAAAATGACTAAAAAATTGAATAAATATTTTTTTGTTAAAATTTTGAAACTTGTATCTAGTTTAAAAATTATAATTTGATACTAATTTCAATTGTATTTTGTGAAATGCTCACCAAATAATTGAATAGGTATATTATTGTACTTAATATCTGTCATCGATATGTGCATCAATTTAATTATTGGTATGCAAATATTGTTGATTATAAAAGTGTTTATTCCGTAAAAAAAGTACACATATATTAGTATTGAAATTTGGAAAATACAGAGATGCATGGATTAGTGTAGAGAGGTATATGATTTGTATTTTCTTGAGCAACGATCTTAATTATAATATAAAATCAAATATTGGGGCAACTAAAGAGCAATTAATTAAAAGAGTAGAACCTTGTAATATGGAATCAAAGCACAACGACCAAAACCACATCGATCGAATGAAATTAATCCACTAGAATAGTCACTAAACTATGACTAATCATCATACTTTAGGGCCTATGCCCTATGCTAGAAATATGTGTTTTATTCCATTGTTTGTAAGTTTTTGTTGAAATTTACACTTTATATTAAATTCTATAGGTTAAATTTTTTTTTTTTGAGATATTACAATAACTATCGTTCCTATTTGTTAAAAGCCCAACTCACTTAAAAACTTAAGTTGATGGGTGGATGTCATTATTATTTAAGCTAAACACCAAATTCACATTTTTCAAATGTAAAATTTTAACATACCATCTCTCACGTGCAAGCCGGGTTGAAAGGCATATGGAAACAACGAATAGGGTGCCGGGACGACCTACAATCCATGTGCCTTAAACCCGAACCTAATGGCACGGAGGTCCGGTCCAAATCAAAACAACCTCTGATAACATGCTGGAAACTCAACCCACATAAAATTTCAAGCTGATTGGTGGAGGCCCAGACTATTATATAAACCGATCGACAGATTCACATCTTTTATATGTAATACTTTAACATCACCTTTCACTAAATCACCTATTTAGAATCTTTTGATTTCTCAAAATTGTTTGATTATTTAATTAGAATAAAAAATATACAAAGACAATATAAATAAAGTTACCAAAGGGTAACACTATTTGTAGACTTATATTTTTACTTTTGCCTTTTGTAACTCCACTTTGTTTTGTTTCATAAAGAGACTTCAACATAATTCTTCCACAATTACTACTACTTTGAAGCCTCCCACCTCTTACTTTCTTTTTTATTCATCATTCTATATCTATTCGAGTGGATTTTCCACTAAAATCATTTTCAAGAAATTTCTTTTATTTTATTTTGTTCTCGAGATGGGACACAAATTGACTTACAAATCAGTGCACTATATACAATCAAATTTAAATTTGAGTCACTGTACATATCTCGTCATATACTATAAGGTTCTTTAATTTTGCGCGGGTCCATCACGTTCTACAACTTTGCACTACACATTTTACACGGTTCCACAACACTGCATTACGCAATCTAACGTTTACATGTTTGGGCACCCAAATTTGGTTTATAGCGAATTTCTTCTCTGTACGTAAATATATATATTAAGCCATTACATGTTATGTTAATTGTGTTTCTACTGATCCTTATTGAGAAAGCAACACCCATAATAATAAATGGACAAATTGATGATACAAAATTCATATATATATCAACCCTCCGTACATGATCACTATGGTCCCAAGAAGATTGTAAATAAATTTCATGGACATATATGTATCGATACATGCACGTACATATCACACAATTTTCTTCTTCTCTGGTCTCCAATTCTTTAAATAGCCATAATTATTGTAACTAATAAGCACACAAATTATTTCTTCTCATTTCGTACAAATCCACGCCAACTTGAAAGCTTCATATATTGAAAGCTTCGTTTCGGTACCATTTTTCGATACCAATTAGTTCCCACACATGCACGCAATTGCAAGCTATAGTCTTGTTAAATATAAATTATCCATTGATATTGACAATTCTGAATTATCCACTATCTTGAATATAGTTGTATATGAACCACGAAATTTTGACCCCAAACATTTTTTCACGTGCAGGACGGATTGAGGATGTAATTGCACGTACGTCGCGTACTTTAACCAAGAGAAGACTAAGTATAAAGAGAGCAAAAACTGAAGACGAGTGAAATTCCAAATCGCATTATCATATTTCAACGTAACAAAATATTTAGTTTAAATTTTGATGTACGTAACAAAAATTCAATATATGTTTCGAGTAACGACACGGTCTATATTTAAACCGAGCGAAATTATTTCATGATCCAAGTGATGCGAACGTTGCATCAACTTGAAGATTTGAAGTTTGTATATGAGTTGAGGGAAAGGTTTGGAATCAGAGAATGGAGAGGAACAATAAACAAAGGCAATAAAGAGAATAAAGCAGCAAAAAGTAGACACATTTCTGAGACGGCACGAAATGCCAAAACTAGGCCTAGGATCGATCTTGTTTCTGTGAATTCATTGCTTTGTAGTAGTTGTGTCATGTGTGTGTGTTTATGGACATGTACTAACTTTGCTAGCTAGGGCCAAGTCTCTAGGGACAGTCCTTGTTACAAGGGTCATGCATCGACCCAATACCTTTATTTTAGAGGTTACATTATTTCTCTGATTCTTACTTAAATCGAATGTAGGGGAGAGCAGAATTGACCCGGTTCCGCTCGGTAAACCGATCAAACCGGAATTTTACGGGACCTGGGTGAATTCGGTTTATTCTGCCCAAAATCTTCCTCAATTCCATGCACGCATGATGCACCAGTGAAGTTCGACTCACAACCTCTTTTAAGAAAGTGCGTGCCTCAGACCTGTGTAATGTCTCATTGAGACCACTAATGATCTTTTAACATGCACAGTTCGCCTCCGCCACATCGGTTGTCAATGGTTACGAAGACTCCATGTGGTAACACCGTCACCACACGGGTTTATCAACTATCTCTCATCTCATCTCATCTCGCCTCAATATTAATGGTAATAAATTAGTGCCTTTAGTGGATGTATGACCTGACCTTTCAATGAATTTAATTGTAACTAATGTTTTCTCATTTCACATCTTAAAAAACACATCAATTGAATCATCGGTGTTACATGCTTACTCTTACTCATTCGACCAAAATCTTTGTCATTAAACCAAAATCCGGCTCTTAATAATATTATGTTGGGTTATTTTGGTCTTTTATAAAAAATAAAAAAAATTTCTCCAAAATCTAACACTGTTAGTGTAAAGTGTAAAACATCGCGATTAGCTGACCTTAATGTAAACTTTTTTCTTTGCATGTTGTAAAATGTAAAACAGATCATTTTAGTACATGCAAAGTTCAATTAACCTTAATTATTATATTCTATATAAATTAACAAATTTGAAATATCAAGTATAATATACAATACAACCCACACGTTACATGATCATAGACTTTTGATACATTTTTTTTGCTAAAACTAATGAAAAAGATAATGACATTTTGTTACACATAATTATAGCAAAATGATAATTTCACTCTAATTAATTTCATCTCTTTTTAGTATCCTGATTATTTTTATTGACAACTTACCCCTCAAATGCCCAAAATACCTAAACTACTTCTGATTTTGATTTCAATTCTACTCGATTTACCGTGGATCGATAATAAACCATAATTGAATTTAAAATTACAGTCTTGCCCTTATTATATACAAGTTTTCTCTAATTGCACGATAAAAAATTAGTCTTTTCCCAAAAAATAAAATAAAATAATAAATGAGACTATGAGCTCGACGACGGAGAAGGACATCGATGGTGGAGGAGCTTCGGCTCAGTGGAGATGTTCCGGCGGCCAGCTCACCGCCACCTCCAACGTCGATAATTTCCCCAACTTGTCAATTACACCGACTTCACGACTAATAAAGTTTCAGAAACAATACAATTGGTGCCCCAAAACAAGATTTTTAGGGTTTTTTTGATTTACAAACGAAATTGTCCCAAAAAATTAATAGACGAAATCGCCTCGACGCCGCCCCTCAGCTCCACTAGCATGACGAGCACGAGAATAGGTATGAAAACGGGAAAGATAATCAATCCAGTTTCGTCCCTCACAGTCGAATAAATGGTCGGCGACGACTAAGGTCTGGGAGGTGGCGTCGACGATGACTTGCTCCTTTCACTCCCTCATCTTCGTCCTCGTTGGATTATCACCGACGACTTGGAGCCGGCTTGGAGCCGCCTCTAAGCCTGACCCAAATGGAACAATTCTCTTCTCATGAGAAGCCGCTTCTTACCACTTCTCTCCGTCACGAGAAGCAACAACTCCAATAAGACTATAAACAATATGGATGGACAGAAACACGTTGGATTTGGGTCTAAATTTAACTCAAATCAAATTGAATTATGGTTCGCTACCAGCTTGCAGAAAATATGACAAAACTAAAATCTAACCCGAAAATAGTTAAAACATTTTAAGGGTAGGTGATCAATAAATATAATATAGATATAATTGGTTAGAATATAGATATAATTGGTTAGAATATAAAAGTGTCATCAACAGAGTGTCATGAGAAATAAAGGCACAAATTTTAGGTTTTGAATGAAAGAAATCCCCAACTCCTGTGTGGAAAAAGAATGAGTGTATATGGAGGAGATAGCTGGGCGAGAGACGACCAACAAAGGAAGAGAAGGCTCGACGATCTGCTTCTCGATGACAATGGTTCCTCCTCCTACAAGAAGCTTCCCAGTGGCAAATACGCGTGCCTCGTCTGTCCTCACAATCCTGTCCTCGACACTCCTCTCATGCTCACTGTAACCTTCGTTCCTTGTTTCTCCGTGCTCAATTTGGTTTTGCTTACATACCCTTTTGCTCTTAACGCTTCTGCATCTCTAATTCTTGGTTAATTTAGAAGAAAAACTATAGCTTCAAGTTTAGGTGTTCTTGCATCAGTCTGATTGTGCAACTTGAGCTCATGAATGGAGTTTGTGAAATGTGAAGCAATGTACATACTTTTGTTGGATTGGTGTTGTTGGTGTCTTGGTGGTGCTATGTAAGTGTCACTATAAGCAATCTAAGGTCTGTTGGCACCTTAATTTCATGGTTCATTCTGGAGAGAGATTTTCTTGGATCAACAATCGTACGTATCAAGATTCAACCTTGAGATCTTATTTATACAGAAGTGGGCTTGGTACTAGAAAGAGAATTGTATAATAAATAAGAACCAAACTGCTATCTGATAGGCATCCTTTAATGGGGCTAGTTTATGTAGTAATGATACAATTCGGTCAATGTTTTGAATGGCATAAAAGCTTGGTGAGAAGTGTGAAGTATGTGTTTTAGGTTGCAAAGTATGAGTACAAAATGGATTCAGTACACCTGGCTGGGTAACCAAGCATCTGCTATGTAGTATTGTATTTTGCTCTCGTATGTAGATCAAATTGAGTCAAGTAGGATGGTGGGTAATGTGATCAACCTAGTTTAAGGAATGGCGCTGACAAGTTGAATAGTGACATTGCATGCTTGTTAGGGGAACAATAATATTACCATGTTTAAATGCTTACTTATATTCTTATCGGACCTTTAGCATGTATTACTGTTCCTTTTCTTCTGACTTGATCTCTGATTGTTCTTTAGATGCATTGCAAGGGTTCACGCCATTCTGCCGCGGAGTCGAGGGTTAAGGAGAAAGAGTTAAGGAGACAAGATGAGATAAGTAAGAGAATTGCTCTGTCAGACTGTTCTGGCAGTGATGCCAAAAGGCCCAAAATGGGTCCTTCCCCACAACAGCTTAGGTCAGCAAGCAAACCGCTAATTGAACAGACACGAAAAGCTGCTCTTGAAATTCTTTCCAACAAAACTCCGAGCTGTATTCGGAGTGCCTCAATTGAAAATCGTGGTGCGAAATCATATCCGTCTCCTTCTGCTAGTGTTTCCTCTGATTACGAGCACTCGAAACCTGTTTTTGCTATGGAAGCAGTTGGCAAGGCGGTTGCACAACACCAGTCTGATTTTCGTCAGCGTCGAGAAAGAGAACTGAAGTTTACTGCTGCAGGTTGGAAGCGCGATGGCAATGGTAGATGGTACAAAGATGAAAATGTGAGTTCCTATAAAGAATCAATCACCTACGCTTTAGTAGTAATGCGTGGAATGTATACCTTAAATAATCAATCAGCTGCATGGTAGTGATTCTCCGGTCCACATATAGTTGTTGACACAATATTGTTGTTAACTATGGGACTTTCAATTGAAGAAGAATGTTTACACAATAGTATACTTGTGCAGGTTGAGTTCGACTCTGATGAAGAAGATCCAAATATTTGTCTTGGATGAAATCTGGATCTACGTGGAAGATTGGAGCTGACAGATGTTAGGCTACATTATTACTGGAAGCGAAACACCTCAGATAACATGTCATGGAAACATGACATTGCTTAAACCCGCAGCTCGCGACTCTCTCTCTAGACCCGTGCTCCTCAAGTTAAGACAAGGTAAGCTTGTAAAGAGGTGATTTTTATAAATAAATAAAAAGAAATAAAAATTACATGAGGCGTGGGATGGAGGAGAAAACAGACACAGGCGAAATCGGAGGACGAAGGAGCTGAGTTTCAGACTTATTTGCTGAATAGTACTTTTCAGCAAATCCCAAAATTCAAGTCCTAAGAAATGGAGCGAGTCTCTGATTTTTGGGGACAATTGAAGAGTTGGGTTAAGCTGATTCGATTGTTCTGAATTGAGTTAATGTCTTGTGATTGAATTTAGTGTTGGATTGGTTCAATTCCTATTATGGGTAGGTAATGCAATGTGAGTGCAAAGTTTTTTTTGGGAGGTTTGGATTTCAAGCTTGTGTGAGGATTGAGACTGTAAATTTGAGTTTATCGATGTCCAGGTATGGGGAAGGCGTTGTCCAGTGCCGCCGTTGCCGCGACCTGTGAACGAGATCTTTGGTGGAAAGCTAGGGTTCGAAGAATTGGTCCGCGTCGGGCTCAAATCAGAGGAGAAGGTTTCAGCGATAATGGGTGGTTTCGTCCTGATCCGGAGCTATCAGCCCCTGAAGCTGAAGACACTCACATTCCCAGTAAAAATGAGCTGTTTTTTGTTCTTGTTTGTTCTGTTTCAATATAAAATTTGTAGGTAACATTTCATGGAAGTGATGGTTCAGTTCGATCTGGTTTTTTGAATTGATGGCAGCATCTTGAAATTTATGTATACGACATGTTCCTTGTTCAGTTTCAAGTATGATTTTTTCTTGTAGTCCTTGCGTGTTTCTTGAACTTTAGTGCAGTTAGCAACGATGTATGAAAGTTAAAGTTAAATCATCTTGAATAGGTAGATATTTCACCTATTAAATTATAGATGAAGTCAAAATAACCATTGTGACTGCCATTTTAGTAACATGAAATTTACTTTGGTTTCATCATAGCAGGTAATATTTCCATCTAAAACATGAAAAGAGCCACAAAAGTCATCATTCCCAACATAGTAACATGGAATTTATATAGCTATCAAGGTTTGATGTCTTTGTTCTACAATTCATAGCCAATTCTAAACAATAGCTTGTTTCTGCAAGAAACTACACAAGATCCTCACATGGTTGTCGCCTTCCCGGTCTCTTCTATTTACAGTAACAAGAGAATAAAATAGAGTTCTCCTTACTCAACAAAAGGGGCAACCTCGATACATCATTGCGTGAGTAGCTTTGAGTCGCATGCAACTATTTTGACCTGACCAACATTCTCCTGGCTGTCCTCGTTCTTGAACAAGGCATCCTGGAGGATGAAAGTCCAAACGTTGTCGCAGAACCTGTAGGTGTGCAAATGTCCCTGTGAAAAGAAGGGTGAGAAAGAAAGACAAGTACCTAAGTTTTCATGTAATGATCACAAGAGAAGAAGACGGAAAACTAAGACGAAATTTTCAACATCTTAAGAGACTTTATATCCATGAATGAGAAGGCCTAAGCCACTTCACCCACGGCCTTTGCTAAATTTTATCATGTAGTATACATTAAGAGGGAGTTTGTGATGAACAATTATTACCAGAAGTCACTATGAATCAGATTTCAAAGTTTAATGGCTCTAAAAGACAGAAGTCCATCGGATGATATAAATGGATGTTTGCCTAAACCATCATTGAATGCAATCATCTATAGAATAGTAACCCCCTGATCATATGATGCATTTCAGTGGCAGCAATGCAAGGATAGTTTCCATATCAAAGTCAAACTTGAAAAATAATAATCATTAAGATATTCATATATTGCATTCATATCAGATGAACGCCTTGCACAGCATAAGAAGCATCAGGTTCTTTACTTGTTTCCTACCCAAACCTATAAGAAACTAAAGTGACAATGGTAAGCTATTTAGAAGAAACAAAGGTAGTTACTACTTGCTAGAATATTGAAATTCATGCTTTGAATCCAGGTATTAAGTTCATATGCCCTTGTTGACAGTGACTGATTTTTCTAAAATCGATATCAACGCACCAAAATTCAGCTCCCGAGCCAATGAATTGTTTGAATTTGAAATATGATAAACAAACCTACAACTTAAATATTTACTCAGTGGAGACCATAACACATTCGGTATGATGAATGGGCAAGTCACCAAATTAGAGACCGAAATTCACAACTCAAAGATATCACATGAATCTATATAACTTCAACTCCTTGAAAGCTCATAACATCAAAAAATAAAACATACTAGACACAATTATAATCGCACAGACTCGAGTATCGACCCTTGTTTGAATGTAGAGTTCACATCTAAATAAGCTTTCCTCACCCGCGTAATACTTATTCACAAACTGACGCAACATAACAAAACACAAAGAAGATCCCACATTTCATTACACAACTAAGAAGATGGAAACCCATATGCAGAATAAGAAAACACAGTAGAAAACCATTACAAACTTCACGTCTAGAGCGCGACATTGTCAGCATTTCAATAATCATTTCCAACCTATTAAATCAGTAACCAGCACTACGAATGAAACCCATATGGAAAGATAATCCATTTACACAAAAATGTCAAAGCCCAATTAAAGATCTTTACCTTAACGGAGACCTTACTCTTCACTTGGCTCTCCAGAGCTTCAGTCATGGACTACACAACAAAAACAACCCACAAACACAAAAGACCCATAAAAATCAAATCATCCCAACCCAGATTCCAAAAACAGACGCACAATGCAGAAATGCAGGAACCAAGTCCCAACCTTACCTTATCGAACTGTACAAGAACTTGAATGGCGAGCTCAGGACTGAGAGCACCGCTCGAAACCATATCGTCAAGCGTCTCCGTCAGGCACATACCGATTGCTGACCTTCTGTACAGCTCGAATGTGGCCATTCCGTACGACCCAATCGATCTGTTGACACATGAAAGCAACAAAACACCAATCAAAACTCCTGCATTTTCATAAGAAAAACAGCAAATCGAAGCAAAGAGCTGGAAATTGCAGATTTTGAAGAAATCCCAAGTATTGCACTTGAATTTTTTTGCAGAGAAATAAATCAAAATTAAATTTTGAAGGAGGATCTGAGATTTGCGAGAGAGGAAGGTACTGTTGTTCGTGTAGAGAAAGGCTTTGTTCCGTTTGCTGAGAATCAGAAAAAAATTTTAGAGCGAAGAGATTTGGGGCTTTTTATACCCTAAGCTTTTGTAGTTGAAGGCTTATATAGATGCGACGGAATTGGATACATGAAAAGACGATTATACCCTCGAAATATTTGGACTAATAATTTTCATTTTACATAATGGGAATGAGCAAGTTAACGAATGTTGGTATTTTTGAAAACAATTAATGAGTTCTTTTAAGAAGTCTCGAGTAAAATTTCATTAGATTTTAATTGAATTCAAAATACTGGTCAGACGATGTGTGGATATGACAACCAGACAATGATCTCGTTTTCTATTTTATTAGATATAAAGTTTGAAACATTTTGTCATTTATAGTGATTGTAATATGATTGACTCGAGGTGGGTTAACTAATTCTCGTCTATGATTCTATCAAATATTAGAGATATCAAGTATTGTCAATTATTTTTAAGTCACTCTCTGAATTAGTTTATGATGAAATAATTTTTTGTGTTCGTAACGGAAGAACAAACTGAAACGCAAAATAACATTATACATTATCAGATGTAGTAAAGTAGCAAGAGCTCCTCTAGTTTGATTAGTGATTTTAAGTTCAAAATATATTCAAATGAAAAGCCAAAAGGGTAGATTTAAGTCGGGCGATAATATATGTTGGACGCTTAAGGATGTGTTCATCACACTATCATTAATAAACAAAGACATTATTCGTTCGCTTGATTTTTCTTTACTCGTTTTTTATCAGCAAAAATAAAAAGAATTTATGGATAAAATAAATTTAAACTTCCAAGAAAGAAACGAAAGCCAGGCAAATACATCAACAAAAATATAAATTTGAATATGAATTAGTATGATAAAAGAACATAAATACATCATCCACATTGACAAGCCTACTTAAACCACCTCACAGTTGGTTCATGAACACTCATGAAACTTTCTGTTTTGGGTTCTCAACAAAGAAAAACAAGTGATTATCACAACAAGCACAACACAACATCACAGTAACTTCAATTTCACTGCAGCAACATAACCATATCTCTGCAAGATAGAAATCTCCACACTTCGATCATTCTTGAGGCATCAATGCTATATGGTTCTCAATGGCCTGCCTCGTCCCATGGTGAAACCTCTGGTTCCATCCGGCATCCTCGGGCCCTTTGCGTTTTGTTTGGGAGGCGCTTCGCATTGCGCTCCAAAGCTCGGTGATTGTGGATGCAGATGAGGAGACAATGCCAGCGATCCCCGGGCGCCAACGCGCCCCCTGCCCTTCCCCCGCCCAGCTCTCCCCCATCCCTTCTTTAACCCCGCCGTGCTTTCTTCAGCCTGAAATGTTAGCGTTAGCGTCTTACATCTGAAATGTGTGAATTTAATCACTAGACGAGCTCTACACGAATCATCTCATTTCTTATATAACATACTGTTCTTTTTTGATGTTATGAAAACATACATTGCTTTCCAGCACTGAGGGGGCGCTGTTTGGCTGGGAGGATTCTTCCATTGATTCGGGGAATTCGTCATCATCAAGAAGATCATCGAAGTCAGATTTTCTGTTCTTCAGAACAGATTTTGGCTGCAAATTTTACAGTGATGGCCATTAAGCAAATCTGTTTAGCAGAACTATGAATGAAGCTAGACGATATAAATGCAAGCGAAATGTAACCTCCGTGTACTGATAAGACATACCGAGCGCCTAAGCAGCAGCCTTACACGAAGCCCTTTTCTCCAGTTTCTTTCATCATTCAATTTCTCAACCTAGTGAAGTTTGTAAAATATCTCAATGCGGATGCAAGATATAGAAAGTTAAGCAGTGTTTTGAAACGGTAATTAGGCAGAGAGGGTCTTCTAAGGACTAGTTGGGGATTAGTTGGGAATTCATCAGACAAGTCGGGGAATTTTAGAACACTGAAGTTAAGAAACATTGAAAATAAGTATATTTTTGCATACCGCTTTCTCAGCAACCTCTATGGTCTCATACTCCACAAGTGCATGAAGCTTCACAATCACATCACAGAAACTTAATGTGAGAACCAAGAAAATACTAATTTGGTGAATGCTTGAGCTTACAGATTCGCTCCTACCTTGTTACTGATTACATAGTCGCTTTTATTGGATCGAGAAGAATTGGGTTCCTGTGGATGACATATCCGGATGGATTTCACACTGTTCGTGGAAGCAAGGATTGACACGGAAAGTTTAGAAGACTCCTCAAAATGACAAATAATTAAGCAGACAAAGATCTGACCTTCCAACGACAGAAAATATTTTCTCGAGGTTTTGATGAGAATGATCCTCAGGCAAGTTCTCTCCCACAACAGTTCGAGACTGCAAGGCACAGGCGAAAGATTCAAAAAAAAACTTGCAATTCACATACACTACAAAAGAGAGCCTATAGCGTCTCACCTGCAAGTCCTCTTTGTCCTTCTCGGTGAAAGGGTACCTACGCCTGACCTTCTTGCCATCATTGCCCACCACCTCCACAACATTCACAAACAGATTGGCAATAATCAGCAACATACTTCAATTGTTCTCGTTCGTTAAACTTAGAACTTACAAGCTTTGAAGACGACTTGAGTGCTTGGGTGATCGAGTGGTTTTTAGTGAGTAGAGACTTCATCTTTTTGGTAGAGGCAACAACCGTTATGGGAACTGTTGCATACACGACATGAAAACACAATGTAGTTTCGACCTTAAGCTGACAGGGTTCATTTCCGCTCATCAATCATACTTAGTTACTTACCATAGCCTTCAGGATCTTTGTTCATTTGTTTCACCAAAGACTCGTTCGCTAGCAAACTCAGATCACTGAACTGATATTCCACCTATTAAGAACACAAATGTGTTGCATCGACATAAACACAACTCCATCAACAATTTCACAGCTCCCATAATTACGCGAAACCCACAAACAAATATCAACATATCGCCGATCCACATTGATAAGTACAATTTGCTCACTGTTCAATCCCACTGAAGTTTGAATGACTAAAACCACGAGATATTGGTTTTGGTCACGAGCATAATAGGTCATTTCAAATCGTCGTTTCACCAAAAATGACACCGATCTATGTTTTCAACAATAATGTAACACGATCATCAAGTATAATCACACTAACTCGTTGATTTCGAGTTGCAAATCCAAATGCAACCTAACAAGTCATGAACTTATATATAAGTGTCATGCCTCTCTGGTTCTAAGTCTCACACATTATGAAAACACCGAAAAACATACATTGTGCAGAAATAATTTGCACAAACTGAACCAAGGGAAAAGTACAGATGACTACCATCATCAAATAAACGCCTTTTCTGCATATCTATTCTCAACTAAAATTTGGGTCACTTAAATACACCGAGTTAAATGAAATTCTCACCCGTTATATAACTGGAGAAAATATTAATTTTGAAGGTAAAAAGACGAAAATGCATCTGAAAATTAGATTTTCAGTCAAAGGGCATTTTCTTCTTTCGACTTCCAAAATTAACATTTTCCATCAAAAAACTTAACGGATGGAAATTTCCGATACCTCAGCGTAGATGACGCCCAAACTTCGTTGGATCAACCTTCTCATCCCACAAATAATTTATTCAACTTCAATACATTACACAAACACCTAAAACAAAAAACAAAAAACATACCTGCTTGACGATCTTCTTGCGAAGATCGTCGGCGAGGAGATTCTTGGAGCAATCAGGGACCGAGGCAGCGGAACTGGAGACAAAAGAGGGAGGCTCCTGGTCCTCGACATAGAACCAATCGGAGGCACCAGCAGAGTCGCCGACGAACTGGAAGCAAGGGTAGAAATAGCCTGAGATCGGGACCTGGGAATGCGATCTCGGAACAAACTCAGGCGCTTGGACGTTCAATTTGAAGCTGCTGCTGCTGCTGCTGCTGCACGTTGTTGTGGTGGTGATTGGCTTCATCTTCTCCATTTCTAGGGCTTCTCGAATCTTTTCCCCTTTCTGAGCCTGCGCCATTTTTTGTGCTCTGATCGATCGATGATTGATTGTGGCGTTTCGGGGATTTTTTTTGGTGGGTTCTAATTTCTGTTTCTCGTCAAGTTTAGTCATTTTTGACCGTTTATTTTCAGTCCACGTTTCGCGCCAAAATCTCTTTGGGTTTGACCGTTTTCTTCGTTGTTCTGCTAATTTCTCACTTGTCCAATCAATTAATTTTCTATAAAAAAATTTCAATTAAAATTTTCATCATTTGATTATGCTGTAATGTTATTGAACTCGAGTACCTTAATTTGACTCAATAAATAAAAATCACAACTGAGCGATTACAAGATTATTTATAGACTCAATTAAGAATCACAACTGAGCGATCACAAGATTAAAATAAGAATCACGCCAGGCCGAAGAACACCTGCACGGCAAAGAGCAGGTTCGCTCGGATGATGCTGTCGAAGGCCGTGAATTGGGTCATGATTTCTTGGCTCGAAGGCATTGTTCTGGAGCTGTATGTATTGATTCTTGAAGATGTGAATAGGAAACAACAAGAAGTAAAAATGGGAAGAAGAAGAAGAAGAAGAAGTGAAAGTGGGAACAAAAGGGGAGAGGTGAGCTGTGAGGTGAACAAAAATGGTAAAAGTGGAAACCAAAATTAAGCCAAGAGAAGTCATCACTAGCTGGCACATTGACTTGCAAAAATGCCTCTTTGGGGCATAAATATGTATTTAGTTCAAAGAATTGTTATTGCTACTAATCTTATGGGTGTATTTACATAAATACAATTATACTTGTACACTTATCTGTCTAGAGCTGAAAGAAATGAGGCAGGTGAGATTTTCTTTGGTATCTGGTAATTGTCATCTGTCCATGAGCTTGTTGCTGATGATTGGTGCAATCTGTTGCTTTCCATACTGATTCTAGTCTGCAACAGAATGAGAATAAGCTTGTTAGCTCTTAATGGATTGAATCGGTCTAAGGTCAAGGTTTGAGCTGGAACTGAACTACATGGTTTGTAAAATAGCTTATGCGAACATCTATACGATTACTGACCTTCTGTTTGTTATTCATGCTCCGGTGATGATCAAAGTTGACGTGTGAGTTTCTACCAGTGGAAGCTCGGTGGTGAGCTAGTTCTTCTTTGACGCGTGAAAGAACAATCTCCCCTCTCTGCAGCCTAGCTTTGAGGTCTTCGATTTGGAGTTTGAGAGCGTTGTTTTCTTCCTGTTGCGTCGCCATAAAAAACTTAGAAAAATGGAATCACGATAGAACGTGTTTCGGATAGCTCGACTAAATAAAATATTTAAAACTCTTGCCTTGATTTTGGCATGATGATGAATGCGCTGCTGGAGATTTTGCTGACTGGAGAGTTTCTTTAGCTCTTCTTCTAGCTCCATCACCGTCTTCTTATGGTTTACACACTCAACCTGGCAGGGGGAGAAGTCAGTTTCATACTGAGTCGATATAACTAAGCTCTACGTTTGTAACCAATATGTCCAAACAAACGATAAATCACCATGTCCAAACAAAAGATAAATCACCTTCAACATATCATTTTCAATTTTTAGTGATTGTTCTAGCTGACGAAGCTTTTCTAATTCTATCTGGGCAGCTAGCAACTCAGTCTGTCTTCTATCCCTTTCTTCTAGCCACCTGGATTATAAAATTTCAAGGAGCTTAGAAAGCTGAAGAACACAGGAAGGATTGATTATGGCGAAGCAACCGTTATTTACCCTTTTCTGTCTTTCATGAGTTCATTTAGGTGCTGCTTCATCTCAATTACATCTTTCTCCTGATGAAGAAAAATCGTGACACAGTCAATTCAATGCATGGAGTCAAGATAATGTTGGTGTTTTCAAAAGATTAAGGATACCCTCATTACCTCAGAATCAGAAATGGGAAGTTGAGCCTCTGCAGGTATCTTCTGAACTTGCTGATCATGTAGCAGTGACTAGTATTTGCACAACAAGAAATGTGAGATAAGCTCAATGCAGATCAGCTTAATAGTTGACATCAGAATAATTTTGTACACTAACAATCAATAAATTCCGTGTATGATGATAACAGAGAATTCAATTATGAAATGGAGAATGAGTAATAGCCTTAACTAATATCAAGCTTACCGCATAATTGCTCATATCCAGTTTGAGTCCCAGCAAATCTCTAATTACATCGTGGGTCATGCTCTCAGCAGCTGCTAATTTAGCATTCAATTGGAATATCTGCAAAGAGTAAAATTTGAACATTGAGAATCATGACTTCAATTTTGTTATCAAACGTCCAAAACCAAAGGAAGACAGTGAGCCCTACCTCCTTCTGTCGACTGACCGCTAAGGATTCAAGCTCTTGAATCCGTAGCCTAGCAGCGGTAAGATCCTCATCCTTCTCAGATTTGATTTGATTCACCAACCCAAGCCCGATGCATTTAAAAGGGGAACCAGAACCTCTAGGCTTCGCGATATTTTTGTCTGGTTGAACTGATAAAGAGTTCGATAATTGGGTGGATGGACACTCAGGTTTGACTTGTCCAGCCATGGCCTCTAACGCCTTGAACTGTTTGAGGCGGATAAACAGTCAGTCTAATAGCCTTTTTCTTACATTCGGAAAAATAAATTTGATTGATGGATCTGCTAGCCTACCTTTTGCTTATACTCAGAAGCCTGTGCTTCTGCATACAAGTTTAGCTCAGAGATGTGTGCTTTGAGTTTCGTAGTCTGTTGAAGAATAACAGAACAATTTCAGACTAAGCCAAACTAAAGTCACTGGGTTAAATATCATCCTAAGCTCTTCATTTAACCACAGTAATCAAGGAATACAAAAACATGAGACAGAAACCTCACCTCTGCTTCCCTGTCAGCCACATCCTTCTCAAGGACTTGAACATTCTTCATGGCTTCTTTAAGGTTCTTCTCTTTCTCTTCTAAGTGCCTAGAAATGTTAAACAAATTTAATGAATGATTTGCAGATTTCTGTATTTCTATATCCATTAAAATATTTTGGCATAGATGTTCTGAACCTTTTCATGTCAACATCAATACTGCTAACATTCTGCATTTGATGTTTTAATCCAAGAAGCTCCAACTCTAGGTCTTCTCGCTGCAACCGTTGTCGTTCAGCTTCTCCTTTAATTATGTCAACCTAACAAGTTCAGTCCATGAGATTATTATTACTAAGTGAAGAGAAGATTAAGTCTACTGATTTAATCTTCAAATAAAACTTACCTTGTTTTCAAGTACGTTTACAGTACATTCTAGCTCTTCGACAGATCTCTCTAATAGCTTCACCTCAGCTTCTTTTTCCTCTGCATATGTCTTTCTTGATTCTGATATCTACCAGACACAAAAACAGGATTGAAAAACTTGAAACAAATAAATGAATCAGTCATTCAGTTGTACCCAGTATGTCAAATCATCATGTACCTGATTAGCCTCTGTAGCAATGGCTTCATTTTCTTCTGCTCTCGCGTCTGCCATTTCAAGCTTCTCCTCCAAACTATGCAACTCCTCGAGGAGGGAATCCCTCTCGCCAGTAACCTCATTCAAGTCACTTCTTAATATTTCAACTGAATCATTCATGAGTCTAACAGTGTTGCTCATTTCTGAAAGTTCAATTTCCAAACTCTCAATTATCTTTGTTCTCTCTGCCAAATCTGCCTCCATAGAGTTTTTTGCTGACAAGGCATTGGCAGCATGATCTTTCAGCTCTGCATTTTCACTGGCAAGCAGTTCCCGGGACTTGCATTCTTTTGACATCTCCATCTCAAGAGCAGATATTACATTCATTTTATCCTGCAACTGAGTTTCAAGCACTTGGATGTGAGTAGCAAATTCAACAAGATCACTAGATTTTACTTCAAGTTCATCCTCCAATGCCTCCAGGGATGTGGCCATTTCCTCTAGTTTATCCTTTTGATCATGAGAATTAGAAGCAGATTCCTGCAACAGACTCAGATCAAATAATAATCCTTTCATGATTTCCTCCTTTCTCAACAACTCGTCCTGAAGACTCAAATTGTCAGATATTAACTGATTAGCATGGCTCTCTAAGCACTCTAACTCACTACGGAAGTTAGATGCCCTCTCAACCTTCACAGCTATCTCATTAAACATGTTCTCAACAATAGCAAAACTTTCATCGTTCAGAACTTGAGATAGCTTGTTTCCTATTTTACCCACTGTTCCCACTAGCTCAGCATTTTTCATTTCCATCTCTCTGTGTAAGTAGCCAATGCGAGTCTCCAAGGAGATTACTTCATCTTGCAACCTGTGTTTTTCTATATCAGATAAGTCCAGGCAACTTTTGCATGACTCCAAAGCTAACTTCTTTTCTTCTAAATTTTGGAGTGCCAGATCCTTTTCTGTCTTCAAATTCATCAACTCGCTTTCCAGAGATCTTTTTTCTTCTTCTAAGTTTCTTAGCTCTGCATTTTTCCCATCCAGCTCGTTTTTCAATTTGCATGATGAAGTTTCGAGCATGAAAATCTTTTCCTGTAATTTCTGATTGGTTTCATCAAGGTCTGACATTTGGGTGGAAGAAAATTCAAGAGTTGTTTCCTTCATCTCCAAATCTTTCAGCAGTTTTCCATGTTCCTCCTCAAGTACTTGGACCTGGTTCGACAGTCTCAGGTTTGTCTCCATTAATTCACAAAGCTGACTCTCAACCAAGAACTTGTCTTTTTGAAGAGTCATATTAGCTTCATCCAACTGTGTAAGCTTTAAACTATTTTGGTGCAGCTTGGATGACATATCTTGCAGCTCCATTTGTACTTCTTCACGAACTCTCTGCAAAAAGGAAACCTCATCTTCTTTTACCACTAACAACTGCTCATTAAACTCTGCATCAATCATGAAGAGAACCACATTTTTCTTCAAATCTTCTAGAACTGCAAGACAACGGGTATGCTCTTTTTCTGCATCAGCCTTGAGGAGAGTCATGACCTTTAATTCTGATGCTAAGATGAGTGACTCGAAATCTTTCGAGTACAAATCTACCATTGATAGCTCAGCCTCAGAATTTAGATTTTCCTCCTTTTCTTTCAAAAGCTTCTCTTGATTTAATATGGACACCACAATATCTGAGTTGCTCATGTGGAATTCCTCCAAAAGAACTGCAAGTTGAGATCCCATATAATTATGCCTCTGTATCATCAACTCCTCTTGAAGCTGTAGATCAGATATCTTCTTACCGAAAGTGGTAGCCTTAACACTAAGCTCCCCGATCTCTTCTTCTTTCCTCGAGATTCTATCAAACCCGTTCTTAATGTCGGCCAGTAGTTTTCTCTCAACAAGTCTGCACATCTCAAGCTCCTGACTTGACTTGTAATTGTGCTCCCTCAGATTGGCTATGACAGAGTTTGACTCACAGAGACCATGTTGTAGCAAACCATTTTCTGTATTAAGGCCTGTCACTGTTTCCAAAAAAATTCCCATGTGGCAGAGATGTAGCACAGAAACAGCACAATCCTTCACTATTATCTCAGACCACACTTCCTCAAGCCATGATCTCAATAGCTTTTTAGAGTCCCAAAGTAGAGCCTTCATGCAATTGAAGTCACAGGATATAGACATAAAGTTTTCCATGAAAGCGGCCTGGACCTCTGCAACAATGCCCTCCAGCTCCACAACCATATCTTTTATTTCTACCAAACTTGAACCAAACTGTTTCTCAAGGTTTTCAAACTCCTGACGATTCTGATCATTGATGGATTGCAAGCTCTTGATCTCACTCATTAAAGTATCCCTTTCATTGGTTAATGTAATTTCAGCTCTCTTCAGCTTTTCAATATCAAGCTTCATGGTTTCATTTGCAATTGTCAGATCATTGATGATAATATCTGCTTCTTTCAAGGACCCTTGTGCCTCTTCATACTTGGCAAGAATACTGGAAGCTTCAGCAGTTTTATGTGTTGCAACACTCCTTGAGTCACTAACTTCTGCTTCAATGAACTGCATAAAATATTTGGAGAATGTTGATATGAGTTGTTAGCTTCTGAAACAACCTTCAGATCAAGATGGTTTTTAAATATAAACTGTTGTTAACTATCCCACACTGAAAGTGTGTGGAATGAGAAAACACTTGATAGAACTAATTGATCCACCCACTGATAAAGTAGAGTTGGTTTGTTCATCATACTAAGAGCATTGCTAAAAGATGGTATACTGAAACTAGGTTAAGTCTGAATGTACTCTAGAAAAAGAAAAGAAAAAAAAGACAAAAAATTAGAAGGAAACAATGACGAGACAATTTACCTCTTTTGTTCGGCACCATTCAGCGCCAGCTTCTTTTAAAATTCGTGTAATATCATGGAACTTATGATCCAGATCTTCCATCTTTATTCCAGATTGCTCTTCAAAGTTATTCATAACTGCCTGCAGATTAAATACCTGAGTTATGAGACATTTCATGGTTTCTTGGCTACGTTTCTCAGATAGCAGGATATCTTCTTTCTCATTTCGCAATTTTGCCATCTCTGCTTGGACTTCTTTTAAGCTTTCAAGAGCAGACTCTATTTCCTTTTTCAGAAGGAGAATTGTAAGATCTCTGTCTACATACTTGCAAGTCTTTTCAGAGTTTTCAGTTTTCTGATCGCCTGAATGCCCATTGATATGCTTTCCAACATTAAATAAACACTCTGCGTTATCAATCTGCAACAATTCATGAACATATAAAATCGTTAAATCAAATCAGACACTGCACAGCATTTTACACATAGTTGATGCGCTATGACCTCTAAGTATGAATTGTCTTATTAGGAGGGACAAACACATTAGCTTACCAGTCCTTCATCATTTCCATCAACAGGCATACAATCTTCTTGTGAATCTTCCTCTCTAGGGCTTTTTTCATGTTCCACATACATGCTGATACTTGACTTAAGTGTGGAGATGCCAGCTTTTAGCTCAGCGACTCTTTCCTTTGCAGTTGAAATGTTATTTGCTTCAACATCATCAAGCTTTTTAACCATTGCAGAAGAGTGTTTCTCCTCCTCCAAAAGCTTCTGTTTCAGTTCTGCACAGTTTCTTTTTGACTCCAAAAGTTCCTCTCTTAGACACTTAATCTGGTTGTCTGCCTCATCAATTAAAGCAGCCTGATCAGTAAGAGTGGCCTCTTTCCTCAGGATCGTCTCTGCTGATTCACATAGCTGGATATCCTTATACTTCAATGCATCAAGATGATTGAGATTTATTTCTGAAAATCTGTTAACAATCACGAAAGCGGCTGTTGCGCCAATTGATGCTTTTTTAATGTGATCCTCAGCCATTTTCATTCTGTTCTCCAGCTTTTCTATGGTAATTGTTTTTGCACTTAACTCTGACATCAGTAGAAGAATTTCTTTCTCCTTTTCACCATGTTCCTGCTGATGTGCTTCATTGATAGCCAAGGCCGCCCCTTTTAAAGTATTCAACATGCCCTCCACGTCACTTCTTTTGTCATTTGCATCCTCTAAGCATCTCCTGAGCTCTTCTATCAATACTTCCTTCTCAGAAACGGTCCTTATCATCCTGCCAACTTGATCTGAAATCCAAATCCTTCTCCGCGGAAAGGAACTAGATATCACATCAAGCTCAGCAGAAGCGTCCAAGAGTGCCTCCTGCCCATTAGTAAGAAGTTCTTCAATTTCGTGGGACAGTAGATCCCATTCACCAGATAATGTCATTACCTCCTTGCCTTTCTCTTCGAGCTTTCTACTTAATCTTTTGTTATCTTCAGTAGTGAGGTGCAGATTTTCCTGCAGCTCCTTCAATTCAGATTCTGCATGCAATAAACTCTTCTTGGTTTCCGTTTCTTTCAAATGACTATCTTGGACTTGCTGTTTAAGTGCTGCAAGTTCTTCCTGCATACAGACAATCACCTCAGCAGTTTCAGCCTCAGCCTGTCTCTGGACTTCATCCATTTCTTCTTCATTGGATGCCTCAAATGCACGATCTTTTTGGTACCACATATTTAGCCTCTTGGCTGTCTCAAGAGAAGCTTGCATCCTCTTCATTTTGGTTTGCAAGGGAAATTCCTCACACACTGATAAATTGGAAGATGAATTACTCCTCAACTCTGTAATAGCTAGTTCCTCCTTCAGAGCTATGATTTCCAACTCCCGCTCACTTAAAAGCTTCATATAGTGAATATTATTGTTTCTTAGATCCTCCATCTGATTGATCGATACAATTTGCTGGGACTCTAATGCTTCTACAACAGACTTTGCCTCATCCAGTTCACCTTTTGCATCTTCATACTGTTTGATTGCCCGGGAAAGGTTTTTTGTTGTTTGCTCAAGATCTCTATTAATACTTGTAGCCCATTTCTCAGTTTCACAATGAGATGCCCTCTCTTCAGTTAGCATGGTTTTAACTATGTCCAATTCCAGCTGCAAATTCAACATTTCTTCGTCATGTTTCATCATCAGATGTTCAAGTTCCTTTTCTCCTATCTTCTCATTTTGAACAGCCCTCACCATGTGATCTTCAATAATTGGAGCTTCTGATAAATCCTGAAAATAAAGTTTATCGCTGCCCATTAGCAGACATCATTACAGAAATGAATCAATCGAAACAGTGTGAATAAATATGAGCATATCCACAGGTAAACATCTAGGACATAATACATGAAAAAATCCCCAACATGCCATGTTTTCATGATAAACTGGAGATCGACATGCTTGCAACTTTCAACACACTCAAATTCAGCCACTGCTATCGATTTTCCCCCTCATGGTCCTTGCATGGCACTTCTACTAAATGGGGCAGACATGATACATTGTTGATTTTTACTTATCTGCAGGATTGATGAGTTCTGTAACATGGATTTCAATTGTGGCTGTCTACACCCACTGTAAATGTTGGACGTCAGACTACTAAGGGCATGTAAGCCTATGAGGCAAAGTTTACATTCTACTGGTGGTCATATGTTTATATATTGTGACATCACTAGGCTTCATGAGAATCACTTCTTTGAGGCTTTTGTAATTAGTCTCTTCTCATGTTTCCCTTAAAATTAAGAAAGTACATCTACCTCTGTGGTATCCATACTGTCGTCTCCATCACTGGGTGCAGAGCTTATATTGCTTAACATCGAACGTAGACCGTTTATTTCTCTGCGGTAAATGGGAAAAAGGAAATAGCATCAACACTGTGGAACACGTGCAAGAACTTAAGTTCTATCAGTAACATAAAGCATATGAGTTGGAAACAGACAGACCAGATGTCCTTACCTATTGAGTTTTGCATTCTCCTCTAAACAAGAATTTAGATTACACCGGCATTCGTCTAACTCTTTCATAATGTTCTTCAACTGAACACGGTAAATAGGCTAGTGTCACACATATGAGAACATTACAGATGAGAGAAGATAAACTAGAGTTATTTTTTAGAGAGACGGGATTAAGAAGCAACCTCCAAGCATAGAGTATCGCTTTCTTTGTTCATGCATGCAGCTACCTGTGTTGCAGGGAAAAACTATGAGGTCGGGCGAAATGGCTCAGAATGATAAAATGCCAGAAAATTAAAACGATAAGATGACACTTTTATAGATGTTTCTCTCCTCTCCCCTGCATCATATGTTATAAGGTGACGTGCATGAGGTAAGAAAAACTGGAGAATCAAGGCAAGGAATATAAGTGTAACCTACCTGTTGAGGTTGCACATTAAGATTTGTGTTGTCCTGCTGCTTTGAGTTTCCATCAAGAAATTGAAGCAGCTGCAAGAAAAGGATATTGATCGTACAGCTCCAGACATGAAAGAAAGACAAGTGTACAGTACTATACAAAATGTATAAAAACCTGATCTCGCAGTTTGGATAGTTCAGCCAGGAGTAGTTCTCTCTCCCCTTCTTCATAGAATTCTTGAAATCTACAAAATCCATAAGGAAGAAACTTATGAAACGGTACAGCATTTTGGCACAGCTTGTTTGTTTTGTGAAAAAATATACCTCCTCAGTTGTTCCAACAGCCTAATATTCTCCAAGGCAAAGCGAGTTACTTCCGGATTCCTATCAACTTTAGCTTGAAGCAAGTGAATCTGTTCATTGAGCGATCTATTCTCTTCTAGTAAGTATGTGTCGGCAGGTAGAGAGCCAGCTAGAAGTGACTCCATTCTTTGGATCTTGTCTTCTCGAAATCTTAGCATCATTTTAGTGCTCCTGGTGTCTTCCTCTCTTTGACGAACCTGAGAAGCAACAATCAGTGTGACCAATTTGAATATGAGTAAAGAAATAACATAAAAAAGAGAACGAATTTTCCAAGAAAATATACCAAACGGTTCAGCTGTTCTATTTCAGCTTCCAGTTCCTTGATGGAAGTTTCTGCCATCTGCTCCCTTCTCAATGCACCAGCAAGTGTTGTCTCCAACGATTTGAACTGATTTTGATACCAGAATGAGCAAGCAAATAAGTTATGACTATTGAAGAAAAACTAAATAACCTGACCAAGCTTGTCGAAAATTTGAGAGTAACAACCAAACATACTTGCAAAGTGAATAGTGAGAAAATAAATTATGAAGAAACCTGTTTAGTAGACATTCTCACAGTGCCTTTGGGCTCAAACCCAGGAAATTCTTCGACCTGCTGTTGGTCCATTTGAAATTTGTTCCCTGTGCTAGCATTTTCTGCAGTATCTTGGATAGTTGCTGAACCAAATGACAGTGCTCTTGAGATATTTTGCCGTTTAAGGATAGAAAGCTCCTCCTGTTCCAAAATGCAAGCATACAAGTTTGATGAATAACTATTTACACAAGAACTTGCAATAGAACTTGAGAAATATAGGAACCTGTAGAAGTCGTATCTGATGTCGTAGTGTGTTGACATCCCCAGTAGAATCCTCATTCACCACAGCCTACACCGTCAACAAAAAAGATCCAGTACTCAAAATCATATGCAGTGCCTTTCAAAAAGTTCACTGTCTTTGAATTATACAGGAATCCACTTACATTATTCTGAATAAGCTTTGCTCGTTGTGCGAACTTAAGTGTGTTAAGTGTTTCAGCTGCAGAGCTGCAAAATAATAGAGCAAATAAGTAAATAAAAATACGTTATTTCAATTTGTTGATTAAGTTTACAAGTGTAAGCGATAGCCAGCATTTCCAGATAAACACAACTGACCAAATAGAAGGGCTGACATTTGCAATGATCATTGTCTTTGAGTTTCCACCGAGTGAGTCCTGCAACGAATTCAGTGTCAAGCATGCAATCTTGAACAAGATGGATTGAGGCAATGGGTTAAGGATTACCTGAAGAAGAAAGGTCAGTCGTGAATCTCTATAAGGAATATGTCTGGGTCTCCCATTTGCAAGATCGACTAGAACCATAATCACATGACTGCACAAATAAAAAAAGTTTATTACTTCAAATCCTCCGTCCCTTCCAAGTAAAACTGAAAACTAGCATAAAGAGGAACCACAAGACAAGCACAAACTGTGGAAGTACCCCAATGTAGATAGTGATTTATTAATGTTAGCAGCTTCTTTCAAGCGCTCTCCTTCAGCTCCAGAAGTTTTCTGCCTATTATGGGTGATTATGAGATTAGCTCAAATTCAATTATAAGCAGAAATCTATGATGTTAACAAGCTGAAGTATAACAGTGTGTTACCTTTCAGAACCCGCAAGATCAACAAGGTTCAGTCTAGCAAAACGCAGGTTTTTCGTGGAGTCTTTTTCCCACCTACTCTCTATTACACATGTAAATACACTGTGTGAACGACTACTCTCCCTATTCATGTTTGTCGCTGCAACTCTCCTATTTGAAGAGCCCTGTGTGAAATAAACCAACATTTAATGCAACCACCCATGGAACACACAAACACGGGTTGATTAAGAGAGGGAAAGATAATGATAAAAGAATTGGTAACCTGAATTAGAAGTCTTAGGATATCGTTTACTGTACAAACTTCAAATTCAGAGAGATTTTCTACATAGACACCTGTTTTAACATCCTCACGAAGCTACAAAAGAGAATAAAGCACAATGAAAACAAAATATCAAAGTAATCAAAAAGCCATGTACCAAAAAAACAAATGAACTTACAAGCAAATTTGTAGACGAGGGATCGAGAAGATCTGTAATTTGTTCATTATAAATCTCTAAGAAAGAGCATTTACAATTGTATTTTAATTTCTCATCCCTACGGCTCTCCTCCTCCTGTAATTAGAAAGATATTTAGGAAACACATACCTACCACAATTCACATACACAAACTCATAAGGATAATTGAAGTAGAGCCTACCGCTTGAATTCTTGCAAACAAGAATTCAAATATACGTGGCGTCATTCCACGATGTACACTGGGCTTCACTTCTAAATCATCGATTTCACCAAGCATTGTGTAAGTCTTCCCACTTCCCGTCTGCACATTATAATGGCTCATGAATTAAAATAAAAAGGCCGGATTGACCACTATTTATAATTCACTGTCATACATGAATAACAACTTTCAATTTAAGAGCATTGGATGACAACAAAGCACACTACCATACTTTTATATATCTAATATAAAACACAAGAATAACTCTTGATCAGTTACAAGGCTTCTATCAAATGACTTGGGATAAAATTAGTGAAAATGATCATCTCTTTTATCATTTTAGTACTGTAGCTTAGTGAGCTAAGTTGTGGCGCCTTAGACAATATAACCAAGCATTTAGCATGGAGCAGTATGCAAAATTGCCTATGATTCATGCACATCCAAGTACGACAAACATGTGTGGATCAAAGATAGATGCATATAAAGCAATGAATGCAAGGCCATCCGTGCTAGCAAAAATGCTATCTAGTAGCCTTGGTTGAAGTTATTTTGGGTTTCCAGTATTAAACTAACTGATCAACTCAACAATGATTGAATTTAGAATGCATCCTATAAATGAAAATGTTACCTGTCCATAGGCAAACATACAACTATTGTATCCAGACAGGCAGTTCTCTACCATTGAAAGACCGGTCATTCTAAACAGAGTTTCCTGCAAATCCATTTCACACATTCGTTTACAAATTGAAAATCCATATACGATCAAATTTTACAATTGAATGTTATCTTACAACACCTGGTCAATCGTTTCACATGCTACGTGGTCAAATGTGAATCGAGTTTCTGGTTGCCCAACATAAGTAACGCATTGAGAACTCTCTTGCTTCAAGCACCTGTTGTAGCCTTGTGTACTCCGTTCCATGCTATTGAGAGGACGGATGCGTATAATAACCTGGGCAGACTCAAATGCTCGTTAGGATAACCCTACAGCAGCGATGGGTCGGGTATTTCAACAAAACAATAAAAGGGGCTTCCTTACCTGTACATTGTGATCCATCCAAAATGACGAATCTTCTTTAAGATCAAAGTGAGGCACTTCCACTGTATTCACGACCGAACCCGAAACCGAACCAGAAGAAAGTGGAATCCCTTTATACAATGCAGAAAAGTTGCCTCCTCTTGCCCCTCCATTACCATCAGCCCTACTCCGACCCCCCAAATTAAGGACCTTGTTAACACTCTTAGTAGGCGTGCTCTGAGTCGAATTACTCTCAGTATAACTCGATGTAGCCCTCCCCACTGTCCTCGTCAAACGAGGAGTCATGCTCATTAAACCCCCAACTCCATAACCAGCCCTCCCATCATCACACCCCTCAGCAACCCCTGAGCCGGGCTCAGCCTTCTGCGCCCACCCGAACCGTTTCTTCGCAGAGAACTCAGCCCCGTGCTTCTCCGGAGTTCGGAGAGGCAATGCCGGGTCTGCAACTCTCCCCTTGGGCTTCACTGGAGTCCTCTCCACCTTGCTCCGGCCACTCGCTTCCTGCTCCGGTCTCGGCTCCTGAATCGCATTCAACGGAGCCCTAGGAAGCTCCTTTCCGAGCTGAATCGACTGTACGTCCCTAGGGTTTACAGGCTCATTCTCGATTTCGTCCCCTCTTCCCGAATTCCGACGCAGGAATTTGAAATCCCTCATCATTTTGCTTCGCACAAACTTCAAAATCAAAATCAAAACAAAAACGAATTCAAGAAATTGAGAATTGAGAGAGGAATGACAGGAGATGCGATGCGACGGTACCTGGAAGTGGAGGTGAGGAACAGAATCGCGAGACGACCTAACCCCGATATGGCTCGAGATCGAGACCGAGCTGGTCTCAGTTGGCTCTTGCTCTAGGGTTCGATACAAGAAGCTTGGAAGTGGAAAGGGGAGTTTTTGGTGGTGGATCTTGATTTGATTCAGCTACTACACATCTTCGTCTACTTCGTCTTGTTCAGTTTCAATGTCTCTCTGGTTCGAAGTTCAAATTCTCACTCTGTGTCTGGGTTTTAGGAGTAATGTTGTTGACTTGACGGCACTTGATTTGAGGGGGTGGAGAAAATGGACGGCTGTGATTCGATATTCGATTTCTCATTTGAAATGTGCAGGCAAAGTAGACGATAAACCGCGCTTTACGGATTTGAAATAATAGGGACATTTTTGTCCAAAGAATAAATAAATGCAATGTTTTTTCAACGGCTATTTGAATAGTGTGGGCCCAAGTCTTTGTTCTTAATCATTGCAGTAATGATTTCATTCTCATTCGGCATCGGGTGAATTTTTGAAATGTACACTTGAGGGGTTTATTTTGGATTTGGAATCGGTCTCGGTCTCAAACCAAATAAAAATTGAAATATTAAGCACGGTAAATAATATTTAGAAAAAATTTCAGATAACGTCTTTTAATTGTGTACGAGTTTTATATGAACCACCTTAAATATAAAATTAATATGAGAGATTCCCAAGTATAATTTTTTTTCGTTAATTAATTTATAAATAACTTTCATAGTCCTAATTTGTTTCATAAATCGGGACCAGAATGAAGATTAAAAGCCAACGGGTTCGGTATGGTTAGAACTAAATAATGGACGTGACTTGGTAATGAACGGTTACAATCGACCCGTCAAGTATTTCTTGTTTTGGACGTGGCTTCTCAAATTCAAGAACCGTAAAAATCATATTGATTTGATTGTAAACTGTTCGGTCCGATTTCAAAATCATAAATAAATGCAATTATGTGTGTTTTTGAAACGCAAATTCAATCCGGAATAAGCAAAAAAAGAATACTACATCGTAGTTTGTGTTCTCATTTATAAGAATCGCCCGTTCACAATTATCGTGATCCCTAATTTATGAGAGCCGCTCATTTCAAGTCGATAAATGCTTTGAACTCTTAGAATACGTCCTACCTCATCCCACATAACCAACCTACGTTGGTCGAAATCGTGTTAGAGAGGCATCTCCAGGTGAAAGACTGGACTTTTTCGAAACTCCTAAATTCTAAATATACTTTTAAGGCATAGAGCTGATGTCCCAAAGATTAAACTACATTTTCATGTAATAAATTTCGATAAGCTGATTTGACCGAATAAACACCATTCATTTAAATATTTATATAAATAATTTTAGAATATTGTCAAAAATAAGATAAAAGCTTTTTATATTGAATATATATTTAATCAACATAAATCATGTCCTCTATGATTTTCTCGTACATGTCAGTCAGTGGATGTTCTCTTCAATATTCATGTCATACGTACCAACATGTCTTTCGAGCCCTTGAAGTGGAAACAGAAAGTGCCATATATAGTGGCTAATTAATAGATTAACATAAGATTAATCTAAATCTCTAATAGAAAAAAATATATCATTTTGTTGTTGTGTATTATAAAAGGGCAGTTGGAGTTTCTTTTATTATTACATGTTTATCTTAGCAGATGGTCTAATTAAGGAAGTCAAATTGTATTATCTGCCCAAAACTCACTAGAAATTGATGGGAGCTTCTAGGCAAATGAGAATCTCAAATTGTACTCTGAGATTCTTGAGATAGAAATCTGTACAAATGATCTAAGATATTGTTGTTTAAGATTCTATCTGAGAGTTATGAGTATTTATCAAATCTCTTCCTATCTAACGCTTGCTTTTGGGACTCCTGAGAAACAAATCTTGATCGAACCCATATTTGCCCAATGGATACAATCTGCTCATGGTAAAACCTCATACGGGTTCAACGTACTTTTATCTTCAACGAATAGCCCATCATTCATTGCTGGTCGAAGCATATGGCTGCCTGGATGGTTAAATGCTATTAATGCAAACAGTAAGATATAGGGGTGCTCTACGCTACAAACCACAAATAAATGTCAAAACGTTCAAATCATTTCTCAACCATCTGATTTGTGCGGAGCGAAGGAGATGATGACACATGTAACCACACGGATTGGGAGGGAGATAACAGTCGTTGACGGAGCCGTTTGGGATGTTGGTGTGTAACATACTTGTTTCGCGTGTGTAACCATTGTTATACAATTCAACACTTACACAGATCAATTATGGTTTTACGTTATACGTGAATGATTATACAATTATACTGTAGGTGTTATACAATACCAAGGTACCGGTAACACGTTCATAAAACCGAACACATGTACGCACTATTTGAATGTGTTACACAGTAACAACTGGTCAGTTACACACACAAGCGGAATAAGTATGTTACACACCAACACCTTAACGGCTCCGTCAGTGCCCGTTATCTCCCTCCCAATATGTGTGTTTACACATGACGCCATCTTTTTTGCTCCGCACAAATCAGACGGTCAGGAGGTGGTTTGGACGTTTTGACACCAAATAAGAGGTTTGTACATGATACCTTCCCTATATATGTATGGGGATGCATTCCAGTGCGAACTAAATATTAATATGAACCGTGTGAATTGCATGAGAGTCGTTCATATGGCGAGATTTATATCAGCGCGCGACACGTGGCGACAAATTTACACCACGGTCATTTTCGTGTTTCTACAGGGTCTATTTGTTTATATCAGTTCACACTCACTTTCTACCAGATGTTCACACTCATTTTCTACCAGTTCGGACGGTTCGTACTTTCTACTCAGTTCGCATATGATTTCACCTAAACATATAGAGGTCAAATCAAATACAAAGCGGGGCAGAAATACAAACCTTCCGAACCAGTAGAGCTTGAGTTTGCACTGATAGATTCATATGAACTCGGTAGAAAGTGAGTGTGAACAGGTAGAAACAAACGGACGTAGAACCACGAAAATGACCCTGGCAGAACTTCAACGCCACATCTCACACGTTAGACTGGACAAATCTCGCCAGATCTTGATCGATCTAACGGCTGCTAAAAGTTCATATGTTCTACCAGATTTGTATTTGAATGCATCCCTAAGTGTGTATACAAAAAGACAACTTATGTTTATTAAAGCCTCAACCAACATAAACGGCATCGTTTGGAATTTTCTTATGCATAGCAGCTAAGGGGACATTCTCTTCATGTCACATGTACCAACATGTCTCATGAGCTCTTGACATGGGAACAAAAAGTGACATATCTAACAAAAAATCAAAACTAGTATAATTTTGTAATGGTGTAGTATAAAATTGCAATTGGGGCGTATTTTATTATCTATTACATGTTTATCATATACAAACTTGTTGCATGAAATTGATTAGGTACTCCATAATCATAGACCATATAGTTTCTCAATATAAATGTAGAGAAAATGACACTTTTGTGCACTTAAATACACATTTGACAATTTTATACCTTATTGTTTTTTAGTACCCTGAATTTTATTTTGAGATAATAATTCCAAAATACCCATGAATTGAATCAAAATTCAGAGTACTTCCGGGTCATTTTTTCAAAATACTCATGAATTGAATAAAAAATCAGGGTATTTTTGGTAAATAAATGACTAATTTTCCCAAAATGAAATTCAAGGTACTGAAAAAAAAAAATATAGTATGAAAGTGTCAAAAAATATATATTTAAGTGTACAAAAGTGTCAGTTTTCCATCAGTCTACCATGTATCGGAAAAATTGTTGCATGATTTGACAACTAGATTGTAGATTGTGCTGATTTTAGTAAGAACAAATGTCACGATCAATTGGTCATCCTACGTGTCTCAAAGGTTGTCGTTTGGTGATGAATTCGGATAAGTACTTCCCAACTTGATCCATATTGACCCTATAAACAAACACTATATATGGGCATAACTACAGTTTTTAGATAAAATTTTAACTACCAATAATGGAAACTAATATTTGTGTTAGCATTTCATATATAAGGAAATTAATATGTGAAGTTTGTTGTCCTTTAGAATATTTGTAGACCAATCATCTATCATGCTGAGAATTTAAACTAAATTGGGTATCTTGATATTGTATTTGTGGTTCACAAAACCTTGTCTACATGTGAGGAGGGTGTTACCTACATTGAGATGTTAGGGAAAATCGAAAATTAATCTAGATTCGGACACAACCCAGATGGTTTTGTGACGGTTTTAAATTAATAGGGTTCTGTGATGGTTTTACGTTATTCATTTATCATCTAAAGAGAAAACCTGATTAAAATGTGAGCTCCTTAACACTTGACCCAACATATGTTTGTTAGATTAGACTTAACGAATATACTTCAAACAGGGTCGGGGCATGCATCTCCGAATTCACTATCTCGGAACAAGTTCAAATATGCTCTGTATGCAACCGTGAAAATGCACTATTAGAGACTTGACTTATATACAGGGTTATTTATGGTTCGACTTTGAACCGAACCGATAAATTCAGTTTTGATAAAATAGAAGTTGCTTGTTTGAATATGTCGGTGTTTGGTTCAGTTTAATTCAGTTTGTAGCCAAATTTCATGAAATTCTCACATTTTAGACCGTTTTGTCTTATTACTTAACTTATCGATTTTCAGTAATATTTTCTTTGAACCGATTTTTGTGAAATTTTCACATTTTGAGCAAATTTTGATTTTTTTTTGTTGCCTAATAATTTTAGACCCAATTATTAAAGATCAATATCTTAAAATGATCCATTTGTCTACATAGAATACCTTAAAAATCAAAACGGACCGAAATATTTAGTTTTCTTCGATTCAGTTAATTTTCGGATCGATTCAGTTATTTCTGGCACCCATGATGCTTATACACAAAGCATAGTTTTTTTTCGATTCAGTTATTTTTATAAACATTTTACATTTCGCGCTGATTTTGACTTATTTTTAGTTTCCCTAATACTTTTAAACCCAATTAATTAAGGAACAATACTTAAAACGAGCCACTTGTCCAAATAGATCGGTTTTCGGTTCGTTTTGATTATTTATCAGTTCTCATTTTTGTAAAATTCAAAACCGAATCGATGAAATGCGATTCAAATTTAAACCAAACTAATTCAATCACTTCTTGTCAGTTATTTTTTGGATCGGTTCGGTTATTTCTGGCACCATTTTCTTATATACAAAGCACAGTCATTCTTGTCGCGTCATCTTAATCCACGCGATTCACGTGCAATCCGGTTACATTTAAATTGAACAAATCAAAGTTCATAATTTAGATTACGATACTACGTAGAGTTCAAGTACTACCCACTTAGAATGATACATTGCTTAATTATTCGATCCAAGTACATTAATTAGTATTGTCCTTTCGGTGACACCAAAGGTCACATTTACGAGATCCGACCACATGCTATATGTTCAGATCACATGCACGTTTATTTCACTATATAAACACACGAAATTTCCACTCTCGCTTAGGTAGAGATCAACCGTGACGCGGAAAAAAGAAAAAGATCTATGAAAAACATTATTATTGAATAAATTTGTGTTCTTATAGAGTTAGAGATGATAAAGAAATTGGAAATGTGCATGGAGCTTTTGAAGCTGGCGGTGGAGTTCGTGGCGGCGTTCGTGGAGGCCGTGGACACGGTGGTGCGCCACCACGACCGCCTGCCTCAGCTCGGCTATAACTCCGGCTACGCCTCAACCGTTCCGTTCGTCGGTCTCCTCCTCTGAATCCCATCGACTCTTGAATTTGCTTGCATTATTAATCATTAGCTAAGATAATTTAGTTCATTTCAATGTTCGTTTATTGATTCATTTGCTTTATACACGTTTTCATTATTTTTAGGGTTTGTAGAGAATAGAGATGTAAATATAGAAAATTCGTGTCTTTGAATGCAATATTTAGATGATGTGACAATTTAGTTATTGCTTTATTTGCAATTTATATGTTTTTTAATAAAGTGAACTCAAAAACTCTCCATTTCAAGAATTTAACGGATATGAAACTCGCAATATCCTACTAACGATTCTATGTATTCATTATTATGTCTCGTTGAAAATTATTGTGTTGATAATAAATGCATGAACTCGACTGTAAAATTCTTAAACAGAAGTAACAAAATATGTTATTTGAACTCCCATAAAATTTTATGTTAATGTTGATGAGCTTTGTGATATTGAATATTTTATTATTTTATGTTATTATTTTAAATAATAGACAAACAATAAGACAAGAGTAAAAGACAAATAATTATTAAGATTAATGGAACTAATCTTAGAAATGTCACTTATTTATTATGGTATTTTGAAAGATTAATTTTGGTGATTAATTATTAAGAGTTAACAACAAAATCTGATTAAAAACTTGAGGCTAAAACTAAAGAAACATTCTGATTTTCTCACTTTATACATCGGTCAACAAAGCAAACTAGAAATATCCAACTTATTAATTACTATTATTTTTTGTTCAATCATTGGATAGACATGAAATTTATTGCACTGCATTATTTCGAAGATAAGGTTTGTAATATACTGTAATATAAATTATGTGTTTTCTCCAATATTTGTACGTATTGTATATTTGTATTGTACATGTCCGTGTCACTTAATTACATGTTACATAAATTAAGATTTTCCTTCACGTATTAAATTAATTTTTGAAAAAAATATCAGTGAAAAAGATATTATTGTAACGTGACTTTTAATTTTATCAACTGTTGACCCGATCATTATCGAGAGTAACAGCTTATTAGTGGAAGAAATCATGATTTGCCAAAATAATTAAGTATTTTTCGTGAGATTTGATCCTCTGATCTCCAGCTCTTGGACAGGTGGATTTTTCTCCATCTCCCACCGTAGAAAATTGTCTAAGGTCAACCTTTCGATCGTATCGGTCTCATCAACGGTGGACAACCCGCTTACAGTGAAACTCAGCTACAAACGTGTACACATTGTGCAGTACTTCAATTGGGCCGAGCTGGTACATTTTAGAGTTTAGAAGATAAGTATAATCGGTTTTCAGTAGGTTTGGTTTTGAACAATTTAGTTTAAAAAAAATAAAAGTTGAAACCGAGCCGAAAATCAGTTTGATCTGTTATGAATCGAATTTAATAAATTATCAGAATTTAAACTGTTTTGACTTATTAGTTTTCGGTTAAATTTACTTTAAGCAATTTTCATGAAATTTTCACATTTTATCTGATTTTGACTCATTAATTGACTTGTGTTAGTTGGCCCGACATTTTCTGACTCGATTAATAAGTATCAATAACTTAAAATAAGTCACGTGTTCAAATCAATTGATTTTCAATTCGATTTTTTATCGATTCTTATTTTATAAATTAAAACCGAACCGATGAATTTTGATTCGGTTCGATTATTCTTTTAGCAGTGTGCCTTCAAATACTTTTACGAGGCCCCAAAAAATGGTAATTTATTTTTAGAATTATAAGAATTAGATGAAAGATTTGTTTTGGCATGAAAAATAATCTTCCTTTCTAAAATATCTTTGGCTTAATACGAGTTAACCTACAACTCAATTTGATATAAACTAAAGATTAAATTGTATAAACTGACTGTATAGTATTTAGTCTATTTTAATGTTATTAAAAGTAGTTGTGCAATTTTATTTTTGGAAAAAAAGTGATTGTAGATTTTTTTTGTAAAACGTACATTTGTCTAAAGACAACGAAGATATAATTTAAACTAAAATAAATTTTTTAATTTTAGTTTATCGGTTTTCTTCTTCTCTCGCATGTGACTGATGTCTGCTCATGAAACTTCAAATATAAACGAATCAGAGTTGAGAAAATAGACAAACTTTAGTGCAAAATATAATATATGCTACGACTTCTTTCGTATAATCCAGACAAATAAGAGATGGATTTTTAATTTCGATCCATATTCATGTTGAAAATGTTTCAATCTATTAAAATTTGACATAACAACCTCATTCGAAGCAACTAAGTTAGAAACAATAGTTTTATATTCTGAAATCGCTTATTTGGATGTTGTCGACCTCAAGCTTCTTGAAATCGCTCCGGTTTCTGGTTGCATAAAATTTACCCCAAATGTATTCTCTATACTTGGGCAAGTTGTGGTCATCCACAAGCTCCTCCAATGGCTTTACCGCGACATAGTGACCGGGACTAAAGAACATTGGAATCGAAAACCTCTCCTTCTCGCTGTTCACCATTACTCTGTGCTCCACGCTCTCGTACTTGTCATTGCTCCATACCTATACCAACTCACATAAACTAGACGTTAACACCATTCTCGTGAGAGTACCACATATATCAGATGTATATCTATTCGCTGGCTTACATGACAGTCTCAGTTCTTACTTATTAGTTTAAGCTTTTGGGTGGAATAGAATTGTAACATATATCAGAACTGTTCATCAGTTTGAATTATAGCATAAACTTCTACCTATCAGCTTGACCTTTGAAGGACTTTAACATGATCTATGTCTTTTCTTTGACGTGAAAGACTAACATTCATCATACTTTAAACCGGGCCGGACATGCATCTCAAAACTCACTATATCTCCAGGGCATGTTTGAGAATGCGGGTCGGGGCCTAAACTCCAATACTTCCCCTTAAAGTGACAGATACGTTATGTAATAAGCATGAACTCATTATTGTACCTGGATAATGTCACCAACGTTGATGATAAAAGCATCTGTCGTCGGCTTCACTTTGATCCATTCCCCGTCCGATTTTCGCCTGACCTCCAACCCGCCAACGTCGTCTTGAGCGAGAACGGTCAAGGCTCCGCCGTCCTTGTGGCGGCCGACGCCAAGGGCGAGGTCCGGAAAAGGGCAGGGAGGGTAGTGATTGAGCCTCACAAAAGTGGTTTGATCCTTGAAGAAACCATTCAACCTCTTAGAATCCAATCCCAAGCTCAAGGAGATCAATTCAAGCAACTTGTACGCTAGCTTCTCCACTTCTCTTGCGTACTCTTCACATGTATCTCTGCTCCCAACACAATCAAATCAAGGGTTAACCATACGCTCTGTTCATATTAAAATGACTCGTTTTACATTTTGTTCTAACAAAAAGAAAGTTTACATCAAGACCGTCACATAATGGCAATGTATTTATCCTAAATTTATAAAAAAAAAACAAAATACGTCGATGTAATTCTGTTATTGCAAAAAGTACTTGTCCACCTAAGGTTCTTCAAAACAATTGAATAGAGCACAAAATAAATTAATTAGATACCAATTTAATTTGGTTTAGTTATCAATCGAGCAATAATTGAATTGGTTCGGTTTCAATTAATAACAAGTAAGTAGGAAAATAATCAAACTAAACTAATAACCGATTAGTTTGAGACCAATTTTAAGCCGACAATCTTTATTAATTGTGCTTAGAACCAGGCCAGCAAAAAATATGTTAGAATAGGCTAAATAGTGAAATTTTCTTAAATAAATAATTAAAATAAATACCAGTGAAACAACTAAAAAATTGACTTGATTCAAGATCGAATCAAAACCCCAACAAACCAGTTTGGTTTCAAATTTCTAAAAATTAAAATAAATAAAACTTTTTAAGTCAACCTCGCCAATTTTCATATTCTCTCAGGCGCCTCGGAAATGATCTGATTCTTCCTTTACAAAAATACACAATTATATTAATAATAATAGTTCTAAAAATTTTAAAAACAGTGGACGCTAGTCGAATAAAGAGGGCCTTCTGAAAACTAATCCATTATCGATTGGAAATTAGTAGAAGATAATCAATGACTCATCAAGAATTATTAGAACTGATAGAACAAGTCAGAAAATTTTAGAACACTACTGTTAACCCTTATATAATCAAATTATTACATGAACACTACTATTAATCGAATCGGAATCCAATCAAATCAATTTGGTTTCAATTTCTAAAAGTTAAAATAAATAAATAAAAATTTTTAAATCAACCTTGCCGATTTTCATATTCTCTCAAGCGCTTCAGAAATGATCTGATTCTTCCGTTACAAAAGTACACAATTATATTGATAATAGTAATAAACCACTTCTTACTTGCTATTAGTCAATGTTCTAAAAACAGTAGATTCTAGTCGAACAAAGAGGTCATTCTAAGAACTAATTGATGATCTATTAAAAATAAATAGAAAATTAAACAATGACTCGTCAGGATTAACTAAGATTATTAGAATAAGTCGGAGAATTTTAGAACGACGCTGTTATGACCAAATTATTACCTAAACTCGGGAAGGTCGAGAGGCCACTGATTGTTCAACATCCTCACCTCCTCGTCACGAGCCTCGTGCGACGCCGGCATGATCATAGGTTCGTGCACCACAAAATCAAACACCTCCTTCCAATCCCTGACGTTCTTGGTGTGCTCGCCGTCATAATATCCCATCGGACGGACCTCGTCGCGCCTCAGCCTCCCCTTCTCCTCCTTCGACCCGTCGAAGAACCGCTTCGCCGCGTCACGCATCTTCTTGCACAATTCCAAGGCCACTCCGTGGTTGGTCACCTGAAAAAACCCCCAATCCTCGCAGGCACGGCCTATGCCGGGCACGAGCCGGTCCGGTTCCGACCGGAGATCGATTATCGGGATGTTTTCGACGAGGATTGAGGTTTTCTTGGGCCTGTGTTCTGGAATTTGGATGAAGGATGGATCTACTATTGTCTCTTCCATGGCTTTTGTGGGTGAAAAAATGAGGATGTGGAGATATATGTGTAATGTAACATGATTTACTAGGAAGTGGACAAAATAATTTTGTCTGTCGGTTTTGGACGGTTGTGATTGCATCATGTGAATGTGTCTACGGAGACGTAGGATCGTCGTTTTCGAGAGGATGTGAATGTAACAACACTGATAAATGGTCTCTATTCATTACGACGAACTCAGTGTGTTGCACTTTGTATTTATTTGAATTGATATGATACCTAATTGATATTGATTTGATTTGGACGTTTATTTGTCTTATATATTGGTCTAGGGGTGCTCAATCCCAGTTAACCGGAACGGGCACTTAAAACTGAAAATCGAATCGGTAATGTCCGGTTTCCAAAAATTGGAACCGACCGGAAATAATCGAAAACCGACTATTTGGTTAACTGGAAATTTTTGCTAGTTTTTCTGGTTTAACCGGAGTCGGATGTTAAGTTCAAATTAAATAAAAATAAACTTTAAATTATTCCAGAATCATGGTTGGTCCAGTGGTTGGAAAGCCAATATCTTTATGCGAACTTGCAAGTTCGATGAACGAAGGAGTGAAGAACGTATGGAGAGTTGAAGACAGTTGGTGTCGTCTCACTCATGCACGCTTGGATGGTATTGATCCGCGTTGAAGAACTTGAGCCCTTGATATGATTTCATCAAGGGATAAAACTATTTCAAAATAAATTTGTTTAATCAATTCTGATTTTCTTGGTTAACCACGGTTTAACAGTTTCAAAACCAAAAACCGACCGGATGTGTGCCGATTGTTTAAAATAAAAACCGAAATCGTCTCGATTTTGTCCAGTTCTGCTCAGTTTTGGTCAGTTTGCCGGTTCTTAATTTCTTTTGAACACCCATATGTTAGTTTATGAATAGATTTTTATAACGAGAAAGACGTATGCGAAAACAGATAAGTAGTCGATGTAAAAAAATGATAATACTAAAAATTTATATGGTTTAAGGATAATGTGTTAAGTAGATCCATTAGTTGAGGAGAGAAGTTTTATTGATAGTGTTTATTAATGGAGTTTGGGTTTATATCTGTCTCTCAACTCTTACTGAAATCAGCCATCATCCTTAATTTATTACAGTCATATATCTTAAAACACTTTATGAAATATTTTTTCAAATTAATCTTTATTGTATGCATGATCCAAACAGATTTAAAGAAGTAAAGTTTTGCTAATTTAAACAAAAATAGGTCTTATTTAAACAATGTTAAAAGAGTAACAAATAATAGGGATTAAGCTAATCGTAGACTATATTCGTGAACATGTTTTCAAGAACGACAATAGACTCTTAGCATGAAGCAAAACATAGTATCACATTCCACGAATACATTGTTCTTGGTTTAATACATTCAAAATTAACAATCGTATTATGAGATCATCATCGCCTAATTCGGAGGGAGGAAATTGATCGGAGTTGCCTCAATCGGAGCCTTTCGAAGAACGGAGAATACGAAACGACTATTCGAACTATCCCAATACAGCCCAATCTGGTCACCTCTCTTCAACCCTCTCCTCTTGACGAACTTGTTGATCCACCTATCGTTCAAAACCACCGACCCGTTGCTTCCCCATATCTTCATCTTCATGTTGAAGGCAACGTCGCAGTCCTTGTCCCAAACCCTGACCGCGAGCCCTTCCTTGTCCTTGAGCCTCCCCTTCATGTCCTCGTCGAAGTAGGCCATCAACAGCTCCTCCATGGCCGATTTGGAGAGCATCAGCCTCACGAGGTTGTTGGTGTCACTCTCTTCCAGCGTCTTCTTGATCACAAACATGTCGGGAGGGCCCAAGCTGAGCCTGAGCCAGCTTTCTTGACTCCCAAGCAACCCATAGCTCTTCGATAACAACTTGGCCTTTTTGATGGGATTGGAAGCTCCATCTTCTTGGCAACGATTCCTCTTCGATGAAGACGATGATGATGAAGAAGAAGAGGCATTGGTGGAAAGGGTCAATTTCAAGAGAGGGTTGTTTTCATCTTCTTGATCGATTGGTGAAGTGATTTGGGCGATGGATTTTGGTTGATTCTTGATGAAATCGAACATGATGGGTTGGAGAAGAAACAGAGACTCGAATCGAAGATGTTGAAAATTTCGCTAGATCGAATATGAGATTGTGGAGTGAAGGGAGTGATTGATTTATAGGGAGAGGAGGTGGAAAGTGTGGATTAGGGTTTGATCTACTAACTCTGTTCGAAATAGGAAACTAGGAACTAACGGATAGTTAATCAGAGTGGTTTTGAGGGGTATTTTAGGCATTTACCGTGATTAATCAATCCTTGCGGATGAAGTAATTATTCAAGTTTGAAAAAATAGGAAATAATGAGTCTGTTATAGATTTGGCGGGAAAAGAAGTGCGTGAACGGTAATGGGCTAAGCCGAGCTTTGGGTCCATTTATGAAATATGGGCTTCGCGTATTGGGCTGGGCTTTGAGTCCATTTGTGACTTATGGCCTGCGTTGGACGGTCTGGTGGGATTTGTGCCGCACAAATTGCGCGTCTTCGATTGTCTCCAATTTTGCATTTTGTAAGGTAGAGGTGGCCACTTTAGACTCGGAACCAGTTCAAACCGAGATTCACGCTGAACCGTGATTAAAGAACTGAGAACCGTGAGTGATAAATAGGATTTGATTCTGATTTTAGAGAATCGTTTAATTCATTTTGATTCCGGTTTCAATATTGTAAAAATCGTCACTCCGAACTAAACCGGCTCGCATAATATGTCATATATTATTTATTTTTTGGTTTTCAACTATATATTTTGATTGAGTGCATTAATTTAATCTTTATATTTGATTTTTTTAATTATTTTTTATAATTGCAAATTTAATATTTTTTGGCTTCTATAAATCAACTCAATTACCTCTAATTATGCCCATAAATCTAGAATGAATTTAATATTAAAATTAATCGAGCCCAAACGAGTAGAACCGAGAAATCAAACAGATATACTAGTCATGTGTTTGGTTTCCATAAATTTGGAATTGAGAAGTTTAATTCAGAACTGATCGATTCGGTCTGGTTTTAGGACCGAGATTTATCAATATGTATGAGAGTGTGTTGAATCAAAAAAGATTGAGGTTAAACATTGTCACTATGGAGATACAAATGGCAGACTTGCTGACAAAAGCTTTGGGGAAGACGAAGTTTCCAACAGAAACTGGAGATTAAAGCAGTTGATATACAAGAGTAAGGGGGAAATTGTTGTGATTAGTCTTGGACAAACGTGCCCATGATGTATAAGGTGTTCTTTTTTTTCTTAGCCAATGGATTGAATTTTAGTGAACCCGCCAAGATTTTCGAAAAGAAAACAGAGGCAGAGAAATGAGGTTACATAGAAGCAACATAAAAGTGAAATTGAAATGCAAACAAAGCTGCAATACAATGACATTGATGAAAATTGCAAGAGAAACAAAAGCGAGCTAAATCTAGAAAAACCTCTGATCAGAACCCGAACTTCGGGACTTCCAATGTATATGGGAAGCTTCCCTTCGTCAGCAATCCTAGAGTTAGACCAAGCAACACGATCATTTTGTAACATTGTACCAGAATATCGTGGCAAAAATTTTTACCGCGATCATTTTCAAGATTCTACCGAATCTATAACATTTTATCATTGTGCACTACATTCTACCAGTTTGTAATTATACCACAACTTGTATTTGATTTCACCTCTACTATATATATAACATAAATCCATTAAGAACACTCATTTAGTGTTAGAACGTTAGCATACTTCTACACCATTGAGATCTTTGTTGTGATCAATATTTCACACGTGTGGTGCAAGCCCACCTGTTATATAAAAAAACAGACGCGCAAGGGTATTATTGTGAAATTGCATGGATATTAATTATGTCTTCTAACCTAAGTGATTCTCTTTCCAAAAATATTTGTTTCTTTTTTTTTAAAATTTGATATCTATTTAATGTGTCTAACACTGATTAAATTTGATCTCTATTTAATTTGATTATAGTTTTGACTAAATTTAATATGATTCTCCTTGATGTTCTCATGCACCATGTAGAATGAATTTCTCTCAAATCTCAACTCTTTTGTAAAGCTATACTATAATCTATTAGAGTTACTCGCAATAATATAGCGCAATAATATAGTTGATACACTAACAGACACACTGGTTCAACAATATCCATAACTGTTAAATAGAATCCATATGTTTTAATTGCAACCAATGTAGAATTTGATGGTCATTCTTAGTCTTGTGGCAGCCATACTGCTTTAATGATAGCCATACGTTGTCACCAACAGCCAAACTACATACCCCCTTTACACACATTCATTATTCACTTTTCATGTGTAAACCCCTTCAATGTGCTATGCGAGGATCAACTATTACTATTATCCATCAATCAAAATAGCCACATTGAGTTCCACGAGCCATACTGGTGCAATCATAGCCACACCAGATATTGAACAACCATAGTTGGATCCAAACAGACCGCTACTTCGGATTGCATATTTTGATCATAGTATTTATGAATGAAAGCCACTCCTATGTGAAACATGGACAATGGTGTTAGTGAATAACCAATCTAGAACATGGTGTTATTTTTTGTCAAATTTGTAGCTTATGGGCATATTACATTTGTGTATAGCCATACAGAGGTAATACATGGCCACATTTTAAAGTGAATAGCCACATCAGAATATGCATGCAGAAATTGACTTTTTATATGAACACCAATATTTATTTATAATTAGTCTTTTGTATACCAATATGAACATGCAGATTGGTTTTTCATAATTAATTCATGTGGTCATACTCACTTCCATATTAACCGCACTTACTTACTCGGAGCCACACTGACATAAGGATCCTGAAAATCTGTGAGTTATCTCACAACAAGCGGCTCTTCTGTTCTCCAGCTCACGTTCTCCTCTCTGTTTGTTAGATTGGGTTTCAGATCTTAAAACCACATGCAGTTTCTTAGGGTTGGGCACAGTTCTAGAATCGGCCCAAACCAAACCAAAACATTCGATTCTCCATTTTAGAGATCCAAAACAGAACCCAGTATCTGAGAAACATTCGGTTCTGGGCCCGGTTATCTTGTATGGTTCTATATTATATCCAAGTAAATGATTAATTGTGATATTAAGTCCGGTTCTCCGGTCTAATTTCTTGGTTCTATCAAACTACATCTAAATTAATGTAATACACAATTAAATCAACTTGAAGGTACGAAAATTTAACAGAAAAAAAAAATACTAATTAAAACCTCATGAACCGGTTATCTGACGGTTCTTCATTTTTAAAACTGAAACCTAAATGATTCGGTTCTCAATTTTCAGACTCAAATTCAATCCAATACTTGACATTCTCAGTTTTTCAGTTTCGGTTCGGATTTGATTTTGGGTAAAAAGTGCCCACCTCTACGGTTTCGGGTTGAATAAAATTTACCTCAAGTGTAGTGTCTTGTACTTGGGCATGTTGTGGTGATCCACAAGCTCCTCCAATGGCTTCCCTGCGACATATATGGTGACCGAGACTATATATGTAACAAAGCTTCACATATTTTCTACTCTAAATGACAACAACGTTCTATTTTCTAAATGAATATTGAGATCAAAATACTTAATAATTTAAGCAAACAATGTCATGAACTATCCGTCGTTGGCTTCACTCTGGTCAATTCTCCATCAGATTTCCACCGTCTTGAATATCGAAAGGAATGCGAGGAATTGGACAAGAATAAATAGTCTCGTTTTATCCAAACAATGTCCAAATAGTAACGAAGGTAACGTTGAATATTATAAAAGAATATATAAACTTTGGTCCGAATACTACATCAACATCAAAAGAAACACAATGTTTCTGGTTCAGTACATACTAAAAATTAACAATCGTATTATGAGATCATCATCGCCTAATTCGGAGGGCGGAAATTGATCGGAGTTGCCTCAATCGGAGCCTTTCGAAGAACGGAGAAGACGAAACGACTATTCGAACTATCCCAATACAGTCCAATTTGGTCACCTCTCTTCAACCCTCTCCTCTTGACGAACTTGTTGATCCACCTATCGTTCATAACCACCGACCCGTTGCTTCCCCATATCTTCATCTTCATGTTGAAGGCAATGTCGCAGTCCTTGTCCCAAACCCTAACCGCGAGCCCTTCCTTGTCCTTGAGCCTCCCCTTCATGTCCTCGTCGAAGTAGGCCGTCAACAGCTCCTCCACGGCCGATCTGGAGAGCATCAGCCTCGCGAGGTTGTTGGTGTCGCTCTCTTCCAGAGTCTTCTTGATCACAAACATGTCGGGAGGGCCCAAGGTTAGCCTGAGCCAGCTTTCTTGACTCCCAAGCAACCCATAGCTCTTCGATAACTTGGCCTTCTTGATGGGATTGGAAGCGACATCTTCTTGGTAACGATTCCTCTTCGATGAAGACGATGATGATGAAGAAGAAGCGGCATTGGTGGAAAGGGTCAATTTCAGGAGAGGGTTATTTTCATCTTCTTGATCGATTGCTGAAGTGATTTGGGAGATGGGTTTTGGTTGATTCTTGAAGAAATCGAACATGATGGGCTGGAGAAGAAACGTAGAGACTCGAATAGAAGATATTGAAAATTTTGCTACACAGATATGAGATTGTGAAGGGTGAGGGTATGATTTATAGGGAGAGTGTGAAGTAGGGTTTGCTCTACTAACTCTATTCGAAATAGGAAACTCAACGGATAGTTAATAATCAGAGTGATTCGTAAGTTTGAAAAAAAAAGGAAATTACGAGTCTGAGTCTGTTTTGGATTTGGCGGGAAAATAACTGCTTGAGTTTTGGGTCCATTTCCGACGTATGGGTTTCATATATTGGGCTGGGCCGAGCTATGAGCCCATTTTTGATGTACGGCCCGCGTCGGACGGCCTGGTGGGATTTCGCAATCGGCCCGAACTGAGATTTAAGCTGAATCGTAATAAATGAAACTGAGAAAATCGTGAGCAATGAGTAGGTTTTGGTTCTGATTCCAAAGAACCGTTTAATTCAGTTCGATTTCGATTTTAATACTGTAAAAACCACGATTAATCGACTCTAAACTGAACCGGTTTGCATGGATACGACCGAGTGAAATGCCTCTCCCCAAAATGTTTCAATTTTGAACTATTAGAATTTTTTGATGCTTTAGTGGTATATTCCTATTGTTTGTAATATAGAAAATTAAAATATATAGTTTTGTGCACTGTTATGTATCGAGTTACGAGTGAATGTTGATAAGTTGCGACCTTTATTAACGGGAGAACTCTCTTATTTTGATTTTGGAGCTCGATTAGTAAAAAAACTCAAAATCTCATGATACATTTCAATGCATTGTTCCGTAATAACTTCTTTGATGTATGTTAACTAATCCTATTTTTAGGTGATAAAATAACATAAACATTTACAATAAATTGGATATGATAAATAATATATATGATAAAAGTATTTCAATGGATTGAAAACAGTCCAAGGAAATCAAATTGTATTAACTGCCCAAAAATGTCAAGAAATGACGGGGGCTTCTAGGCATAATTGGTCGAGCTAGGTAGGAGGGCTTGTTCTGGTCAGTGTTGTAGAAGTCGTTAGGCACCAGTCAGTCGAACAAAACCTACAGAGGCCTAGGCGAGCACTAGGCGGGGACTAAGCGATTTCTATTTTTATATTTTTTTAGTTTATATCAAATAAATTATATACTTTCTAGTAAAAGTATATATTATGTTATATGAAAGTAATAAAAATATTTAAGATATAAAATAATATTTTAATGTCTGATTTAAAAGTTATATTTTAAAGCTATTACAACAAATTTTATATTTGTTCCATTAACAAAACTTGAGAGTATGCATGAAATTGGAAAAACTTCTCAAATATTTGATATTTTTTTTAGAAATAGTCTTTTAAAAAATTATTTTATCCTGAACCGGCTCTAAACCAATTTTGAACCAGTCTGAACTGGACCAACGTCTGAAAATGACTGAATATGCTCAAATCGAATTGGTAGACACGATTTTAACGTCTAGTCGAAGTTTAGGCGGCCGCCTAGACCAATTTTTACCACACTGATTTTGGTACAGTTGGCCACATTGGGCGGTCAGCCCAATATGTAGTTGGGCATCATATTGATATATTAAATAATGAAAAGCAAACTAATTAATTATGTACCTTATTGCAATCGAAAGTAAGATTAGTTCAATTTATACAAACAATTTATTAATTTTGTGTTGTATATTATATTGTGATTTTGTCACGAATTAGAAATAGATAGGGAATGGATCAAAACTGAGACAATTTCAGAATCGCATCGCACATGTTGTAGTTGGTTAATTTTATGGCTTTTTGTAAGGAAAAATGTTAAACAATATAATTGTATACTTGCTGATAAAAAAATAAAATATGTGATCACATACTTGATCTGATATGAGGATATTAAAGCGAGACGTGGCTGTTAATACGAAAGTTTGTTGTCGTTAGGTAAATTTTTTTATAAGTAAAAAATTGATGATTCATTAATGAGCTTGCCAAAACTTTCGAGAAAGAAGAAAAAGTAAGGAAAATGATACAAAGAACTTGAAGTTTATATGAAAATTAAAATATAATTTGATTTGATGAGGGTGGAGCCAAAGCCCAATAAGTGAAGTGTTATGTTCATATGTGAGTTCAAAATCTCACATCGGAAGATTACAATATTTAAGGAGAGTTTATATACACATTGGACTCTAGACCCAATAGGTTGGTCTTTTAGGTCAAATGTGAGCTCTAATGTGTATGTGAGATTTTCTTGTGTGCTCCTCTTAATTAAGGCTCGGATCTCTCCAACATGAAGCATGTTCATGGTGTATAGATAATGATAGAGCGTGGTTTTGGGAAAAACGTTGTGTGGGTGATGAGGCGTGATTTTGGAAAAAAAGTAATGCGTGGGAGAATGAAGTGGCACCACGAATCCCCAAGCAGTCGCTCCGTCAAACGAGGTCACGCCGATTATGAGAAACGAGGCGACATCAACCAACCGACGCCGCCAAAACCGTTAGGAAATAACCGACGACTAGCACCATAGTCGGGACGGCGACGCCGGAAGCGTCACAACCAAAGTCCAAGAAGGCAGAGGACCGACAGACGGAGCCCGAGACAACATGCCACCCACGCCGAGGAAGGAGACGCGATCAGCCACTGCCACACCGAGAACATGGCGTCGCACCCCAGGTGCCGCCAAGCCAGTCCGGCGAGATTCCGACAAAGAGAGGCCATCACCTCCAGACTTTACCGTCTGTGGCGCTATCAAGCACCACGATCCAGGATGCGAGAATTGACATTGTCGGCCAACACCGACATAAATCTCCAACGAGAACATCAGGCACCACCGCGGCACACCAGATTAGAACCACCGAAGCCTAACAACGCCACCAAAAAACCACCACCGCACTATCAGCCCACCGTGTGATTAGAATGGGCAATATGGAAATGGGTTGCGATGATTTTTACCGTGTGATTAGAACCACACTATCTTCTCAATAATTAAACTTCACTTCCAATTAATATTAAGATTTAAAATTAACATCCTACCATATTAAATATCAGTCAAAAGGGATTCGAAGGACCTGGGCGAAGGCAAAAGCTAAGGGAGGAGGCATTGGAGGAAAGGAGACCGGTGGAGCAGATAGACTGGTATCTGACTCCTCGAAGACATGGATCCCCCCGAACCCTGGGAAATTAAAGATAAATGTGGATGGGGGAATAGATGAAGAAAGGGGGTTCTGGAGTCTAGGCCTAGTCTGCAGGGATTCAGATGGGAAACTGCTGGGAGCTATCTCAAAGCGATTTACGGGACATCTCCATGCCGAAGAGGTGGAGGCCGTAGGCGTCAGAGAAGTATTGTCATGGGCAAAAGGAAATAACTAGAATGGGGCGATACTCGAATCTGACTGCCTCCGCGTGGTGGATAGTATCAAGCGAGCAATCCATATGACCAACATGTTTGGGGGTATCATACACGATTGCAGACGCATCCTCTAGTCCAGCAATGGACATTACACTATTGCTCGTAGAACCTGTAATAAAATGGCTCACGAATTGGCCAAATACGCTTTAACTAACAGTGGCTAGGTTTATGGTGAGGGGACTGTCCCACCAAATATAGCTTCAGCTATCCGGCTAGATGTCAGGTTAGTTGCCCTTCTTAAATAAAATTCGATTTTACTTCAAAAAAAA